>CM059206.1:14964678-15572178 GCA_030347435.1 Clarias fuscus | reverse complement strand
TTATTTATTTATTTTTACCTTTTTATGGTCATTCTTAAAAATAACAGGCTAATTCAAATATAAACTCAATACATTTATCATAATTTTATACTAAACAAAAAGAAAAAGCTTGTCTACAAGACAACAGTTTAGACTAATAGCTTTTATAGACCAGCATTTAAGTTCACACAAACTGGAACATGGACTACAAAAAAACATACACCCACTGACTTTTTTTAATTTTATTTTATTCTGATCATTAATAAAATTCCAAAGGAAAAAAAATTGCAAAAAAAAAAGAGTATTCTATTAAGATATTAACATTTAACATCTATTCAATTTTTTTTTGTTGTCGTTAGTCTTTCGGCTGCTCCCGTCAAGGGCTCGCCACAGTGGACCATCAATCTGCGCAACAACTTGGCACAGGTTTTTACGCCGGATGCCCTTCCTGACGCAACCCTCTGATTTTTTCTCGGCTTGGGACCGGCACTGCCTGTAGTGTCTGGGTAGTATGGGGTGTGGAATCCCACTATACAGTATATGAGAGAGAGAGACAAAGATGTGATTGCTATCCCTACGTATATATTAACTCATGAAATAATACTTTAAAAAAATAATAAACTACGTATTTTCATATACTACTAGTAAATTTAAAACTGCATATATTTTTAGTAAAAAATTTATGAAGTATACCCTTTGCAAGCTACTTCATTGGATTTACCTTGCTAGTACTGGGTTGGACCCCTTTTGCCCTCAGAACTGCCTTAATTTACAGGATATATATTGACAGGATAGCGTCATGCTGTTGCTGCAGATTCATGATGCGACTCTCCTGTTCCACCATGATCTAAATGTAAATTTGCTCTATTGGATGGAGATCACATGACTGTGGAGGACATTTGAGTACATTGAACTTATTGTCATCTTCAAGAAACTAGTTTAAGATAATTTTAGCTTTGTGACATGATGCATTATTCTGTGGTCATAAATGGATGGACATGATCAGCAACCATACTGAATAGAGGTTGGCTGCAGGATTTAAACTATGCTCAATTGGTACTAAGGGTCTCCATGTGTGGCAAGAAAATATCCTCACACCATTACACCAACAACAACAGCCTGAAGCATTGATACAAGGCAGGATGGCACCATGCTTTCATGTTGTTTACACCAAATTCTGACCCTACCATCCAAAAGCTTCAGCAGAAATCGAGGCTCATCAGACCAGGCAACATTTTTCCAATCTTCTATTGTCCAATTATGGTGAGCCCATGTGAATTGTAGCCTCAGTTTCCTGTTTTTAGCTGACAGGAGTGGCACCCAGTGTCATCTTCTGCTGCTGTAGCCCATCTGCTTCAAGGTTCAACGTGTTGTGCATTCAGAGATGTTCTTCAGCATACCTTGGTTGTAATGAGATGTTATTTGAGTTACTGTTGCCTTTCTGTCACCTCGAGCCAGTCTGGCCATTCTCCTCTGTCCTCTGGCAGCAACAAGGCATTGTCGCCCAGAGAACTACCACTCACTGGATATTTTATCTTTTTCAGACTATTCTCTATAAACCCTAGAGGTGTGTGTGTGTGTGTGTGTGTGTGTGTGTGTGTGTGTGTGTGTGTGTGTGTGTGTGTGTGTGTGTGTGTGTGTGTGTGTGTGTGTGTGTGTGTGTGTGTGTGTGTGTGTATGGAAAAACAATATATCAGCAGTCTGGGAAATACTTAGACCAGCCTGTCTGGCACAAAAAAATAAAAACATGCCTTATTTAAGGTCACTTAAATCACCTTTCTTTCTTATGCTTCGTCTGAACTTCCGCAGATCGTCGTCCGCAGATGTCTACTGTACATGCCTAAATGCATTGAGCTGCTGCCATGTAATTGACTGATTACAAGCAGTTGAATGAAGTGGCAGGTGAGCATAATGTCAATATGTAAAACCCACACGAGGCCAAAATCATTTTCTGGAGTGTGTTGTGGGAGTGAACTTTTAAAATATAGCCCATATATTGCTTTTATTGCAGATCTACACTGCACAGTTAGGAAGAATATTGAGTGATGAATATTATATGTAAGAACCTGGCAGTTTCTCTTTAATGCCCTACAATCCATCAGCAAGGAATCTGATTTTCGGTTGTTGGCAATTAAAATAAATGAATACTATACTAAATAAATACTCATATATAACAATATAAATAGAATATTTCTGTAATGATGAAGAAATGGAGAAGACATAAAATTATTGTTCTGTGAGGCAGCTGGGATATTTGACAGGTTTTACGCCAGAGCAGAGCCTCATAGCGTTGTGGCCATAGCTAGATTGTGAAACCTGCGACAAATTAATTTGGAAAACTGGAGAAAATGGCCGATGTTTTAAAGGTGATAATAACCATAACATCACCATTACAATCATTACTATTAAAATATAATATTTGTATTTGGTAATATTTGTTACTGATAGATGTGTTTTTTCATAAATCCTATGGGGCAGAAAGTTCGAAGAACGGTCATGCAGAGGTTTGCCTGTAAGCCACAGAAACTTCTAGATCGCGACGACACAACTTAAAGTCTTTCAAACGTGATCTGCGACAGCTTGCGAGCTGGAGTGAAAGGTATGGCACACTTCACCATCTATGAGCGTCTTCCCAACAGATGGATCAAAGATGTGCATCACACTGAAAATCTGGAGATCTTAATAATTCAGCAACTTCTTGTCTGACATCGAGTGTAGTTCAGCTCTCTCTCAAACCGGGCACATATGGAAAGACAGACGTTCCTCGCCCAGAAAAACGCGAATCTAACAGGAAAAGTCCCCAAAGAGATGAGAGAAAAAGCGAGAAAGGTACGGATGGACAGAATGCTACTCAACCCCCCTGAGGCCTTGCAAGACTTCTCCCTTAGTGTTTGAATGCATGTGTGTATGTGCGTTAGTGTGTGTGAAGTGTGTGTAAGTGTGCAGATGTGAACAGCTTGATACAGTGCACCACATGCTGCAGGGAAAAAGTCCTCCTGTTCACAACGTTAATTTGTGCTGAAATTAGCGACCAGCCTGAAGTCTGCCATTCTGCAAATGATTGATTAAACTTACCAACTTTATCAAGAAAACTTAGTTTATGGAAAAATTGTGAACAGGTTTTTTACATTTTTTTTTTTTTTGTACCACAAATCTATTCGAAACGCACGTATTCCGCATTTTCTATTAAACATAGAACATAAATGTCATCAATAAAGTCTTTAATTACTGACATGAACCTTATTGAACCTCATTAAAACTGTTAATTTGATCTGTTGTTGGTATGCAGGGCTGTGCTGAAAATCAGACAGTGGTCTCAGAAGGGCTTCAGTGCTTAATGAGAAAATAAATGGAAATTAAATAGGTCTGTCAAAATTAATGCGTTAATAGCACATTAACACTATATATTTTTATGCCAATATTTTTGATATCATTAATGCATTTAGAAGCACTACTGAGCCGCTTTCGAACCACTGAAGACTTTCTAGTGTAATGGTTGAATGAATGAGAAAGCTGCAATGGGTTTATTAAGTGAAAACTACTGGACGTTGATGAGTAACCATAATTACCTTGAGGTTATTGCATATCATCCTGATGAAAATTGGAATTGTGTTCAAATTCTCTTACCATAATAACACAAGATGCACAATGCCAAAGTGTGCACGGAGCATTTTATGGATGTAGCGAATCAGCGGAACAGTAAAAAAAAAATTACCTCATATGTAGTTCGAGGTTATGATTGTGGCTGCCTTATAAATACCTGGCCTCTATTATGTAAAGCCCTCTAGTTCAGTTGACCAAATACTCTAACACTAGTAAACAGAAATTATATATATTTTTTTTTCCATAGGACACACAACAGGATGCATTTTTAAATGGTAAAAAAATATTTTTAAATATATATATATATATATTTAAAAAAAAATATATATATATATATATATTTTTTTTTTTCATAGATTCTTTTTTAGATTCATAGATATTTTTTCATAAATTAATAACTTCTAAATAAATGCTTATTTATTATGTTTCTGTCTGTGTCGTCGTCTTTAGTAGGGCTGTGTGCACCATTCTTTCCTGTAACTAGAAATCCTTCTCCAGCACACAGCATGAATCTTTCAAATACTCTCAAACCTGATGGCTATACAATCCTATTGAGCATGTACAACAACAGCCGCACATAAAGCATGAAAGTTTGATGGAAGCTGGTGAGTTTTTTTTTATTTTATGCTGCTTCTGCAGATTTAAGTTTGCATTTTCTTCAGGATGTCCAATCCTTATGACACAAAGACACCCAAAAATAGCTTGCTAGAATTAATATTGCGCTTTAATGCAATCTGCCTGGTGTTTGGCCATCCGCCAGTCATTAGACTTGGTTTAAATGTCCAGAACTTGCAGATGGAGTTGGAAGTAAGGGATTAATGATATGCCATTCTTTGTTAATAGTAATACTGTACATCAGTCATTTATGCTTCTTATCTTGGCAAGAAAATATTCTAATCGGGAGCTTTCAAATGCCAGCTGTACAGAGTGTGGAAAATCCAGAAGGCCTGGTGAGTTAAAGTATTATTCTGCATTACCATTATTCTGAGTCTTGCTAAACATGTAGCAGCTGGTTAAAAAAAAAAAGAAAAAAAAAAGAAAAAAGATTTTCCTGACTTCCGTCATCCATTGTGCAGACACTGACATATTTAAATCAGACAACTGTTATCGGTACATGGTTTGCAATAATTAAGGTGATGTGGAGGCACTGATGTACACTCCAGACAAATGATCCTTTTTCTCCGTTGATCATGAGCCCTGTTTTCCTCTAGGGTGGAAAAGCAGCTGAACTAATGGACTTCAGTGTCTCTGTGGTATGACCCGGTGACACAAAGTCATCAGGATACTTACGCTCAGTGAACTTCTCACACCAAAAATTCACAGACCAGAACTAGCATGAATGAAGTCATTAGGCTTCAGATATTAAATTTCCCATTTCAAGTCAACACTGACTCCTGAGTCTTACGTCTTTCTGCAAAAAAAAAGAAAAGAAAAAGCAAATATTTTTTGCTTCATGCTGTTCATCTGCCCTGTAAACCAATATAAACACTGGAAGAGCAATCATAAAAAACCTAAGAGACAGAGTGTGGTGACTGAAAAAAAAATGAAAGAACTTCTAATAATTATGTAGTCTTCACTCCACTACTTTCTTAATGTTGCTCAAAATCTAATGGACTAGCTGGATACTATTAGTGTTTACTGAACAACATTTTCTCCACATGATTTTTTACTCCACCATGCCAAAGAAAATACTGAACCACAGTCCACTGTCATTGCAGCATGACTTAAGATCTTTTATACAACTCATGGTTGTATGTTGCAGAAGTAAAATACATGAAGAAACACAGTATGAGCATTCCTTTACAATAACCAGCATAATAGCAACTGGTGACTGCTATCTAGGAATCATTTTGTCTGCCCATAAAGAAGTACTTACAGTTTACTTATTTCAATGCTACTTAAAACTCACTGAATCTCATACAAATCTACACAGTCTGATTTCTGACCTCCAAACATGTCGTTACCCAAAATTCCTCTTTGGAACGTTATATTTTTAACAGCCTTTAATAGGATAAATCATGATGCTTATTGAAGTCACACTGTTTGATATGGTGTCCCTCTGATTTGGGAGGAGTGCCGTCCCTTTACTTTTGGAGATCTGTATCGCTAGAGGTATATCGTCTTCTCTGGGGTATGTGATGGTTTAATGCAACTTTCACTTCCAAAGGGTGAGAGTTGAGTTTGTAGGCCTGGCATGGCTTCAACACCTTTTGAAGCTGCATCATTTGTCTGATGGAGAAATTGGCTGCAGTGTCCTCACATGGCTCTAATATCAGTGCCTGATGAGTTCTGTCATCTGCTGATTTTATGGGTGTAGTAACGTAGTTCCTGAGGTCACAAAGAGAGTGTACACTGCATCATGGGAGTTTGGCATATCTTGGCAGCCAGCATTTGGCATTCTTTGTGCATTTTTTGAGCTACAATATAGTGTTAGATACAGGATTTAAAGTAAATCTTGATTATTGTTTAGAAATAATAATAAAAAAAAACTTTCCAGTATTTGTTTATACAATGCCATATGACATAAATTTTTCTATTCAGGATTCGTCCATAATCACTGTCTTCTTATTTGAAACATGGTGGTTGTTAGTGTCTGTTGCTCATTGTTGCATACACTGTAATACAGCATGATATAAAATGACTGTGAATTTTTTATGAGTTAGTTCTGGTCCACTAATTTGATTGGACGATTGTTTTTCCAGGAATGCTGATACGTACTATACATGTTGTTGGACTAAATATCAGCACAGATGTGATTACATGCAGTGTTGTACAGTACCTTATGGCTGCATCACAACCACGTTAATATTCCGTACACCACATTCTTGCTCATGCGATATTGCTTAATTAATGCTTGATCCAGCATTTTAGGTAATCCTTGTCATTACTCCTAGATACCATTGTGATTAAACTCTTGTGAAGGGAATGAGGAGTGTTATTGGGGTTAATGGGGTTAATGCCCATGAGTGTATCAGGGAGTTTGGAAATAATTTTTTGCTGTAATTTGTCTTATGCTGATTTGAAATACTGTGCTGTGCTGATGCTCCAGAATTTCTGGCGTGGCTAGTTGGAGCGATGTATTTTTAAACGTCTATTTTGACCCCAAGAAGGAATGTCCTGACAGGTACAGTTTCCTGTCCAGAAGACATTACTGAGTAGGCAATTTTTAGGTCACTTTTTCTAGCCTTCTTTCCTGCTCAGTTGAGCAGAGCAGTCTTAAAATAGGGTTGCACTCAGAGAGTTCTGTGAAACATGCCATTCAGTCCCAGCTGCCAATGACCACTACTTTCCAGCACTGCCGCAGGATTTGTGGTAAACAGTTACATTTAACAAAATGAGATATCAGCAAAAATAAAGTTATAGAATGGCGATAGGAGTTCAAACTTCCTAGCAAAGCTATCTTGAGGGATGATTTTGATGGAAAAGAAAGCACTATGTGACAGTGCCTCCTATTTACAGGAACAAAGATTTTCAGGAATGTGCCTCAGTGTTTGATTTTCTCTCCGGATATCATCTTCTAGTCATTGTCTTTTGAGTTCCTTTCCCCCCATAAGGAAGCATATAAGTGGAGAATCAGATCAGAGGTTTAAACTCTGAGATTTTTTTTATCTCAAGTGGAGTTGCGTCACACCATGAGTCAGTTGATGCTCAGTGGTAAAGATCTCATATTTGCAACTGGACTGAGTTTAAATCCCAGACAGCGCTTGCTGGACCTTTGGGCTAGACCTTTAAATAAGCAATCTGTAATTTTTAGAGGACTCAGCTGGCTGAAAGGCAAATTTCAATTGCAATGAAAACATTGACAGGCCATCCCCTTTCCTCTGACCAAACACACACCCTCTATTGAAAAATATATTTATAGGCATCATGGGTGACCTTTAAAGGGAAAGCTGAGCAGCTCTGCCTCTGCCGAGGAAGACCTGATTTCCAGGATGAAAAAAAGTGATAAACAAAGATTGATAGTAGGAAATGAGATACAGTAAATTGATGCTAATATTATAGCATCATTTTAATGTCTCTGCTATAGAATGTAATATGCTGGTTTGTGTAACGTTGAGCATATTGGCATGTAGGAATGTAGGTTGGCTATTATTGGTGTTTAGAGGAAGAGAAACAAAAATAAAATGAGACTGACACCAGAACCAGCTTGTGAACGGCCCCGCTTTTAATAAGCCTGTGACTGCGTATATCCTTCTCTGCTAATATGGTACTGCTAACTCACACTCTCACAGGGTTACAAATGCAATCTCTTCAAGCAAATCATTTAATTAAAATACCTTAGGCTCTATACTTTTTAATATTAATAATAATAATAATAATAATAATAATAATAATAATAATACTATTTTGTGCTCAATTAGGGAAGAAAAAAAAAGAAAAGAGATAAGCAAAAAAAAAACATGCTGAAAGAATAAATGTAATGTAAATTTGGTCAAAAGGCAGTGGATTGGCAAGGACAGGCTTAATCAAAGACAAAACACAGTGTAAAGAATTTTTATTTGTGGTTTGGAGATTGGTGCCACTAGAACAAATGATGTGACGTGCTCACCGGGAGCTGTTTCAGTGCCATTGTGACCAAAGACTGTTCTGCCGTTGTGCTATGATGCTCATCTAAAACTACCAAAAGGAGGACATAGCATAGCATTATGTGACAGCAGCAAATAATGGCACTAGTGAAACATAAACGAAACCTATGGGATTTAAAAAGAAGAGCAGTTCGTTGAATTGTGGCGGCAGAGAAAATGTCTCTGCTACCACGCCTGCTAATGGACACAAAAAATATCCTTATTACCTCATGCTCACTTTGAAGAATAGGTATTCCATCTTGTCCTCCTTTACCCAGAAGCAAAACCCATCCTTTTTTCACTTCTTTTTTTTTTTTTCGCTAGGCATAACTTTGCTACTATTATACAGAGGTCTGGTTTCTGATTATGCAAGCTTGCTTTCAGCACAATCCTGATCATTAGAGAATATTCATTGTATAATCTGACATACGGAACATATCATTGCACAGTCTGGTTTACAATAGAATCCAGCCAAGATTTAATTGTCATTATCTCATATTAATCTCTGCAATCGCACAGTCTACAACCAGCTTTACACACAGAGCGATACACAGCCCCATGCTCAATACCAGGGCTAGCAGCAGTAGGCTTTAGCACCAGCCACTAATCTGAAATAGTACACTGGGCACATCCCATTCACCCTGTGGGGAGCCAATGACAAACTTAAACCAGTCTTAGACACATACACACATACACACACACACACACACACACACACACACACACACACACACACACACACACACACACACACACACACACACACACACACACACACACACACACACACACACACAATCAAAAGTTCAGGATGAGCTAGTTAGGTAGGCTGCATCCTCTGTCTCTCAATCTCTGGCTCTCGCTGCCAGTCTTATGGCCTAGCCTCAGGCACACATAGTTGTTAGTGTCTAACAGCGGAGATGGTGGTGTGAGAGCAAGGCAGGGTCTCATTACCTCCACCACACACACACACACACACACACACACACATACACACACATACACACACACACACACACACTCTCAGGCAAACTCACACACACACGCACACTATTCGCACAGGGCATGTGTATGTGTGGTAGCTGGATCCTGATGTGTTGTGATGTTAGGAGAATAATGAGGCTCCATGGTGTGAGACTCAACATGTTCGTAGGAGTGATGGTTCAGGAGGGGAACAGCAGTAGCAGCACCCAGCTAGCAACAAGGAAGGTCAGAGAGTAAAATCTACTGTGCCCCTACAATCCTTCATTTCCATAACACTATTTTTGGCACTCTATCTTTCTTCTTCTCACATTCTTACTCCCATTAGGGTGACTATTAGTATTCATTCGATCAGCAACAGATTAGACATTGGAGTTTTGTCCTCAGTCCGCTCATCTTTTCCGGAAACCTTTTGCATGGACGAACTCGTTCTGCATTAACGATTGCAGACTGAGGCTATTTTTTACACATAGAAGCATAAAAAAATCTACACAACAGCCCTGATGCTCGCCTAACATGCAAGATCAGGCAACAGTCTACTGTGAGAGCAGCCACTGTTGAGTAGCTTAATATTATTGACTAGTCAATGCACTGAGGCTGTAAAGAGCAGACGGATGCACGCACACACACTCACACACACACACACACACACACTCACATCCTTCTCCACGTCTCCACGCCAACGCCTCCCTGACTGACAGGTGCATTTGATAAGACATGAGTTTTCCATTACTGTGTCTGGGCTGATGGCTATGAGTGCATACACGTGTAGAGCTAATACAGAGCCGTGTCTGCATCGCTCATGCCTCGCACTGCTGCACCGCAATACCCGCTGATTGCACAGGCGCCCAGAATTTCCCACCCCGTCCCGACTCATGACCTTCTGTCACACGCAGACACACACATTGCACAAGGCATTGGGCATCCAGGAATGTCAGAGCATGTGTGCTTGCTGATATATGCAGGGGTCGGGTGGTGGGGTTCTGGTGACTAGATTTGGAAGACTTCGTTCTGCCTCTTGAATAATTCAGATGTGACACTCCATATCTGATGTCAGATTAAACAATTTCTGTGAAGACTCTGACTGTAAATAAGATCTGGACCAGATGACAGCATTATTTTTCGATGGGCAGAAGATGATGGTGATCATATAACCTCCTTGTTGGGCTCTTGTAAAATGAGTATTGGGAATGTTCAAGATAGGGCGCGTGATATGATCTCATAAAAGAAGAACGGTGGATCGAACAGTGAAACAAGGTGCTGATGGTTATTATAGCTTTGATACATACAGTATTAGATTATGTCAGAGAGAGGCGGTGAACGCAAAAACACCAGTGTGTAGAACAGAGTATGCAATTTAAATTAAACCATGGCCACTGAATAATATGAAAAAACACATTCTAATTAGATTTTTATTTCAGTAATTTTCTAGTCGCTCGTGCATATCAATAGGATGCTATTATTGTCTCATTGTTCCACTTCCTTGAGCCTATATATCATTCTTCATTTGCATAACTAAAGTTATTAGTCTAATTGCGATGCGAATGCTTGAATATAGCATAAGCCATTATTGATGTCACATAAATGTGAAATACATAGTAACAGGAGTATTGAATTAGAACTGTGATTACATTTATGGTTTCCTCATATAATCAAATAATGGAAACCTACCATCCAATCGGAAATGCAAGGATTTTTAATAACCATTGTATAATTGCATTTTTTTTTTTTGTCTAGTTTTAGAAATTCTAGTAAGGATGATAATTACACGTCTTGCTATTTAGTCATTTGTGGATGTTTCTTCAAACCTTCTGGTACAGCCCTTTAAGGAGAGGAAAAAAAACCATTGTGGAATATATTACTGTATATATTGAAACAAATTTAATGTGTTTAGTGGCTCTGGTGCTAATTTCTTGATTATTGTTGTATTTTGTCTAGTTACAGTGCTGGTGCTGTCAGCTTTTTCCGTTAGCTCCTGAAATCAAAACAGAACCTGAAGTTCAACATGCAAGTCATTCAGGTCAGTGCTAGCTCAGTGGTTAAAATGATGAACTACTAATGGGGAGGTCATGAGTTCAAATCCAAACATCGCTGAGTTACTGCTGCTGGACCCTTGAGCAGGGCACTTCACTCTCAACTGCTCAGTTGTGTAAAAACAGCAAATTAGATAAATGTATGGGTGTCTTTCAGGGTGAACTTTTCCTTAAAATCTTATTACATCATTTGTACAATTACAAATGTTGCCATGAAGGTATACAGTATACAAATAATAATACGTGTTAACTACCAATTGTACAGTGGCCACGATGCATGATCAGTACATTGCTTCATATGCTTTTTCTATTAGGTTTTGAAAATGTGTTGAAGGCTTCCTGACCCAGTTCCAGTAGTTTCAAATCTCCTTAGTTGTTTTCTTTGCTTGATGCAGCCCTAAAAGTCTTCTCCTGTCCTGTATGTGGCATGGCGGAAACAGCATTGATTTCAACATCAGGAAAGAATAACTGGGTTAAAGACATGGCAGCCAACTACAGTTCTGAGAGTACAGAACAGCCCAAACAGGCCAAACATGGTCACCAAGGACTATAGCACTCATGGAACACAACACGATGGAATTATGATAGCAGGGACTGACACAATGTAATTTTGCTGAAGTTGCTTCAAATAAAGGCATGCATATTTACTGAATTAAGTCAGTGTCACATTATATTATATGCTTACCAAATGGTAGGGATTCTACATCATCATTAAAATGACGAGTTAAATTTCAAATATCTGAGTATATATAGACAAATATACAGGAATATTAAAATGGGGATTAGCCTCCCTAATGTGTTTTTAATGCCACCACAGCTATTTAGTCCCAATCCTGTGACTGCTCTCCACATTGAACATCTAGAAATGCTTATAAACAAATCCCTTTTTTCCCCCTTAGTTGTTGTCTTTGCTTGACAAATCCATATATATATATATATATATATATATATATATATATATATATATATATATATATATATATATATATATATATATATTACTAAATGCATATTTTACATAGTAACATAGTAACAACATTTTTATAGTACATATAATAATATAATAATATAAAAGTAGAATAAGGAGAACACAAGCAATGTATGTATTTCAATTTTAGAAACATCTACAATCACAAATAAACAAACAAATAAACAACTTTTAACATTTCAAACAAGCATCTAAATGACCACTAGAATGTGTGTGTGTGTGTGTGTGTGTGTGTGTGTGTGTGTGTGTGTGTGTGTGTGTGTGTGTGTGTGTGTGTGTGTGTGTGTGTGCGTGTGTGCGTGTGTGCGTGTGTGCGTTTGTGTGTGCGTGTGTGTGTGTGAGTGTGTGTACTGTATGTTGTGTGAATATTTGTATATGTGTAAAAGAGTTTTTGTCAGTGTCTCTGAATGTGCTTGTGCAGGGTACTGAATCAGTGTTACTATTTTGGATGAAACAGACTCTGATATACTGTTCTGTGTGGAACTTCAGAAACAGTTGCTGGTGGATGTGAAGCATCTTGCCTCTTCAGCCATGAATCCAGACATTCATTTCCGCTGGCATATACACAGACATGTAGGGGGGTAAACAGACACCCATAGTTTTATGATATGAAATATATGAACCTTCTTTAGACTGGAATATATAAATCATGAATCAGGCATATAAGTGGTAATTTATGGACTGTTCCATAGACAAATATATAGGAATATTAAAATTGCTATTAGCCTTCCTAGTGTGTTTTTAATGCCGCCACAGCAAAAAAGTAATATATTTTATCCGAAAACTATGGGTGTCTATTTTGGTTATTTTATTTAATTTTATTATTATTTTATTTCATCCTTGTGTATTTGGAGAGGAGGAATCCTGATGCCTTTGTGAAGTGAAAAGAGGAGTGGGGCTTCTGTGTAACACAATCCGAATTTAGTATCATTACTTATGCAGATGGATTGCTTGATTTGAAGTTCGCAATGACTTTATCACAGTGTTTGGAAGTGAATAAAGATTGACTTCAATGCTTATTGTTCCTGTGTTCTCAGTGAGGAATGACAAAGTGTATGGTCAAATACACAAAAGAGCAGACAGGATGCTGAGAGAGAGAGAGAGAGAGAGAGAGAGCACTTTCTGTTTGTCTCCTCTTTTCTCTCTCCTCTGCAGGGTGATGTATGTATCTCCAATACTCGCCTTCAGAGGAGCGATTGCATTCCAGCGTGACAATCCTATCAGATGGGTAATAAAAAGAAGAGGTTTTGTCTGCCTTCTCTCTCCCTCTCTCTCTTGCTCACACATTCTCCATCCATCTCTCTCTCTCTCTCTCTCTCTTCATTCTTTCTCTTCTTTAGGTGATGAGGGAGTCTTGCAGACAAAGCCAGGCAGGTGGATTACCCTGAGCTCACGAAACTCAGTCTTTCATAGATTGCGATCAGACACACACACGCACGCACACGCACACACACACACACACACACACACACACACACACACACACACACACACACACACACACACACACACACACACACACACACACACATACAGCCAACACTCAGTTTCATTGTGTTATCTAATCCACTGATAATCTGCCTCTGGTCTCCACCGAGACATGACAAATGATGATCAAATACATATTTACGACTAAGAAAAGCAGGGGGGAAAAACAGATTTTGCAGAGTTGAGCATATTTCCTCACACACTCTGCTGACAGGACACTGGAAAGAATATAAAAATGACAACCAACTATGAGAAAAAAGCCACCAGGGTTCACATTAATCAAGCTGAGGCGCCAGCTAGCACTGTGGATTCACACAAAAACACCTCGTCCCATTTCCACAGGGTAAGACAAGTGGGGCTGCTCCAATCCCACAACGCAACCCAAGCCAAGAACTTCCTGTTTCTTGTTTTGCTGCAGTTCAAACACTTTACAGGTGTGTGACAAGGGCCTGATGCCGCATTTCTTGATTTCCAGGCAATAACAACAACAACTGCTACATGTAGGTAGAATTCAAGGCATCTTTTGTTTTCATACAGTTTTTTTTTTTCTTCATATGCACTGTTCTGCTGATTTATTCATTTTTTCATTAGAGTCCATGTGGTCTACTTTATTTTGTTTCCAGTTGACAATTTTAAGTGAACACTAGTGAAGCTAAAATTTTGTGAATCGACAGCAGTTTCAACAACAGGGGGAAAAAAAAACTTTACCAGTAAATGTTCATGCTTATTAACATCCCTGACTTTTTAGATTAACTCATTCTTTAAACAATAGAAAAAGAAGAAAATAATCACATTCTGTTGTTTGTTTTTAACATAAGATGAGATTTCAGTATTGGAAAGTGATGAAGTCAGCTGTAATTGTCATTATTTATCAGTAAATAATCTAATGATCCTGGCCAGATACTTCTAGATTTGCAGATTATTAAATATTAAATTATTAAAGCACCAAATACATTCAATAATACAAACAATACATATGGAAGTAGAGCCTTAAAGCTTTGATCATGTTTCGAGATCCAGTCAAAGGTAGGTGTTCCACTTTTATTAGTTTGACCAGAATATAAGGGTTAAAAGCTAAAGGAATTGAGTAGAAACCCTTTAGCTCTGGCAGCTCCTGCCATTATTCAAAACAGTTCCCATTATTCAAATAGTATTCAGTCCAAGTTTATTGTGCTGGCAGAGAGGCCACAGAGATTATGCACACCAGCACTAAATCAATTTGCCAATTAAATCTGGCATGGATTTTTTTTTATAAAGGGAGAAAGAGGAAGCAGAGTAAACGGATTTCCCAGTAGTGTTCACTTGCTCACTGCCACTGCTATTCCTGGTGCCAAAACGGATGGAGACACGTCCGTTTTTGGAACAAAATTCTAAACTAAACTACTTTGAGCTTTTTAAATGGAATAATCTGTCTTGTTGGTTCCTCTTACGGGATGTGATGGCAAACAACAGGAAACACGCTGACAGAATGAAAAAGCGGCCTTTTCTCCTTGTACTGTTTTAATGTTTGAAGACAGGTCTCTAACTATTAACACCCTCATCGCAGATATATTTTTAAAAAATAGTTATTAATCATTATTTTACTCAGTCATTATGCATTATTTCTATAATTTCTAGTATCCTGTTTAAACTATTTGAAACACTTTAGTTTAATATTTCAAGGCCCAATTCAGATTGGCTAAAAATTAAATGAACGCATTTTTTTTTTTTTCATATAAGTGTCATGAAATAGGCATGCAGTCTGCACAAGGTAAAGTCTTAGAAATAAACTATGAAATTTGTGAATATTAAACTGAACCATTTTGAGACATTTGAGAGTACTGTACAACATCACAAGCTTGTGCTTAAATATTAGCAAAACTATTCTCTATAAATCTCCAGAATTTCTGTCGATATCAAACGAATCACTAGCAACTATTTCACAAAAGTTAACAATCTGTGTATAATTTCTGACACTCCATGTTACCGTATTCTTTTTTTTTTTCTTTGTCTAATTCAATCCTTTGAATAGTCAGAATGTCTAACATTCTGAGATTATTTGGAAAAAAGTTACCGTTACTACATCAGAGCAACATATGCGTGATAAAATACGGAATGTTAAGAATCTGGTGAAATTATTTTACAAATAAAAACCCTTTTGTCTCCCTCAAATTGCCCTAGTGAAAAAGAATTACATACATTCTTATATTTAAAATGTACCAAAATCCTAAATAGTATATTGCAATTATACTAATTAAGAATTTTACTTTCTTTTAATGCATAAAATATATACAAAATATTATGATTTTCTTCTCAATTGCAGCAGATATTTGTAATATAGTACATTTTCTTTAAATGTTATATCAAAACATTATTTGATTTAAAGTAATCCCTTTAATAATGCACATATTTGAACATTGTAACTAGGGCAGTTTGTGTCCAAGAAAGACTAGGGTACAACCAGGAAAGACTGGATAAATGGCAGGATAGACTGCACTGGAAGAGATGGGCTAATAGCTTTATTCTCTAGTTTCCTCTAGTGGAAACACCCAAACCATACAAAGACAAATCAAAGAAAACAACCCATAGACCATTTGAGAGACAGGATAAAATTCAGCAGATCAAACATTAACAAATGCAAAAACAATGACCAACAAGATGATTCTTCTAAGCATTTGAGGTGATAAAGCAACAAAACTCAGGTGTCTTCACATCCACATGGGAAAGTCGTAGCATAGTGGAGAGAGCTGTAAGCAAACTGCAAAAGTTAGGGTTAGCCAAGCTTAGGAAAGGGTGGGTCAGATAAATGGAATCCAAGTCTGGTCAAAAACCACAGTGCCATCAGGACAGATGTTGCAGGTGCAGAGAAAGAAGATGTGAAGAAGATTCTCAGGTCTTCATTATGTGGAAAGAGCAGCAACCCAAGCCACCTAAGAGGGGAGTTTGTAAAGGGTAGTGGCATGTATAGTGAAGTGACCATCAGAGGCAGTTGTGAGGATGAAGGAGAGAAAAGAGAGGGAAATCAATGAGCTGGTGGCAACCAGAAGGAAGCTAGGCAAGAGATGGAGGAAAGCAGAGAAGTTAGAAATAGAGAGTCTGAAATTCATTTGGGATAATTCCAGACAAAGGGTTGCAGGTTTGCAGGTGGTCCTATGAGCAAGATCAGTATCAGCGCCAGGACCACACAGAATAACGATTTTTGTCTAAGCATGCTGATGATCCTATGGTCCCTCTTGAGAGTTCCCTAGACCAAACCTAGCATCCTTTCTGTGACATTCTACATCCCAAAAGAGAAGAACTCCAAAATCAGTTCAGGAGTATAGTTCTACTGAATGTTGAGGGAAAGGTGTTTTTCTCTGTTATGGCAAGAAGTATGCCTATATACTTGATGGAGAAAAGCTATATTGACAAGCTGGCAAAAGGCTGGAGTCCCCTAGTTTCCATGAATGTGTTGAGCATGCTTCAATGATTTGGGAACAGATCCAGACCATTACGATGGAGAAGAAAGTCATGTAGTATAGCTGGACCTGGCAAATACTACACCAGCTTTCCCTTTGCCCAAGACTTCTTTTATATCCAAGACACCATCAAGGTGATGGTCAGATCAGCTATTTTGAGGGCTTGCACAGGTGCTTTGTGCCACAAAATGTCATACCTGTAGGCAGTGCATTTGCCTACCATGCAAAATCCAATTCCCCATTCTCTTTATTGCAGCATTTAAAGTCATCCTAATTGGAGCAAGAGTGGTGGTGGGTGGAGTCCGGCCTGCCTGCAGGCTGGAGGTTTCCCCCATAAGAAGCTACATGGATGACATTACTTTTCTGCTGCAAACTTCCATACGCACATCCAGGCTCTTGAAAAGGCTAGGAAAGCAAAATGACAAAATCATGTCCACCAGTGGAGGGAAAACCACCAGCTTATCACATACATGGATACAAAGCTTAAATGAAGTCACTTTACAGCACACCAATCAAACAAGAGAATTGAAAAAGCCATCCTTCAGCAGCTATCAACAGTTCTGGACATAGATTTAAGAAACTTTCCTGGAAAGTACAAGGTATGATGCTACAACTTCATTTTCTATCCAAAGGGACACGTGTCTGAGCAGTGGCGGCCAGTGCAAAAAAAATTTTTTGGGGGGGCGCAAACAAAATTAAACTTTTAATACTCACCTGCAAATAGCCATTTATCAGGTGATTAAGCATCATTACTACTAGTATAAAATAAAGGCATGACTCACATTGCATCCAGTCAGCAGCTCCGCTTGCCATAAGAAGTGCTGGAAAAGACTCGTTGAGAATGGTCCAATCACATGAGCCCAAATATTTTAAAACGATATTGATTCGCTAAGAACAAAAGTGGGAAGGTTCAGGGCGCACAGTGCTGCGAGCCAGGATGATTTGACAAAATCCAATCAGAGCTCAGCCTCAGGTCACATGCTTTTCAAACATTTACGTGTCTACATAGACACTCGTTTGTCCGGCGTCCCGCGTACAGGAACACAAATGGATGTAACACAGTTTAGATTTTTTTTTATTGCAAATAAATTATATTAAGAAATACAGCAGAATTTTGTGACTAAATGACTTTATTTCATTATTAAAATAAATAATTATTATGTTAAATAATTACATGTTAAAGGAGCATTCTTTTCTGCCTAACTTTAAGGGGGGCGACACCCCTGCGCCCCGTACTGACCGGCCGCCACTGTGTCTGAGGGGTCAGGTGTAGTTCTGTGGTTAAAGCATTAGACTATAGATCAGCACCACTAAGTTGCCACTGTTGGGCCCTTGAGCAAGGCCGTAAACTCTCAACTGCTCAGATGTAAAATTGAATAAAATGATAGGCGCTCTGGATAAGGGAGGCTGCCAAATGCGGTTAATGCAAATATAAATGTCTGAGTGCAGATGGGTTGGACAACATGGGGAGGTGTCATGAGTTGAGTGATCAACTAGATAGACATTTTGAAATTGCCACAGGCTTAACTCAACTTTCTTATTAGGGTTATCTATGACAACTTACCCTGTTCGGTTTGGTTAAGCTTATGGTGGCATGGGAGGCGGGATTGGATTCAGCCCATGAGAGAATGCAGCCTAAACATGCTAACCAGGTTGTACAGGGAAGGTCGAAGAAGTGTGAGGCTCACCTCCCAGGCGGGGGCTGTCGCCTGTAGGTGGGGGGCACAACTACATGTCTGCTAAAGGACATGGGGTTCCAAGTAGCCAGACGGCGCCAAGCAAACAGAACAATTGTAGGAGGTGGAGAAAGCAAGCTTCTGGTTCTGACTGAGAAGACAGGACAAGGCGTGGGGAGCAGGCAACCCCTGAGAAAGGTTAACTGTAAGAAGTGTCAGGGAAACCACCAGGAAATGTCCTGATACAAGGAGTGAAACATCAGCTTCAGCATAACCCTGCAACTAACCAGGTGGAGGTACAACAGGTCTAGTGCCAGGCAGGAAGAAAAGCTACACCTACAGTACAATTAAAAGTTTTGCATTGTGTGCGTGCGTGCATGCGTGTGTGTGTGTGTGTGTGTGTTTTAAAATTACTGGTAGAGTTATCCTGAATGCATCACTGAAAGCCCACGTATAACTTACTCTTAGTGTTGTTGTCCAGCCCTTGTAACAGGAACAAAACACATTATATTGTGTGCTACCTGAACTCACATGCCTGTTCAAGTTACATTTTTGTGCCATGAAGATGATGATGAAGGTTGGCTTTAGTTTGTGTCCTGCTCAAACTCAGTGAATTGATCAGCGCCATGGGTTTCTATTAATCAAGTGTAGCAATTTGTCCTAAGCTCAAGCCAATTAGAGATTCCTGTTGCTTGCTCACTCACCCACTTGAATGCATGTGTGCTGGTCATGCGGTCGCAATGCTGCAGTATGTATGTATGGTGCAAAGCCAATGTCCCTGTAAACATCTTACTTTTATAGTATAGAAAATGCATTCTGCATTGGAAAGGTTCACATAGAAGACAGGAGTTTGATTGCTTATGGGGAACTCATAGTGCTGGTCCTAAGCCCAGATAAAATATGAGTGTTGCATTAGGAAGGGCATTTATCATAAAACCCAAATCAACAATCAGATCAAATGATCCTCTGTGGTAAACCAAAAGGGAGCAGCCAAAATGAGATTATTATAACAAAAAAATCTGATTTAAAATAATTAGCTGGAATTAGCTATAAATACAACTGAGCATACTACTGCATGAATGTTATATTAAGATGTTTTGTATGAGTTTTAATGTATTTATAACATTAAATACCTACATTTTAATTTAACTACTCATTTTATTAAGCATGTACTGTATGTTGTGTAGTATTGACACAGCCAAGTCTCATCACCAAACTGTGCTTGAAGACTTCTGAAAAGTCAGTTTTATGCCTTCATTTGCAAGAAATTTCATCACAAGTCCTGGTTTGACTTGAACACCCTTCATACTTTAAATGGTACCAAGGTATACTTCCAGTTGTTATACTTTAACACTCAAAATATAAGTTATACACTTGAAGTTATGCTTTAATATACAGTATTTAGTACAAAATTAAATGCCCCAAAATAGCAACCTTCACATATTGTACTGTATGTTACTAATTGTTATGGCCACGTTGGGATGTTTTGCCAGGCTGAAATTTAATATACTTTGCATATTTTTTAACCAGGGCATGTAATTTTTCTCGCAACATTTTGTCCTTTCTATTTCCAGCTAATTGCTTCCCTTCTTTTTAAATGAGGATCTAGAGTGACCTTGAGTCTTGGAAAGGCGCTACACAAATGACGCATTATTATTATTTCATTTGTTAGGACTGGCCTTCAAGAACTTCTTTGGATTCAGGGCTGGCAGATTAAAGCAGCACCAAAGTGTGGAGGAAATAATAGCTGCATATTGCGCCACTGCAAAATTAAATGAATTCCACTAGATGGTGTGCATTTTGCTAAAATACCTCAATGTGTCTCCCTGTGTCTCTTCATATGTGGATATTTGTACCAGAAATGGGTCTAATGTCAGTCCATTACCTAATTACGATGCTTAGCGTAGCTTATTCCTTATTTCTGATGCATGCAGCATACTAAAATTACACTACTTTGTGATTTTATGGCAAGACCCACAGCAATGACTACCTGAATGCTACGAGTTCACCTTTTGTAGAAATCAATCAAATGGTCTTCATACATTTTTATGTTTCAGTGTCATTGTGCTTTGGTGATGGAATACCTAGATTACTGTTGCTGTGGTGAACATTTTTGTAATATATTTTATTCTTAATGCTCTGAAAAAGTCTTGGTATTTTTATATGTTTTAACCCATACCCTACCCCTTCTATTGTGGTGTTTTTAAAAAAGATATATTTGTTACTGAAAATGTTAAATATTACCCAGTAAGAGACTAAGCACCTTGTAATAAGCACCTTTACATGCTTGGACATTTAAAACGGCATCACTACTGCAAGCATTCTTAGTTATACAGCGGTTTAACATGAGATAATTAATTATGTTATTATAGATTTTTCTAATTAGTGTTATCAACTGATAACTAAAGCAGATAATTTTTTTTTTTTTTTTTTGCTCTAAGATTCATTTCATCTTACATGTTTTTCCCAGAAGAGTGTATTTCTATCTGCTGGCAATGAGTGCTCAGCAGTGGTTTTCCAGTTATGTTTCCCTTTCTGAGAACTAAAATGGGGGTGGAGCAAAGGGGCCTTGGGGAGTGTCTATAACAAGACTGACAGGAGGTACATGTCAAGGCAATCAGGAGTCTGTCCTGGACCTGTTTTCCCAGACGGTTTTTCTCAGGCATATGGTGCACTTCTGTTGATGACATTTAACCATCCATAATGTTCTACATATATTTCCAGGCTATTTGTAACAGTAAGACAGGAAAATATGACCTAATGCATCCAATACTAATAAAGAACATCATCATTATTATTTATGTGCTTGCAGTGCGTTTCTGCTTCCAATTAAATTGATGCAGTATAGCGTGCCATATAGCCTTTTATTCGTCTGTAGCGTGGGTCAATAGGTTTTACATGTACATATCAGACCGGTAGAGTTTGTTATATTGATTATATATGTCAGAAATAAGATGGCATATAGTAAAACAGGAACGGTTTTGAGTGGGTAAACACATCTAAACCCCTTCTACATTTATGTGTTACTGTAGAGTGGAAACAAATACAAAGAATGTCAGAAAGTATAACTGTAATTGTAGGTAATTATACATTCAGGTCTAAACCAGGGGCCAGGGGCTTAGAGGAGGGTGATGTTATATACTGGATGCATCATATGGAGAAGGTGAACTGTCCTGGATGGCATACCTCACAATTATTATTATTATTATTATTATTATTATTATTATTATTATTATTATTATTATTATTATTGACATTTAAAAATTATTATTAAATTGTTTAGTTATTATCAGTTAGTGTTAAAAACATAAGAAAATGATTAAAAGAAATACAGGAGAAGGGAAGGGAGCTGGCTGGTGGATATAAACTGCGTTGAAGACAAAATAAATGAGCTGCTTTTTCATTTCAGATTTAATTATTTTTAATTATAAAAAAGGTCACCAGATAATGGAAAAATGCTTTGCCATCATGGATTCTCCCAGTCAAACCAGAGTGTCTTTCTTTTTGCAACTCTTCACCCATGCTATAGCTAGTTATTTATTTTTTTTAGCAATAAAGTGATGTTAAATATTTTCAGGTGCTTGGATTTAGATTATTGAAATGTTTCGTACTTAAGCAAACAGACAAGCTTTTTCATCAAACAACCAAAATATTAATCAAAATATATTTATTACCTCGATATATTCTTTATATATTATATTACTCTCATTATACTATTATATTTATTCTTTAGATATTATATTATTTTAAATTATATATGAATTATATTAATGTATTTGTGTGATGCACTCTACAGAACACAGCTGCACAGAAGGCTTAAAGAGGTAGGGCTGTCATTAAAGAGAGGCCAGCTGTAACACTGCATTTCCCTTAGACTGCCAGCTGCTGCACTCACAGGTGAAGCATGATGCTAATTCTTTGAACAATGCAACTATACACACTTCTGAAACAACAATTAATTTCTCTTTCTTTTGTGGATGACTTTGGAAAGACCACTGACACAACAGACATGGATGATGATGATGATGATGATGATGATGATGATGACATTAATCATATCACGGAGCTTTCTGTGTACCTTACACACAGATATGAATAATAAATAAATACAATCAACAGCAATGATAGATAGATAGATAGATAGATAGATAGATAGATAGATAGATAGATAGATAGATAGATTTTCACAGTTTGAGTCCTGGAATATTTCTATGTAATCAGGGAAGAAAAAAACCTTGATGTGTTATTCTGGTCATTCAGGTAGTTAGCTGACTTCATTTTATTACCACATAAAGTTGTTGAGCCTAGACCTGACAACCTGAAGGTCATAACACTGCCTCCAGAGGCTTGTACAGTGGGCATTATGCTTTGTGCTTTGTGCTTTTCTTACCCTTTATATATGTATTCATTGATTATCAATTATATACCAGTAAACTGGTGACAGGATTATGGGCACCCAAGGCTATGGCTGTGAGGAGCAAAGGCTGGCC
This sequence comes from Clarias fuscus, assembly GCA_030347435.1. Taxonomy (NCBI): domain Eukaryota; kingdom Metazoa; phylum Chordata; class Actinopteri; order Siluriformes; family Clariidae; genus Clarias; species Clarias fuscus. Next base: position 15,548,938 of record CM059206.1, on the reverse strand, counting down.
TGTCTGGTCTGATTCCAAAGGAAAGCCAGTGCAGCGTGAATCGGTAAAAAAGTCCATGCTTCCCATTAGAGAAAGACACCAGAACACCCAACGCACCCCAGCCCACCACACATGGGCCCCGGCAGGCAACGTGCCCAAGGCCACCAACCTGGCCTTCAAACTAGATCCTAATTCGATTGACCACTCATGGGATGCGCCAGACAAACAAGTCGGATCCACAGATGCCCCACCCCATAAGCTTCTATATCCAAAGGATCAAGTGCCAACATTCCTGGTCCCAGATTCCACAGCACACCCCAGAGGACTTGGGAAGTCATGTCCCGAGGGGCTAGAGCAGCCCAGGCAGCACAAGGTGAACCTACCTTTTTTTTTTTCTTAACAAAAGAAAACAACAATCTTTTTTTTTTTCTATACATTTCTATTTCCAAAAGAAACGTTCTTTTCCAAATTTACATCAATTCTTTTTGGTACAGAAGCCAATATCTGATATGATTTCCCCAATGTTTAATTCAGAATTATTTTCTGTTCAGCCCAGTGTCATCACTAATTAAGCACCAGGGTGTGAATTTTAATTATGAGGTAAGACTTTACACAGGTCAAAAAACAGAAGATCATAATTAGCCTACGCAGCAGCACACATATCTGATTTTTTTTTCATATTTGTCGATGGTTTCAACCATCCACAAATCACTACCTCACAAATCACTGTCATTAGCCCAACAGTCTCTGTGTTTTCTTTGTTTGTTTGTTTTTTCCTTATGTAACATGTGGTATGCAGATGTATGCTTGGCCATTTATTTCTAATTTTGCTCTGAAACCGATCCTAGCTGGTTTTGATTAAAAATGAGTAATGTGTATCAACTGTTTTTCCCCATAGTATATACTGCAAACCTTAAACACTACATTTCTTTTCAAACTGCATTGATCTTTTCTTGGGCTAATAAAGGTTTAACAATGACTGAACTCTGAACTTATATTTTAGCTTTTCTTTTTCTAGTATTGGATTAGGAAACGAAAATTTTCAGGGTAGAGCTCCATCAAGGAAATTGAAACAGGAATTAATCAATAGCCCTGTACACAAAGCCTCAGCATGTTCCAAGGCCTTGCATTTTCTAGTCCACTAACATGATTTACGGTCTTTTCAGTGAGACATCCACACTTGTCTCAACTCTGTAGCTCTGGGGTTTAGACTTATTTAATGCAGAGCAATTTGGAGAGCTGCTGAGCCACTGACTGCTAGCGTGCGTGTGTGCGTGCGTGCGTGCGTGCGTGCGTGCGTGTGTGTTTTAGAAGTATCTTGCTTCTATGGATTTTTTTTACAGTGTATATTGGTTAAATTAATTTTTAGACCAAAAATTATTATATAAGTATTTAATTTTAAATGTATTATTTTTATATAAAAATATTTAAAACACCGGATTTAAATTTTACATTTAAAAGTAAATGCAATATTTTGGATGTAATATTTACCCCATCCCTGACTTGTTAATATCATATACTGTAATACTGTAGGTGTGATATCAACAAGTCAGGGATATATAATATATTTAATCCAAAAACTCAACACAGGTTGTTAATATAGATCTTTTTTTTTTTCAAGTTTATAGTTTTGTTAACCACTTTACATTGTCAACAAAGAGTTTGATGCTGAACAGTCATAACTGTTTCTTTGAAGACATAATCAATAAATGATGAAAATGAATTATCAATTATTAAAATGTTCTATGCTTTATTGATTGTTCTCATGAATGGCCGTGTTAGGTATCAATTTCAACAATAATTCAGTGACCTAATATTTAAGTTAGCCAGTTAGCTAAGTGTTATATGATTAAAATATAAAATTAATTCCTGAGTTGTATTCCAAAACAGTAAAGTTACTAATTGCTTCTCATTTGCTTTTTGGATTTTTATGACTTTCTATACTGGGTGGGAGGGAGTAAAAAGAAAAAAAGGTGCTAGAAGGCTTTGTTTTCAAGGGCTCACATAGGCTCAGAGGTCAGCACTAGGTGCTGAAGACTGATGAAACTGACACTGCCAGAGAGGTGTCCCTGCGTTAGAGTTAGAACTTGGGTCTTTACTGTGATCCTTAGACTACAAGAATAAAATCTAAACCTTACATACAGAAACGTGGGTCATTCAAAGACAATCACTTTGTATATCAAAGAGCGATGCCTCTGATCTCAATAAGAAGTTTTCACAAGGTTTGCTTTAAATTGACGACCGAAAACAAAACAAAAATTTGTTGGCTGTGTGCAGTTTTATGATTTTCTTCTTCACCTACATCAAGATGGGCAGTGGATTGTAGACTGTGAATGTTGTATGCTCTGTGGGTGAAATATCCATATAATAATAATAATAATAATAATAATAATAATAATACATCTTCTTCTGCTTCTTCTTATTATTATTATAATAATAATTATTATTATTATTATAATAATAATAATAATAATAATAATAATAATAATTATTATTATTATTATTATTATTATTATTATTATTATTATTATTATAGTAGTAGTAGTAGTAAGACACTCAATTCAGGCAACAGGCAATTAAAAAGTCTTGTTTAAGATCTGACACTAATGTTCGTAATTATGATGCTTTAAGCTCAATTATTTAAGTAGCATGCAAGTAGAACATTGCTTTTCAATACAAAAAAATCATTTGCAGCATGTAAAATGAACATTGTAATATTGATTAAACATACTTTTCCCAGGAAATAGGTAGTGACTAGAATCCTTTTCAGGGAATCAAGCAATTTGCCTAAGTTCATCGATAAGAGCTGACATTTTCAACTTCAATATGACTAATTGCCATTTTTCTAAACCAGACAAGCGTTGCAATATTATAACCAATGACAGTTCTTTTTTGCCTAAATAAGGCTGATATTGTTTCATGAAATGTTGCTCTACCTTTCAAATAAATAAATAAATAAATAAATAAATAAATCCTTGGCATTGCATTTAATATAACACCTATATCACACAGAATAAGTGTGATAATCAGCAACACACTACAAATATGCACTGACAAATACAGTAAGCATCCCTGCATTAATGTTGCGCTTGCTGTGTCTGTGCTTCATTAAGAAGATTTATTTCTTTATAACTAATCGCCTCCCCTAATACACTAATAGCAGCATTGCAGGCAGCCCCTCCTTGTCCTGCTGCTTCACATATACAGCTGAGAGGCAAGCACACATTTCACCGTTCATGCTAACAGCTCTGATGTTGAAAAGATTTGATAAATTAAACTGCAAGCATAACAGCATTGCCTACATCTACAACAAAAAAAAGAAAGAAAGAAGACTTATATAGCTTTCAACTCTGCAATAATACAGCAAATTGATAATTTACCATTTATCAAACAGCACGGCACTCCTAAAATAGGTTATGACAGACTTAAAGTGATCTAATACTTTAGTGAAAACCCAGCCTGTGGTACCACATGAAATATGCAGTGGTAGTCATGCCCATGTTGTTGTTGTTGGCATCTTTCTAGATGTATAATCTGCAAAAGGAAAACCTACAGTACATTTTTAAATTGAACAGCTAGAATGAAATCACACAATTCATTAGCATGCTGTTATTTGCTGCAGAAAGTGAACACCAAATAATTTGTTGAACAGTCATAATTTTTTTGGGGATAGGTTACCGACAACATTAAAAATAAAAAAGGTTTATAGATTTAAGCACTCTACATGTATGTGTGTATTTAACTGCAGAAGTGTTCGGTAGTGTTTTGAGGATGATGCTAAAGTAATTCTAGACCATCGGGGAAGCTGATTTCTTATATGGCTTTAGTGATATTGAACGGTGGACACCTGACCAATCACACCAAAATGTGCTTATTAAACGTCCCATTACAGATCCCCATTTGCTGCTATAATAACCTCTAGTCGTCCAGGAAGGCTTTTGCTAGATGTTGAAGCTGTGGGGATTTGTTCATTCAGCCACAAGAGCATTAGTGAGGTCAGGCACTGATGTCAGACGAGGAGGCCTAGGGCACAGTCAGTGTACCAGTTCATCCCAAAGGTGTTGAGTCGGGTTGAGGTCAGGGCTCTGCAAAGGCTATATGAGTTCTTGTACTACAATTTTGGCAAATCATGTGATCATGGATCTTGCTTTGTGAAGAGAGACAGTAGTGAGATGGAACATGTTTATTGCTCTTTCATTAAATCTTAATGCTATGCAATAGACAAACAATCTAAACAATTGTGTGTTTCTATGTTAAGGTAAATAATTCAGGGAAGAACCATATATATATATATATATATATATACAGGGTGGGCCATTTATATGGATACACCTTAATAAAATGGGAATGGTTGGTGAAATTAACGTCCTGTTTGTGGCACATTAGTATATGTGAGGGGGCAAACATTTCAAGATGGGTGGTGACCATGGTGGCCATTTGGAAGTCGGCCATCTTGGATCCAACTTTTGTTTTTTCAATAGGAAGAGGGTCATGTGACACATTAAACTTATTGGGAATTCCACAAGAAAAACAATGATGTGCTTGGTTTTAATGTACCTTTATTCTTTCATGAGTTATTTACAAGTTTCTGACCACTTATAAAATGTGTTCAATGTGCTGCCCATTGTGATGGATTGTCAATGCAACCCTCTTCTCCCACTCTTCACACACTGATAGCAACACCGCAGGAGAAATGCCAGCACAGGCTTCCAGTATCCGTAGTTTCAGGTGCTGCACATCTCGTATCTTCACACCATAGACCATCGGGAGACCTTGGGGGCCATTCAACTGGCCCACGACGACCAATCCACTTTTCAGGAAACTGTTCATCTAGGAATGCTCGGACCTGACACCCATAATGTGGTGGTGCACCATCTTGCTGGAAAAACACAGGGAACGTACCAGCTTCAGTGCATAAAGAGGGAAACACATCATCATGTAGCAATTTCAAATATCCAGTGGCCTTGAGGTTTCCATTGATGAAGAATGGCCCCGCTATCTTTGTACCCCATATACCACACCATACCATCACTTTTTTTGTTCCAACAGTCTTGGAGGGATCTATCCAATGTGGGTTAATGTCAGACCAGTTGAATGGCCCCCAAGGTCTCCCGATCTGACCCCCTTAGACTTTTATCTTTGTGGTCATCTGAAGGCAATTGTCTATGGTGTGAAGATACGAGATGTGCAGCACCTGAAACTACGGACACTGTGCTGGCATTTCTCCTGCGGTGTTGCTATCAGTGTGTGAAGAGTGGGAGAAGAAGGTTGCATTGACAATCCATCACAATGGGCAGCACATTGAACACATTTTATAAGTGGTCAGAAACTTGTAAATAACTCATGAAAGAATAAAGGTACATTAAAACCAAGCACATCATTGGTTTCTTGTGAAATTCCCAATAAGTTTAATGTGTCACATGACCCTCTTCCTATTGAAAAAACAAAAGTTGGATCCAAGATGGCCGACTTCCAAATGGCCACCATGGTCACCACCCATCTTGAAATGTTTGCCCCCTCACATATACTAATGTGCCACAAACAGGACATTAATTTCACCAACCATTCCCATTTTATTAAGGTGTATCCATATAAATGGCCCACCCTGTTTGTGTATATATATATAAATGGGGCAATCAATTGTCCACATACTTTTGACCATGTAGTGTACATACAACAACAACAAGACACAACAAAATTTCTGCTAGAAATGACAACAAAAATGAATGTATTGTATTTTATGTTACATTTTGTAAGAGAAAAACTCTACCAGCTATCCAGTTCTATGTATTATCTGCTTAAATCTATCTGCTTATATCTATCTGTCTGTTCAAATTTTGTGGTTCTGTCTATAATCTGCTTGGATATCACACGGCCCCTTTCTGCCTTTCTTGTAAAATTCAGTACAAAGCAATACCCCAGTGTTTAGCCTTCATTAATTCAGACATCTCCAATAGTGACATAGCCTTTGTTTAATTAATGGTAACTATGGCAACATAGTAGTAGGCCGAAACGTTTAAGCTCTGCAAGCAGGAGGCAGTTGATCTTTTTTCTTAGTCTTTGCATGAGAAAGAGGTTCACTGTAATGCACACACATCTTTTGTTCTACAATAGCTGCAATACACCTTTTGTCATTGCCTCGAATTTTTGTTGTGCACTAAATAATGTCCAGTTTTCCATTCCAGAAATTTACAATATATACAGAACATAAATGGCTTTAAATTTATAGCCTGCATTTGTTTCATTCATTATTTTGTCAAAATACTTTTTGTTTTTCTTTTAATGATTTTTTTCAATTTATTTAAATGGATTAAAGTTTAAGACACATTTGATTAATCCATATGCGCAGCAGATCGGTCATGAATGCCCATAATAACCAATAATGGCTGATACACAGACAGGTCATTTAAGATCACGCTAGAATTTTAGTCCCAATATTGGATAGTCATGCCAAAAGATGTTTATAAGCTTTTTTGTGTGGGTGTGTGTGTGTGTGTGTGTGTGTGTGTGTGTGTGTGTGTGTGTGTGTGTGTGTGTGTGTGTGTGTGTGTGTGTGTGTGTGTGTGTGTGTGATTTATTTGTTCCAATAACTAAAAAATATTTAAAATATTCTGCACAATTCAAAATATTAAATTCTGTCAAGTGTTTCAAAGTTTTCATTCTGTATAGTATACAATCATCATGTATTTACCAACTTTCATGGCAAAGCAGTGACCATAATCAAGTGACCTTGGTGAAGAAAATTCCCCTCAAAAGTTAAGATTAAGATTAATCAAAAGATGAAAAAGTGGAGGAAAAGGCTGTTCAACATAATCAATAATCAGAATATAAGATTTAATTTCATATATTATAATATGATGTAGTACGATGACATTACTTCAGACACTCATTCAGACAAAATATTACTAACAATTGACTAATAATAATTTTTGTTTGACGTTGAATGCTACAGAAAGGGTCACGCTGATTCCTGGGAAGCCAATCGATGACCCCAGCTCACAGGGTGTGATGAGGGGGGGAAGGGTGTAGGCAGCTTCATGACCAAGTGGCCTTTTTTTCTCATCTCTGGGGTGATGATGAGCGTGACAAGTTGCATTGATCCAGTGGTTCATAATGCCACAAAAAAACGTTTCCAACTATAAATCAAACTTTGTCGAAGTTGTTCCGTTCCATCCTTTTTTTTTGCTAATTGACTTGGAGGGCTTTATAATGTGGATAGATATGTCAATCAAAGATTATGAAATGACTTGTAGATTTATTGAAAGAATGGTTCAGTAAACATCTTTTGCATAATTTCCTCTTTGCCCAAAAGTGTAGCCAATTAGCCCAAACACATTTGGTGTCTGAAATTTACTTTAGCTCTGTAATAAGCTATGAAGTCTTTCCCAAGCTTCATATGTATTTTGTATCTCACAGCGTAATGAACTGGACAGGATGACAAAGACAAATTATTTTGTGCTGTGGGTGCACTGACTCGCCACTTATCTTCATCAGACAGCCAATCAGATCGAAGAGGGTGTGGGATTTAGTCTGACAGAAACAGGCTTTCTCTGATCAAAAATAGATAAATCATTGGTGGACATGTTTGAATTTTGCATTCCTTTCCATTTAAGATCTTAACACAGCGTTTGAGGCATGTCATTTTCGGGCGCTGTTGTTTGCTTGGGTGATGTGTTACTGGGTCTTTTGAGTCCGCTTAATTTCTGGTCTGTAAGCAGTGTTGTTCTTTAAGCTCTGAGTCCCAAAGGTCTCAAGAATTTTAATTACGTATTTTTTCCCACTTAAAGAATGAAATGTTTAAAAAAAAAACTGGCTAGCTAATATACGTACATTAAAAAAAAAAAAAAGATTTTTCAATATTTGTGACGTAGAAAATAAGAAGCAATAAAAAAAGATTAGATGGTTCTGTAAATTAACACGTAACTGACAATATTAACTGGTTGCTACAGTACTTACTGTACCTGAGCTTTTATTATTCCCTTTATCAGGCTTGGTGAAGACATAGCCTTGACTGTGTGTAATTGTGTATTCTTTTTTTCTTCACCACATGCAGGATGCGGGTTGCAGCAGATATTTATAGTGTAGTTGTAAAAAGGATTTTAGGTAAAATTTATAGAAATTCTTACCTACAGTACATACTGTACGCCTGATAGCTGCAGCACAAAGCAAAAGCAAAAGAACCAAACATATGTAGGCTGATTGGATGCATTTGGGGTAAGTGGAAATTTCTGCAAATCAGTGTGAGCTCTCTGCCAGATGAATATTGCCTTTTTTTCTTTTTTTTTTGGGGATCTTTTCCTCAGTCTTGCAAAGAGTGACATTTCAAAGCATTTCAAAGGGAAATCCCAAAATGTGGCTGGAATCTGGAGCTCAAAAACCAAATTTATCTCTGCTGAACAGAACAGGAGGTCAGCTAATGGTTCAGGTTCATGAAAAAAGAAAATACGAACTGTGCGTGTGTGTGTGTGTGTGCGCGTGTGTGTGCGTGTTCGTGTGTTTGTGTGTGTCTGTGCACACTGGCCCAAATGAGAGCCCGGAGTGCTAGTCTGTTTCCTCTTACTTTGCATGGTGGAGACAGGGAGCAGGGGTGAGAAGTCAGATGGAGGACAGTATGACAGATCGAGGAGAGGTGAAGCACGGGTCAAACACTGCAACAGCCATTTCCTCCCTGATCCCTATCTCACTCCCCATTACACTACACAACACCTGGGAGTAATACATACACACACACATACACACACACACACATGCCTCAAATGATCCTACACAAGAAACACGTGCTCAACTTATCTTTGAAGAATACAATACACACTCTCTCTCTTAAAGTATACCACACACTATGAAAGAGCAATCCCACCCCATTCATGTGTATGTGTCTATGTCTGTGTGTGTGTGTATGAGAGAGAGAGAGAGAGAAAGAGAGAGAGAGAGAGAGACTCCATCTCCTCATAACCTTCCTCTGATTGTGATGATGCCCCCCCTCCATTTAATCAGGCTGGAACTCTCTAAAGACAGATTCAATTATCCTCCACACCTGAACACACAAAGACCCGACTCTCTCCGCCGAGCCCATTGTTGCTCTAAGCATCAGCCTCGCTAATGGGAAATATTGATTCAAATTTTCTCTCCCTTCAGCTTCAGACTACTACAAGCAGATTTTTCTCTCTGCGGCTTCGTTCTGAACCCGTAGGTGGATTGGGTCGGAATCACAAGTGGAATGGGCATTTATTTCATTCCAAGTTTATTTCCCTACGGAGCGCTACAGAATCTGACTCGCACAAGTGCAAACTCTAAAATCAAACACTGGCCCATCAATTCCAATGATACACATTCAATATGGATAATAAAACACATCAATGACTCGTCCTGCTGACTGAGATAATGTTTCTAGTCATCATGCTGAGCTTGACGCTGTACACTGCTATTTGCTATCTAGCTAAATGCTATACTGAGACATAAAATGTATTCTTTTCACAGACTGTAGCAATGTCTATTTTTGGCTTCTGTTTTTTCTTTTTTCTTTGTTTTGTTTTTTCTTTTCCCCATTTAATATATATATATCATGATGTTAATTTTTCTTTTTGTGGGAGTTTAAGTCAAACCGGGCGTTGTGAAGAAATTTCTCGTACATGAAGGCTTAAAACCAACTGACATTTACAGAAGACTCCAAGCACCATACAGTGATGAGACTCCTAGCCACAGTAAAACATTTGAATGGTGCAAATGTTTTGAAGAAGGCCATACACCCATGAATGACGTGAATCTCGACTGGAACGACTTCCACTGCAGTCATTCATGTGAACATTCAGCGGGTGGATAGCTCTCAGGAAAAACAGCCTGCTTTGAACCCCAAACAGGAAGTCACCTGGGTGTTATTATCACAGCCCCAATACAGTATCTCACTCCAAACAATTCCCACTGGTTTGGGAAATTAACGGAATTCCTGGGAGTCCAGTTATGAGACAGTCATGTCTCCTGCATACTGAGAAAACCTGATCTACCTGTACCTTGATCTACCCTGATGGTATCCAAGCCACCAGTGTTATGCATTAGTGTATATAGAGAAATAAAGGTAGTTTTTACTCTCATAATCGTGTTGCTATTCTGCACAATCAAAAAGTTGACAAACAAAAATATTTATGTATTTATTTTTGCCAACAAATTATGTTCGATTACAAAATTTCTATCATAACATTATGAGACCTCTCAGCTTATCATCAACATCGTGAGACATCTCAGGTTGGTTTGTCCAAATGCACAAACTAATCGAACGCATTCATGTAATGACAACAAACTTGGCACACGTTTAGTAACATGACTTGTTGTTAATATACAAGTTTAACTTCTTTTCAAACTTGAGTGGGATTCTATAAACAGGGAGTGGGCATCACACGAAATCATGTCTTTCCAATCTCTCTCCATACTTTTCCAGCTTAATTTTTTTTTTACTCAGTCTCTTAATTCTATCTGAACCCTTTCTTTCTTTCTTTCTTCCCATCTTCCGTTCCTCTATTTTTCTCTTTCTCCTTTCCTGTCAGTGTTATCTTCCTCCCTTTTTCCTGTTTCCAGTGTCCTCTCTGTCCCTTTCATCAATCCCCCCCTTTCTCTTTCTCTGTCTGTCTCCCTCTCCTCAGTAGGCAGACATTAGGATTCAGGAGTCCAGCCAGAGAGAAGTGCAGTAGATTCATCATGATCTGGCTCTACAATGTACAGTGTCCACACACATAAGTGCGCTGCAGATCAGTCCATAAATCTCAGTCCATAATGTTCAGCTCAAACGATGAAGCCTCACTTTCTCCAGACGGAAGAGGTGTCGACATCTACATGGTGGTTATGACTCCGCTGAATTGTATGAATCCACAGACACTTATCAGTTCCCCTGGACAAAGGACATAGAGCATGTGAGCTCAGACCCAGGCTGTCAATTTCAGATTATCACTTCTGAACACAAAGACATATGTCTTGACTACATGTTTGCTTTGTTCAGTTTTTTAGCCTCTGATTACATGTCCATATATGGTATACATAATGAAACATACAGTATATAGACACGCACATGAAGCCACTTGGCTACAATTCTGCTGCTCCTTTTTCTTACTGCAATGATGAACAGTTTTCTATTAAGCCTAAACATGTTCCACAGCAACAGTGATATGACAAATACTTTTAGGCATGAATTTGAAAAGTTATGCAAATAAATGACATTAGCTTGTACATGCCCATGTAAAAAAAAAAAAAAAAAAAGAATCTTTAGCTAAGTTGTTAAAGATTTCTATTTTCTCAGCAAACATAAACTAATGACCTTAGCTCGCTAGAATAGACTGTTTATTTGACAAATTTTTGTGTTCCACCAAGGTAATTATGAAAAGAATAATGTGACTGAGTGACCATACTTGATTCACTGAACTATATCAAATAAATAGTCTTATCCGGCAAGCTAACATAGCTAGCTAAATTGTCTAACTAATGACAATGAATGTAATTTACAAACTCACTATGTATTATGCACAAACAAAAAATGTATTACGTTAATCAAGTCCCACAGAGCACGCACACATCTAACCAATGTCAGCACACCGTGCATAAATTACTCCTCAGCTACGTCTCATAGCGCTTGCTTGCTAATTTAAAGGACAACGTTGTTTTGGATCACTGATAATGCATGTTCGTAATATTCGGTTTTCGTAATAGCTTCAGCCACATTGGAATACTTCTTTCCAGTTGCTGTTTGTTGTGAATTTCATGGTTTTATTTCGCAGAAATAGATTATATCAATTAATAAAAGGAGGAGGTCTGTGTGTAGGGAAATTGCACTGAATCTGCTTATCACATTGTGGGAGTGTGGAGATTTTTAACAACATCATTAAGAGGTTGTGCTGTCTTACAACACTGACAGGTTTAAATCACACATTATACCAAATGATGGCTAAAAAAAGTAGCAGATCCTCATAAGATGTTACACTGACAAATTCCCAATTAGCAAATGTTCACATGTTAATTGCACATACAGTATACTGACATATATGTCTTACTTTATATGAAAATATACCGATTGGCCAGAACATTAAAACATTAAAATATTATAACCACCTAGGTTTTGGGTCTTGCTGTGCCACCGGGGTGGTTTTGGACCCTCAGGGCATAACTCCATAAGACTTCTGTGTGTGTGCTGTGGTGTCTGGCACCAGGATGCTGGCAGTGGATCCTTTGGGTGCTCTGGGTGGCAGGGTGGGGTCTCCATGGATCAGAATTGTTTGTCTGGCACATCACAAGGGTGTTCAATCGCATTGGGACTTGGGGAGTTTGGAGGCTGGGTCAGCAGCCTTGGGCTTTTTGCCTGCTGGGCCCAATGTGAGGCAGGCTGTGGTGCGCTGGGTCCTGTCACCAGTTTATTGTTGTATAATTGGTGATATATTTTTTTACTGATTTAAAGCTGCTTTGTGATCATTGTTAAAAGAGCTATACAAATAAAATTGTATTGTATTGAAATTACCTGGTGGTGGTGTTAATGATCAGTGTATAAAGGTAAAATATGTATGTAAACCAACATGTTTATGTATTTCATACATTTAAATGATTTAAATGACACACACATATACACACACACAAATGCATTCAACCTTGGTGTAGAATGAATAGTTTCAGTTAATTCTTCTTATCAAACTGGTGCAAAAAGCAAAATCATATATGCACAGTTTTACGTCCTTCAGCAATAAGCATTTTCTTTGCAACTGATGAAGGAGTTCTGTTTCTGTTAAAGCATCTGTACGGCCAAAAATAAAAGAAATGAAATGTTTCTGAATATAAAACAAGTATAAAGAGCAGTAAACAGTAATAAAATAAATCAAATCAGCATTGTGGGTGACCACTCTTTGCCTATAAAACAGCCTTAGTTCTCTAAGGTACAGTATCATAGTAGTTTTATGAGGAAATTTGCAGGTTTCAGGCATCTCAGAAAACCTGCAAGGATGCCTGAAATTACCAACCGCAAATTTCCTTTACAAACCTGCATGACAGTGAACCTTAGAGAACAGAAAAATGTGTCTGAGAAGTGTTGTTTTACATGATGTATTGCTTTCTTTAATGACATACAAAAATAATTCTTTGCAGCATTTAATTTGATGGAAAATAAATATTTCTCCTTCTTTTTTTTTTCTCCTGACACACTAACATTAGAGACAGATTATACTCTTATTGGACAAATTGTATAATTATTATATATTATATTGTATACAACATATTAAATTAGTGTTGAATATACATAAAGACACACATGAATCCACAAGACCTCTGAGGGTGTGCTGAGGCATCTGGCACCAGGACATTAGTGGGAAATCCTTCAGGCGCTGCGGGTTGTGTGGTGGGGCCTTCATGGATCAGACTTGCTTGTTGGCAATGACTTTCAGATTCTCTCTGGGGATGCATTCCATGGGTGCTTGGTTGTATTGATATCTCGGGAATTTGCAGGCTGGATCAACAACCTTTGCCTGATAGCCACCATGGATGGCACCCTGTGGTGCAGATGATGTTCTGGTGCCTTTCTATCATGGCTAACATGGCTGTTTTCAGCAATGTGTGCTACATTGACTTTTCTGTGCGATCAGACTGAACAGGCTATCTTTTGGTCCCCACAGGCATAAATGAGCCTTGGGTGTCCATGATCCTGTCAGGTATGCTGGTATATAATTGACAATCAATGTTATGGTGTTGATGTTGTGTTGCGTTAATGTGACAGCTGTTCGGTGTATGAATAGATTATTTCGAAACAATTTTGAGTAGTACTTTTTTAAAAATTATCGATGCTCTATTGGATTGTGTTTGAATGTTTTGTAACTGAAATGGGCATTGCAATAGATATGATTGACAATTTTTTATTTGTTTAACCAGAGCTGTTTTGAATTGGAAGTATTTTTCGGCTTATCGTTGTGCTGAAAGCTTTCTCAACAGCCAAGTGTAAACCTCCTGGCAGATCCAATCAGGATTTGGCTTGAAATTTCGTTTTAGGATGCCATCAGTCTTCACAAGAGCACCTGAACCACCAGCCACAAAAACCCCAAAGCTTCATCGATCCACCAGTATATTTTACATCCCGTAACACGTCTTCTTCGTATACAGTATCAACAAAAGGTTTGATTTATGAGATGCTCTCATCTTTCATGCAATATTTCAAACAGCTTGTCATTATCACTAGATATAGGGTTCACAGGCACATGGATGAACTAAACTGTACAATTTTTACTTAGTATCTTTCACTGCTTATGTCTTGTTTATTTGTATTACCTGATTTGTGCAGGTCAACAATCTGCCTGTTGCGCTGAAGGTTCTATTCTTCTCATGATAATGGATGACATATGACGTGTGCAATATCATATTTATACCTCATGGAAACATGACATGGATGAAGGCAACAACAGAGTTCCTGAGGACTGAGAGCAAATGAAAAGTAATATGTTTATCAAGCATGACACTTTTATTTCAAATATTCCCTGGGGGTGTCAAACATTTTCGCACGTATATATTTTGGAGATTACAGTATGTAAAATATTTTGTGAATTACAATGATTTACTTTCCAAACAAAGAAAAATAATTTGTCTTCTTGTATTCAGTGGAAATTTTTTTATTTTGTTTGTAATGTTTATTTAAAAAAAAAAAAAAAAAAATATATATATATATATATATATATATATATATGTTTCTCACATGTATATAAAGTAACTTCATAAAAAAGAAATTAAATGAAATACATATCACTTTCTTTGTCATGGCATACATATTGCAGACAAAGCAGGAGCACTCATCTCATAGTTATGTAAATGGATATGCATAAAATTATGATTTCATTATATGTACATGTTCCTTGTAATAGAAAATGAATCATTTAATGATCTTCCTCTTTCAGTCCCTGTGTCTCTCTCTCCCTGTCCTCTCTCTCCCCTGGCTCACTGGTGCATGTAGACTCCTTGGAGTGCCGTCATACCTGCCTCTCCCGCCGAGGCCCATACGGAGTGAGAGAATGAGGGAATAAGAGGGGGGGGGGGGGGTGAGAGAGGAATCCGTGATCTGCTATCAAGCGTTCAGGAGAGCGGAGCCGGCGGTAAGATTGATGACACCCTCCGGAAGAAACAAAAGATGGGCGCGCGGTGAGCAGCCGCTCATGAGCCCTGATAGACTCGTCTCTTAATAAACATCACTGATATGTCAGCCACGCCGTGTTTCACCCAAAACAGCTCTCAGGGCTGGTGAGAGGGAGTCAGGAATGGCTCACGCACACACACATACGTATTCTCACTGCAAATACGAACACCCTGCTGCTCACTGCTGCTCAGTTAGTCAGGATGCAGCATTGTGTGCAGAGTCACTGGAATAGAACGGCACGTGCCACATTATGAGGATTAATTCGAAATCATTTGCACCCAAAGCCACAAAGCAGTCTCAGTGTCAATGTGTCAGAAGTGAGACTTCCAAAACACTGAGGTGCAGCAATCTTAAATGAAGACAGATGATCTTGAAAAGCCTTGGGATTTCTAAATTAAATCAGCCGTTTGCAATAGGCCGGTAATCTTTAACTTGTTCCTGGGAAATCCCACTGAATGCTGACTTCGGTTATAAAGAGAGTTTATAGCCTCTGTCTTGTGCGAAGTGATTATTGCTATGTCTGCTCCATGTGAAGGCTACAGTATATTCTCCAAAATGTGAATTTTGAAGGGTCCCCAGAGAGTAGATGAAAGTAATTGGCCATTTGGAGTGCACTTGAAATAGCTAGGGTTAGGTGTCTAACAGCTAAAAAGTTGGCTGAGTGGGCCTCTTACAGTATATTTGGTCAAAAATGCAATACTAAATGCAATGCACAGTACTGTATGGGTGCACTTGCCAGATGCCACCACAATTTTCTTTCATTCAGGGTAAAAACAGGGCAGAGCTTCAAAAGTGTTCATTTTTGGTCTCTCAAACAATTATACAATAATATTTTACTAGAAAAGCCATTCAAGTAATCGGTTTTAGAACGACTGAATAAATAGCTGCTGTGTGTATTCTCCGTCGAGATGCCCTTAGTAGGCTTTATCACTTCAGGATACACTGCATATCATAAGCTGTAGGAGAGATGGGCCCGTTAAGCTGTTTATAATAAAACGATTATATGAGGATTCACACTAACAGGCTGGGCCTCGTCAATTTTCATGATCAAAATAAAGTTTAACGATAGAAACAGAGTTTCTTCCTGGGCCACATAAACATTCCTAACTACAATGGCATTTGTTCTCTAAATCAAAAAGAAGGGTCCTGCGATGTTAAATATTTTAGAAGGAAGTAGCTTCAGGCAGCAATATGAGATAGGAGTAATTATTACTTACATCTGTGCAAGGGCACAAGCAACAAGGAGCATGCTTCGCGATGGTGAAACACTTTCACTGCTCATTCTGGAGAAATAAATGTGAAGAATCCATCAGAGGCCGGTCGATATCTGACATTATTTTGCAGATAGAGAGAAAAAGAGAGAGAGAGAGAGAGAGAGAGAGAGAGAGAGAGAGACTAGGATTCGTCGAGCAACCACGGCTCAAAAAAAAAAAAAAAGACGAAAACATTTCACTGCAAACCCCTGCCAGCTTTATGGAGTCTACTATTTACAATATTCTGTATTTTCACGATAAAAAATGTTGTATCTGTCACGATTCTATCTCCCAGACTCCCCCTCTACACTGTATAATGCCTTGTTAAAGCCAGCCGTGTGTGAAATGGTGTTTTGAAATAAATGAAACCGACCAGGAAGGCCGGGGAGTGGAGGGGGTGGATATTGCCGTGTCAAGCTGACAGGCAGGCAGTGAAAATGTAACAAGTGCCATCATCTTAAGGAAAAACGGGATTAAATAAAAGAGGAAAAAAAACCACCCTGCACACATGCGCGTCTCCTGAGCTCATATTGACATGTTGGCGGCAGGCCATTCTTCACTGTCTCATCAAGACAAAGCATTATGGGAGATCAGGCCGGCTGTGCGTCACACGGAGGCCTCCATTCTGCTTTGTGTGGATTTCCAACATTCCTCGAACCACGGCAAAGCCATTGAGGGGGAGAAAGCTGTCAGCTGGAGTTTGAAAATGGAAATTTGGAGAAAGTTTGCAGTTAGAGGCAGGAGATGATCTCATACTTTCACTGTGCATATGTATGAAACTCCACCAAAATGACTTTGATGTCAAATCAGGAGCCATTTATTGTTAATCAGCGAAAACACTGTGTCACATTTACTTGAGATCAGTGTTTTGGTGAAGCTCGCTGAAGGTAAACCTTAAATTTGAGCTGTTAAATATCACACTTTTTTTGGAAAATGGAAGAGTATCATTAATTTATTCTGTCTCACAGACTGATCAGTGTCGTTATGCTACAAAAGGCTACTTTCTATGAATATGCTTTTCAGCTAATAGGAATAATACTAAAAATGATTTTGTAATATTGTTCAGTAAGGCAAACATTTACAGTAGCATTAGCATAATACCAATAAGAAATAAAGAGAAGATGTAGACTTAAGGTGCAAAAAGGAAAACATGAGTGTTTAAGGAATGATTTGAAAAGAGGGTAGTATTTACTATTAATATGCACAGTATACAAGATTGAAACTTATTTATATTATACCAATATATCATTATTTATTAGCAGAACATTTCTTTTCAGAGGGGAGGGCAGACTACATGATCATTTTTTTCATTTTATATATATATTACACACATGGACAAAATTGTTGGTACCCTTCGGTCAATGAAAGAAAAACTCACAATGGTCACAGAAATAACTTTAATCTGACAAAAGTAATAATAAATAAGAATTCTATGAATGTTAACCAGTGAAAGTCAGACATTGCTTTCAACCATGCTTCAACGGAATTATAAAAAAAAATGAACTCATGGAACAGGCCTGGACAAAAATGATGGTACCCCTAACTTAATAGTTTGTTGCACAACCTTTTGAGGCAATCACTGCAATCAAACGATTCCTGTAACTGTCAATGAGACTTCTGCACCTCTCTGCAGGTATTTTGGCCCACTCCTCATGAGCAAGCTGCTCCAGTTGTTTCCGGTTTGAAGGGTGCCTTTTCCAGACGGCATGTTTCAGCTCCTTCCAAAGATGCTCAATAGGATTGAGGTCAGGGCTCATAGAAGGCCACTTTAGAATAGTCCAATGTTTTCCTCTTAACCATTCTTGGGTGTTTTTAGCTGTGTGTTTTGGGTCATTGTCCTGTTGCAAGACCCATGATCTGCGACTGAGACCCAGCTTTCTGACACTGGCCAGCACATTTCTCTCTAGAATCCCTTGATAGTCTTGAGATTTCATTGTACCCTGCACAGATTCAAGACACCCTGTGCCAGATGCAGCAAAGCAGCCCCAGAACATAACAGAGCCTCCTCCATGTTTCACAGTAGGGACAGTGTTCTTTTCTTGATATGCTTCATTTTTCCATCTGTGAACATAGAGCTGATGTGCCTTGGCAAAAAGTTCCATTTTTGTCTCATCTGTCCATAGGACATTCTCCCAGAAGCTTTGTGGCTTGTCAACATGTAGTTTGGCATATTCCAGTCTGGCTTTTTTATGATTTGTTTTCAACAATGGTGTCCTCCTTGGTCGTCTCCCATGTAGTCCACTTTGGCTCAAACAACGACGGATGGTGCGATCTGACACTGATGTTCCTTGAGCATGAAGTTCAACTTGGATCTCTTTAGAAGTCTTTCTGGGCTCTTTTGTTACCATTCAGATTATCCGTCTCTTTGATTTGTCATCAATTTTCCTCCTGCGGCCACGTCCAGAGAGGTTGGCTACAGTCCCATGGATCTTAAATTTCTGAATAATATGTGCAACTGTAGTCACAGGAACATCTAGCTGCTTGGAAATGGTCTTATAGCCTTTACCTTTAACATGCTTGTCTATAATTTTCTTTCGAATCTCCTGAGACAACTCTTTCCTTCGCTTCCTCTGGTCCATGTTGAGTGTGGTACATACCATGTCACCAAACAACACAGTGACTACCTGGAGCCCTATATATAGGCCCACTGACTAATTACAAGATTGTAGACACCTGTGATGCTAATTAGTGGACACACCTTGAATTAACATGTCCCTTTGGTCACATTATTTTCAGTATTTTCTAGGAGTACCATCATTTTTGTCCAGGCCTGTTCCATAAGTTTATTTTTAAAAATAATTCTATTGAAGCATGGTTGAAAAGCAATGTCTGACTTTCACTGGTTAACATTCATAGAATTCTTATTTATTATTACGTTTGTCAGATTAAAGTTATTTATGCAACCATTGTGAGTTTTTCTTTCATTGACCGAAGGGTACCAACAATTTTGTCCACGTGTGTATATATATATATATATATATATATATATATATATATATATATGTCTATATATATATATATATATATATATTGACAAATATATATATATATATATACGCAGACACACACACACATACACACACACACTTTCACAAAACCACTCAAAGTTACACAAACAAAACCCAACATTATTCTTTTCATACACGGGAATGATGGTCTAGCAGTAATTAGGAAGAGAAAATCATATATCATGCCTCTAACACAGTGAGCTTGTATATCTTTAGGGGTCGTTAATTTTAAAAGAGCACCATTAACCTGGGGTGAGGTGGAACGAGCGGGTGAGAGAGGGCAGGTTTTATAAAACAAATGCATGCAGATGTGACCGGAGGGACACAGGGGAATGGGTGAAGGAGGAAGACTGATGTTTGCTTCTCTCGCACCGCTCTCTGACTCTACCCTGAACCCTCGTTAGGTGGGAGAGTAAATCATTAAAAATCCCCCAGCTGTGGGAATCATGCAATGATGTAAACCAGTTGTTCAGACCTGAACTGTAGGGGGTACGAGCTCTAGCAATGTCACATCAAAGATGTAATTCCTGAATTGAACACCTTAATCAAAGTTTAACATCACTCATGAACCTGATACGTTCTGAAGCTCGGGTGTTGATTTTGGTTACGACTGTGATGAGCAGAAGCAAGAGACTGAGGTGAAAGAAACTTGATTTAGCATACCTTTTCCACAAATCATTTCTACCAAAGATGCTCCAGTAGCACAAGTAGAAGCGGCAGCAGTGGCTCTCTGGTAGTCTGGAGATTTGACCTTATAACCTTCCTGTCACTAGTACAGACCCTTAAATGTCAAGCTACCTCTATTAGATGCTACGTGGTTAACTTCTTTAGTTCTTTGGGAGACTACAGGACTAAAGAGTAACAGATGCTTATGGTTAATGTGTTATGATTTACTCCAAACTAGTGGCTATGAGGTTCCTTTAATTGTTAGTTATTGTACATTACTCCTGTAGCCCCAGTGTAAAACTAAAGAAGCCAGCCCCTAACTCCAAACATATGTTGGCTAATCATTTTGGACAGGAGGAAAATTGTGTAAATTTCATCTTTGGCTGAACTTTTTATTTTAGTCGGTTTCTGAAACACATCCTACAATAGAAAATGACTCTTGAAGTTAGCACGGCTCAGTGCTGTTTCTCTGGGAATATAAATATTTTTCTGTGTCCCCGCTTGGCGAGGGCATGGTTTGATTCTTCCCCAGAGTTGGAACCCTATAGCCCCAGAGGGAGGCGGCTGATTGCTGTTTGGCCTTTGCCGTCCTCGACCAGAGCCAGTGTGTCACTTCTGAGAGGTTTATTTTCCTACATCAGAGAGTAGCGGAGTCATTCCTCACCCGACAAGCGCACTCAGAGAGACTGCGCTGACCCGACAACTCTAAGCGCCACACAGTCGGAAGATTATTTAGGCTCTCTCCTACATAAGCGCTCACATCAATCTCATTGCTGCCTGAAAACGTTCCTGAGCTTCTGGAAGATGCTAATCAAATTTAGCAACTGAAGTAATCTTGGCTTTTTGCAAGGAAACATTGTTTTTGTTCTGCTTCCTCTATTTCTCCAAATCTCAAAAGGCTCCCCATTACACAAATAGTCCACTGCATAGATTGTAGGAGCCATTATTTCATAACCTTGTATTGCACAATATGTCCAGTTGGGATTCATGGGAGAGTCATCCGTAATAAGAATACAATACTTGGGCAGAGAAAAGAGATCTAAGTCCCAAATGGCTCTCTATTAGACCTACAGTATAAGATACTACATTCAGTGCAGGAACCATTATTTCATTCCCTATTTAGTGTTCTTAGATAAGGAGTAGAAAACTGAATCCCAAGTGGCTCCTTATGGAAGAGTTCCATACCAACTGCGTAGGAGCTATTATTTCACACCCGCTGTAGTGCCCTTACGTAGGGAATCGGTAGGTAAATTTCAAACATGGCCCATATGGCGCCCTACATCGTGCCATGCCAGACAGAAAATAAATGAGAAATATTTTTACTCAAATATGGTGTAAACATTTTACTAAATCTAGCTAATCTGTGTCTGCTTTGATGTTGCTACTTTGCGTAACAATAAAAGTACAATGGCTCAAATAGCTAAAATGCTAAAAAGCTAAAAAATACTGGTATACTGTATATGAAAAAAAAAAGATTACTAAATTAAAAGGTTTTTAAAAAAGCAACTAGCTAAAATAGCTAAATAGGATGCTAGTCTGGTCACGAGTCTTTAAAAAAAACAGATGATGATTCAAAATATGGTAATAAATAAGATAGTGTTACATTGAGACTCTATTACTGCAGTGGCTAGACATGACCTAGATTGCTACTGTAGCTAGCAAAATCAGAATGGGTCCTCAAGTGTTTTTTTTTTTTTTTTTCATCTTCTTCTTCTTCTTCTTCTTCTTCTTCTTTTTTAAAGATAACATTAAGGGGCAACCATGCTTAGTGTCCTGTCTTTATTCCTGTCTGTAGTATAAATGTGCACAGGGGTGAGTCACGCTGATTGCTGTGGGCTTTTATGAAAGAGCAGAGTGAGGAGAATGGATGTGCTCGGCTGAAGCAGTGTGTCGTGGTGCTGCATGACCGAGCAGCCCAGAGGAGTTCAGATGGAGCTGTGTGAGGAGTGAACACCCTCCCTCCACCCCGCCACCCCACCTGCTGTTCTCTCACCACCATAACCAGCTCTGTGGACACTGAATTCCACTCCACGCACGCATACAAACACACAGACTCAAGCTATGATACACATACATATGCGATCTTGCACAAAACACACATATACACACAGAAAAATACTTATAAAGCCATGATCATGTTCACTCACAAAATCACAATACATGTATACACACAGATAACTCACAATGCATACATCACTGCAGTCAGAAAACTATTATACACAAAACTATGAAATCACAATACATGCACACTGAGAAAGCTCTAAACACAACATGGGTGTACACACTCAGAATTTAACAAGGTATGCTTAAACACACTCAAATACATGCACAAACACACTCAAACAGCTATGATATACACAACCTTGATACAAACTTGCTCAGACTCACTCGCTAATTTACTATGCATGCACATACACAGTCAAAATCACAAAACACACAAGTCTCTATTTTCAGCCAACATACATGGAAAGGAACCGAGCATCAATCTATACCACAGCCAGCAGCTCCACACTCACCCACACCCACCCACACACACATACACACAAACACAGACAAAGTCAATAGTGAGAAGCAAGCATCAATATGTAGACTGTCTGAATACATATCGGTGCTTGGTTCTCTTTTTCAAATGACAGCATTGATGATGCAGTACATTATGTTACCTTACGTTGATGCATATTTATAATCTAATATATTCTAACTTGTCTAGGATGCTGACAACATTCCTTTGTGTTTGTTCATATTGCGTTTTAAACACATTGAACCTCTGGATCTGTATAATAAATACTTGTATCAAAACTAATACACCCTTAAAACAGTGGAATGGCACTGAACTGAATTTAGCTTTTTTTTGTGTGCAGTCTGGATTTTATTCTGTAAATGTCTGTACACAACAGTAACCCTGATTTTGTATTTAACAACAGGATATAAACTGTTCTAAGAGCACAAGGCCATCGGTAATGGTTTGCATACCTTAGAAACAAAAGCTTACAGTATATAAAGTCTTTTAAGCTACAAAGAAAACCTTTATAACCTATCTCTACTGGAAATCGGGAAATACTTTTGATATCAGTATCATATCTCAAAATTTGGAGAGAAAATTAGATCATTACACCAACCATTATAAATGTTAATTAATCAAATGAATCATAAATGTTATAAATGCATTAAACATCAAATGAAGCAAATTGGAGAGGCACTAAGTTTCAGATGTACAGTATTCAATTATATCTCCAAGAATAGCCCTACATGTACATCTTAAGAGTAAATGGTTAACAGCTTAGGTTTCTTTTCAGCAATAAAATTTTACCGTACCTACTAATGATAATTACCACATTTTCAGTCTTCCTGGAAAGTCATTTTGTCAATTTACTATAAAGAAAAAAAGCTACTTTTTTTTTTTTAACTATTCCAAAAGTATGAGCTTTCTAAAAGGCGGGATTCAGATTTCAGTTTTCTTATTATCACTAATTCCCAAATGTCTCACTTTTGGACATAAAGCACACTATGTAGAGTGTAGGAGTCATTAACTTAGCCCTATTCAGACCTCGTCTAGTGAATTTAGACAAGGAGTACGGAGCTGAATTCCAAACAGCTCCTTATGAAAAATACAGTGCCCTACAGATGGTATAAGAGACATTATTTAATACCCTATGTAATGCACTTACTGAATCTCAAATAGATCACTATAGCACATACTGTATAGTGTCTTAGATATAATGTTAATTAATGTCCTACTGCATGTAAGGCACTTGGTATGAAGTCAGTAGATGAATTTTAAATAGCTACCCACTAAATAGTTACGCATAGCATATGTAATGTCCTACATATGGTGTAGGAATCATTGTTTTAATAACTGATAGGTTAGTGAATTGCGAGCTGCATTGCATATGCTACAACAAAGCACATATGTAATGTATGTAACATAAGGATCCCTATGGTGCATTTGGTGCCCTAGATACAGCGTAAAATCCATGCCATATGTAGTGTACCTTGATATGGAATAGGTAGACATATGGGATTTAGACCAAGCCTGAGCAACGAGGTCTGCCTGCTCCGTTTCAATAATCACACATAACTTGCCCACAGTGCCCCCTGCTGTCTATGCAGAGCACTAATCCGTTACGACCCAGCTATTGAGCTTAGATTAGACCAGACAAATAGAGCACAGAGAAATGTAGGCTTTTAGTAGTTGAATAAATAAATATATACACATTTCTGTCAGTGACAGAAAGCATGATTTTCATGGTCTGCGGAAAACCCTGGGGGTTATGGTTGAAGTTTAAAGGTTATTTAGGATCGAGTGCATTCTGTTGTATTCATGCTGGAAACATTTAGGAAGCAAAACCGTTATTCTCTTCTATAAATGTAAAATCCAGTGCATAAAATTGTGATATTATTTTACTTTAATCATTTTGACCATTCCAACCATTTCCAGACTCAGCTAGTGCTAGTGGGTGGGTGCTTGAGGGTCCTGACCCACCACTTGAAAATGCTTTTCAGTCTGGGATCCTTGCGGTCTTAGGGGCTCTTGCATTTATTATCCCCCTTACTGATGCCCCTGCTTATTAGTATTCTGCCTGCACAATTTTGAATGTTTACTCAAACCTGTCAGTGTTACTTTAGCAGTTGGGAATTTGCTGCAGAGATAAACTTGAAACTAGAAACGCCCCACTGCCATGTAGTTTATAGTGTTTTCCCTGACAGAGAACACAAACAGGCTTGTCACAGTGTATTTAATTGCTGCATGTCCAGCAGAATATCACTGTCACGGCTGCAAATTAACTACAAAGTGTGCAACAAGCATCAGCGAGTATCAGAGTGCCGAATAAAAGCGTTGAGCGGCAGATTGATGGACATCAGCACATAGAGCCGAGCTTTACCTGAGCTCAATACACCACACACGTGTTTGACAGCTGCTATATATCTGCTTGTTTTCATTATCAAGATGTATTATGTTTGATTGCAGTGTATTATCTTGTCTATCTGGAGCAGGAGTGTCAAACTCACATCCTGGAAAGTCATGGCAACCCTGCAGAGATTAATAATAACAATACATTTTATTTATATGATGCTTTCCAATAGATCAAACACATTTGCAAGAAGTAGCAGGGCTGTACAGATATATGCATGTACACACAGATGAGAGTAGAGTCCACCAAATCTGAGTGGATGAATGGAGAATATGATGGCTTGAGAGATGGATAAATGCTTGGATGGATGGATGGATGGATGGATGGATGGATGGATGGATAAAATAAGGGAGGGAGGAAGGGAAGGAGGGATAGTAATCAGGCTTGCAGAGGAGGCTGAATGGAAGATAGTGATCAGCGACTCAACGTAGGGAGGGACTGTGGGCAAAGGATGGATAGATTGGAGTCAGGTAATGGAGGTTAGTTGGGGTTAAAGAAAATGGAGAAGAGAATGGATGGAGGGATAGCGGATAAGTAGCGGAGGAGAGAAGGGAAGATAATGTGTAGCTAAAGAAAGATAGATTAAAGGATAGTAGGCAGATAAAGGAGCTTGGGTGGCTGAACAGTGAACAGGTAAAGGAGCTTGGTTTAAGAGATAATGAGCAGGTAAAGGAGCTTGGGTGGAGGGATAATGAGCAAGTAAATGAGGGTGGATGGAGGGATAATGAGAAGGCAAAGGAGGTTTGATGGAGGAATAGTGAGTGGGTAAAGGAGCTTGGGTGAACGAATAATGAGCAGGTAAAGGGAGTTGGATGGAGAGATAATGAGCAGGTAAAGAAGGGTGAATGTAAGGGTAATGAGCAGGTTAAGGAGGTTGGATGGAGGGATAATGAGCAGGGATAAGGAGGTTGGATGGAGGATAATGAACAGTTAAAGAAGTTTGGATAGATGGATGAATGTATAGTAAGCAGTTAAAGTATGGAGGGATAGTGATCAGTTAAGGTGGACTGAAATGAGGATGGAGGGATAATGTGCAGGTAAAGAATTTGGATGAAAGCTACAATGAGTGAGTAGAAGAGGTTGGATGAAGGACAAACAGCTCTAAAAGATTTTTCTAGTAATTGCATGGATAACATGTAATTACAGTGGATGAATATGAAAATTAAAAGAATATGATTGTGGTGGCTGTGGATAATTAATAAGACAGAAACATATTGTGAGCCACATTTAAAACTGGGTCCTTCTCATGATTTTCATCGTTGACATAAAATGTTGTTCGACCACTTGGGTGTCACTTTTAATGATGGCGCGAGCAGCTTATACTCTTGACCTAGAAACGTGATTTGCTAGGGCTAATTAACGTCTGAAATGAAAAAGTGGTTAGGATGCATTAATTAGGCTTCCTTCTTATCTCCTTTCATCATTAAGATTCTCCATTCGAAGCTTGTCATGTAATTGATATTGTGAAACATTATCTAGTCCATCTAAATCAAATGAAAATGGTTAATTGGCATGAGTTATTCCATTCAAGGTCCATCATTAAGAATTACATTCTTGGAAAACTCGTTATTGGTTTCTTTTTCAGGAGGAGGTAATTGGATTCTTGATGAAGAGTTTGGTTTTTATAGAAATAGTCTTTTTCAATCAGAGCTCTTTAATTGAAAGTAAATCGTTTTTTTTCTTCCCCTTACTACACCATAACGCAAAGGCAATGTCGAGGCTTGACATGTGTCAAACATCTTCCCTTTTGTCATCTATGTCAGCAGATTCACAGTAGGAGCTGTTTAATATGACTGATTCTGACAGGGTCAAAATAAAACGTGGCTCCATGCGTAATGCTCATGTCAAAAAGAGGACTGTTCAAATCTGATCCGATTAAATGGATGATGCCTGATAGAAATATATAGCGACACAGTTAAGCGTGTACACCATTCTACAAACTGCTCATGAAAGGCATAAACACACACTACACCTCTCCCCAGTGCACCAGACGAGGACTCTCTGTGTGCCTGTGTCCTCGTGTCCTTGGGCTGAGAAGGATCTATTAGAGCAGACCTTCCCATCAGCCCGTTCATTAGCTCTGAGGCTAAAACAGACAATAACATGTGAGGCCAGGTGTCACTAGCCACTAAAACACATGATGAAGATGCAGAATACAAAGCAGATAGAGGAGGAAATATAACAACAACAAAAAACACTATCCCACTAAATCATTGAGTTCAGCTGAAACTCACATCCTTGCATCCTTCAGTTCGGCTAAACCTCAATGAAAGTCCCTTGGCAAAAATAGAAGAAAACTGGTTTCATGATTGAGCCTTCCAGAGTCTTTTATTTTCCTATGGTGTGCTTTCAAGTCTTTCAGTTTCACTATAAATGAACAGAAATGATAAGGATTGACAGGGCCTTCACAATGAAGAACTTTGTATTTAGCAATTAATGAATGGAATATGTGGAAAAGTCTCACCCCAAAGAAGTTGAAATTGAGTGTTTTTTAACAGTGAGATTTACACGGAGCAGTTTAGCAAAGATGTGGTCTGATCTAACAGTGCTCATACTCCAGCTTGAGCTTAAGCGTACGACACATTTGTCCCTTATGCTATTGTTGCTTTTACTTTATTGTGTATTATACTTTCAAATTTCTTCTTCTTACTTTTTTTTTTTTTTTTACTGTCTGATTTTTTTCTTACTGTCTGAGTTTCCTCCAAGTTCTCCAAATTCTCCTGTTTCCTCTTATTGTCTAAAAACAAGGTTCGTGGACTGGCTATGTTTAATTGATCTGAATGAGAGTAGGAATGTAATATGAACTAAAATAATGAACCAAAATCAAAAATCAGCTATGTAAATTGAAAACAGGACAGTTTTGTTACAGATACAAATTCTCTAATTATTCAGCCAAATATTTTACAAGTGTGAGATTTAGCACATTTTAAGCTTTACATATTTGTAGCTGAAAGTCTATCACAATGATGTACAAGTTAAAAAATGTAATCGTAACCACAAAGTATCCAAATGTTGTAAAATGTAATTTATTGAAAACATAGAAAAAATAAATAGTTTAAAATATTTTAGAGCGTGATACATAATGATATGTAGAATTGATTTTTCAATTTTGTTATGATGAATACTTCTATATAAGTAAGTGGGGTAGATATAATGAGCTTAGGCTTCAGCCTATACCATTATACTCGGTTCTGTAGAACATCTATGTTTTCTTTTGCTTTTTTTTTTTTTTTTTTTGGCTTGATTTGTGGAATCATTGTGCAATTAAGTGTTTGTATATTTTATAGACTATAGTAAATCGACTAATCAATCAATCAATCAATCAATCAATCAATCAATTAATCAATCATGTGCGGGACTGTACAGTATGCGTACATCCAAGGTCCCTGCCTCATACCTAGAGCCACTGCTTGACAACACACAAGGCAGACGACTGCTTGGGGCCCCAGGCCATTTGGGCTGACAAACTTATTTCTAATTTATAAGATAATTGTGATGAATGCTGGTTGAAGATGCCCCCCGCAATTTTTTGCCTAAGGCCCCAAAAGACTCTAAAATCGTTTCTGCTCATACATAAAGTAGGCCCTGGATCTACCACACCCGGAAGAATAAAGTGGTTACTGAATATGAATAAATGGACAAATGATTCCACCTTAAAACTATGGCATATAAAGAGTGATAATTTGTGTGTGCAGTATGACAAATAGCTCCAGCAGTGCTTGGCTGTGTTGTGCGTGATTTACCAAAAGTAATTGCATCAGTGATGTCATGTGTAGAGTACAGAGTGGAATAAATTTAATATATTGTGCCACATAACTAATAGGATACCTTTTCTGTGGTAATATTGAGTAAGAATAAGAATAAACTTTAGTAGAACTAATGGTTCAATTTAGCATTTTCTGATTTCAGTATTTTGTATAAATTGATGCATCTGCTCTGACACCGTCTTGTTTTGTGTGACTTTTGAGTCATTGTTGAAACTGCACTTTTACTAAGGCAAACACAATATGGATGGTCGATGAAACATTCACACAATACGGGTAATTTGGGATCTCAAATTAGCCTAATCTGCATGTCTTTGGACTGTGTGAGAAAACCGGAATACGTGGAGGAAACCCACCAAGCACAGGGAGAACATGTAAACTCCACACACACAGACAGAAATCGAACACAGGAGCTGCGAGTGCTAACCACTAAGTCAACATTTTTAAAAATTGTAAACAGTTTAAATTCTTGAATAACAGATGAGCATTAATTTTCTGACAGTTTGAACGTCATATTATTGTTATAGCAGCCGCTCATACACAGGATATATATGGGTACATTTTTGGGATATGACCCACATAATTAATCAACATAATCAATAAACAAATAAACGTGTTGCAAACGTGTACTTAATATACAGTAAATGGATATGGTTAAGGTTTCTTTTACTCAACTATTAGTTGAGATTAATGTGCAGAGCTTTGGGTATCAGTGCTTTGTCAATCATTTTTCAACAAGGTGGAGTGTTTGGGACAGAAGGTTTTGTGCATATTCCAATTTCCACATGACAAGCATTTTTGCTCATTAACATTAAGGGAGAGAATATAGGCAAGGCTGATATAAGAACAACTGGTACATTAAAATGTAGGTAACAGTACATAACTTGTCTCTGGGACATTACATACTGTAACATTAAAAATGTGTGGGGAACATGCAGTGTGATTTGCACAAGAGCAGATTAGCAGATCTCTTGTCTGATCTAACAATTCTTATACTCTAGCTAGAGCTTAAGCTCCTCGTTGCTGTTTGCTTTAAATACTAAATTCCTTGCATTAACAATTTTTTCAATATTTTTTTGGTTTCATTCCTCTCTTGTGTAGAGCACAAATTTCAACTACATTTATAATCCAAATCATTTCTTATGTTCAATTATAAATTTGATTCAGCATGGCAGTGTTTCCTGTATAATTTTGACCTTAGATTACCTTCTATCTGAGTTCCCCATTAATACAAACTCAATATTTATTTTTGTTTTGTTTTTTATTTCAAAAAGCAGCTATATGAATTGTAAACAAGAAAAATTATAATGTGTAAACAAACCACTAATTATTAAAATAATTTTTTTAAGATTCTCTACATACTGGGTAGAGATTTAAATCTTATATATCTCTCAATGTGCATATAATGCCTTGTATCTGTTGTAAGACCCATTATTTCATACCCTGTGAACTGTACATGAATAAAGAGTAGTGGGATATTTAAAACTAGTTTTAACCCTCCTGTTATATATTCACAATATAACAATATTCAGCATTATATATTATAGGTAGCACCACATTCTTGCAATATAATGATCACCTTGAAATATATCTGAGACACACCGGAGGGTAATAAGGCGGTTCCCAAAACCCCACAACACCCTCACGGGCCTCGCACGGTTGCATGTCTCTGATCCACAATGCAAGGCTCGTTCTCTCAATTTCTCCAATTTACTCAATAAACAAAAAGCACATTTCACAAACTCACACAGAGATAAGACAAAAGAAGATGTGCAATGAGCACACAGTCTAACCAGAGCAACATCACTGTAATCCCATGGGCCTGTGGGACAGGAATCATCTTAATAATGTGGCGCTCTGCGGGATTATGTCAACCTGAGGGCCAAACCTCCAGCGAGGAGCTCTGAGGGTGTGTGACAGCAAAGGACCGGCAGCAGCGTGGCATCGCAGGAGGGGAGGAGGAGGCACTCATCTGGCACAGCCTGGCACCGAGCGTTTGTTTCAGAGAATGCACCCCGAAACATCTGATGTGACACGGCTTCTGCTATTCTTAACCATACACTCCTGTGGCGCTGCTCCACTGGCACTGAGTGTGTGTGTAGATAGGGGCAGTGAACGAGGGAGAGTGAATAGCTATAGGGGCTCATGGCTGCTGCCTGACAGAGGCACATCTGACATTCTCATGGCAAGAATGTGCTGTTAAGATCTCCCTCTCTCCATCTCTGTTTCTTTTCTTCTTCAGCCTCTGGGTGTGTGTGAGGCCAGATTTGCCCATCTGTGTGAGCTCTCTACCTCTTGCACAGCTGCGAATTTCGAACTGCAACAACAAGCGGACTCAGAGAGCTATCATAATCAACAATTACATCCATGTTTATTCATGTTTAGACACGTGTATATGAAGTAGCTTATAAGAAATGTAGAATTCATTTCATTGCATAATGCCGCTGTGTGTGTATCTTTTCCTCTTGATACTCTGGTTTATCCCTACCTCTGAACAAAATGCCATTGGATTGTGTGTGTGTGTGTGTGTGTGTGTGTGTGTGTGTGTGTGTGTGTGTGTGTGTGTGTGTGTGTGTGTGTGCGCGCGCGTGTGTGTGTGTGTGTGTGTGTGTGTGTGTGTGTGTGTGTGTGTGTGAGTGTGTGTGTGTGTGCGTGTGTGTGTGTGTGTGTGTGTGAGTGTGTGTGTGTGTGTGTGTGTGTGTGTGTGTGTGCGTGTGTGTGTGTGTGCGCGCGTGTGTGTGTGTGCGTGTGTGTGTGTGTGCGTGTGTGCGTGTGTGTGTGTGTGCGTGTGGTGCAAATCCTTGTTCAAGGTAGGTGAAGTAATGCACCATAGTATTACTAATACCCTATAATAAATTAACAATATATACAGTATGTTCAGATACTCCCAGAGGAATCCAGTCTTCAGCTGTTGGAAGGACCTGAAATAATCTACAAAGAGCAAACAACACTAAATTCAGTACTGCAGAACCACTCATGGACGATTTTCATATGACTCTTATTAGTGGACGGACATCATTTTAAGACTTTGGCAATCAGGATGAAATGTAGGCCTTGCCGATGGACTCTTTGTATGTATTGTAGGAGAACTACCATTGGTTGCCTTGTAGGCTATTGTCACAGACTCGTCATATAAAGTCAGTTTTGGGCTAGTTTTAGGTTAAATGCATCAAATCTTCTATATAATCAAAAATGATTGTATTGATAAATACATTATCTTCCTAAACGTTCCACCAATTTGAGGACTTTTTAATCCTAAACATTGTTTTAAAACACTATTGAAGCTGGTTACTCTGAAAAACATGCTTTTTTTTTCTCTACAGACCACGTTGCTGGCAAAGTTATTTTTAAGGTCCTGGTGTCAAAATGAGACTGAAAGTTTCCTCTTTCTTACTACATCATGGAATCCTTCATTAAAATATTATACCCTCATATAAATGTTTTTTTTTTTTGCTTGTTTGTTTTTGTTACAGTATACTTTCCTGACCTCCTTCTTATAAACAATTTCACACTGGCCATATCGCAGCAACCAGACATAATGCAGTAATTTGGTAAATAAATAAAGAAATTGACTTGCTGTTAAAATGGAGTTTATTGAACCGGGAATCTAAAAAAGAAATGCATAACTTGTTAGCAAAAATGCTAATATGTTGCGAACATGCAACATACAGTAATAGCTGATTTGATGTAACGGGTCACACAGTGCATTCGAGCAGCTACATGACCACCACCATCATGCTCAGCTCTGTCGACTTACATTCCTCTCAGCTTTGGCTGCACTGTATCTAAGTGCATTAATAGTAAATGTAGCATGTAAGAGCTGGATGATGTTTGAGTGTAAGAGTTGTGTATGGCTTTGTGTGTGAAGATTATGTGTGCTGACACACGACAGACAGCTGAAGTAGCCGTAGGCCACCTGCTCACTGCAGGCGGAGTGTGTGAGAGGAACCGCAGGCCTTGCGCAGAGTGTGTGAGAAAGCCCAGAGCCGAACGCAACACGCAACTCTGTTAAGAAACTCCAGCGGTTCTACTTCGACTCACTGCTCAACAACTGCATCACTAACTGAAGCTCAAAAGCAAAACATTGAAGGACTGGTGAGTGTTCCTGTAAAAATCCCTTGTAGCTCATTGCTTGGAAACTGCACATCTGTGTATCGGTTCCGGTATCAGTACATCAGGATACACACGTGGACAAAATTGTTGGTACCCTTCGGTCAATGAAAGAAAAACTCACAATGGTCACAGAAATAACTTTAATCTGACAAAAGTAATAATAAATAAGAATTCTATGAATGTTAAACAATGAAAGTCAGACATTGCTTTTCAACCATGCTTCAACAGAATTATTTAAAAAAATAAACTCATGGAACAGGCCTGGACAAAAATGATGGTACCCCTAGAAAATACTGAAAATAATGTGACCAAAGGGACATGTTAATTCAAGGTGTGTCCACTAATCAGCATCACAGGTCTCTACAATCTTGTAATCAGTCAGTGGGCCTATATATAGGGCTCCAGGTAGTCACTGTGTTGTTTGGTGACATGGTGTGTATCACACTCAACATGGACCAGAGGAAGCGAAGGAAAGAGTTGTCTCAGGAGATTCGAAAGAAAATTATAGAC
Source organism: Clarias fuscus (assembly GCA_030347435.1). NCBI lineage: Eukaryota > Metazoa > Chordata > Actinopteri > Siluriformes > Clariidae > Clarias > Clarias fuscus. The sequence continues at coordinate 15,515,596 of CM059206.1, read as the reverse complement.
AAGAATGTTAAAGGTAAAGGCTATAAGACCATTTCCAAGCAGCTAGATGTTCCTGTGACTACAGTTGCACATATTGTTCAGAAATTTAAGATCCATGGGACTGTAGCCAACCTCCCTGGACGTGGCCGCAGGAGGAAAATTGATGACAAATCAAAGAGACGGATAATCCGAATGGTAACAAAAGAGCCCAGAAAGACTTCTAAAGAGATCCAAGGTGAACTTCATGCTCTAGGAACATCAGTGTCAGATCGCACCATCCATCGTTGTTTGAGCCAAAGTGGACTACATGGGAGACGACCAAGGAGGACACCATTGTTGAAAACAAATCATAAAAAAGCCAGACTGAAATATGCCAAACTACATGTTGACAAGCCACAAAGCTTCTGGGAGAATGTCCTGGACAGATGAGACAAAAATGGAACTTTTTGCCAAGGCACATCAGCTCTATGTTCACAGACGGAAAAATGAAGCATATCAAGAAAAGAACACTGTCCCTACTGTGAAACATGGAGGAGGCTCTGTTATGTTCTGGGGCTGCTTTGCTGCATCTGGCACAGGGTGTCTTGAATCTGTGCAGGGTACAATGAAATCTCAAGACTATCAAGGGATTCTAGAGAGAAATGTGCTGGCCAGTGTCAGAAAGCTGGGTCTCAGTCGCAGGTCATGGGTCTTGCAACAGGACAATGACCCAAAACACACAGCTAAAAACACCCAAGAATGGCTAAGAGGAAAACATTGGACTATTCTAAAGTGGCCTTCTATGAGCCCTGACCTCAATCCTATTGAGCATCTTTGGAAGGAGCTGAAACATGCTGTCTGAAAAAGGCCGGAAACCGGAAACAACTGGAGCAGCTTGCTCATAAGGAGTGGGCCAAAATACCTGCAGAGAGGTGCAGAAGTCTCATTGACAATTACAGGAATCGTTTGATTGCAGTGATTGCCTCAAAAGGTTGTGCAACAAACAATTAAGTTAGGGGTACCATCATTTTTGTCCAGGCCTGTTCCATGAGTTCATTTTTGACCGAAGGGTACCAACAATTTTGTCTACGTGTGTATGTAGGAAATTCCCTTCCGCTTTCAAATGTTAAACCGAACTAGAGTAGCCAATTGAGGGCAAGTGTTAGATCATGTATACAGAATACAGCAGTAACAGCTTTCATTCAATGACGAGTTTCAATGTTTCAAGCAGAACATTTGGCAGCTGGCTTTATGTGTCCCAGAAGAAACATGTGTTAGCCTTTGGCCTGAAATATCAGTGCCAGCTGTGAAATAGGAGAGACCTAAATAATGCACTCTGTATTGGTAATAACTAAACTGTGAGAAAATTAAATAAACTATGATGCATAGGCATGTCACAGGGCTTCAGAGAGGTGCAACAGAAAAGCACTGGAGCCCAAAAGAGCACATTTATCTGTGCTTTCTGAGTCAGAGAGATATATTCCTCTGTTTTCTGTCAATCATATGGATTCTAGACAGTCATGGGTGTCTGTGAGCTCACATACTGTATGTGGAAAAGGTTAGATGATACACTCCTCCAAATGTGTTTAGCTGCTCTGTGATATACTGTAGTATGAGCTGCAGTCTGAAAAGATGCAGTACTTGCCTTCATATGTCTCAAAGAAAAAAAGAAAAAGAAAGTCCAGTCAATAGAAGTCTCCAACAGCAGGTTGTCCAGATGAAGGCCAAAGGAATGACCCCTTTTCATGATTTCTAGAATACAGCATCTTTACAATGTCACAAACTCATTAAAGTCCCACAAGAAGGCTGGTCGTTCACGAAAGACAAATGCAAGAGAGGACGTGTTTAATGTGGAGAATCGGTTCAACATTGCAGCTGGGATTGCTCGCCAGTGCAGTGCAGAACAGAGTTAGGATCTGTCTCATCATACAGATGATGAGAATTCTGACTTATAGCCCACTGTGCTCTGACCAAACCTCTCATTAGCAGAAAGAATCAAAAGGCTAGATATAATAGGTTCAACGCACAGGTGGCACCACAGACACACAGACACAAGGTGAGGTTTTACAGAAAAGGGTCATTTTATTTAGAAAAAAAGGTCAAAGGAAGGGTTTAAGATGGATGGGAAAAGGGAAAGGAAAAGAGTAAAGGTGTGTGCACGTGCAGGTTTGAAGGCAGTGCCCAGCTGGCATACGGGCACAAGGCTGGCGAGCAATGGTGAGAGGTGGCTCCAGCATGATTACTTGTACGGCTTCTCTTCCCAGACTGACCAACTGGCCACTCCCAGCTCTCTTTGGGTTCGGCCGCAGAAGAGAGACTCTTGTGACGTCCAGCGGCATGGTGAAAAACAGGGACCTTAAAGTGAAAGCACGGCGGCATTTTCATCTTTGGCGGCAGGATCATGAAAGCTGGCTCTATATGAAAGTGAAAGTGAGAGAGGAGTGACAAAAGATTGAGGCACACACCCATCACTGGAGCACGCTATGATGCTAGACTAACCTTTGCTGAAGAGCATGTTGTGTGGCCAGAGGAGAACTGGTCCAAAGTTCACTTTAGTGATGAAAACAAGTTTACTTTATTTGGGTCCAATAGGAAACATTATGTTTGTCGTTAAGCTGAGCAAAGAATGAACCCAAAGTGTGTAAAGAGGTCAGTGAAAGGTGGAGAGGGAAAGGTGTGATTTTTTGTGCAGCAGGAGTTGGGCCTCTTTTACAGTTACTGGACAGAGTGAATGCAAATGTTTATCAGAAATTTCTTCGACAACATACGTTTCCTTTCCTGTGTTCAGCATCCAATTAGCCTGTAATTTTTTTTCATGCACGACAATGCCCCCTGTCACACAACAAAATGGGTAAAGCAGTTCCTTGAAGCTGAAAACACTGAACTAATGAATTGCCAAGCCCAGAGTCCTGATCTAAATCAATAGAACACCACTGGAAAATACTTGGCAACAAAGTTATGGCTAAGAAAACCACTACAGTCACCGAACTATGGAAGAGACTGGAAGAAGAATGGATCAAAATCACACCAGAGTGAGAGACTAGTGATGTCCTGTGGATGCAGATGTGCTTTGAGTTCATTCAAAGCAAGGGCCTGTACTCTTCCTACTAATTGTTGACAGTTGCAACCTTCAGAAATTTTAGTTGTAATCTTTCTCTGTTCTACAGTCATTAATGTTCTCTAATTTTGATTATTGTGTTTTCTAAAAAATAAAGTTTTTTGTTGTTGAACTGCCTTGGTTATTTTGTAAACACTGTTCTATTAGCATGGTTTAGCCACAATAAATGTTGAGCAATGAAAATGACATTATTTCTGAAAAAAATTGTGCTCATAAATTGTTCTCTAATTTTGATCTTCACTGCATGTATAGACTGTAGTCTTTACTGAGTATACAGACTTCAGGTGTATTTTTTAAAAGACACAACCCACGCCTTAAGATAGAAATCTATGCTATATGATGAAAGTTTAAAAAGCATTTAATCTCCCCTCTAAGAAACAGCAACTTTCGGCAACTGAATATAAGTATGTGTGCTTAGTGCACTAGAGAGCAGGGTGTTCTAAACCACCAGCCCCGTGAACATTAATGAACTCCTCTCCATTTGGGAATTGCGCCACTATCTCTGCGCTGCTATTTGGCAGGCACATTTGCTTTAATTAAAAGAGCAAATTTTAGAGAAATTAAGCGCCGTCTTTCACCCTTGGGTCGGATCTCACTCAAGCTGCAGTCTGATGACATTTAGATGATGTGTGTGCGCCGTGTGTGTGTGTGTGTTTGACCTGCTGAGTTTCGACAAGTGTAAGACAACAGTATGTCTCATGATTCAATCAGGAGCCAGAAAATTATTTGTGTTTCAGTGAGTCAGTTATAAAATGATGCAGCAATGAAGCAGGTTGTAAATCATTTGTAGGAAGTTGTAAAAATAAAAATTGGATTGACCTGTGTAAAATGATACACACGTGGACAAAATTGTTGGTACCCTTCGGTCAATGAAAGAAAAACTCACAATGGTCACAGAAATAACTTTAATCTGACAAAAGTAATAATAAATAAGAATTCTATGAATGTTAACCAATGAAAGTCAGACATTGCTTTTCAACCATGCTTCAACAGAATTATAAAAATAAATAAAAAATCCCTGTGCCAGATACAGCAAAGCAGCCCCAGAACATAACAGAGCCTCCTCCATGTTTCACAGTAGGGACAGTGTTCTTTTCTTGATATGCTTCATTTTTCCGTCTGTGAACATAGAGCTGATGTGCCTTGGCAAAAAGATCCATTTTTGTCTCATCTGTCCATAGGACATTCTCCCAGAAGCTTTGTGGCTTGTCAACATGTAGTTTGGCATATTCCAGTCTGGCTATTTTATGATTTGTTTTCAACAATGGTGTCCTCCTTGGTCGTCTCCCATGTAGTCCACTTTGGCTCAAACAACGACGGATGGTGCGATCTGACACTGATGTTCCTTGAGCATGAAGTTCACCTTGGATCTCTTTAGACGTCTTTCTGGGCTCTTTTGTTACCATTCGGATTATCCGTCTCTTTGATTTGTCATCAATTTTCCTCCTGCGGCCACGTCCAGGGAGGTTGGCTACAGTCCCATGGATCTTAAATTTCTGAATAATATGTGCAACTGTAGTCACAGGAACATCTAGCTGCTTGGAAATGGTCTTATAGCCTTTACCTTTAACATGCTTGTCTATAATTTTCTTTTGAATCTCCTGAGACAACTCTTTCCTTCGCTTCCTCTGGTCCATGTTGAATGTGGTACATACCATGTCACCAAACAACACAGTGACTACCTGGAGCTCTATATATAGGCCCACTGACTGATTACAAGATTGTAGACACCTGTGATGCTAATTAGTGGACACACCTTGAATTAACATGTCCCTTTGGTCACATTATTTTCAGTATTTTCTAGGGGTACCATAATTTTTGTCCAGGCCTGTTCCATGAGTTAATTTTTTTAAATAATTCTGTTGAAGCATGGTTGAAAAGCAATGTCTGACTTTTATTGGTTAACATTCATAGAATTTTTTTAAATTATTACTTTTGTCAGATTAAAGTTATTTCTGTGACCATTGTGAGTTTTTCTTTCATTGACCGAAGGGTACCAACAATTTTGTCCATGTGTGTAAATATTTTCACATGACATTAATAACATATTTCAAGGGATAAATGCATGTTTTCATACCTTCTGCTTGAAAATACACTTAAAAATTAATCAACAAAAGAATTATTTTACATTTAAAGAGTTAACAGGGCTAAATTACACTTTAAGCTAACCTACTAATTTTAACTAGACTTCTAATGTTTCACTACAGGGACAGATAAAATGAAGTAACAATATATTGCAGGAGCCCAAAGGAAATGAAAATAAACTGTCGAAAGATGGCAGATCCACAGTAAAAAATTTACTACTTTATTTTTATTATTTATTATTCAAGTTGACTGAAATGTTTAATTATATAAATCTTAAGTCATGTAAGAAATTATTACTATATCAGAAATTATAATATTTTATAATTCAACACACAAAACCTAATGCACAAAACTGTGCATTAAACACTGTAGCACTGGTGTGTTCACCATGAGTAGGTTCAAATTTAAGCCCAGCATCATTTGCAATGCACAACATGTCCAAAAAACCAAGCATGTCTCTGCAAGCTCTGAAAGAATGCTTTATATCAGTGCAGTTTCACTTTTATTCAGAACTGGTGCCAGGAGGTGACCACATGTTTTTGAATCGGGTCAGGTTAGCCCAGGTGACTGACAAACTCACCATTGATTGAGTGTTCTTATAGAGGGCGCTTACAGAGATATGGTCATACACTGCAGTTATTACGTTCCTTATACTGGCAGAATATTAGATTTTTCTGTGAAGTGCGGCTCAAGTCAGTCACCTAGTTTTTAGATGGAATACTACGTACTATAAACCGATCAGCCTTGACATTAAAACCACTCAACTTATATTGTGTAGGTCCTCCTTGTGACACCAATACAGCTCTGACCTGTTGAGGCGTGGACTCAACAAGACCCCAGAAAGTGGGCTGGGGGTAGCTGCCTCCATGACATTAGCAGGAGATCTTAAAGTCCAGTAAGTTGCACAGATCTGACTTGTTTGTTCAGGTGATTTTTTCCCGTCTCCAACATATTAATTTCAAGAAGTAAGTGCTCACTAGCAGCTTAATATATCCTATCCCTTGAGAGGTTCAATTATAATAAGATAATCGGTGTTATATACATCACCTGTCTGTCTTGTCAATGCTATGGTTCATCAGCATATATCATAGACGGACGTGCGGACGGACGGACGGACAGATGGATAGATGGATCTTTAAGCTGCAAATTTACAGTAAGAGTGTTATTTGTGCCAGAAAAGATCATCTTCATGGGGCTATAGCATGGTGAATAAGGACCAGTGCCAAGGCCAGTGACAGGCAGCTTCACACTGTCCTTTTTAAGAACTCTGACATTTGACCAGATACCGTATGCTCATTCTCCCTACAACGATAATGCAGATAAAGAAGAAGAGGAGTACTGCAGACCCCACCACCACCACCTCCCACTGCCCATCACACTGCCCCCTGTCTTGCTCATTCAGACTCTCATAGAATACCACACAGCATTCAGTCATCTCCATAAAGACACAACACACTCCTCCCATCTGCTTCCACTTTCCCTTTTTTTTCCCTTTCTGTCCCCCAAATTGGTTTGGAGATGACAGGTTTTAAAGAATAGAAACACACACACACACACACTCAATTGCTTTTTTTTAATTGCTTTTCTCTGAGAGTAACAAAGAGAGAAGGGGGGGTTAATTTTAAAGCGAGTTGGACCATGTTAGCAAAAAGGATTCTCCACTGAACTGTCCCACTTATTCTGTGTTGGAAAACTTTTAATTCAAATTACCACTGTAGATTAATTTTCTGATACATAAAGCATTGTTCTGCATACTAATTTGACACGATTTCTCTATTGTGCAAGGCCGAGACTATAATTAACGCAGGATCTTAAGCCTTTTCATAGCACATAAGAGCATAAGTGATGCAATTATGATTTCACAGACATCTCTGAAACGGTCTTTTCTATGCTTTTAATAGGCGGACCGAGGCTATTTGATTGCACTGAGCCGCTAGAAATATTGTTGTAAGGAAAAATTGGTGAACACACTGGAATGATCTGCATTTCTGCATAAATGACTCCTAAATATGATCTGATCTTCACTTAAACTGTTTTTCTTCATTAAATTTCAGAGAGCCCATCTGAATTTGAATTTCTAAATTTAAAGTGCTACAGTATGTGCATGAGACAATCGAGATGTTGTTATTCCACTATACGAACATTACTTTTGCATTTCAGAAGTACTCGCATTCTCCTTTTATTGTGTATATGCCTGGATTATACTGAGGTCACTCGGAATCACAACTGAACCACAGACTAATTTTTATACTAATGTTATCATATACACTACATATTTATAGTTGGTACTAAGCCAGTTGTTGTACAAAGGGCATTCAAGTGAAACCAAGATGTGATGAGATGAAATTTCTCATGAATTAAGGAGTAAAACCTATTGACATTTACAGAAGTCTTCAAGCACAGTACAGTGATGAAACTCTTCGCTGCAGTAAAACATTTGAATGCTGAAAACGTTTTAAAATAGGCCGTACAACTGCCTCGTGGCCGATGTGGCTCTGAGCCCACTGCAGTGCAATAACTCGGCTGGGAGTTGTTGCATCCCTCATACAGTTCTGACCTTGCTTCAAGTGATTTCCATATGTTTGGGCTATCTACAGTACAGGAGTTCCTGGGAGGCCAGCTTTCCAAATGTGAAGTGGGTAGACTGATTATGGCTCCGGTGTACTGAGAAAACTTTCTACTTTGATGGTATCCCAGCACTAGTGAAACCCAGGGATAAGTGTATTAAAGTAGCCGTGACTCCAAGTCCAAGTAAAATTTGCACTCCAAGTAAAATTGTTAATTTGCTAATTTAAAGTTCTGGATCCAAATATTCTAAAACTGTAATGACTAAATCCTCAGAAACTGCAGAATGTGTGCAAGTGTGCATAGCCATCATACATCATAGAGTGTTAGAAGGCTAAAAGTTCAATTCTCCTGTTACACTGCACTTCCAGTTTCCTAACACTCAGTATGATGGCAGATTAAACCCTGTTATCAGTTAAACTCAGGGAGTTTTTCCTTTGCCTCCGTCGCCCTCGGTTTGTTCATCAGAGATAATCTGATTATTTTTATTTACACATATTTATTCACACATTTCATACTCATTGCTTAATTTTCTTTTTGATTCTGTAAAGGTGCTTTGCAACAATGATCGTTGTTAAAAACACTATATAAATCAAATTGAATTGAATTGAAAATTCAATATGTTTAGCAAAACTAACAGCCCCCCCAAAAAAGGAATACAAAAGGGATAGTCAAGTGTAAGGACACCAGATGTGTCCAGACCAATATTCCTCACTTCTATAACCATATAATTGTTTACATACTTCAAGCAGAATAACTGAATGATAAGTTGAGATTTTGTGGTCCAATTCACCCTCCTAGCCAGCTTCTCTAACGCGCATGCCACACAAGTATCTCTATTTCACTCTCTTATTTAATCAAGGTGTTAATAAAGGGTTGTCCTATCTCAAGAATTCACTTTCAGAAAAACAAAATTTATTAATACTGTCAGGTATAACATGAGAATCTAATGTTGACTTGCATCAGAGTTGCATTCACCTGTTTGTTAATGAATGTACTACAAGTCATTGTGTGAGAAACTACACATATTTAAAGATATGAGCAATTATTGAGATTTGGCTTTTGAGCACAAAGGCATGTAAAAGGCGTGGAAAATATGTCTTTGTGGGTGCTCATTAGATGTCACTCAGTCAGAGAGAATGTTTTTTTAGGCTGTATAAAAATCAACCGTTGTGTATGCGTAGGCATACAATATGCCAAACATAATATGGACCAGAATAGGACATGTATTTAGAAGACATATCAAGGCGGACCAGGACCAGCTTAAAATGGACCAATAAAAACATTTTAATGGGCCAAACCCTTCAAAACACATGACATTTATATCAAATTGTCTCATGGATGCCAAGCTTATCTAAGCACATACACTTTGCAACTCTTTATAAATATTAATGACACATACATAATGCTTGACATAGCATAGAACCAATTCCATTTAATTTTCATCATTATTCCAATCTATAATACAAACATAATATTTTAATAAATCTTATTAAATGCTCATAATTGCCAATACAGAAATGTAACTTGAACAACAGAAGCACTGTCTGATGCTAGTAGCCTGCAGGTTTATTTGAACTGGACATGCGCTGGATCTCCTCACTGATGAGATGTTGCAGGGAAGCATCTGGTGTTGCACTGCCATCTGGATGGGCAGAATGGGAATTACAACAACAGACAGAATATATAAAATGATCTTAATATAAGGCCTACTTAATTTGGTACCCATGGGAACATTTCACCCCCCTCATGACTGTTTTAATGAGTGCCCGAAAATCAGGTTTTCTCTTCAGTGTTAATTTAAATCTGAAAATTTTGATTTGGTCATTAACGTGTTCCCATGGTGCATGGTGTCTGTGAAGGTTAGAAGCACTGTTCTGTTCACTAGCTCTCTTTCGAGTATGTGTGCATGCGCGAGAGAGAGAGAGAGAGAGAGAGAGAGAGAGAGAGAGAGAGAGAGAGAGACAGAGCGATGAAAGCAATATATTGAACAAGCTGTAATTAGGAAGGGGGACAGGGAAACATTACATTTTACTACAGTATGGTTTCTGGGGAAAGTGCCATTTAACTTCCCCACACCTTTACCTTTTTAATTGCATAAAAAAATGCCTTTCGGGAATATCTACCGTAATGAAGCAACTACACATCAAAGTCTATTGTATGTACAACTGCAGCTGTTGGTTGTAGTCAGATGATGCTAAACTAATTATGACATATAGTAAAATGGGAAGTGCATACAAGAAAGGCCCCGTTTGCAAAGTATGGCCAAGTCTCTCTCTCACCTTATTAGACATTACATGAACAGGTTGAATAGTGTTTGCTAATCTGCCAAACATCGGCTAAAACTGATTTGAAGAAAGAAAGAAAAAATCACTTAAAAAAAAAGGTTAGTTAAAAATATATTAGTGTCCCTAAGGGGTTACAGTTGTTTGGTTTTATGTTATTACACTAACCTTTTTTACATAAAAAAAGAAAACTTCTTCATTCATTTTCAATACCACTTAACCAAGTGCTCAGGGCACAAGACATTCAATATACACTACATCATAAACTAAAGACAATTTTGAAAAAGACTACAGCACATGTCTTTGACCTACAGTAGGAGGAACCTGGGATACCCAGAGGAAAACCACAAGAACATGTAAAGAACATGTAAGCGCCATACAAACTCGAAACGGTGCAAAAGATGCATGGCAACCATGCCTACTGCTGAGGCACCATGCACTCAAAAAGCAATCATTGGAACATTAAATTATTTGACCTCCAACAGCTTCAAAAGCACTTTGTTTTCCAGAAACGTACTGCAGTAGGCAGTTCATTAATGTTTACACAATACTTGTTTTCAAAACCATACTTAAAAATAAAAATTGCTACCTTTCATGATTCATTCATTCATTCATTTTTTATACTGCTTGTCCTGTGTTCCAGGCCACGGGGAGCCTGGAGTCTATCCCAGGAGACTTAGAGACTTACTGTAGGAGCATAGGGCATGAATGAACAAAGTGCCAATTTATCGCAGGGCACACACAATGAGCAATTTGACAGTGGGAAGAAACCGGAATACCTGGAGGAAACCCACCAAGCATGGGAAGAACATGCAGACACACAGTCCTGAGGGAGGAATTGAGGCCACAGTGTTAACAACTACACCACCTTGCCGCCCCCTTTTCATAATGAATCATAACTTTGAGTATGGTCATTACTGCAGATCAAAGTGGCAAGTGCATACAATATTGTGTATTGGTGGTAGTTCAAATAAAGTGATGCCACATATTATTTTTATAGCACACAGTAATAACAGTGAAACAGTAAGTGAATCAAATGAACAATTAAACCAAAGTCTGACAGGTAATTGGTACTAAATACATGGGGTTGTTTTGAATATTTCAGATATTGCTGATCTCCTGGGTTTTCACACACAGTAATGTCCGGCAGTACCAAAACTAAAATATTGAATAAGCAACAGTTCTATGGTTGGAAATGCTAAAAGGACAGAGGAAAAAGGACAGATTAAAAAGATGAAGACTAGAAAAACAACAAGATTTTTTTGTAACATTCACCTGTCCAATTTGGTTGATTCTGCAAAAACTCTGGAGATTGTTGTGTTTAGTAGATGTAGTGTTATAGGAGTAATTATATTATAGATTTTAACTTTTTGTCTGACTCTATCCATGGCTCATTCTATTAATTTGAATTCCATAAGCAGCTGCTGCTTTGTGTTGGAGGTTATATGGCTAAATTTGACCAGCCTGGTGGCCAATCTTCATTGATTCCACATTCCACCAGTAAGAGCAGAGTGTGAAGGTTTAATTAGCAGAGTAATAGCACTGTTTTGCTTAAAATATTGCAATGCACACAACATTCTGGGTGACATATCAGAGTTCAAAAGAGGACAAAATGTTGTTGCGCCTCTAGCTGGTGCATCTGTGACCAAGACAGTCTTTGTGATGTATCAAGAGCCATGGTATCCAGGGTAATGTCAGCATACCACCAAGAAGGACGAACCACATCCAACAGGAGTGTTACGATTTCCTACGCAGATGGTAGGTTAGCTCTAAGTGTCTAGGGGAGGTAGGAAACCGACATAAGAAAAAATAATAAAAAGAATAAATATAAATATAGTAAACACCGTCACTAATTACAAAAATGAGGCAGACTCAAGACTGGCAATGAGCTTCGACAAACTTTAGTGAATGAAGCACAAAAACACACACCCAAAAGCTCCGTAATTACAGTGGAGACCAAAAGTACAAACAGACATAAATTATATTTACAAAATATATACAACAGATAGCATAACAAATTCCACGGTGGGAGCCACGAGCAGAGCTTAAAGCAAAGAAATAAATAAAACAAAACACCTTCTAACTAAAGCGCGGCAGTCAGTCTTACCTAACAAACAAAACGAAAACAAAACTAGGGCGTAAGATGCCCGCTAACTACTCTGGCTAACCAAAACATAAATACAACAATTAGCTCTCGCTCCTAACTAGTGTGCCTAAACAGCGCTATCTTCTACGTGCTGCTTATGTACACCCTAGGGCCTACTAACCTTGACTCCACACCGCGAATTGGAGATACGTCCACGAACTCACGCTGGGCGTAGACAAACAAAAACACACCCAGCTAGTACTTTAGCGTACCAAATCACCGCCCCAATGTTCGCAATACCCCAAGTAATTTAATTCAGAATCGCCGTAACAATATGCATGTATGAAAGAAGCCGCGCCTCTGGCTGCGTCACTTCCGGGTTCTTATACTCGACTGGTGCCGCCTCATTGGTTCCCATGGGATTCGCTGTCGCGCTGGGAACAGTGATTGGCAGGGGCGATGTCCAATCCCAGGACCTGAAAGATACGGGAGCCAAAAGACAAGACCTCCCACACAATACTACGGGACGTAACACCCACCCCCTTAAGAACAAACATACATGTTTGACAAAACCAAAACAATATAGAAATGTTTAGGCTCGAGACAATGCATCTGCCACCACATTATCCATACCTCTTTTATACTTAATGTCAAGATTGTAGTCTTGAATGGTAAGAGACCATCTCATCAACCTCTGGTTCTGATTGCACATGCGAGAAATAAAAGTTAGCGGGTTGTGATCTGTATATACAACAACAGGATGGGTAGAAGAACCAACATACACCTCAAAGTGCTGCAGCGCTAACAACAAGGCCAGAGCCTCTTTCTCTATTGTTGAATAATTGCGCTGACTTTTACTGAACTTTTTTGAAAAGTAACAAACCGGGTGGTTGATCCCATCCTTGTCTTCCTGTAACAGAACAGCACCAGCTCCTACTTCGCTTGCATCAACCTCCAGTTTAAATCCACGGTTGAAATCTGGGGCAGACAACACCGGCTCACTGCACAACAGAGCTCTAATATTATCAAAGGCAGTCTGACATTCGGGTGACCACACAAAAGGTGCTAAAGGGCTCAGCAAAGCGGTCAGCGGAACCGCCACGGACGAAAAGTTCCGGCAAAAGCACCGATAGTAACCAGCCATACCCAGAAATCTGCGTAATTCTCGCCTGGTTTTTGGCCTAGGAAACTCATTAATTGCTGTAACCTTTGCTGTTACCGGTCGCACTTTGCCTTGTCCTACTTGTTTACCTAAATAGGTCACTGTTGCTTTGCCAATTTCACATTTAGCAAGGTTTAGAGTCAAAGATGCTCTCTCTAGTCGCTCGAATACAGTCTCCAACAACGATACATGCTCAGGCCAAGTCTGTGAATAAACGACCAAATCGTCGAGATAAGCATTGCAGTTAGGAACGTCTGCAAGGACCAAATTTACCAGTCTTTGAAATGTTGCAGCAGCATTTCGCAACCCAAAAGGCATAACATTATACTGCAAAAAGCAGTCTGGGGTTACGAAGGCTGAAATCTCAGATGCTCTATCGGTCAACGGAACTTGCCAGTATCCTTTAAGCAGGTCCAACTTACTGACGAATTTAGCTGACCCCACGCTGTCAACACAATCCTCCATTCTTGGCATTGGAAAACAATCGGGTATCGTCACGGCATTCACACGCCGATAGTCAGTACAAAAACGCTTAGAACCATCGGATTTTTCGACTAACAAACATGGGGAGCTCCAAGGACTACTGCTGGGCTTAGCTAGCCCCTTCTCCAACAAGTACTGCGTTTCCTGCTTCATTAAATCTCTTTTAAAAGCATTAAGTCTATAAGGATGCTGTTTAATGGGCTGTGGGTTGCTTATTATAATGTCGTGGTGTAGCACGTTTGTTATCGTGGGAACGTCACCCAAAATAGAAGGAAACCTGTTAAGGAGATCAACTATATCTTGCCTTTGATCAGCATCAAGGTAGTATAAAAAATTTGCCAAGTTTGCTAGAGTTTCGGAGTTTGGTAGCCTGGCAGACAACGGGGTTACATCAGACTTCACAAAACCATCCCAGTCACCATTCTCCTTCTGCACAGTTAGGCCCTGGTCACAAGCAATACTTATTGGGGAAACTACATCCTTTCCCTTGCCAGTAGTGAGAGGTTCTATAGCATCTCTAGAATGATAAGCTTTTAACATATTAACATGACACATTCGCTTTTGCCGCTTTCTATCGGGAGTCTTGACCACATAATCCGTCTCACTTTTTTTCTCTAGTATTTCATACGGCCCAGAAAATCGCGCAGACAGCGTAGATCCTGGAATAGGAAGTAGGACCAGTACTTGGTCACCAACTACAAAAGATCTGGTTACGGCCTTTTTATCATAGCGCGCTTTCATTTTCCCCTGAACTTTGGACAATGACTCCCGAGCTGAAGCACAAGACTTCTGTAGCCTTTCACGAAACTTACTTACATAATCTAACACATTGGTTTTCTCACCTGTCTCAATACCTAACATTCTCTCTTTTAAAGCTTTTAATGGTCCCCTCACGGTATGCCCAAAAACCAGTTCTGATGGACTAAACCTCAGGGATTCTTGCACTGTCTCACGAATTGAAAATAGAAGTAAAGGAACTCCTTCATCCCATTCATTGCCCGTCTCAATACAATACTTTCTCAGCATCGCCTTTAATGTCTGGTGAAATCTTTCCAACATCCCCTGACTTTCAGGATGGTAAGCACTAGATGTACGGTGTGTAATGTTTAATGTGTTAAAGACTTGAGAACACAGCTTGGACAGAAAATTAGTACCTCGATCCGTTTGTACAACTTTAGGTAAGCCGAACGTAGTAAAAAACTTTATCAAAGTTTTGACTACTGCTTTAGCAGTAACTTTGCGTAGTGGAATAGCCTCGGGATATCTGGTAGCGGCACACATAATTGTAAGCAAAAACTGATTACCAGATTTAGACTTTGGCAAAGGCCCCACGCAGTCTACTATAACATGCTCAAAAGGTTCGCCCAGAACGGGGATCGGGACTAACGGAGCTGGTGGGATCACCTGATTAGGTTTACCCACGTACTGACAAATGTGGCAAGTCTTACAATACTGTATTACATCTCGCTTAAGACCATGCCAAAAAAAGTGTTGCAAGATACGATTGTAGGTCTTGGTTATCCCTAAGTGTCCTGATAACACATGGTCATGTCCCAATGACAAAACTTGAGGACGAAAGACAGTGGGAACTACCACTTGATACACTACATTCCACCCATCCTCAGTAGAAGTACCTTTATGCCATTTTCGCATAAGTAACCCATCTTTAACAAAGAATGAAACATTGTGCAATTTACAGTTCTCAACTGATTTAAAGCATTTTGTCAACGAAGGATCATTCTTTTGAGCTTCGATAAGTTTTTCGCGAGTGACTGTCAAGGGTAAAATGTCACCCATTACAACTTCCTTCACATGGTCACCGGCACTAACCTCAGGTCCTGCAAGTTCCCCAGAGTCAGCATCTATACCCAAGAAAGAGTCTGATAAAGATATATCAATATATTTCTTTGCTTGTGCACGTGTAACCGCGCATGCAGGAAATGCACTTGGGTATTTTTGGAACAACTCATCTGCATTAATTTGAGTTGGTAGCTCATCTACTACCTCTAGTGAGGGTATCACCTTCCCACCAGCTAGGTCATTACCCAAGATGAAAGATACCCCCTTTACTGGTAATGCAGTACAAACTCCTACCTCTACAAAATCAGTAATCATGTCAGACTGAATGTGGATGCGATGTATGGGTACTTTCATAACTTCCATACTGAAGCTCTGTACTAGTCTACTGGATCCAACTGATGATTGACTTGAAAAGGGGAGGACATTAGCGCATATGAAGGACTGTGCGGCACCTGTATCACGCAATATCTGGACCTCAACTTGGTCATCCTTCTTACCAGTCAAAGAAACAAAACCTTTAAACAAGAAAGGCAAATAAGTAGGGTCTGGCAGTTCCTTTTCTTGTTCAGGCAATGAACATGAGTTAGCAGAGTTAATCAATGCAACTTCCTTTCTTTGAGATTGTTGCTTACGCTTCAGGGTTAGACAATTAGCTATTACGTGTCCCTTCTTATGGCAATAAAAACATTCTCTAGTCTCCTTAGACTGCTCGCCATTTTGTTTGGGCGGCTGAACGTTGGCTACAGCCCGAGGGACTGAACCCATTTCAACTCCTATTGTCTGAAATACATTTTTATGTGTAAGCACAAACTCGTCTGCCAAGACTGCGGCTTGCGATAGCGCTGTCACTTTCTGCTCATTCAAGTAGCGTACCATCCTCTCTGGAAGACATTGTTTGAACTCCTCTAGTAGCATTAGCTCCCTAAGTGAAGTAAAGTCATCAGCCTTACTAGCAGTGCACCATTTGTCAAAAAGGATTGACTTCTCACGTGCAAATTCTACGAAAGTTTGAGTATAATTTTTCTTGCGATTGCGAAATCGTTGCCTGTAAGCCTCTGGAACCAACTCGTATGCTCTAAGTATGGCCGATTTAACCACGTCATATTTCAAGCCATCTTCCAACGACAAAGTAGAGTACACTTCCAAAGCCTTGCCGACTAATTTGCATTGCAGTAGCAATGACCACACATCTCTGGGCCAACCCAAAGAAGTCGCTATTCGTTCGAAAGCGTTAAAATAGCTGTCCACTTCCGATTCTCTAAAATTGGGTACCAAAGCAATATGCTTACCCACGTCAAATGTAGTGGAACCAGAATAAGTCAAATTATCACTCGCTGATGAGAGGCTTGGCTGCGCAGGAGAGATCGAAGCACTCATAGCTGCTTCAATATCCAACTTACGCAGCCTCACTTCCTTATCAGCCTGAATTTCAAGCTTGCGGACTTCAAGACGCAGATCGAACTCTGCTTGGCGGGCTTGTGCTCGCTCCTCCGCCTCCAGGCGAAGCCGTGCCAGTCGCACCTTTGTATGCAACTCCTCCCTCGAACTGGGAGTACCTGGCGAGAATGGTTCGAAGGGTGGCAAAACAGCTCCGACGTCCACGTTAGTGTCCGACTCAGCTGTTTCCACCTCCTCTTTACCTGCCCCAAGCACCTCTTGCCCCTCGCCATGAGGATCTGTCTCTCTATCCGACTCAGCTAATTTCAAGACACCCAATTCACATAGCCGATCTATCACTTCGGCTTTAATTTGTTTCTTTAGTGATTGCTTTGAAACAGGAATCTGATAGTGGGTAGCTATTATCAACAAGTCATCTTTCCGACATTTTTCAATTACCTCCCATGAGGGATTATCAATAAAGCTTTGCAGGGTAAATGACATGGTCAAGCTGCTTAAAGCTGCCTTAGCGTGAACAACACACAAATCACTTAATTTCAAGTGCAAATTCAAGGAATGCCTCTACAAGTAGTGTAAAAAAAATGAACTTTTTTTAGGATGAGCCCCCAATTATGTTACGATTTCCTACGCAGATGGTAGGTTAGCTCTAAGTGTCTAGGGGAGGTAGGAAACCGACATAAGAAAAAATAATAAAAAGAATAAATATAAATATAGTAAACACCGTCACTAATTACAAAAATGAGGCAGACTCAAGACTGGCAATGAGCTTCGACAAACTTTAGTGAATGAAGCACAAAAACACACACCCAAAAGCTCCGTAATTACAGTGGAGACCAAAAGTACAAACAGACATAAATTATATTTACAAAATATATACAACAGATAGCATAACAAATTCCACGGTGGGAGCCACGAGCAGAGCTTAAAGCAAAGAAATAAATAAAACAAAACACCTTCTAACTAAAGCGCGGCAGTCAGTCTTACCTAACAAACAAAACGAAAACAAAACTAGGGCGTAAGATGCCCGCTAACTACTCTGGCTAACCAAAACATAAATACAACAATTAGCTCTCGCTCCTAACTAGTGTGCCTAAACAGCGCTATCTTCTACGTGCTGCTTATGTACACCCTAGGGCCTACTAACCTTGACTCCACACCGCGAATTGGAGATACGTCCACGAACTCACGCTGGGCGTAGACAAACAAAAACACACCCAGCTAGTACTTTAGCGTACCAAATCACCGCCCCAATGTTCGCAATACCCCAAGTAATTTAATTCAGAATCGCCGTAACAATATGCATGTATGAAAGAAGCCGCGCCTCTGGCTGCGTCACTTCCGGGTTCTTATACTCGACTGGTGCCGCCTCATTGGTTCCCATGGGATTCGCTGTCGCGCTGGGAACAGTGATTGGCAGGGGCGATGTCCAATCCCAGGACCTGAAAGATACGGGAGCCAAAAGACAAGACCTCCCACACAATACTACGGGACGTAACAAGGAGTAACTGTGGACGCAAGAGGAAGCTGTCTGAAAGGGATGCCCGGGTACTAACCGGGATTATCCAAAAAACATAAAACTATAGCTGTCCAGCTCACTGCAGAATTAAATGTGTACCTTAACTCTCCTATTTCCACCAAAACTGTTTGTTGGGAGCTCCACAGGGTCAATGCACATGGCCAGGCTGCTATAGGCAAACCTTTGGTCACTTGTGCCAATGCCTAACATCAGTTTCAATGGTGCTATCAGCAAAAATCTTGGGCTGTGGACAACGTGAAACATGTATTGTTCTCTGATGAGTCCACCTCATCAGAGAACAATACATTTTTCACGTTGTCCACATTGAGTTACGGTGTGGAGAAGCACCAAAGAAGCGTACCACCCAGACTGTTGCATGCCCAGAGTGAAGCATCGGGGGTGGATCAGTGATGGTTTGTGCTGCAATATCATGGTATTCCCTAGGCCCAATACTTGTGCTAGATGGGCACGTCACTGCCAAGGACTACCGGACCATTCTGGAGGACCATGTGCATCTAATGGTTCAAACATTGTATCCTAAGGGCGGTGCCGTGTATCAGAATGATAATGCATCAATACACACAGCAAGACTGTTGACAGAGTGGTTTAATGAACATGAAATCGAAGTTGAACATCTCCAATGGCCTGTCACCAGATCTAAATATTATTGAGCCACTGCAGGACTTGTATCTGTCATTCCCAAGACAAAAGGAGGCCGTACACCATACTAATGAATTATTGTGGTCTAAAACCAGGTGTTTCAGTTTCATTGTCCAACCCCCACATATGATTTGGTTATACAGTATTTCCTCATTTGGTTATTACTCAAACATGAATTATATTCAGTACATATTTGTGAATGCCCTTGAGTGCTCCAACCTTTATACATGCCTATGATATGAAATACATACTGCATCCATGTAGCCTAAATTTAATGTTCCTGGAAAGAAATGCTTTTCACAGGCTTGATATATACAGTATGACACTATTCCGCCACTGTGTTGTACATGCTTGTGTTGCTGCAGACACTTATGTTTACAGGTTATCAAAAAATTAATTAGATAAGATAACTTTGGACTGGAGTTGGAGAATCTGCTGCTAGTGGCTATCAAGTCATATTCCAGGAGTGTGAACAGGAGAAAAGTGATGTTTTGCAGGACACACATCATCCTCAGAAATATTGTGCCACCTTTCTTGTTCAGGTTGTGTTGCAGGCCAAGTAAATGCTTGTGTAAATAAAGTTATAAAATGTTTTTTTTAGATAGTTGGAACCAGTCTAAAGAGTGGGACTTTTTTTAGGTTGAAAATGTCATCAAATGTCAGTACAAAATCCACAGTTTACCCTTTTGAATAAATTAATGAATGAATTAATGAATGAATATTAAACCCCAAAATGAAAGTAGCTTGAAGATGAAGGAAAGAATAGCTGCCTAGAAATTGCAGTTTGTCAGTCTTTCTCATGATTGGAAGCAGTAGAATACATAAATTAACTTTTTCTACATAGGTAATTTTCATTTATATTATTTGCACTGGGATAACTGGTGTAGTGTCCCCCCAGAAAGATGGTCAACACTTGACTGATGGTTATTTTTGATTTATTGAAAAAAGAGACAAAATATCCTTAAATCAATGAACACCAACGTAAGAGCTTGTGCCAGTTCTGGAGGTGCTAGAACATTCCAGTCTAAACTTTCTTGGACGTAGATCCGAAGAGCACGTACTGGACACAGTAAGTGAAGTCTTTCCTGCTCCGGAGCTGTGAAAGGCGGAGGACAGAAGGCTTCGAGAACAACTGGGTGCATGGTCGAGAATGGAACCTTGGGAAGATAGTTCGGGTGAGGATGCAGAATAACTTTGACTAGCCCAGGGGCAAAGTCTAGGCAGGATGGGGAGACTGACAGAGCCTGCAGATCCACAATCCTCTTCAAAGAAGTAATAACCATAAGAAAAACCATCTTAAGAGTCAGAAGCCTGACAGGCGCTGACTCTAGTGGTTCGAAAGGGGTGTCGGCCAAGCCTTCGAGTACGATAGTTAAGTCCCATGAAGGGACTGTCGCTCTAGTGGGCGGCTTCAACCGTTTAGCTGAAGTATTGTCCCCTGCGCCTGAGACAGAAGATCCCTCCTCATTGGAATCACCCAGGGTGAGCCGTCGAGGAGAGATATTAGATCTGAGAACCACACTCTGGTCGGCCAATGAGAGGCGCAAACCCTGTTGACGGACCCTCGCCAGGACTCCTGGGAGCAGAACTATAGGTGGAAACGCATAAAGGCGTAATCTGGGCCACGTGTGGGCCATTGCGTCCAGACACAGGGGAGCTGGAGGAGTCAGAGAGTAGTAAAGGGGGCATTGTGCTGCCTCTTGTGAGGCAAAGAGGTCCACCTCTGCTACGTAAAATCTTTCCCAGATTTGACTGACTACTTCGGGGTGGAGTTTCCATTCCCCATGTTTTACAGCTTGTCTGGATAGCAAGTCTGCTCCTACATTCATATGCCCTGGAATGTAAATCGCCCTGAGGGACAGGAACTTGTCCTGTGCCCAAAGCAGAACCTGGTGCGCTAGCTTGTTCAAGCGGTGCGAGCGCAGTCCACCCTGGGGATTTATGTATGAGACTACCGCAGTGCTGTCCACCCACACTAGGACATGGTAGCCTCTCAACTGCTGGAGGAAGTGTTTCAGGGCCAGAAACCGAGCCATCATTTCGAGGCAATTGATGTGCCACGCGAGAAGATGACCTCTCCAGCTCCCTTGTGCTGGACGGCCATCCAAGACTGCACCCCAGCCCGTGAGGGAAGCGTCTGTCGTTAGCATCTTGCGACGACAAGACGGACCTAGAGTGGGACCCAAAGTCAGAAACCGGGGTCTGAACCACATAGAAAGGGTACGAAGCCCCCGGCGCCTAAACCTTATTAGCCTCTGGGGGTTGGCCCTTGAATGAAACCCCATGGCTCTTAGCCACAGCTGAAACGCTCTCATGTGCAGAAGGCCCAAAGGTATCACCGTGGATGCAGCTGCCATGAGGCCTAAAGATTTCTGAAAGTGATGAACAGTGACCTTCTGGCCGAGCTTGATTTCCTTCAGGGTGTTGAGAATGGATTTGACACGAGCAGGAGACAGCTGTGCCCGCATTGTGACCGAATCCCATGTGACACCCAAATATGTTGTCCTCTGAACAGGAAGGAGAACGCTTTTTGTGGCGTTGAGTCTCAATCCTAAAGAATGAAGATGGGCTAGGACGACATCCCGATGTCGAAGCACTAGCTCCTGAGACAGGGCCAGAATCAGCCAGTCGTCTATGTAATTCAAAATACGGATGCCCTGGAGTCGTAAAGGAGCCAGAGCTGCATCCATGCATTTTGTATATGTGCGGGGTGACAGAGCTAGGCCAAATGGAAGGACCCGATACTGGTAAGCTTCGCCCCCAAAGGCGAACCTCAGGAACTTCCTGTGCTGTGGCAATATTTCTATATGGAAATATGCGTCCTTGAGATCGATTGTCAGGTCAAGTCAAGTCAATTTTATTTATATAGCGCTTTTAACAATTGACATTGTCGCAAAGCAGCTTTACACAATAAAAAGAAATAAGTTTTTATGTAATGTATATGAATCAAAATGACAAGATTGTCCCCAATGAGCAAGCCGAGGGCGACGGTGGCAAGGAAAAACTCCCTGAGATGGTAATAGGAAGAAACCTTGAGAGGAACCAGACTCAACAGGGAACCCATCCTCATCTGGGTGATAACGGATAGCAGGAATTGCTCAGCATAATAATGTGTAAGACTGGAAGTTCAGTATAACAGGAGATGTTTTAAAAATAAAAATGAGTCCAGTTTGTTCCCGGAGGCTCAGGTAGACTGTAGGGGATTCCGGTCCTGAGTTATCGAACAACTGAAGTCACAGGTCCCCAGAGCATCACTCGATGACAGGACAGTCTTCATGGAAACCATCCCCAGCCACCATACGAATCCAGGCAGACCACACGGGGCATCCATGCGACGAGATCTCCAACCAGAAGCAGGACTCCAGGATGGGTTAGACGGCTCCAGAGGGCAGAGGGGTCTGGATCACTGGCAACCTATTTACAAAAATGCTTGGCTAAATAAATAGGTTTTTAGCCTAGACTTAAACACTGAGACTGTGTCTGAGTCCCGAACATTAATAGGAAGACTATTCCATAACTTCGGGGCTTTGTAAGAAAAAGCTCTGCCCCCTGCTGTAGTTTTAATAATACGTGGTACTGACAGGCAGCCTGCATTCTTTGATCGAAGTAGGCGTGGCGGATCGTAAGACACTAACAGTTCACTCAAATACTGTGGCGCGAGACCATTTAGTGCTTTAAATGTCAAAAGTAGAATCTTAAAATCGATGCGAAATTTCACAGGGAGCCAATGCAGTGTAGATAAGATAGGGGTGATGTGCTCGTATTTTCTGGTTTTAGTGAGGACTCTCGCTGCTGCATTCTGTACTAACTGAAGCTTGTTTATACACCTAATTGAACAACCAATAGTCCAACCTAGACGTGATAAAAGCATGAACTAGTTTTTCTGCATCATTTAGTGACAATATGTTTCTTATCTTGGCAATATTTCTAAGGTGAAAGAAAGCTATCCTGGTGATATTATCTACATGAGCTTCAAACGAAAGGCTGGAATCTATAATCACACCGAGGTCTTTTACTGTTGCACTTGATGGAACAGAAAGGCCATCTAAAGTTACAGTGTGATCAGAAAGCTTACTTCTAGCTACTTGTGGTCCTATGATCAGAACTTCTGTCTTATCAGGATTAAGCAGAAGAAAATTAATTAACATCCAATCTTGTATATCCTGCACTACTCGATTTTAGCAAACTGGTTTTTCTCATCTGGTTTTGCTGAGACATATAATTGTGTGTCATCAGCATAACAATGAAAACTAATACCATGTTTACGAATTATGTTGCCCAGAGGAAGCATGTAAAGGGAAAAAAGCAGTGGGCCTAAAACTGAGCCCTGTGGAACACCAAACTCCACTTGAGAACATGAGGAATGATCACCATCTAAATCTACAAACTGATAAAGATCAGTCAAATAGGATCTGAGCCACAAGAGGGCAGTTCCCTTAATTCCTACTACCTTTTCTAATCTGTGAAGGAGAATACTATGATCAATGGTGTCAAAAGCTGCACTGAGGTCCAGTAACACAAGTATAGTGACGCAACCCTGATCAGAGGCCCATAGGAGGTCGTTTACTACTTTAACAAGTGCTGTCTCTGTGCTGTGATGAGGCCTAAATCCTGACTGATACAGTTCATTTATGCTATTTCTGTGTAGATGTGAACATAGCTGCTGTGATACTACCTTTTCCAAAATCTTGGAGATAAAGGGAAGGTTTGATATCGGCCTGTAATTAGAAAGCAGACAGGGGTCAAGGTCAGGTTTCTTGATTAGCGGTTTAATAACGGCTAATTTAAAGGATTTGGGGACATACCCACTACTGAGTGAACAGTTAATTACTTTCAACAGGGGTTCTATTATTGCTGGTACTATCTGTTTGAGAAAATGTGTCGGTATAGGATCTAATATACAGGTTGACGATTTTGAAGAAGAGATGAGTGAAATTAGTTCCCTCGCTTCAAGGGGAGTAAAGTGTTCTAAGTTCTGATGTGATGTGGTTAGTTCATCTGAATTATTTAAATTGTCTGTTTTCAAAGCCTGAATTTTTTGCCTAATATTTATGATTTTATTATTGAAAAAGTTCATGAAATCCTCACTACTGCATGATGTTGTTGTGGAGATTTCTGCAGTGGTCTTGTTTTTAGTTAAGTTAGCTACGGTATTAAATAAAAATCTCGGGTTGTTTTTGTTATTTTCTATAAGAGTGGAGAGATACGTTGATCTAGCATCACTGAGAGCTTTTTTATAGTTCAGGATGCTCTCCTTCCAAGCTATTTTGAATACTATCAATTTAGTTTGGCGCCATTTACGTTCGAATTTTCGAGTGGTTTGTTTTAAAGCACGAGTGTGGTCATTATACCAAGGAGCGAGTTTCTTATCTCTAATCATTTTCCTTTTAACTGGAGCTACATTATCTAAGCTATAACGAAGTGCTGACTCTAGATATTCATTCGCCTGTTCGAGTTCTGTGAAGTCAGATGGCGATCCAATCAAAGTTGATAATTCTGGAAGATTATTGATAAAGCTCTGTGCGGTATTTGATGTAAATGTACGTTTAAGGTGGAAGCGCGGTGCTGTGCTGCATACATTATTACTATAACACGCTTTAATCGAGACAAGGTAGTGATCTGAGATAACTTCAGACTGTGGAATTGTGGTTATATTTCCTATAATTAATCCGAAGGATAATATTAAATCTAAAGTGTGACCTGCTTTATGAGTGGGTCCTACTACACACTGATTTACTCCTACTGAGTCCAGTAAGGACATAAATGCTGTTCTCAAAGGGTCTTCTGGATTCTCAAAATGAATATTAAAGTCTCCAGCAATTAACGCTTTGTCTACAGAAAGAACAAGGTTTGAGAGGAAATCTGCAAATTCGCAGAGAAACTCCGAGTACGGCCCTGGGGGTCTGTGTAGCGGGATCGACTGAGCTGACTTTATGTTACTATAGAGAACTTCAAATGCATTAGATTTAAAACTGTGTTTTTGTACGAGAGACAGATTATCATTATAAATAACTGCAACTCCTCCTCCTCTACCAGTTAGCCGAGGCTGGTGTATGTAGCTGTATCCAGGAGGACTAGCTGCATTTAGAGCTACATACTCGTCCTGTTTAATCCAGGTTTCTGTTAAACATAAGATATCAAACTCCTGATCTGTGATAATTTCATTAACAATAACTGCTTTAGATGCGAGAGATCTAATATTTAACAGTCCTAGCTTCAGATCAGAGGTGCCGGCTGCGCATTCAGTGTGATCTGAGTTTGTGGTATCTATGTTAATTAAATTACTAAAACAGACTTTCTGAGTCTTTCTAAATTTATGTTTAGCTCGGGGAACAGACACAGTCTCAATATGATGAACCCTGAGTGACGACTCTCTGCAGCTAGCAGACGGTTGGTTTAGCCTGTCTGTCTGCTCCCTGGCCTGGGCTCTGGATTGTCACCGATTAACTAGGCCTCTTCTGAGACTATGTGCTATACTGCAAGAAATGAGAGCAGCACCTTCCCGAGTGGGATGGACACTGTCCCGCCCTAACAGGCCAGTTTTGCCCTCAAAGGTCTTCCAATTGTCTATGAAGCCCACGTTGTTTTCGGAGCACCACCTGGACATCCAGCGGTTCAGCGACCATAACCTGCTGTAAGCTATGTCGCCACGTCTCATTGGGATGGGACCAGAGCAAACTACTTCTTCGGACATCGCCTTCGCTATTTTAAACACCTCTGTAAAGTTACTCTTACTAACCTCTGACTGACGAAGGCGTATATCGTTAGCTCCAGCATGTACCACTATCTTAGAGAACCTATGCTGACCTAAAGCCCTAAGATTACCTGCTATGTCCGGTGCTCTGGCTCCCGGGATACACCTGACCACTGCCGCTGGCGCCCCTAAAGGCCTGGCTAATTTCACATGTCTCAGTATCGAGTCTCCTATAACCAGAGCTCTTTCAGGTTTCTCAGCGGGTGCATCACTGAGGAGAGCGAACCTGTTGGACACGTGAAGCGCAGAAGAGGTGTGCTCCGGTGGGCTAGCCTTAGCGTTAGCTTTGGCTGAACGAGTATGCCGCCGAGTCGTCACCCACTCGCCCCGCTGTGAGGGCTCTACTGCCGGAGTCGGGGGCTGATTATCTCCGCCTGCGGCACCCAGACTTTCCGCTACAAGATTAACGCTGCTCTCGCGCTCTCTAACCCTCTCTAAAGTCTGGATGCGCTCCTCTAATGCTACTATCTTCTCCGTCAGGGTGCTAACTAATACACACCTATGACAAATAAAATTATCACTAATGACGGAGGAAGAATATCTAAACATCCTGCACTCCACACACTGAGCGAGCTGAATGGTAGACATGATAACGTACCTTTGTGCCTTTATTATTTGGTGATGGATTCGCTTGTTGTTGGTCAGATGATACGCACGTTCTCCCAAAAAGCGCAAAAATCGGATAAAGTCCAGTAGTATTAAAGCGTAAAAACGGGAAAAATATATAATTATAAAAAACTAAACAAAATATAATCTAAAACGCTGTTCCAAACAGACGAGGAACTTTCGCGGGAACAATACGAAAAACAGGAAGCTACGTCACCAACAGGGCCAACTAGAGGATTGTCACAAACCAATCCTCTAGTTGGATTTGAGAAACAATCATTTTGACAGTCAACATTTTGAATCTGGATTTCCTGAGATAGTGGTTCAAGCCGCGAAGATCCAAGATCAGACGCAACCCCCCCCCCCCCCCCTCTCTCTCTCTCTCTTGGGCACCAAAAAGTACCGACTGTAGTAGCCCGACTCTCTGTCTGGGTGGGGAATATGTTCTATGGCCCCTTTGCCCAGCAGAGTCTGTAACTCCTGGGCCAGCAGATGTGCTCGGTCTGGTTTCACGGAAGTGGAGACCACGCCATTGAAACGCGGAGGACGATGTGCAAACTGAATCCTGTAGTCTGTGCCTACAGTCCTTTGTACCCAAGGAGATACGCCTGGCAGTAGTTTCCATGCTGCCGGCTTCTCCGAAAGGGGCACGAGCTTTGACACTTTGGCTGGATGGAGGGGTGTTAGGTGTTGGGTATCCTGAAGTATGGCAGGAGATGCCCGAACACCCAACTTTTCGTTGGAGACCGGCACTCCCCGAAACACCAGTGGTGGCGGGGATTGAACACCGGCCTCCCAGGAGTGCCAGGGAGGAGGCCCTGTTTTATGATGAAAATCCAGGCGCCCCTCCCTGGGGGGAGACACCCCCACGGCCCCAGGCGCACGAACCTCAGGGCTTCTTCTTTGAAGAGAGGAAGCTCCTCAGATCCGGTCTTTTCGAAGCAGATTTCTGAGAAGAGCAGCGAGCCCCACCCCAGTCTTTACAAGGGGGTGCGCGGCTGGTCACGCTCTCCTTCTGCACCTCACGCCTGATAGGGGCCAGACCTGGCTGGGGCCGGGTGGCCGATGGTCCCGGTTCTTGAGCACGGCGGGGAAGGAACCTCCTAAAGGCCTGTTCATATAGCTTCGCCCTCCCGAAACCTAGTGGTGACGGAATTAACAGCGTCGCCATAGAGGCTTGAAGGCAAGACGGGGGCATCAAGGAGGACAGCACGATCCTTATCCTTAATGCCCGTGAGGCACAGATGCCTCTCCGTGGATACCATGGCAGGCATAGAACGGCCCACAGCATGGGCCGTCTGCTTGGTTGCACGGAGAAACAGGTCTGTGGCTCGGCGCAGCTCTGCAAACACCCTGTCATCAATAACCCCGCCGGTGCTCAGGTCCTTCAACAGGTCAGCCTGGTAAGCCTGCAAAACCGCCATTATCATTTGGATAAGGTGATTGGGGGTCAGGAGTTCCAGGCTGTCAGGACTGAGCAAGGTATCCACAGTGAGGGGTCTGCTGTTGACTATAGCCATAATCTCATATAGCAGTGTTCGCAATGCAGAGTCATTGAGTCTGTTTTGGGCTGGTGCTAGGGTGGAATTGAGGACACTTCTGACTGTTCTAATCTGGCGCTCCCACACTCTATCTGCATGACTTGAGTGGGTCGTGTTCATCACAAAGTCACACTGCTTTTGGGACAGAAACATACTTAGTCTGTCAGTATTGAGCTCTTGTAGGGCTGCCTGGAACTCATTCTTGGCGCCAACAAAATTGGTACCTTGGTCGCACTGGATTTGACTAACAGTGCCTCTGATGGCGATGAAGCATCGCAAGCTGTTAATGAAGGAATCAGTGGACATGCCCTCCAGCATTTCTAAATGGATAGCCCGTGAGCAAAAGCAGGTAAAGAGCAGGCCATATCGTTTATATTGTTTCCTTCCTTCTGCTGTAACAAAAGGACCGAAACAGTCCATTCCACAATAAGTGAAGGGAGCGGAAGGCTCCATGCGTTCTTCAGGCAAGTCACTCATTCTCTGACCCTCTGGAGGTCTCCTAAGTCTGCGACAGATGATGCACTGACGGATGAGTGAAGCTCATACTTGGTATCCAATAACCACTAGATCTGATTTTGTTTGCTGTAAAGCCCTTGCCTTGATGCTTGGTCTTTTCATGGTTGTGCGCTATTATCAGTTTTGTGACATGGTGCTCCTTGGGAATGATAATAGGATGTTTAAGTGAGTCACAGAGAGTTGAATAGCGGAGTCTTCCTCCCACCTTCACAATGCCATCTGAGTTGATAAAGACATCAAGTTGATAGAGTTTGTTACCTCTTGTCAATTGATTTCCTTTCTTTAACTGTTCAGTTTCCCTTTTATATGTGTGCTTCTGCAGATCTCTAATTATGACACATTCAGATTTTTTCTGTTCACTCACTGTGGTAGGCGCATTTGACTTGATTTGCTCAGCCTGTCGCACAAGGCGGGCCACTGCTTTGATGGCTTTAGACCAAGATGAGAATTTGACAAGACGCTCTGCAATACTGAATGGTTTTGATGTGTGTAATACAGAGGTTTGTAATGTTTGAGCTTTTCTGATCTCGGGATCTCCAATCGTCAGGTCTGGTACTACATATTCTTGTTTGGGAATTTCACTTTCCCACAGGAATGCAGGACCAGTGAACCAGTTAGATGCAAGCAGCTCACTTACTGTTCTTCCCTGGGACGCTCCATCTGCCGGGTTCTGGTCTGTAGGTATATAATGCCATTGTTGGGGTGTTGTGTTATTGCGGATCATCTGAACTTTGTTGGCAACGAATGTGTGAAAGCGTTTTGAGTCATTGTTGATGTAACTCAACACTATTTTAGAATCAGTCCAGAAATACTCCTTCATATTAGTGTGGCGGGACACCGAGGATTTCAAGAAAGTGCAATCCTGCTGATTACGCCAGAATGTGGCGGGACACCGAGGGTTTCAAGAAAGTGCAACCTAACGATTACGCCACCCTGGAATTTCACCAGGGAATATTTATAGAAAATTTGTTCTCAGAAACAGCACAGGTTCGTTCTCAGTTAGACGGCAGGAGACACAGATATAAAAATAAATTAAATTTTATTACAAAATGTAAAAGAACAGAAAAAGAGCAATCCCACTTTAACATATAACATAAAAAGACATCATACAAACTTCATACAAGAATGACTGGGATATTCTAAAATGAATGAGCTCAGGGTACACCAGCTGAGGCGTGACAGCGGGCAACAAGGGGCACAACTAGGCCTCCACAGCACCTCACCATTCCATACACCTGTGTAGAGACACTCATATGCGCACACACGTGAAAAGGAGGCCGCCACCATGACTACACCCTCACAACCACCAAGTTGCCACTGTTGGGCCCTTGAGCAAGGCCCTTAACCCTCAATTGCTCAGATGTAATGAGATAAAAATGTAAGTCGCTCTGGATAAGGGCGTCTGCCAAATGCCTAGATGTAGATGTAGATGTACACCCTGCCTTAGGCACGGCTTCTGTAACCACAAAAGTATGTTATACAATTCTCAGTGTTATCATAGACACCCTGGTAGAATCAGTCACTCAGAAGCCAATACAACACTTGACACCCACCCACAAGGAGAAAGCTCAATTAATAAAACAAAAACAAAAACACACCAATACGCTTAAACACATACATCATAAGAAAAGAAACAATTCACCAACCCAAAATTATGGTAAACAATAGACAAACAATAAAACCAAAGAAAAGAAATCCAAATAACAACTAAACATGTACGCACATACACACCAAAACAAAAAGAGTCCAACACAACATGCACAGCTAAAAGACGTTCCAGAGGAGTTACTGGGATCAAAGCAGTTAGCTCGCAGCTAATAGCAGCAGTTAGCTCCCAGCTAATAGCAGCAGTTAGCTCACAGACAAAGCAGTTAGCTCCCAGCTAATAGCAGCAGTTAGCACCCAGGCAAAGCAGTTAGCTCCCAAGCAAAGCAGCGGTTAGCTCCCACGCAAAACAGTTGGCTCCCAGGCAAAGCAGCGGTTAGCTCCCAGGCAAAGCAGCAGTTAGCTCCCAGGCAAAGCAGCGGTTAGAACAAAGCCCCAACTGCACAGAAAAGAATTACACATAGAATGCAGCTAACCGGTCTATAAACAAATTACAAGCTAGACAGCTCAGCTGACATCCCACGCTTACCAAACAGATAAAAATCTTAATACATACCATGCGAGTACACCCTCATGGAACCCAATTAAGCAAGCAAACAATTTTCCGGAGAACAGAACTCTTACACTATCAGGGAACAATGTGCATTGCAAAGAGGCTCATGTCCGATTCTGTCCCACGCCAACCTCTGCATCAGAATAAATAGACAAATACATAAACATTTGAACAATTTAAGAGAACTACAGCACTTACAATGAGCTCTCTTACCTGTAGAGGGATAAACTCGGGCCAATGCCAGTGACGGCGATTCGTTAATGTGTCGTTCTAAGGAAAACACACTACCATGAGCTGCAGTCTACCACAAACAAACAACCAGCTTCACTTCACATACCTGAATGATGCAGTGATGACACGAAGGCAAGTCCCCCATGCTTTTGCATTGTCGCCCCGACGATTAACAATTTTTTTTTTAATTCGAAAAAAATCTCACGTCCAGGGCCTAAACAATGCGGAAATGGCACCCGATGTCCCTTCCAATAGGGCCAATTCATTATTCACCCCCCTGGTGGACCGCGGGAGATGGTAGAGGTTACGATGTTTGCCAGCCGTAGGGCTCCTAGATCGCTGTGTTACTACGTCCACCTCAGACAAATCCTCTGACTGTCGCCTTAGCTCGCTTTCCACATTTCTAGATGGAGACCCTACATGCCCTCGGTCAGAAACCAGAAGACAAAGGCGTCTCTGGAACTATAACCCATAAATCCCATGGCTCTGACAGTTCTGAAGCCTGCTCAGCCAACGGTGGCTCAGGTCCAACTACTGGACTACGAAGAGCTACTGGGGCAGTGAAATCCTTCCGAGTCCGTGTCTTCAGCATAGAACAATGCACCCGCCTCACCTTATTCAAATCATCAACTGGGGCAATGGAATAGACTGAACCTCCACTCTTAGGGGTTTTCACCACCTGATACACCACAGGGCTCCATAAATCCTGAATCTTTGCCCGGCCTCTCACGCTAAAATCACGGAGATAGACCAGTTGCCCCTCCACAAGTGGTGCATCTCGCACATGAGAGTCATACTGCGTTTTACACAGCTCAGCTGCAACCCTCAGATGCTCCTGTGCCCCTGCAAAAGCCACCTGCAATTGAGTCTGGTGCTCTATAACCCACTCATTAACATTTCCTGCTACAGTTTCCACTCCACCCAACAGAAAGTCAACAGGCAAACAGGGCTCTTGCCCAAACATTCAATAATAGGGTGACTCACCCTATTGTAGCTAAACAAAACCTGTGGGAGATATAAAGCCCAATCCCATTTGCTTGAAGGAGGCAAGGTACGCAATAGGTTATGCAGAGTCCTATTAAACCTTTCACACTGACCATTCCCCGCGGGATGATAAGGTGTAGTTCATGACTTTTCCACTTTATACAAACTGCAAGCCTGCTGAATGAGTGAGGACTCAAAATTACAACCTGGGACCCCAACCTTATAGAACCATTCCACCACAAGTACTTGAGCCACAGTTTCAGCTCTCTGGTCCCATCTAGGGACCGCCAATGTGTACTCGGTGAAGACATCCGTCATCACTAGCACATTCTCCAAACCTGACCTGGATGGCTCCAATATGGTAAAATCAATGGCCAAGATCTCATTTGGTCTAGAAGCCATTAAATGCCCCATGAAACTGGGGGCAACAGGCTGCCCATCCTTGGCAGACTGGCAACGTTCACACTCCTTACACCAGTGAGCCACCTCTCCGGACATGCCTGGCCAATAACAGCGCTGACAAACCAACTCAGTGGTGCGTTCCACACCCTGGTGTCCATGTTCCTGGTGGAGCCACCTCAAGATATCCTTTCTTAACACAGCAGACAGTGTACTTGAAAAATTTCCTCTCCCCCATCTGGGCGGATGATTTGACGGTGCAGTACCCCTTCACATTCTAGCAACCGGTCCAACTGTTGGAGGATGGTTAAGCTACTCTTACCCAACAATTCTCTGCCGGATTGGGAAAGCTCTTCCGGCGCAAAAAACCCAGAACCTTACCAATATCTGGATCAGATTCTTGCAACTCAGCTGTAGAAAGACTCGGAAAAACCCAAAGTGCTGCTTGGGTCGCCTGACACACTGGCTCTCCTTCTGTAGCATGTCGCACTAGTACCGGAACTGCAGTAGCTGGCACAAGCTGCCCTACTCCCTTGCTATTCCCTGGAGGCTGTCTTGAAAGGGCATCAGCATTACTATTACTCTTGCCTGGCCTATACCGAACTTCAAAGTCAAAAATAGCAAGTTGGGAGCCCAACGCGGTTCAGTGGCCCCCAGCTTTGCTGATGCAAGATGACTCAGAGGATTATTATCAGTATAGACAATGCACTTATGCCCCAGCAAATACTCTCGACTTTCTGTCTTTGACCACTTGAGAGCCAAAAATTCAAGTTTCATAGAGTTGTAATTTGTAGGATTACGCTCAGTGGGCTGCAAACTACGACTGGCAAAAGCAATGGGTCGAACCTTTCCCTCTTGCTCTTGGGAGAGAACTGCCCCCAACCCATGATGACTCGCATCTACTTCCAAAATAAATGGCAATGAAAAGTCAGCATTGTGAGAATAGGTGAAATTGTAAACCTCTCCTTTAATGTGTCAAAACTCCGTTGACACTGCTCTGTCCAAGCACTGCCAAAAGGTTGCCCCAGCACTCTCTTATGCCTACCCGCAACCCAATCGGCTACCAGCTTATGTAGAGGGGCTGCCAACTTAGCAAATCCCTCCACAAAGCGGCGGTAGTAACTAGCAAAGCCTAAAAATTAACACAATTCTGTAACATTTCCTGGACAGGCACAATTGGCTACCACCTCCACCTTGCTTGGATCGGTGGCAACTCCCTGAGAGGACACCACATGACCTAGGTACTTAACCTGCTGTTGAAAGAACGCACACTTTTCCAGCTTTGCTTTAAGGCCCTCCCGCTTCAATCTACCCAAGACCGCCAACCGCTCCAGATGCTGAGTCACTGAGGAGGAGAACACAACAATGTCATCCAAGTACAACAACAAAGACTGATGCAGCTGGTCCCCAAACAAACTTTCCATTAACCTCTGGAAAGTGCTCGGAGCATTACAAAGGCCAAACGGCATCCTATTCCATTCAAATAGCCCGAATGGAGTACAGAATGCAGTTTTGTGTTTATCCCCCTCGGTGACAGGAACCTGGCTGTATCCACTGGCCAAATCCAAAGTGGAAAACCAGCGGGCCCCGGTCAGTGCATCTAACGTCTCCTCTATACGAGGCAGCAGGAACGCATCATTTCTAGTCCTACGCACATGCGTAGACCACCATCCTTTTTCTTCACAAGGACAATAGGGGACACATAAGGTCTGCAACTCTCTCGATTAATCTGAGCCTCAAGCAGTTGGTTAATGTGCGTTTTCACCACATCATACTCAGAGGGAGGCAAGCGCCTATAACTTGACTGACTGATACTGCCATAACAGGTTCCTAACTTGATTTTGCTCCTCTGCCCCCAAAGCAGATAACTCTACCGCTTCAATCCACTCCAGCAGAGACAATTCGACCACACAACCCTGGAACCCTATTGTAGCAATGACCTCCCCAACCTCAGTCACCCCTGGAGGTAAACTGGTAGCATACACCCACTGTAGGGTACCTAACAGAGTATTTGGGTAGAGAACTGCATCCAATGTTCCGACATTCACAACGGGGAGATAGACTGTACCTCGAGTCACTGGCACTAAGCCAGGTGAGGCCAATAGGCCAGCTGGAAGGCCAGACTCCAAAGGCTCAAACAACACCAGCCCCTCAGACCACTGGTCAGAACAGGTAGCAGCCACAATCTTCATGGTCCCATGGACACGGCACTGTTGCCGACCTCACACCCTCACTCTACCTACCTGTCCGAGTACCGACTTACTCTGATGACAATACTGCAATGCCTGCATCACCCCATCAGGAACCTCAACCACTGATGGAGAGGCAAACAGGGCCTGGCCATATTGGCCAAAGAGTTCCTGGTAGCACCTGCTTAGGACATTCATCCCAAGCACCCCAGGGACCTGAGCACACATGCCGCCAGGAGGATCCTTAACCACCAAGATCCCACTGTCTGGCACTTTCTTACTACCCAACTCCACGTCCAACTCTACATAACCAATATATGGAATTTCAAGCCCATTCGCCACACGTAGTTGGAGCCACCGACACCGTTTTAACCTCTCCCAACCCCACGATTTAAAATATTTCAAAAAACAGCTTTCAGTTATTGTAGAAACCATGGATCCCGTATCCACCAAACATGTGACCGGTACCCCACCAATACTGGCAACCAAATGTGGGCAGCTAGACATTAGATGGGACATTGTGCTATCACTAGCTAAAACATCAGAGCCCGTAATTACCCCCTCCAAGCTGTGTCTCAACAGCCCGGCGGGTACTAGTTTCCTGATGGCTGACTGGCTCGAGGCTGCCCCCTTACAGGCAATGATGCTGTGGAGACAGAAGACAAAGGGCCGAGCATTACACTCCCTGGCAAAATGTTCAGGCTCATGGCACTGCCTACATACAGGTCCATGACATTGCAAGTAACCTCGTGAACGCGCACCTCGAAAAGTTGGGTAAGTTGATTTAACTGCTCTTGCTGTACTTTTAACATCTCCCGTAGTTCACTTAGTTCCGACACAGAGGAACGCCATACTGAATCTCATATGACAAAGGAAGAGATTGACTTCAAGCCCGCACACCCCCAGGCATACCCTCTTGCCACCTAATCGCTGCATTGTGCACTTCTAACAGAGTAACGTCTCAGGTTACTTGGCTGTAACCCTGTTCCCTGATAAAGCGGGAACGAGATGCTGCGTGAAAACGCTATGGGAACATCTCTTTGTTGCCCGGTTGTGAAGCTTGTGCATGTCAAACCCGCCGAATACCTTCGGCTTATAACCTGTGCAGGCATGACGTCACCGAACAAGGTGCACCTGCAGGTTATAAATAGGAGTGAACCGGAAACATCCTCAGGTCAATTTTGTCTGAAGGACGTCCAGGCACGCCAGCAGTGCGGCATCGGAGCGCAGCATCTCGTTCCCGCTTTATCAGGGAACAGGGTTACAGCCAAGTAACCCGAGACGTTCCCTTTCAAAAGCTACACTCGATGCTGCGTGAAAACGCTATGGGAACGAGAATACCAACGCCGCCGCACTGCAAGTGTTTGGACCCCCAGGTTGTGTAGCGTGTGCGCACAAGCCGAGGAGGTCTCAGACCTAGCTCTGGGATGCTGACTCAAGGATCCGCGAACCTGGAGTAGCATTGACATCCAGACTATAAAATCTAACAAACGTGTGTGGAGAGGACCAGCCCGCCGCATCACACACCTGCTGCAGGGGTACGCCTCTTGCCAAGGCAATCGATGAGGCAATCCCCCTGGTTGAATGAGCCCTGATTCCCAGAGGCGAAGTGTGACCACGCGCCTCATAGGCTAGGGCAATGGCATCTCTCACCCAGTGTGACAGAGTCTGTCTAGTGGCAGCCGCCCCCCGGTTGCGACCCCCATGGCAAATAAAGAGTTGCTCTGATTTACGCCACTGGCTAGTGCGGTGGACGTAGATCCGAAGAGCACGTACTGGACACAGTAAGTGAAGTCTTTCCTGCTCCGGAGCTGTGAAAGGCGGAGGACAGAAGGCTTCGAGAACAACTGGGTGCATGGTTGAGAATGGAACCTTGGGAAGATAGTTCGGGTGAGGATGCAGAATAGCTTTCACTTGCCCAGGGGCAAAGTCTAGGCAGGATGGGGAGACTGACAGAGCCTGCAGATCCCCAATCCTCTTCAAAGAAGTAATAGCCATCAGAAAAACCATCTTAAGAGACAGAAGCTTGACAGGCGCTGACTCTAGTGGTTCGAACGGGGTGTCAGCCAGGCTTTCGAGTACGATAGTTAAGTCCCACGAAGGGACCGTCGCTCTAGTGGGCGGCTTCAACCGTTTAGCTCCACGAATAAAACGGGCAACTAAATGGTGCTTGCCCACAGAAACCCCGTCGTTCAGAGCGTGACAGGCCGAAATAGCGGCTACGTACGTTCTGAGCGTACTAGGGCATAAGCCCGAGGACAACTTTTCTTGCAGAAACTCCAGCACTGAAACAATCTGGCAGTGAACTGGGTCTATGTGTCTTGTCATGCACCAATTTTCAAACACACTCCATTTGAGGGCATAAGTTCTCCTAGTGGAGGGAGCCCTGGCACTTAAAATGGTTTCAATTACGCTGGCTGAAAGCCC
Organism: Clarias fuscus; assembly: GCA_030347435.1. Classification (NCBI taxonomy): domain Eukaryota; kingdom Metazoa; phylum Chordata; class Actinopteri; order Siluriformes; family Clariidae; genus Clarias; species Clarias fuscus. The sequence continues at coordinate 15,478,675 of CM059206.1, read as the reverse complement.
AGCCTGTCTCAGTTGGTCCCGTTCAGGGGCCAAACGTGAAGGTTCCAGAGCTCGGGCCGGGGATGAAGTATTGTCCCCTGCGCCTGAGACAGAAGATCCCTCCTCACTGGAATCACCCAGGGTGAGCCGTCGAGGAGAGATATTAGATCCGAGAACCACACTCTGGTCGGCCAATGGGGCGCTATCAATAAGAGGCGCAACCCTTGTTGACGGACCCTCGCCAGGACTCCCGGGAGCAGAACTATAGGCGGAAACGCATAAAGGCGTAACCTGGGCCACGTGTGGGCCATTGCGTCCAGACCCAGGGGAGCTGGAGGAGTCAGAGAGTAGTAAAGGGGGCATTGTGCTGTCTCTTGTGAGGCAAAGAGGTCCACCTCTGCTACGTAAAATCTTTCCCAGATTTGACTGACTATTTCGGGGTGGAGCTTCCATTCCCCCTGTTCTACAGCTTGTCTGGATAGCAAGTCTGCTCCTACATTCATGTGCCCTGGAATGTAAATCGCCCTGAGGGACAGGAACTTGTCCTGTGCCCAAAGCAGAACCTGGTGCGCTAGCTTGTTCAAGCGGCGCGAGCGCAGTCCACCCTGGTGATTTATGTACGAGACTACCGCAGTGCTGTCCACCCGCACTAGGACATGGTAGCCTCTCAACTGCTGGAGGAAGTGTTTCAGGGCCAGAAACAGAGCCATCATTTCGAGGCAATTGATGTGCCACGCGAGAAGATGACCTCTCCAGCTCCCTTGTGCTGGACGGCCATCCAAGACCGCACCCCAGCCCATGAGGGAAGCGTCTGTCGTTAGCATCTTGCGACGACAAGACGGACCTAGAGTGGGACCCAAAGTCAGAAACCGGGGTCTGAACCACATAGAAAGGGTACGAAGCCCCAGGAGCGTAACCCTTATTAGCCTCTGGGGGTTGGCCCTTGAATGAAACCCCCTGGCTCTTAGCCACAGCTGAAACGCTCTCATGTGCAGAAGGCCCAAAGGTATCACCGTGGACGCAGCCGCCATGAGGCCTAAAGATTTCTGAAAGTGATGAACAGTGACTTTCTGGCCTAGCTTGATTTCGCTTGATTTCCTTCAGGGTGTTGAGAATGGATTCGACACGAGCAGGAGACAACTGTTCCCGCATCGTGACCGAATCCCATGTGACACCCAAATATGTTGTCCTCTGAACAGGAAGGAGAACGCTTTTCGTGGCGTTGAGTCTCAATCCTAAAGAATGAAGATGGGCTAGGATGACATCCCGATGTCGAAGCGCTAGCTCCTGAGACCGGGCCAGAATCAGCCAGTCGTCTATGTAATTCAAAATACGGATGCCCTGGAGTCGTAAAGGAGCCAGAGCCGCATCCATGCATTTTGTATATGTGCGGGGTGACAGAGCTAGGCCAAATGGAAGGACCCGAAACTGGTAAGCCTCGCCCCCAAAGGCGAACCTCAGGAACTTCCTGTGCTGTGGCAATATTTCTATATGGAAATATGCGTCCTTGAGATCGATTGTCAAAAACCAATCCTCTAGTTGAATTTGAGAAATAATCATTTTGACAGTCAACATTTTGAATCTGGATTTCCTGAGATAGCGGTTCAAGCCGCGAAGATCCAAGATCAGACGCAACCCCCCCCTCTCTTGGGCACCAAAAAGTACCGACTGTAGTAGCCTGACTCTCTGTCTGGAAGGGGAACATGTTCTATGGCCCCTTTGCCCAGCAGAGTCTTTAACTCCTGGGCCAGCAGATGTGCTCGGTCCGGTTTCACGGAAGTGGAGACCACGCCGTTGAAACGCGGAGGACGATGTGCAAACTGAATCCTGTAGCCTGTGCCTACAGTCTTTTCTACCCAAGGAGATATGCCTGGCAGTAGTTTCCACGCTGCCAGCTTCTCCGAAAGGGGCACGAGCTTTGACACTTCGGCTGGATGGGGGGGGTGTTAGGTGTTGGGTATCCTGAAGTATGGCAGGAGATACCCAAACACCCAACTCTTCGTTGGAGACCGGCACTCCCCGAAACACCAGTGGTGGCGGGGATTGAACACCGGCCTCCAGGGAGTGCCAGGGAGGAGGCCCTGCTTTGTGATGAAGATCCAGGCGCCCCTTCCTGGGGGGGGGCACCCCCACAGCCCCAGGCGCACGAACCTCAGGGCCTCTTCTTCGAAGAGAGGAAGCTCCTCAGATCTGGTCTTTTTGAGGCAGATTTCTGGGAAGGGCGGCGAGCCCCACCCCAGTCTTTACGAGGGGGTGTGCGGCTGGTCACGCTATCCTTCTGGACCTCACGCCTTATAGGGGCCAGACCTGGCCGGGGCCGGGTGGCCGACGGTCCCGGTTCTTGAGCACGGCGGGGAAGGAACCTCCCAAAAGCCTGTTCATATAGCTTCGCCTCCCGAAACCTAGTGGCGACGGAATTAACAGCGTCGCCGAAAAGGCCGGAAGGCGAGACGGGGGCATCAAGGAGGACAGCACGATCCTTATCCTTGATGCCCGAGAGGTTCAGCCACAGATGCCTCTCCGTGGATACCATGGCAGCCATAGAACGGCCCACAGCACGGGCCGTCTGCTTGGTTGCACGGAGAGACAGGTCTGTGGCTCGGCGCAGCTCTGCGAACGCCTTGTCATCAATAACCCCGCCGGTGCTCAGGTCCTTCAGCAGGTCAGCCTGGTAAGCCTGCAAAACCGCCATGGTGTGCAGTGAAGCGCCAGCCTGTCCTGCTGCCTGAAAAGCTTTGCCCACCAAAGCAGATGTCACTCTGCACGGCTTGGAGGGGAGGGTAGGCTTTTTCAGGGAGGATGATGTCCCAGGAGAGAGATAGCCCGCAAGCGTCTCTTCTATCTGGGGCATCATCATATAACCGCGTGCTTTCGCATCAACGATATTCGAATAAGTCGAAGTCGATGGCACAAAAACACGCGATGAATACGGCTTGCTCCATGAAAGGGTTAATTCATCATGGAGGTCACCAAAGAAGGGGAGAGAGAGACGTTGAGGCTCCTCCCCCCGGCCACTCGACAGAAACCTGTCGTCTAATCTCGAACGCTTAGGGGAATCTCGCTGCTGCGGCCAGTCGATATGCAATCGCTCGACCGCACGCGTTATAACCTCTAATAAATCCTCATAAGCTCTGTGAGCACTGGAGGAGCGTTGTGAGGAGGCTACTTCCATGGAAGCGAGAGAGGAAGATTCTTCCGCTCCTTCACAAGAAGCGCCGGAGCGCGCTTGCGAAGTGGAAGCTAAAACTTCCTGATCCGGAGAGAGCGCGAGAGAAAGGGGGAATTCCGTCTCGTGCGCATCTGCCAGATCGGCACGCGAGCCCCAGGAAAGCACCTTAATAGGGAGAAGATCACAGTACTCACAGTCTCCCTGAAGCCCGAGGCGAGCGTGTTCTTCCCCCAAGCACTCGAGACAAAACTCGTGAAGATCGCCCTCCGAAAGAGATCTATCACACGGAGGCACGCATCTCTTAAGCAACTCTGCCATATCGGTGAGTTAATGCTGTTATTTTATTTTTTTTTATTTTGCTTTTGTTACGGCTTGCATGCACGCGCAAACACAAAGCGGTCCTGAAGACAAAAAGATCTGAGGATGTTTCCGGTTCACTCCTATTTATAACCTGCAGGTGCACCTTGTTCGGTGACGTCATGCCTGCACAGGTTATAAGCCGAAGGTATTCGGCGGGTTTGACATGCACAAGCTTCACAACCGGGCAACAAAGAGATGTTCCCATAGCGTTTTCACGCAGCATCGAGTGTAGCTTTTGAAAGGGAACATTGGGTTCACGGCGGACCAACTGTTTTAACTCACACCGGAGAGCATTATCGGACACATGTTAAAAAGTGGTTAGCTCCCAAAAAAGCAGCAGTTAGAACACAGCCCCAACTGTACAGAAAAGAATTACACATAGAATGCAGTTAACCGGTCTATAAACAAATTACAAGCTAGACAGCTCAGCTGACACCCCACGCTTACTAAACAGATAAAAATCTTAATACATACCATGCGAACCTAATTAAGCAAGCAAACAATTTGCCAGAGAACAGAACTCTTACACTCGGGGAACAATGTGCATTGCAAAGAGGCTCATGTCCGATTCTGTCCCACGCCATCCTCTGCATCAGAATAAATAGACAAATACATCTAAATATTTGAACAATTTAAGAGAACTACTGCACTTACAACAAGCTCTCTTACCTGTAGAGGGATAACCTCGGGCCAATGCCAGCGACGGCACTTCGCTAAATGTGTCATTCTAAGGAAAACACACTACCATGAGCTGCAGTCTACCACAAACAACCAACCAGCTTCACTTCACATACCTGAATGATGCAGTTATGATACAAAGGCAAGGGGCGGGACCTAAGACACAAGGCTACCCCGTCACCAAACCTATATATACTCCCACTGTCCCATCATAGGACAGCAAGCAAGCCAAGTAACCAATTAGGTGGAACCTCAACCTGCCACAGCAGAGCCAATCTCTTCTCTGAGCATATTGCTGACAGTAACTGAGACTACCGCTGCTGTTAATTCAAGTCTTGATATTGTCATTAACTTTGTGGGAGCGACACGGGCCTTTCCAATCACTAAAGAGCAATGAATCTCACCTTTCTGATTTTTGACTCTTATGTAAGAGCATTGTCCATATCCACCAGTGCTTGCATCAGAGAAGTAGTGCATTTCTGTTTCTATGACTTCTCCAAAATTGATGGGCACATAACATCGGGTTATGTTTATTCTTTCTAGGTTGAAAAAGTCACATTGCCAGCTCTCCCACCGTAGTTTCAGTGTTGCTGGCAGGGGATCGTCCCAGCCAACAACTTGACGGCACATTTCCTGTAGAATCCTTTTCCCTGTAAGGACATATGGAGCCAGGAAGCCAAGGGGGTCATATATTGAGGTGACTGTCGCTAGTGTGCCTCTACGCGTCCCTGGCTGGGTTGTCAAAGTGTTGCTGAACTTGAAGCTATCCCCTACTACGTTCCACCTGTGTGTTTGAGAAAGTCAAATCCATTGTCTTTGCCTCTACTGCTCATTCTGATGAGGGTATGCTTTGTAGTACAGCTTCATTGTTTGAGATGAATTTGTGGAGCCGGAGACCCCCTTTGGCACATATTTCTCTAGCCTCTCGTGCTAACTGAATGGCCCCTTCCACTGTGTCTGCACTTGTAACTCCATCATCCACATAGAAGTCTCTTGCTACAAACTGGGCAACTACGGCTTCGCTTCACGTTTCGGCTCAACGCTCTCGCGGACGGATCAAATGGCTTCGAACTTTCACTTTCGCTCCCCAACCACAGCTCCGCTTCTCGTCTCTCCACGGCACACAGCTTCAGGTCACCCAGCCCAAGCATCTCGAGGACATCTTTGCTCATCTGCATTTGGCTTCATCTCTTCGGCCCGTCGTCGCTCCCCCCTGACAGTTATTTAACAAAAGAAACATCTGGTGTCTGAATTTATGGGGTTGCAAGCAGCTTAACTTCAGGGTACCATCCACAAGCCACTGGTCAGGTGGATTGAACCAATAAGGGGAGATTTCTGAGACCATTTTTGGCAGATAACTAGAAGGGCTCGACTCAATTCTAGCCTATAAAAAGTCACTGTCCAACATTTAGAGGACACCCTGTGTGTGGGACAGGAGTTCCAGTATGACTGGCAATCAAAACTATTACGGATGATAAAGGAAAGCAGATTCATTGGGCCTTTCGAAATTCTTCAAAGGGTAAATGAAAAAAATTACAAGCTTGACATGCCATGCTATAATTGCAGTGCTCCATTGTTTCATGTTTCAAGTATGAAGCCAATGAAACCAAGTCCCTGGCAGAAACCCCACTCAACACCCTACTTTGCTGGTTTGCAATTTACAGAGATGTAACCAGAAGTACCAGAAGTCTTTCCCGTTGCTAACAACTCTTAAAATGAAATTATACCAACTGTCAAACAATATATTTTATTAACAAATATTGAAATGCAGCAATTACAATTTCAGTCTTATTGATCAGACAATGTCTTCTGGCTCTACAGTCGTGGCCAAAAGTTTTGAGAATTACATAAATATTGGAAATTGAAAAAGTTGCTGCTTAAGTTTTTATAATAGCAATTTGCATATAATCCAGAATGTTATGAAGAGTGATCAGATGAATTGCATAGTCCTTCTTTGCAATTTAAGTGCCAACACCCACACGAAATTTGTAAATGTCAAGCAATAAAGGGGAAACTGATGTGATTATCACACCATACACAATCAGGAAGTTACCACCGAGCCAGAAGCAATCCAGCTCAAAATAACATGTTTTACCAATGGATGTGGTTTACAGCGTGCATTGTCACTCAAGAAGCAATAAGCCACCCACTGTAATGATAACACATGGTACAAAAGAGTGTCTGGAAAGTCCAGTATATAGTCAATCACAAATTTGTCCAATCAGCTGCCTTTTGCATTCAGCAGCTATACATTATGGCGCGGAATGGATGCAAAACGTAATGTAAACGTTCTTATTGACCGGTAGAGATGTTATCCATTGTGTATTTTCTCAAATGGGGTAATAGAGGTATCTCTTGTCCAGACTACTGTACCGGGTGAGGACAAATAGTGAAGGAGTTTCCAAAGAAGGGATGGAAGGATCTTCAATTTGATCTTGTTGGGAGTAAAGATCATATGCACTGACACGCCAACGCAACTAAGGTCCTCGCTTTTACCCAGATCTGAAGCCAATATACCAAATCCTGTCGTATCTGTATTATCTCTATTACAGTATATGCATCTCTTAGCCTTTGTGTGTGGGGGGGGGGGGGGGGGGGGGGGGTAATATGTAAGACTAAAGACTAAAAAGAGTTAGAATTGCGATTTATAGAATAAAGATTGTATGAAATGAATGACTGCAAAATAGAAGACTTAAAAGTCAGAGAGGGGGAAATATGTAAGCATGTTTTAGGTAGATACACTTAATCTCATGTGTATGAAATATATTCAGGATATTTACAGTAAGTATCAAATATATGGATATAAACTAATGTTTGCTATTAAAACTTTAAAACTCATATGGGATGAACTAAAAGATACAGAGGGCCCAGGGGAAGCGGGGTGCTTTCTCGCATAATATCATGGTGAGCACAACACCTTGTATGATAGGGAGAGGTCAACCCTGGCCCAGACCTTAAATATGCAAGCAACAAGCTACACTGAAACATAGTGATGTGAGGGGAAAAAACAAGTTATGAATAGGGTTTTGTGTGCCTAGGAAACATTGTGACTGTGCCAAGCACTCATTATCACTTATCAGGTAGAAGGTGCAAGAAACCATGACAAACACATGGCATGTGCAAGGTTATCAAGACCTCTGTTAATGTATTGCAATTCCAGTTTTGATCCTGTACCGTTACCTGTGTTCAGAGATTGCCCTGTCCCATGTTGTTTGTATATCATGAAACCATGCACATGTCATGAAAAATAGTTTGGGGTAAATCTACAACAAAATGGTAAGTTATGTTTTGTAACAAAAATAATGTAAACTTCATTATTTCACATAAAGGAAATAAATATGTTCAGAACGTATTTTACACCCTAGCAAATAGAAGCATACAGGATCATATTCTGTTTCTCAAGAAATAACCAGGATTTTTTCAAAGGGTTAAAATAAGCTATTATTATCATAAGATATCTGGATAATACCTGCCTCTCTGAAAAGCTTTTCTAAACTCTGCCTCGCTCTGTCAGATGTGAGGGTATTTACCTGCATTTTCACTGCCTCTCCTCACTTCTACTGTAACTCATCATGCTCTTTTGTGTAGCAGTATTTCATGTGCTTTATCAGCTTTGTGGTATTGCCACAATACCTTACTATCTTTTGACATATGTCACATTTTGCTTCAGTGCTCTTTTCGAGAGTGAAGCAGCTCCAAACAATGCTTCGTTTCCTTGCTGCCATTGTGCAACTGACTAACTGGCAGAATCTGTTTCTCTGTGTGCCTTATTACTATCTTTCTTTAAGCTATAGGGTAGAAGCAGAGTGAAGGAGTGGAAGGAATAGTAGTTTATATCATAAACAACGATACAGAAATGAATAAAATGACATGAACTAACATCACTACTTAAGGACAGTGTCTGTGATTGTTTTTTTTTATATGAGGATTGATTCTCAATACTGAACCATCAGCACTGGAAGGGTCAATACATTGGTATTGATCTGCCAATAATTACATTTTATTTCTGTGCCACTTATTTCTGTGGAGAGCTGTGACTTGTTTGGCCATCTCACAAGCAGCTTAAAACAGAGCCAATTAACTTCACACACAGTGTAAGGATTATTTATTTATCAGTCTATTGACCAGGACCCCAGTTGGTTCAGCTCTGGTTCAGGTGTTGTGTTTAGTCGCCTGGGGAATCTCAATGAAACACAAGAGTCAGTGCTCAATGAGAAGTCTGAAGTTTATCAGGCAAGACAATGAATATTTACACATGCACAAACAGCTCAGTCATAGGGCCTTTGACTGAGTTTGTGTGTGTCAGCTCGTTCCCGACTGTGGTGTATTATGTGTGTGCGTCTACAGGTGTTTTGACTGTTACTAGATGGAATTAAGCAGAATGGCATGAGGCCTAGGACATTGTGTTCTAACAGATACAGGCAGTTGTACAGAACAGAGAAGTCATAGCAGACCTATAATAACGTGGCATCCGTAGTTACACAGAAGAGGTTACACGCCTAGAGGCACATACCCCAGAAACAAAGTGTATACACATAAAGAAACTATACAAGGGTTAACAGTGTTCATCTAAGTCACAAAGTATTAACGCTCTAGAAGTAGAATGATTATATTTGGGTGATAAAACAGGTTTCCATATATGCAGTAATTCTTACAATTGCCCCCTTTTATTCATAACAAAGATCCCTTGGTGTACATGGGGTAATATTCAATGGTAGGCACCCAGTGGTTCCCTGTCAACTGGTTTGATATGAAATCAGTTAGGCAACGAAAGAAACAGACAAAAGAATAAGAGCACAATCAAGACAGGCACTACTAAAGACAAATAAGGATCCCACTGTCCAAACAGAGTATACCAAAGACCCCAACCAACTTTTCCCACCAGCAACCTCACGGATTTTCTCTAATGCTGTCGAAATTTTTAAAATAGCCTCCCGTAGCATACGTTGGCTTATGACCACATGTTGTCAGTGTCATTTAGCCTTGGGTTTATGTGTCGTACTTTGTGGTACTTTAGACAAGTAGGTGGTTTCCAAGCAGAACTACCTGTCTTTATTGCGAGTTACCAATACCAATTCCAATGACGCTAATACTGTACTTGGCTGGAAGCCTTCAGAACATAATTATCTATGCTCTGCAGGTGTGAAGGATAGAATTACACTTTCACTCCAGGTCAATCACAGCAGAAGCTCTGTACAAGTATTTATCTGAAAGAACATGAACAGACCATGTTACTCTACCCTATGATGCAGCATGGGCAGGAGTTTGAGAAGTTGCCATGGCTGACTTATTAGAGGAAGCCGATGTTAGCCTTCATCCTCTCTGACTAGTAGCAGGTGGGGAAAAAAAAGAAAACCAAACCTACAGTATGTATTACAAAACAAGAATTTGGATATGTGAAACATAATGTAAGCAGATGAGGGTGGCGTGAATTGTGTGACATTAGGAAAGTTATTGGTTGTCTTTCACCCACACCTTAAAATAAATCTCTTAAAGAGCAAGCATTTTATGCTTTAGCTACAGTGGGAAGTGCTACTGAGCTGAGTATCTAATACTGATGAGTGCCAAGGTTTTTAAACCCTGGGGCAAAATGAAAAAGGAAAAGCTCAAGCTTTTTTTTGTTGTTGATTTTGCCTTGTGTGTGGATGAGAATTTCTTTCAGTACACAGTACTTTCAGTAAATTTCTGTAACTATTTATGTAAAATAGAGGAAGACTGTATTTCCTTTATTTTATAACCCACAGATCATGAGCGAATATACATCTGCACTCATTATAATAGCATAAATCATAAACAGACAAGCTAAGCCTTTATTTCTCACATATACAGTAGACTATTGCCAGAGGTGGAAAGAGTACTAAAATTTTGTACTCAAGTAAAAGTACTGTTACTTCAGTGAAATTTTACTGAAGTACAAGTAAAGTTACCATTATAAAAATCTACTCAAGTAAAAGTAAAAAGTAGCTCATAAAAAATGTACTCAGAGAAAACGTTACTGAGTAACTTAAAAAAAACTTCTTTTTTTTTAACAGAGGGGTGGGAAGAGGCATTCTAGCGTACAATAGTTTTAAAAAACTGTATGGAAATGGTGGTATATAGCAGAAAGAACTACTGATGAAATAATGAGGTTTGTATTGCTTTATAAAAAAATACACACACACACACACGCACAACAGGAGGGGGATCAGATTCAGGGTGGACCCAGGCCAAAATAATAAACTAAATGGTATTTATATTTAGTAGCTAGATTACCTGCAAAAAAAAAAAAAAAACAACACAAACAAAAATACAGGTACCTTCCCTGACTCCCTAAACCAAAAACAGTGAATAAAGTCCCTCTTCCCAAAATAAATGGCAGCCACGCCCCTACTACTGGTGAGTGCACAAACATACAGTGAAATTATCTACAAATATATACAAAGACCAACCAAAGCAATAATCAAAGTCAATAGGAGGCAAAAAGTCACAACCAAATATCAAAACGCCAAAATCACAATCTCTTTCCCGCGTCTCTCTCCGGTTTATATATGGTCGTGCTAGTTGATGACGTCACGCTCAGGGCAGAAGCGACCGTGTGGAAGGTCAGGTAGATGCCGATGTGGGGACAGTCAGAAAACCTGGAGTGGAGTCTGGAGCGGCGCGCGACCAGGACACGATACACACATGCGAGCGCAACGACGCATTTATACAAAGCATAATATTTTTTGCATTTTCATTCATTTGTTTTACTCAGTAGTGCATATGATTTAAAATGTAGCGAATTACAATACTTCAAACAAAACATACTTAAGTAAATGTAAAATTACAGATTTTAAAAACTACTTTAAAAAGTAGAAGTACACAAAAAAATTGTCACGAACTGTGAGTGCGAGGCATAAATGCAGAGGAAACGATGTTTATTTTATAAACAAAAACAGGGAACTTAAACAAACAAATATACTTTAATAATAAAACCAAAACCAAAACACAAAGCACACTGAACGGACATAAATCAAGGTGAACGTCAACAGATGCCAGACAAAATACTCAAAGAAACCAAAATATTTATAATTAAACTAATAACCGACTCGGTTCAGGTAAGCGCCCATGTCACCTGACCGAGTTGCGACATGGGAAATGAAGTTAAACAAAACAAACTACAACACAAATCTCTGGGCGCTAGGCGCCCTCTAGGGGTTATCCCTGACAAAAATTACTCACTTACAGTAACGCAAGTAAATGTGATTCGTTACTTTCCACCTCTGACTATTGCCGGAGTAAAATTCTTTATTCACATATCCCAGCATAGGTGAGGTCAGAGATCCAGAGAACAGTGCCCCTGCCCCAGTAAAAAAAAAAAAAAAAAACACTTTGTTGTATTACAAATATATTGAAATCTTCGTTAGTACATTGCAAATGTACTAACAAAAAGTTGTACCATCAGTTAATATATATAAAGTATACTAACATCATGCTTTTACCAAAATCTTGGAATTAAACTTTAAACATACTTCAAAATAATTGTATTTTAGTACACTTTCCAAAAATATATTATAGGAAAATGTACTTTAAGTGAAAGGTTGGTCTACTTTCAAAACCACACTTATTTAAACTTTGTTTTTCAATTTATTTTTGGTATATATTTTTTTAAATATGCTTGAAATAATCATTGTAGAAATGTACAGAAAGTATACATTAGAATACAAATATTAATAAACAGTAGTCTCAGTACATTTTCAGTTAAATTTAAATGTACTTATTCATATGTAATTATTTATGCTTATATTAAGTGCACTACTCTCCCATGCTACTCGTTTTTGCACGCTGAATCTCTTTCGCACGCACTCTCAAACTCGTTTTTGCTCGCTGAAAATCACTTTTGCCATTCAAGATAATTTATGTGTTTGAACTCTGCCTCTTCTGAGCGCAGAAGCTCCCTTTCAAAAGCTACACTCGGTGCTGCGTGAAAACGCTATGGGAACATCTCTTTGTTCAACCGGTTGTGAAGCCTGTGTGTATCAAACACGCCAAATTTTGGCTTATATAACCTCGGTCAGGTGGCGTCATCTGATGAGGTGCACCTGCAGGTTATGAATAGGAGTGAACCGGAAACATCCTCAGGTCTTTTTGTCTTCAAGGACCGCACTGTGTTTGTGTGTGTGTGGTTGCAAGCGAGTATACAAACAAAAGAAAAAAAGTGTTAGATAACTCACCGATATGGCAGAGTTTACTAAGAGATGCGTGTCTCCGTGTGACAGATCTCTTTCGGAGGGCGAGTTCCACGATTTTTGTTTTGAGTGTTTGGGGGAAGAGCACGCTCTCCTCGGGCACCAGGGAGATTGTGAGCACTGTGATTTCCTCCCTGTTAAGGTGCTTTGCGCACGGCTCACCTTCTTTAAAGAGAACCCGTGGTTGACCTCAACGATGTCCTCTCCCTTCCTTTGTTGATCTCCATGACGAGTTAACTCTTTCATGGAATAATTCTTATTCATCCCGTATTTTCGTGCCATCGACTTCGATTTATTTGAATATTGTTGATGCGAAGGCGCGTGATTATATGATGATGCCCCAGATAGAAGAGACGCTTGCGGGCTATCTATTCAATTCAATTCAATTTTATTTGTATAGCGCTTTTAACAAATGACATTGTCACAAAGAAGCTTTACACAATCAAAAGAATTATATGTTTGTATGAGAAGTGAACATGTATGAATCAAAATGATAAGACTGTCCCTGAGCAAGCCAAGAACGATGGCGACAGTGGCAAGGAAAAACTCCCTGAGATGGTAATAGGAAGATACCTTGAGAGGAACCAGACTCAGCAGGGAACCCTTCCTCCCAACTCATCCGCATCATACTGTGTGAGATTGGAAGTTCAGTATAACAGGAGATTTGATCAAGTTAAAATTGAGTACAGTTCATTATTGGAGGCTCAAGTAGACTGTAGGAAACGCTAGTCCTGAACTATCGAGCGCCTGAAGTCACAAGTCCTCAGAGAACAGCTGTCTGCATCAGCCAAGGACAACACCGTCTTCGTGCTAAAGTGGAACTGTCCCCAGTCACAACACACATCCACGACAGACCACACGGGGCATCCATGCGATGAGATCTCCAACCAGAAGCAGGACACCAGGACGAGTCAGACAGCTCCAGGGGACAGAGGGGGTCTGGATCACTGGCAGCTCAGGAGCGACATTATAGCTTGACAGAGAGACAGGTAGAGGGAAAGAGAGAGAGGGAGAGAGAGAGAAGAGAGAAAAGAGGAGAGACCAGAAGAGAAGGAGAGATGGCAGTTAGGTATGGTCACAGTCAAACAATGTATATAAGTGAATGTACATTTTGTGTAGTCCGGCAGGACTAACTATGACAGCATAACTAAAAGAGAGTGCCAGAAGGAAACACAAACATGAGGGCTCTCTGAGATGTAAAGCAACCAATCACCTCACCGTCAACAAACCTGAGTGATCAATGAGAGTGGGAAAGACAGCATCTAAACATACCAGTTCATCATAATACTCTACGTCCATGAGTCCCCCAGATCTGCTCCTTTATCTAAGGCACATTTATTTACAAAAATGCTTGGCTAAATAAATAGGTTTTTAGCCTAGACTTAAACACTGAGACTGTGTCTGAGTCCCGAACATTAATTGGAAGGCTATTCCATAACTTTGGGGCTGTAGTTTTCATAATACGTGGTACTGACAAGCAGCCTGCATCCTTTGATCGAAGTAGGGGTGGCGGATTGTAAGACACTAGCAGTTCGCTCAGATACTGCAGCGCAAGACCATTTAATGGTTTATGCGTCAATAGTAGTATTTAAAAATTGTGCTCGTATCTTCTGGTTCTAGTGAGGACTCTCGCTGCTACATTCTGGACTAACTGAAGGTTGTTTATGCACCTAGTTGAACAACCAGACAGTAAGGCATTACGATAATCCAGCCTAGAGGTGATAAAGGCATGAACTAGTTTTTCTGCATTGTTTAGTGATACAGTGGAACCTCGGATTGCGAGTAACGTGGTTTACGAGTGTTCCGCAAACCGAGCAAAGATCTTTAATAAATTTTTAATCAGAAACCGAGCAAGTATTAGTTTACGAGCGCCGTGTATCATGTATCACGCATGCGACTCTTATTTTGACACCAAGCGTCACTCTCTCACCTTCCCCCTGTTAGAGTTTTTTATTTACTTATACACAACAAGGAGAGAGAGAAAGAGAGAGAAAAAAAAGAAGGAAAAAGGGAGAACCGTCGTAACACACTAAAAAACGACAGTGACGCCTATTGGCAAATTACTGTACTACAACACTCCCACTTAATTTCCAATAGCATTAAGTCTTGTTACAATAAATTACATTACCGTAAAACAAATCTAAATAGTACTAACATAAGATCTCTTCCATTATTCTTTTACCATGTTAACTGGTCAACTGTTCATTATGAATATTTGACACTAAACACAGTCCAGTCTGTTTAATATTAGACTAAACACAACATTTAATGAAAAAGTCCAATCTCACTTCTAAGATGTTCAAACTTCTGTTTTAGCAATGGTTTGGTCAATAATTCTGCCTTCATTTCAACTGTAGAACAGTATTGCAGTTCTATTTGTCCATTCAGTACACATTCACGAATGTAATGGTAGCGAATGTCAATGTGCTTGGTTCGTGAATGATCAACTGGATTCTTTGCCATTGCAATTGCTCCTTGATTGTCCTCCTGAATCATTACAGGTGTAACATCCACTCCAAGATCATGTAGCAGTCCCCTAAGCCAGGTAGGTCCTGAGCTGCTTGACTTAGTGCAACATACTCAGCCTCTGCTGTTGATAAAGCAACAGTTGACTGCTTCTTGCTGAGCCAGCTCACAGCTCCTCCACTCAGTAAAAACACATTACCTGTTGTCGAACGACGATCAACGATCATTCAGATCTCCAGCCCAGTCAGCATCTGAAAAACCGACCAAGGTTCCAGAGTCTTACTGCTCATACTTGAGTGCAAGTTTCAGCTGACGAACTCTGTTTGAAACCAATGTCTCTCAAACTCTGTGAAAACTTTGTTCCAACAGCGAGGAGACTGTTTTAGTCCATAGATTGATTCATACTTCAAATTAGCCGCCTCCTGCCATTCTTTTGCATTAGCACTCATCATTGCCTCCTTCAAGGTGCTCGGTTCTGTGTAACAGCAAACACTTGCATAATGATCAACAGTCACCAAGTCAGCATACTCATCATATCCATACCTCTTGGGTGGTTTTCTGATTCTGACACGTTCTTTAGCACTTTCACTAATGGACCAACTGCAATTTGCGTTTAGAACGGATTTCTCTCACTGATTTGTGAGGCTTTCTAGACAATTTGTCTTCCACGCAGGCTTCACAGAAAGAAATTTCCCTTTCTGCAGCAAAGTCTACTCCATTTACCAGTTGTTTAAGTTCCTTCAATCTGGTGGTGTGACCTAGTCGCTGATGCCACAAGCCGGCTACTGCCAAATCACTTGACACAAAGTGACAGTTTAGCGGACTTCCCTCAACATCCAGCTGATACAGACCATCAGACCTTTTTGTTCCCATTCCTTGGAGATTTCCATTTTTACTGTGAAGGTAACAGCGAGACTTCTTGAACTGCACTGTATTTCTTCGACTGACAGCCGCTCCCACTGAGAAGAGATTCCCTGATAAGTTGGGAACATACAGCACATCTAGCATATTTACCTTTTTGACATCCCCCTTTTCGAATGTCATTTTTAGTTTAACATTACCCAGTCCAATGGCATCAACCACTCTGCCATCACCGAGTTTCACAGACTATGGTTTTGGAAATTGCTGATAGTTCTGGAGGATTTCTTCATGACATGTCATGTGCTTTGAGGCTCCAGAGTCGACCAACCAATCGATCCTTTGCATCAAGCTATCCTGATTTGCCTCTTTAACAATAAAAGCACACTCAGATAAGTTTTCTGAATGTTCACATGTTACATTTTTGGCCTTGTGGGTTTTAATTTTTTTGCCTTTCTTATTTGGACAGTCACGCTTGATATGTCCCTCTTTTGCACACTTGTAACATCTCCACGAGTTGGATCTTTCAGTTCTCACTGCATTGGACCGCATATCTCCGTGAACTTGCGTTGACATTGCTGACACACTACCGGTCGCAGTACCACTAGACACAGCGCCAACATAGTTACCATCTGCAGACACTCGCTTTTGTTCTTCATTTATTAAAGCTTGCTGAACAAACCGCAGCGTTAAATTGTCCAATTTAGTTTCCAGCGCAGTTACAATTGTAGCATAGCTTGATGGCAAACTTCCCAGCAATGTTACAATCTGATCCTCCTCTTCAATCACAGCACCTATCGCGCTTAGCTGATCAGTTAATTCTTTCATTCGTTTCAAATGTTCAGTTATATTTTCTCCTTCCTTCATTTCACATCTGAAATATTTTTTTTCAGAAACAACTTATTTGCAAGAGTATCTCTCTCAAAGTGTCCTTTCAGCATGTTCCACGCTTCTTTAGGGGCCTTACAGCCTGTTATCAGATACAACTGTGACGAACTCACATTCAGCACCAACTCAGAAAACGCTTTTTCTTTCCGTTTTTCGAATTCTGCTCTTGCCTGTGCACTTGCCTCATCTGATACGCTGTCCATTTCCGTCACCATGCCCCACAGTCCTTTGGCTTTCATCAAGTGTTCCATTTGAAATTTCCACGTTGCCCAGTTCTCTGGCCCGGTCATCTTCTCGATAAAAAGTCTATTCTCCATTTTTTAAGTCTTAGCGAAGTTCTGGGCCCATAACCTGTTAGAGTTTTTTATTTACTTATACACAACAAGGAGAGAGAGAGAGAGAGAGAAGAAAAAAAGAAGGAAAAAGGCAGAACCGCCGTAATACACTAAAAAACGACAGTGACACCTATTGGCAAATTACTGTACTACAACACCCCCCTCTCCCCCCCACCCACGGCTTCGCAAACACACAGAAACTCTGCTCGTCTATTATGCGTGTGCGCACGTAATTTGACACCGACACACACACACACAGACGCTCTTTTGCCTTTTCACCCCCTCCACGGTTTCACAAACACACAGAAACTCTGCTCTGTCGCGATTCTTTTCAAAGGTAAGGTGCTGGTTCATTTGTTTTGTTTTTTTACTTTACAGCAGTGATTCCCTTAGTGTGCGCTCACGCCAGGTCACAGAGATTTCTTTTTTCCCTGTTAAAACGGTGTTTCCGTTGTGTGTGTGTGTTTGTTGTGAAACTTAAAAAGTGATTCCTTTAGTATCCGCTCATGCCAGTGTCAGAGATTTCTTTTTTCCTTGTTAAAAAGGTGTTTCTGTGTTTGTGTGTGTCCGTTTGTTGTGAAAGTGATTCTGTTAGTATGCGCTCATGCCAGTCTCGCTTTTTTTCCGTTAAAACGGTGTTTCCGCTGTGTTTATGCGTTTGTTGTGAAACTTAAAAAGTGAGTCCGTTAATATACGCTCATGCCAGTCTCAGAGAGATTTCTTTTTTTCCTGTTAAAATAGTGTTTCCATTGTGTGTGTGTGTGTGTGTGTGTGTGTGTGTGAGTGTGTGTGTGTGTGTGTGTGTTGTGAATCTTAAAAAGCGAGGTGGGGAGAGGGAGGAGGAGTGTTACTGTGTAAAACGAGGTGAGGGAAGGGGCTAATTCCACACACACACACACACACACACACGGTGCCTGCACGCACCAACGGAAACCCTTATCTGTCAGAATTTATTTGTACTTTTTTTTTTAAAGGTAAAGTGCAGATTAATTTGTTTTATTTTAATTTTATAGATTGTATTAATTATTTTTATGTATTTATTTTTTGGGGCCGTGGAATGAATAATTTGAGTTTTCATTATTTCTTGAAATGATGGTTTGGTTTACGAGTGTTTTGGAACACGAGTCCACTTCCGGAACGAATTATGCTCGTAATCCAAGGTTCCACTGTAGTATATTTCTTATCTTGGCAATATTTCTGAGGTGAAAGAATGCTATCCTGGTAATATTATCTACATGAGCTTCAAATGAAAGGCTGGGATCTACAATCACACCGAGGTCTTTCACTGTTGCACTTGATGGAAGAGGAAGGCCATTTAAAGTTACAGTGTGATCAGAAAGCTTGCTTCTAGCTGCTTGTGGTCCTATGACTAGAACTTCTGTCTTATCAGGATTAAGCAGAAGGAAGTTAATTAACATCCAATCTCTTATGTCCTGCACACATTGCTTAATTTTAGTAGGCTGGTTTTTCTCATCTGGTTTTCTGAGACGTATAACTGTGTGTCATCAGCATAACAATGAAAACTAATACCATGTGTACGAATTATGTTGCCCAGAGGAAGCATGTAAAGAGAGAAAAGCAGTGGGCCTAAAACTGAACACTGTGCATCCCCAAACTCCACTTTAGAAAATGCAGAGTGGTCACCATTTAAATCTACAAACTGATAACGATCAGTCAAATAGGATCTGAGCCACGAGAGGGCCGTTCCCTTAATTCCTACTACATTTTCTAATCTGTGAAGGAGAATACTATGATCAATGGTGTCAAAAGCTGTACTGATGTCGAGTAATACAAGTATAGGAGTAATAGGATGTAATTTATTACTTTAACAAGTGCTGTCTCTGTGCTGTGATGAGGCCTAAATCCTGACTGATACAATTTGTTTATGCCATTCATATGTAGATATGAACATAGTTGCTGTGCTACTATCTTTTCCAGAATCTTAGAGATAAAACAGAGGTTTGATATCGGTCTGTAATTGGACAGCTGACAAGGGTCAAGGTCAGGTTTCTTAATTAGTGGTTTAATAACTGCTAATTTAAAGGATTTGGGAACCTACCCACTGCTGAGTGAAAAGTTAATTATTTTCAACAGGAGTTCTGATATTGCTGGTAATATTTGCTTGAGAAAATGTGTCGGTATAGGATCTAATACACAGGTTGACGATTTTGAAGAAGAGATGAGTGAAATTAGTTCACTCTCTTCAAGGGGAGTAAAATATTCTAGATTCTGATGTAGTGTGGTTAGTTTATCATCTGTATAACTTAAATTGTCTGGTCAAAAAAATTTTACCTAATGTTTATGAAGTCCTCACTACTGTATGTTGTTCTTGTGGAGATTTCTGCAGTGGTCTTGTTTCTAATTAATTTAGCTATAGTGTTAAATACAAATCTAGGATTATTTTTGTTATTTTCAATAAGAGTGGAGAGATACGTTGATCTAGCATCATTGAGAGCTTTTTTTATAGTTTAGGATGCTCTCGTTCCATGCTATTTGGAATACTAACAATTTAGTTTGACACCATTTACGTTCTAATTTTCGAGCGGTCTGTTTTAAAGTGCGTGTGTGGTCATTATACTAGGGAGCAAGTTTCTTATCTCTAATCAATTTCCTTTTAGCTGGAGCTGCTTTATCTAAGGTATAACGAAATGTTGACTCTAAATGTTGAGTCACCTGATCGAGTTCTGTGGAGTCATATGGCTATCCAATCAAGGTTGATAACTCTGGGAGATTATTGATAAAGCTCTGTGTGGTATTTGATGTGAATGTACGTTTAATGTGGTAGCGCAGCGCATTGCGTACATTATTACTATAATACACTTTAATTGAGATAAGACAGTGGTCTGAAATAGCTTCACAATATAATTATGATTATGATAATTATAATTACATATAATTATACTTAATCCGAAGGATAATATTAAATCTAAAGTATGACCTGCTTTATGAGTGGGTCCTACTACACACTGATTTACTCCTACTGAGTCCAGTATGGACATAAATGCTGTTCTCAGGGGGTCATCTGGATTCTCAAAATGAATATTAAATTCTCCAACAATTAACACTTTGTCTACAGAAATGACAAGGTTTGAGAGGAAATCTGCAAATTCACAAAGAAATTCAGAATACAGCCCTGGGGGTCTGTAAATGATAATTACTGGGATAGACTGAGCTGACTTCAAATTTGTAGCTACCCTTTTTAAGTTACTGTAGAGAGCTTCAAATGCATTAAATTTGAGTCCATGTTTTTGTACGATAGACAGATTATCATTGTAAATAACTGCGACGCCTCCTCCTCTACCAGTTAGCCGAGGCTGGTGTATGTAGCTGTATCCAGGAGGACTAGGTTCATTTAAAGCTACATACTCATTCTCTTTAAGCCAGGTTTCTGTTAAACATAATATATCAAACTCCTGATCTGTGATAGTTTCATTGACAATAATTGCTTTAGATACAAGGGATCTAATATTTAACAGTCCTAGCTTCAGATCAGAGGTGCCAGCTGCGCATTCAGTGTGCTCTGAGTTTGTGGTGTCCATGTTAATTAGGCATGTTAATTTGCCTTCAAAAGTCTTCCAGTTGTATATTTTCCAAGCACCTCCTGGACATCCAGCGGTTCAGCGACCATAACCTGCTGTAAGCTATGTCGCCATGTCTCATTGGGATGGGGCCAGAGCAAACTACTTCAACGGACATTGCCTTCGCTAGTTTAAACACCTCTGTAAAGTTATGCATCGCCTTCGCTAGTTTAAACACCTCTGTAAAGTTCTCTCTCTCCTGGGACATCATCCTCCCTGAAAAAGCCCATACTCCCCACCAAGCCATGTAGACTGACATCTTCCCTGGTGGTGAAAGCTTTTCAGGCAGCAGGTCAGGCTGGTGCTGCACTGCACACCATGGCTTTGCAGGCCTACCAGGCTGACCTGCTGAAAGTCTTGAACACTGGCGGGTTGGGGAGGCGAAACTATATGGACAGGCCTTTGGGAGGTTTCTTCCCCGCCGTGCTCAAGAGTCGGGACCGTCGGCCACCCAGTCCCGACCAGGTCTGGCTCTCACAAGGCGTGAGCCGCAGAGGGAGAGTGTGACCAGCCGGGCACCCCCTTGTAGCGCCGCTCTTCACAATCTGCCTCAAGGAGACTGGACCTGAGGAGCATCCTCTCTGCAAAAAAGAAGTCCTGAGGCTCATGCGCCCAAGACCGTGGGGGTGTCTACCCCCGGGGAGGGGCACCTAGAATTCCTTCAGTGAATAAAGTCTCCTCCCTGGCACCCCCAGGAGGCCGGTGTTCTGGCCATGCCACCACTGGTGTTTCGGGGAGCACTGTTCTCCAACGAAATGTTGGGCGTTTGGTCACCTTCTGCCACGTTTCAGGATGCCAAACAGTTAACATCAACCCATCTAGCCGCAGTGTCAAAACTTTCGGAGAAACTGGCAGCGTGGAAACTACGGCCAGACGTATCTCCTTGAGTACGAAGGACTGTAGAGAGAGGCTAAAGGATTCAGTTTGCACATCATCCTCCGCGTTTCAACGGCATGGTCTCCACTTCCATGAAACCGGAACGAGCACACCTGTTGATTCAGGAATTACAGACTTTGCTGGGAAAAGGGGCCATAGAACATGTTCCCCTCCCAGACAGAAAGTCAGGCTACTACAGTTGGTATTTCTTGGTTCTTCTCGAGTTGAACCGCTATCTCAGGAAATACAGGTTCAAAATGTTGACTGTCAAAATGATTGTTTCTCAAATCCAACCAGAAGATTGGTTTGTTACAACCGACCTGAAGGACGCATATTTCCATATAGAAATATTGCCACAACACAGGAAGTTCCTGAGGTTCACTTTCAGGGGCAAAGCTTACCAGTATCGCGTCCTTCTATTTGGCCTAGCTCTGTCACCCCGCACATTTACAAAATGGATGGATGCAGTTCTGGCTCCTTTACGACTCCAGGACATCCGTATTTTGAATTACATAGATGACTGGCTGATTCTGGTTCAGTCTCAGAAGCTAGCGCTTCGACATCAGGATGTCATCCTAGCTCATCTCCATTCTTTAGGATTGAGACTCAACGCCACGAAAAGTGTTCTCTTTCCTGTTCAGAGGACAACATATTTGGGTGTCAATCACAATGCATGGGATTCAATCACTAGCATCGAATCCATTCTCAACACCCTGAAGGAAATCAAGCTAGGCCAGAAAATGACTGTTCATCACTTTCAGAGATCTGATTGACACCCCTTTCGAATCACTAGAGTCAGCGCCTGTCAGGCTTCTGACTCTTAATGTTTTTTCTTATGGCCATTCCTTCTTTGAAGAGAATTGGAGATCTGCAGGCTTTGTCAGTCTTCCCATCCTGCCTAGACTTTGCCCCTGGGCTAGTCAAAGCTATTCTGCATCCTCACCCGAACTATCTTCCGAAGGTTCCATTCTCGACCCCAGTTGTTCTCGAAGCCTTCTGTCCTCCGCCTTTTACAGCTCCAGAGCAGGAAAGACTTCACTTACTGTGTTCAGTATGTGCTCTTCAGATTTACGTCCACCGCACTAGCCAGTGGAGTAAGTCAGAGCAGCTTTTCATTTGCTATGAGGGTCGCAACCTGGGGGCGGCCGCCACTAGACAAACGCTGTCACATTGGGTGAGAGATGCTATTGCCCTAGCCTACGAGGTGCGTGGTCACACTTCGCCTCTAGGAATCAGGGCTCATTCGACCAGGAGGATTGCCTCATCAATTGCTCTGGCAAGAGTTGTCCCCTTGCAGCAAGTGTGTGATGCGGCAGGTTGGTCCTCTCCGCACACGCTTGTCAGATTTAATAGTTTGGAAGTCCAGGTCCTCGAGTCAGCATCCCAAAGTTATGTCTGAGATCTCTTTGGCTATTGTGCACACACGCAACAGTGTGGCGGCGTTGGTATGCTCATTCCCATAGTGTTTTCACGCATCATCGAGTGTAGCTTTTGAAAGAAAACGTCTCGGGTTACGTTGTTGTAACCCTGTTCCCTGAAAAAGTGGGAACGAGATGCTGCCCTCCAATGCTGCACTGCTGGCGTGGTTGGACGTCCTTTCAGACAAAAAAATTGACCTGAGGATGTTTCCGATTCACTCCTATTCATAACCTGTAGGTGCACCTCATCAGATGACATCACCTGACCAAGGTTATATAAGCCAAAATTTGGCGTGTTTGATACACACATGCTTTACAACCGGTTGAACAAAGAGATATTCCCATAGCGTTTTCACGCAAGCATCTTGTTCCGGCTTTTTCAGGAAACAGGGTTACAACAAAGTAACCCGAGATGTTCTGTTTACTGTTACTTCTTTTAACTTCATGTCTTGTGGAATGCTGAGGTAATCTTCCTAAGACAAAATAAGTGCTAAAATACCTGATGAATTAATCATGCCAATTGCATCCATTAATCCACTTTGTTTTAGAGCACCAGTACTTACCTAAAGCTCAACACGTCTTATGTTTTCTCCAGCCCGGTACTATAGCTATTCTTATTGATTTCAGTGGTGACCTGGCTATAATAAATACTTTTATTAAGCTAAAAGCTAAAAGATTTTTTGTTTTTCTTTTTTGCCTGTCATGCCTAAATTCATCATTCTGAACCAAGAATAGCAAAGTCAGTATGAGTGATTAACAAACCAACACAGGTCTACAAAGAACTACAATAATGCAGGAACAATTAATTAAAGGAAGCACCAAGGAATGCATCTCCTTAAAGATTACACAAAGATTGTTGGCATATGTTTATAAAGTCTACCAGTTACAGTATACAAAGTTTAGAATAATCCCTGCTAATATCTTAAGGATAGCCACATCCAACTGTGTTTAGTGAAAAGTTATGAAGTAGAGACATGAAGTCCTTGCTCTCTCATTACAAGAGAGAATGCCTTGCTGAATGAAACAAAAAACATGATTTTAAGAAGAACTCTCACTCACTCACTCACTCACAGATCGTTTATACCGCTTTATCCTGTATTCAGGGTCATGGGGGGGCTGGATCCTATCCCAGGAGGCTTAGGGCACGAGGCAAGGTACACACTGCCAATCCATCACAGGGCACACACACGCACTCATTCACACTCATTCACGCACTCATTCACATACTACAGGCAATTTGTGAACACCAATCATCCTAATCTGCATGTCTTTGGACTGTGGGAGGAAACCGGAGTACCCGGAGGAAATCCACCAAGCATGGGAAAAACATGCAAACTCCATGCACACAGAGACGGGAATCAAGCGTGGACCCTAGAGGTGGAAGGCGACAGTGCTAACCACTATACCACCGTGCCGATATAAGCTCTTCTAGCTTAACTGTTATTGTAAGACAATAACTAGGACATCAGTTGGATGAATTGCCTGTTAATGCTTATTTGTATTATTTGTTAAAATCTATTATACATTAATATTAAGAAATCAAGTTTTTAGTCTTCTGGTCTAAATAGAGCTTACAGTATATAAGCCAGCATCTGTACCTCAGCAATCAGCAACCTGTGTTGGCAAGGTGTTCTTTTCATGAAATGCTGCTCCTTTTTTCCTCCAACCATGCCTTTGCTGATTGTGGCCAAAGAGTTCTATTTTAACTTCATCAGTCCACAGCACTTGTTTTCAAAATGCATCAGGCTTCTCTAGACTTCTCTAGTCTGAAACCTTGTAAAAAAGACTCTTGCACAGTGCCATAATAATGTTTAGTTTTTTTAATTTTTATTAAATTTATGGTATAAAAATAACTATGCAACAATGTTTGCTGAAAATATTGTGCATTTTTTCCATTTCCAAGAGAGTGTCACAAACTGGTATTACTAGCTGTTCGGGCGGATGTAGTCACCGTGGGCATAGAGGGCAGGCATAAAGGGGTTGTTTCAACATAAAAAGTCTTTAATGGGGAAGAAAAAACAAACCAACATATACATAGGGCTCTTTGCGGGAACACATGGGTCTTGTAGTCCTCTACAAGTCTCTTTAAGCATACTCAGACTCTTAGCAACAGAGGCTAAGAGTTGCCACCGAGGTTAAGAGACGGGGACACAAGAGATAGGGACGGAGCTCGGGGCAGGGCAAACTCAAGAGACTGGAGGCGAGAGGGGAGACACTGGAGGCGAGAGGGGACACACTGGAGGCGATAGGGGAACACTAGGAACAGGAGAGAAACACTACAGACACAAGACAAGGGGAAACACAGTACTCACAAACTCACAGGAACTAACAGGTACATTTAAACAGACACATCAGACAGATAACAGAACAATTAGGAGCCCAAATAAACAAACAGGAATAAAGTTAAATACAACAAAACAAAACAAAAATTAATGGTCGACCCAGTTTCCCAGAACAGCCAGCTATTTATAACACTTTTAATGACCTACCTCGGTTCAGGTGAGCTCCGTCATCACCTGACCGAGGTGCCTTCTGGGAAACTGAGTCGACTAACAAACAAACACAAACTTGCACACAGTGCCCTCTAGGGGTGGTCCCTTACAGAGAGACTGTGTTAACATCTTTTCAATTAAAAAAATCACCAAAATCTGTTATTTATCAAGGGGTGCCTAAACTTTTGCATAAGACTGTATATTGTCCAATCGTCAGTCTTGAACCAGCTGTCTAATCATCTCTCACTAATTCTTCATTCAAAGCCGGTTGAATACTTTCAGAATTATAATTTGGTACCTCAGCAGAGTGGGCCGAAAAAAATCATTTTTGGATTTCTTTCTAAGGTGTAGGGGTGGTAAAAACTTTTTGCCAATTTAATCAATCAAATTGCATGCATTGAGTGCTATAATAATCTAAAAAAGAAACGCCTATATTAGGTAATCAATAACTTTTTACTACTGGTATTCCAAGCTAGTTTAATGACAACCCCAGATGGTTAGTTCCTTCACTTTACAGGTATGATAGCTAAAAACACAAAGCTTTATTTTCATCATCACAGCTGACATTGGATGCTGATGCCTCATACCCCAAGGATCAAGACTTTGATTCTAGCTGGAAGCTGTGATCTTACGGTAGGTATCTGGATATTCCAATGTAAGTGCACTACATCTTGTTGAGTTTCCCCAGTGTAAACATATTAGCAGTACATGCACTAAAATGTACAGGATGTATGTAATTTAAGGCATATTCCATATCAGATGTTTTAATTGAGCCTTTAACCTTTAAACTTCATGCAGTTGTATCTGTTGGGGTAAACATCTGCATAAAAACCTAATACATAGCATTGCATCTTGCTCCACATAGAGTCTACAACTGACATCAAGGCAACACTAGAAATCACTATTCACAAAATGCAATGTCTGTGCGCATGGACTTTGCATGTTTTGTGTGTGCTTGTCTGCCCCCCTGCTATGGTTTGGCCCTGCAAAGGTTTGAGATGGAACTCATTCCCTGAGTTACACAGGATAGGTTAGTTAAATGAGTAATTAACTGAGTAATCAGGTTGTTCTTGGTTAGTGAAGCAGAAAAACAGAAAGACCTTGTTGCCACACACACACAATTGAAGGCTGGGGGCTATGCCACGTCACTATTCATTCAAGGGTCCCAGAATGTCTAGCTAGTAATTCTCTGAATCTCTGCTTGTACCATACCTGTAGTACTATGCAAAGGTCTTGAGCCACCTCTCATTTCTTCATATAAAATTAAATAAAATTATGTAGACTAAATTAACCCACGGTGGCATGAAAGTTATCCTGTGATCCACTGAGGGTTAGATTCCTGCCCTGGATCTGTGTGCATGGGGTTTGCATGTTTTCCCCGTGTTTGGTCCACAGTCCAAATTCATGCAGATGTGAATCAGGAAAGGACAGGAAAGGCTCCAGGCCTCTTGAAATAGAGAGTGAGTGACATTAAATTAGAGACATTGGAACAAATATTTTACAGTGACATGCGGCAAAGTGCCCAAATATACAATTTGGTTGTTTATGTAAACCTTAATAGCAATCTCATTTCCCCTCTTGTCTGTTCCAAACACTCAGTATTCCGTATCACCCGTGTTCTAGACTGGAGTGAACAAATCTGTATACAAATGCAAGAAAGTCTGGCTCTTTGGAAGCAAAATATGAAGAAATGAGGGGTGGATCAAGACTTTTGCACAGTACTTTTCCCAATATTATAGATTTCTTGTGGGGAAATTGAGCTGTGCTTCCTTGATACACTACTGTACGTTGAGTTGTTGACCAAAAAGTGTTAATGGACAAGCAATCAGTCAATACTTCTCACAAATACTCTTTCTGTGTGTGTGCGTGTGTGCGTGCGTGCGTGTGTGTGTGTGTTTATGAAAATTAAGTGGTTTTACAAAACGTCATGTCGAAATCAAAAATATAAACGATAAGCGCACCACCTTTTCATATCTACTTTGTCACGTGTCTCTCTGCCATCCAGTCACAAAGTTGCTGTCTCAAGCTTTAAAAGCTCTGTAAGCCTGAGTGTGCCGGTACAGAGAATGAGAGAAAAACAGTTTGTACTTTCCTCTAAAAACAGCTGGATACACACCGTGCTATCTACTGATTATTTATTCCTTTTGAAAGGTAACGAGGCTTTAGTACTTATTAAATGTAAAATGTTTGTGTTGTATTTAGATACATTTAATATTTAACAAGGTAACAAGGTTTTAGTATATGTTAGATAAATTTGTATTAGATCAATTTTGTCTTGTTATTAGGGTTGCCAAATTCACGTGTCAATTATTATTATTATAAGATAGTTTATAAATTTTTATTTGCTACTCAGTTGGTTTGCATTAAATTTAGTAGTAAGAATAAAAACAGTTATTATCAGTTAAACAGTGTTATCAGTTATTAGGGACTGATTTGCCTGACTACACATCTTTAAGTTCTGTTCTTAATGTTCTCTGACCACATCCCTGCCCTTCTCATACTTCTGAATGAGAGACTTTCCCCATCAGTCCCCTGTCTCACTCACAAACTAGAATCCGGGCAATAACAAGGGTAGTTAAGCCACACGGTGACATAAAAATGTGGCGTGCAAATAAGCGATAGGAACCCGATCGGCTAAATGTTCACATTATTCTGAACTTTGCCTTTATTTTTAAGATGCCACACTGGGTCGTGTGTCCCAACCAACGGGAAGCACAGTCTGTCTCCTGTTTTAGTAGAGACATGACAGACATGCTGAGGGTTTGCTTCTGTCCACTTACTGTTTGTGTTTCGTACAAATCACCCTATCTTCTCTTCCACAGATTTAATTTTTCATGACGATTTGGTATTTTACGTGACTGTTGGCAAACTTCGTTTGGGGCATTTTAGTAACGCATGTCTTATTCAAATAAAAATTAAAAATATAAAAATGAATATTAGATAATAGCAGTTATAATGCAACATTACTCCTAAATGTGACTGATGGAGATGTCTCTTTCGAAGAACTTTCTTTTTATTGTTTTATAACCAAGTCTTTGCAATTTGAACGGGAGGTCATTTGGCTACTTGAACAAATTAATGTAACATAATTAATATTTCTTTTAAATAGAGTTTAGATTTAGGGTTTAAGGTTAAGCCACTTGGTTTAAAATAAATCCTATGGGTATTACACCGTGTTGAATCTTTAGAGTACGGAGTGGTGTGCTCCGGGATCTTCAACTTGGTTTAAGTGCTTTTTCAGGTGTTCTATAATTTTTTCCTACTGTGCCAGAATTTCCTACCAGTAGCAGAAATGTATAGTGATATCAGTCTGTGCTACTTTCTTAATAAAGTATATCATACCTACAGTATAGTTTTGAATGGTTGTAGCACTGCAAATATATCATACAGTTTTATCAGCAGGAACACTTCCTGACATACTGGTAGCACTTTGTGGCATTTATAACATTGTCAGAATGTAATTCCTGACGTTTTATTCCTGGTAGCAAATTTTGGACATAATTTAAGGTTGTCCACTAGTTGACTGTTAAATTAGTCATGCAAATTAACTAGAACGTAACTATTTAAAATAATGTGACTTGAATAGAATGATTTTTTTTTTTAAATCAGTACTAAACTTAAACCCACAATTCACTTGAAGTGCTAACATGAACTGATAGGAAGCTAAAGCAACGAAACACAACATATTTTGGTCTGCGCACATAGGATAAGTGTGAGTAGGAGAGAGATGGGTAGAATGGTTTTATAAAAGAGCTCCTCTGTCATGGCAGTGTGGGAGTTTAACTCTTTGTCGCGTTTTTTTCTGTTCAACATTTACGGAAATTAAACAAACTTTTCAACAATTAACATCGTGTGAAATCATGTGTTTTCCTAGGTTTCTTATAGCCCACAGTGAAAATGACCACCTCCTCCAGTTCAAAGCTGAATAAAGCTGTAAAGCAACAGTACATGGACCTGCCTCAAGGAGACAAAGTGCAGGCCATGTACATCTGGATCGATGAATCAGGACAGGGTCTCCGCTGTAAAACCAGGACTCTGGATTCTGAACCCAAAACCATTGATGGTGCTGTTTAGTTTTAGTCTTCTTTTGTAACACTACAGTCTGGTGACACTTTCCCTTCAAGCCACTATTTGAGTATGACATAAATGTGAGTTAAATAGTTTATGTCAAAGTGTGATTCTTCTGACGTGTTTATGGTTTGTGCATTTCTGCAGAACTCCCAGAGTGGAATTGTGCTTTCTCTAATATGAACCAGGCTGGACCATCAAACAGTGACATGTACCTCACACCAAAAGCTATGTTTAGAGACCCATTCCGGAAAGACCCCAACAAGCTGGTTCTTTGTGAAGTCTTCAAGTACAACAGGAAACCTTCAGGTATGCATTTAGTTTAATTTAATAATCTGAATTTAATCTGATATCATTTAGGAAGAAGTGCTTGTGGATACTGTAACGTGTTTTTTATTAACTTTTCTTTTAGAAACTAACTATCGTCAAAAGTGTGAAAAGATCATGAGCATGGTGGAAAACCAGCATCCATGGGTTGGAATGGAGCAGGAGTATACACTACTCTCCATAGATGGTCATCCTTTTGGCTGGCCCTCAATTGGCTTCCCCGGACCACAAGGTGAAGATAATTATGTACACTGTAGTTTTTAATTCACTTCTGCTCTCTGCCCTTGCTCATTTAGGGTAAATAATTAAATGGTTGTAATTCTAGTTTCAATGTTGTGTTTAAACAGGTCCTTATTACTGTGGTGTGGGAGCGGATAAAGCCTATGGCAGAGATATTGTCGAGGCCCATTACAGAGCATGTCTTTATGCTGGTGTTATGATTTGCGGCACCAATGCGGAATCCATGCCTGCACAAGTAACCCATCAAAATGTTTTGGGAAGAGCTGTTTTGTCCCTTTTAATGGTTTGCTGTTCCTATATCACTAACTGTTTATGATTTGCAACACACTCTGACTCTATTTGAAGCTTTAATATTAATTTGCTGAACTCAAGTTGGCTATCTAAAGCAAACGAGTAAAATATGTTTACAGTAACATTACAATAAGCAATAATTATGATATCACAGTATAATTATTCTTACACCAAACATTCTGGCTTTTATGTTTCAGTGGGAATTCCAAGTGGGTCCTTGTGAAGGCATCACCATGGGAGACCAGCTGTGGATATCACGTTTCATCCTGCACAGAGTGTGTGAAGACTTTGGTGTTGTTGCCTCCTTTGACCCCAAACCCATCCCAGGCAACTGGAGTGGTGCTGGCTGCCATACCAACTTCAGCACCAAGATCATGAGAGAGGAGGGAGGCCTCAGGTATGACCCATAGCCCTTTTAATGTTAAAAAGTTGACAGGGTGCTTTTAATTAGACATCTAGTGTAGTAGTGACTAAAAACAGTTTCTAAATTTTATGTCCATTTTAACAATATTTAAAATTAAGGAATAGATGAAGACCTGTTACCTTGACTTGCCTTTTTTTTTTTTTTTTTTGGTCATCCAATCACAAAACTTTTTTTTTTCTTAATTATTTGCTTTCCTCCTTGCAGGTATATTGAGGAAGCTGTTGAGCGGCTGAGCAAGAGGCATCACTACCACATTCGTGCCTATGACCCAAAAAGGGGGCTTGATAATGCCAGACGTCTTACTGGGCACCTGAGCACCTCCAACATCAACGACTTCTCAGCTGGTGTGGCTAACCGTGGGGCCAGTATCCGAATCCCACACGCTGTGGGCCGGGAGAACCGAGGTTATTTTGAGGATCGCCGTCCCTCAGCTAACTGCGACCCATATGCTGTGACAGAAGTTCTCATTCGCACATGTCTACTTAATGAGGAAGGGGAAGAAACAAAAGAGTACAAATGAACTGGAAAAAAGTTGTGTCTTCTTTAAAATAAGTGGTTTGAGGAATAAAAATGTCATATCTTTCAAAACATATGGGGTTTTATTGGAATCTTTTATGTACAAAGTCTGCCAAAAATATTCATATACAGATGAAGCACATTCAAACAGCCGGCTGGTCCGTGAAAGGACCTTTAACTATCCGTTAGAATTCCTTGAAGTGTGTGTGAATGGAACGTGATCCCCAGCAATGACGCAGTGAACGAAGCCCCGCCCCATAAACGCCCCTTTGCGTTATTCTATTAAGATGATTGCAATGCTTTGTAATCCCGCCAGGTGGTGCAGTGGCTGCTTCAGTTAACTGCCGCTCTTGCATTGTCCACACATTTTTAGATTAAAGCAAGCTTGTCATCTTGGAGATATATATAGTACAGAGTACCGGTCCCTAACTATGCTTTAATGCTCAAACCGTTTATGCATTAGACATCGGGCCACTGCCACTCTCCTATACTTTCAAAATAATATAAAAACATTCGAATGTCAGCCGAAATGTATTTTAATGCTGCACCTGTATGTTTTACATAAATAAATAACTCAGCTAAGTATGGGCTATAGTGATTTCATTCTTATCAGAGGTCATGAGTAATTAAGAGTGTTCTTTTTTCCACTTCAGGAAGGAAAAATAGTATGATGTATATTATATTAATATAATATTCATATTATCACTAGCAATAGATTTTGTATTAAAAAAAAAAAATTCTGGTCAAATCTGATGACAGTCTAGGTGGAATATATTCTTATTCTTATTCTTATTCCTCTCATTATTATTATTATTATTATTATTATTATTATTTTATTATTATTATGTTGTTGTTGTTGTTGCTGTTGCTGTTGTTGTTTTTATCTTGTTGGTTCACAACCCAACGCGTTTTCCTGTTTAGTGGGTAATGGGTCACTTGTGACAATATAAGAAATTAGGCTAAATTGTTTGTTCAGAACACATACATAGTGTTCTGTTTACTGTTTGACTCCTTTTAACTTAATGTCTTGTGGAATGCTGAGATAATCTTCTTAAGACAAAATAAGTGCTAAAATACCTGATTAATTAATCATACCAATTACATCCATTAATCCACTTTGTTTTAGAGCACTAGTACTTACCTAAACAAGCTCAACATGTCTTATGTTTTCTCCAGCCCGGTACTATAGCTATTCTTATT
This sequence comes from Clarias fuscus, assembly GCA_030347435.1. NCBI lineage: Eukaryota > Metazoa > Chordata > Actinopteri > Siluriformes > Clariidae > Clarias > Clarias fuscus. The sequence goes on along the minus strand of CM059206.1, from coordinate 15,446,305 downwards.
GATTTCAGTGGTGACCTGGCTATAATAAATACTTTTATTAAGCTAAAAGCTAAAAGATTTTTTGTTTCTCTTTTTTGTCAGTCATGCCTAAATTCATCATTCTGAACCAAGAATAGCAAAGTCAGTATGAGTGATTAACAAACCAACACAGGTCTACAAAGAACTACAATAATGCAGGAACAATTAAATAAAGGAAGCACCAAGGAATGCATCCTTTTACACAGATTTTTTGTCATATGTTTTAAGTCTACCAGTTACAGCGTACAGTATAAAGTAGAATAATCCCTGCTAAGATCTTAAGAATAGCCACATCCAACTATGTTTAGAGAAAAGGTATAAAGTCTTGCTGAATGAAACAAAGAACATGGTTTTAGGAAGAACACATTCTGTAAGTCCAAATCTAAAGTGAATGTGTTAGCTTAACTGTTATTTTAAGACAATAACTAGGACATCAGTTTGGATAAATTGCTTGTTAATGCTTATTTGTATTATTTGTTCAAATCTTTTATACATTAATGTTAAGAAACCAATCATGTTTAAGTCTTCTGGTCTAAATAGAGCTTACAGTATATAACCCAGAGTCAGTGTACTAGGGAAAGACATCATTAGTTATTTGATTGTTTCCTCAAGTATTTGCTTTCCACAAAAAAAAAAAAATCAATCTATGGGGTTGCATTTAATATTTTAATTTTAACACTGTATGTACAGTATGTTTGCTCTTTTTGTCTCCAGGGCCCTGCCTGCTCTGCCAGGGAAATGGCTAAACCGTCCCTCTGCTACTACGCATTCTCAGTTACAAATGTACCTTACCTCTTCTTCATCTCAGCATCAATTGACTGTTTTCAATCATATTTCTCTATTCATCAATTACCCTAATCAGAATTGACCTTCATTACCTCAGTCTTACACTACCCACTTTTTGCACTGCTGTCACTTTTTAATTGTTGCACATCTCAAGTTGCACAACACCATGTACTGCATGTTCTATTAATCCTCTTTGTTTTTATATTGTACTTAAATTTTTGTGTTCAAATGTATTCTTATTAATTCCATCACATTATCATTTCAAGATATGTTTATTCCAATCTGAAAAGAAAAAGACAAAAAGCAGGCAAAGTAATGGCAACAAATTTTAGTGCATTCATTTTACCATAGAATTACTGGTGTCCATTTACTCTGCATGTATGTGTACAGCCCAACTCTTCAATGTATTACATTCACTACAAGTTTGTGCTTGGTCCAGGGACTCTCTTGGCTTTTCTCATTAGGAGAACATAGACATAGTCTAAACGTAACTGCAAAATCACAAATGTCTGCAAGACTATATTTTTAACAAGCTGATTGTATCACAATAATGCCATTATATATAGATTTTTTCTTTTAATCACGGAGCAAACCTGTACAAGATAAGCAGTATAAAGAATGAGTGAGTGAGATTAAATTAAAATGGAGAAAGAGGACAAGGAAGAAAGTATTTGATGGGTTTCCTATGGGTGACTGAACTAAAAAAGGAGATTTAAACTGAAAGGAAAATGAAGAAGATCAAGACGACGGCAGTAATGCAACAGTTGATGCCAACCTCTGGTAAACACCAAGAAGACAAGATGACAAATAAAAGAAACAGAAACAAATGTCATACTGTGACAGGCTGCAAATTGCCTAAATATACCTCATTTCCCCTCTCCTCTCTTCCAACCCCTCAACAGTACCACCAGTAAACTAATCACCGGCCTGATCATGTCATATGCTGCCCCTTTTTCTCACTGGTTTATGCCTTAAATTAGAAGAGTTTTTTTTAATCCCAGATTTTTTTTAAATCCTCCTTTAAATATTGGTCAGGTACTGGGGCGTTTCTAGGATTTTCAGTTAGGGGGGGGGCTCCGACCCCACAGATGTTTAACACACTTTTGGCTTGTTCAGAATCAGTACTCAAATGAGTCTTCCTGATCACACACACACACACACACACACACACACACTGTTTACTGTAAACCTTTTTCTATGTTTAAGTACAATCAGAAAAATGAAACCAAAAAACAGCATATAACTTTAAACTTACATTGATTAGCATTTTAAACAACACACCTATGAGGCTGGCCCATGTTCAGGTACAGGAATTGCACTGAAAATGAGACCCAAAAACGTCCTTCAGGAAACCTGGAAAACTCTTTCTCTATATACACAACAAAGCCTGGGGTGATTACGGTCATCAGGACAATATTGTGGACTTAATTTGTAAATTGACTGCGTGGAGAGTTGAGCTGTGTCTCCTTGACTAACCACATTGAGTCGCTATTGACCAACAAGAACTAATGGACAACCAAGCTCGCTCGCTCGCGCTTGCTCTCACTCTCTCTCTCTCTCTCGGTGGTTGTGGGAGTGTGGGGGTGTTTAATACAATTATGTTAGGTGGTTTAACAAAACTTTATGTTATAATCCAAAAAATAAACTATACGTGTATCAAAAACAACAGATTTTCTTTCTCCCCTTAAAGCTCTATATTGCCAAATCGTGACTCTTGAACCGGCTGTCCAATCATCTCTCGCTATTCTTCATACGCGCACCAATGACATCGCTCCGTTTCCATTCCGTCACTTTTTCGTTTTTGCATGAACGTCACCTTACCGCGTCTTCTTGGTCACGTGTCTCTCTGCTGTCCAATCACAAAGTTGCCGTCTCGCGCTTTAAAAGCTCTGTAAGTCTGAGTGTGTTGGTACAGAGGATGAGAGAAAAACAGTTTGTACCTTCTTCTAAAAACAGCTGGATACACACCGTGTTATCTACTGATTATTTATTCCGTTTGAAAGGTAACGAGGGTTTAGTACTTATTAAATGTAAAGTTTTGCTGTTTTTAGATTAATTTTGTGTTATAATATTTTGGTGCGGTTTAGAGCCGCACGTGTGTCTTATTTAAACCAGCTGTGATTTTCGAATAGTGCGTTAATGTTACGTTTAGAGAGAGTTACAGTGTAACATTACTAATAAATGTGATTGATTGTGGAGTTTCTTCGAAAGAATTTCCTTTTTATTGTTTAATAGCCACGTCTTGGCAATTTGTCCTCTCCGTTGCATCACTCTCGGGAGGAGGTCAGTCGGCTCGTTACTTTAACACATTAAGTTACCACGTAAACGTGGTTTTCTGAATATTATCAGCTTTCTACTGCGGTTAAAAACAATTGGTACATCTTTCGATTAAAGTTTTCGATGAATAGTTAAGCCATCTGGTTTGAAATGAATCCTATTGCTATTAAATCACGACATTACTGTGTGTGGTGTACTCCAGGACGTGAAAGTTGTGGTGTAAGTGCTTTGTCCGCCTCCAGGAGGTACATCAGCTCCTCCATCATGGCGGTGTCTTTGTGTGGACGGGAGTCTTGTTTAACTCTCTGCGTTTTATTCTTCATTTTTCTGTTCGACGTTTACGAAGCTGAAACGAATCCCCGGGTGACTGTTCCACCTAAATCATCTGTTAGAATGAAGTTTAAATGTACTCCGTACTCTATAGCCTTGATATCCAAATTCTGAAGATCACCTGTTGATTTTCTGATCTTTTTAGGAAAACAAATTTTCCATAACTGTAAGGTCTGTCAACATGTAGTTTGCATGACATTTAAATATACCTACTATATTTATCAGCTTTGGGATATAAGAACAGGTGGAGGTACTTTCATTGTTTCATAGTTTGATACAGTATGTAATTATTTAACACTGTGTGAAATGTTTTTTTTTTTTTTTTTTTTTTTCCCCCAGGTTTCTTATAGCCACAGTGAAAATGGACACTTCCTGCAGTTCAAAGCTAACTAAATCTGTGAAGCAGCAGTACATGGACCTGCCACAAGGAGACAAAGTGCAGGCCATGTACATCTGGATTGATGGATCCGGAGAGGGTCTCCGCTGCAAAACCAGGACTCTGGATTCAGAACCCAAGACCATTGAAGGTGCTGTTTAGTCGTAGACTTTTATGGTGGCACTATTTGCGTGCATAGATCATAGTGTGACATAAATATAGGTCAAATGGTTTACATCAAAATTCAATGGTTTTGACTGGTTGTGGGTTTCTGCAGAACTTCCAGAGTGGAATTTTGATGGCTCTAGTACAAGCCAGGCTGAAGGCTCAAACAGTGACATGTACCTCATACCAAAAGCCATGTTTAGAGACCCATTCCGGAAGGACCCTAACAAGCTGGTTCTTTGTGAGGTCCTCAAGTACAACAGGAAAACGGCAGGTATGAATTTGAACATTTTCATACAGATTTTCTGCTAACATTTTAAATCTGATGTCATTTTTCAAGGAGTACTTGTGGATAATGCATGCTTTTTTGACTATTATTGACTTCTCTTTTAGAAACTAACCATCGTCAAATGTGTGAAAAGATCATGAGCATGGTGAAGAACCACCATCCATGGTTTGGAATGGAGCAGGAGTATACACTACTCGCCATAGATGGTCATCCTTTTGGCTGGCCCTCAAATGGCTTCCCTGGACCACAAGGTGAAGATAACGGTGTACACTATGGTTTTTAATTCATTTCTGCTCTCTGCCCTTGCTTAGTTTGGGTAAATAATTGAATGGTTTTAATTCTAGTTTGAATGTTGTGATGTGTTTAAACAGGTCCTTATTACTGTGGTGTGGGAGCGGATAAAGCCTATGGCAGAGATATTGTCGAGGCCCATTACAGAGCATGTCTTTATGCTGGAGTTATGATTTGTGGCAGTAATGCGGAAGTCATGCCTGCACAAGTAAGCCTTTTAAAATGGTTTGGAAAGAGCTGTTTTGATGAGCCTCCGGCCTCCTATACCACTAACGTTTTAAGATTTGCTAAACACACTCACTTGACACTAGGATTACAATAAGCAATTATGACTCTCTGCATAATTATTCTTATACCAAACATCTCTGACTTTTCAGTGGGAATTCCAAGTGGGACCTTGTGAGGGCATCGCCATGGGTGACCACCTGTGGATCGCTCGTTTCATCCTGCACAGGGTGTGTGAAGACTTTGGTGTTGTTGCCTCCTTTGACCCCAAACCCATCCCAGGCAACTGGAATGGTGCTGGCTGCCATACCAACTTCAGCACCAAGAACATGAGAGAGGAGGAAGGCCTCAGGTATGATGGTCAGAAAATATATAGTTGCCGTGTTTGTCTATTGGACTTTACAATAGTACTTTTAATGTTAAAAAGCTGACTGGGTGCTTTTAATTGGACATCTAATGTGGCATAACACAAATGAAACAGTTTCCAATTTTGTCACCTTTACCAAACTTGATGCCAACATTGTGTATGTAATAAATATATTTATTTAAGTACTGGAATTGATCTAATGAAGCAAGTTCTGCTATCTTGACTTAACTTGGATTGTTTTTGTTTTATTTATTTTCTTTTAGTCGTCCAATAACAAAAAATGATTTAAAATTATTTGCTTTCCTGCTTACAGGTATATTGAGGAAGCTATTGAGCGACTGGGCAAGAGGCATCAGTATCACATTCGTGCCTATGACCCAAAAGGGGGGCTTGATAATGCCAGACGTCTTACTGGCCACCATGAGACCTCAAACATAAACGAGTTCTCAGCTGGTGTGGCTAACCGTGGGGCCAGTATCCGAATCCCACGAGCTGTGGGCCAGGACAAGCGAGGTTATTTTGAGGATCGCCGTCCCTCAGCTAACTGCGACCCATATGCTGTGACGGAAGCTCTTATTCGCACATGTCTACTTAATGAGGAAGGGGAAGAACCAAAAGAGTACAAATGAACTGAAAAAAAAAATCCCATGTGCCTTCTTTAAATAAGTGGTTTGAGGGATAGTATCATATTTTTTAATACTGTGGTTTTACTGGAGTCTTATGAATTTGACCGGTCAATCTGATGAGAGTCTAGGTAGAAAATATCCTGGAAAGTCATAAGCTGTTTTTTTTTGTTTGTTTGTTTGTTTTTTAATCTTTAGTTCACTACGTGAACTAATGTCACTGCCAATACTTTTGATGGGCTTTATTTTGGATGCTGGTTGTCCTAGTGAGTATGGAAGAGGGGGGGGGGTAGAATATTTCTATGCCACTAAAATGTACATTTTCTGTTGCATTTTAATCTTGGGTTAGGAATGTGACTGCCCCACCTCTGAAACAAACACAATGCATATGTATGAGTAGAAGTTGATCAGATGTCAAACATTTTCTATTACAATTGCATTAAAATTTAGTATTTTCTGATACATTTGTGTGCCTTTTTCTTGTTTAATGATCACCATGGGTTGATTGTGACAAGACATTGGGTAAATATTTTGTTCCAAAATATGCTGAATGACGCGCTAAACAGCATACAATTAAGAGTCTTCTCTTTACTGATTGACTAATTTTAACTTGATGTCTTCTGGCATGCTGAGGTAACCTTCCTAAGATAAAAGGAGTGGTACTGTAAAATACCTCCTGAATTAATCATGCTAATTGCATGGGTTAATTTACTTTCCTTTTTCTTTAGCTAAAATATTCAAGTAGTGCCTAGAGAAATAACAAGGAAAGATTTTTTTATTTTTTTTGGTGACTGTTTCAGTCAACCTTTACATGGTTATTTGATTATTTGCAAAGGTTTTCATTTTCCACAACAAAATATTAATTTGGTCTTTTTGTTGTGTTCAAGAGGTTTCATTTAATTCTAAAACGGATTTTACCGTATTTGTGCTCTTATTGTTCCCAAGGACCTCTTTTCAACCAGAGGCCGCTTGACCGTCACACTACAGTACGTACTGCATATTATTAATCCTGATTTGGTTATACAGTATATTGCCCTTATTCATCTAACTTTATTTTACCTACATTTTATTCTATTTAATTTCATTCTATCAGAATCAAATAGCTTTATTGGTAAGTGTACACAAAAAAATAACTGCTGTATAATGTTTTTTTTTCTTTTCTTTAGTTCTTGTAGTATTGTACCAGAAGCATGGGTCATCTTCCACATGTGTACTAAATAACATTTTATTTTTATTTAGTTAGTTATTTACTTCCACTACTACTGTAGATGTTTGGATTTTTTTCTAGATTGCTTTATTAAATATTAAGGATATCAAGTATAGATGTTTTGCTTGGGACCTTTGGATAATAAATACTCTGTCACATTAACCACATTGAGTTAACTTTTACATTAGATTGTATAAGGAACATTATGGTATTTCCAGGGTAAACACTCTAACATTTCAAACATTAAAAAGTACAAGAAGTATGGCCTCTAAAACATAACCTGACAATTTTTCTTTGAACATTTATTTAACCCAATTCTAATATCTAATAACTCTTGCTTCATGCACACACATTATACAACCCACATTGAGGCAACTGTCAGCTAGAAATGACTATTCACTGAATGCACCAAAGTTTTAGCCCAAGAAAGCAGGGGCACCAAACATAAAGGCCTTGTTCAATACTTACAGTAAATGCAATGATTACAGGCTATTAAAACAAAGTAAAAAATCCACTAATTTCAAAATGCAATGCAATAACATATTGTAACTAGAGAGGCACATTTTCTGAAGAAACTGTGAGTGGTGCTTTGCCGTGACGTCATAGAGCTTCCCATGTCATAGTCATGGATATAGCTGATGTCACAGCTGATGTTGGTCTCAATGTTAAGATCTATGGGACTTTTTGGGTCCCCACCCCTTAGAAAAGTCATAGCACCCCATTCCCGAACAAGCCGCACGATTTGATACCTCATCCATGGGTCTACGACAAACGGTGCGAACAAGCCGCACGATTTGATACATCATCCATGGGTCTACGACAAACAGTGTTGGACTAGTTACGCGCCAAACTTTTGTATGGAAGAAGAATAAGAAAAAAAAAGAATAATAAGCCTGTGAGATTATAATAGTAGTCCTTCGCTTCGCAAAGCACCACTAATAATTTACTGAACTGCTGTTTAAAAGATACAGTGGAATGATGATGATGATGATGATGATTATTATTAATATTGTTATTTTTATTTATTTATTTTTATTTTTATTTATTTTTATCTGTTTTTATTTATTATCATTGTACAGCACTTTGGTCAACTTCGGTTGTTTTTAAATGTGCTATAAATAAATTTGACTTGACTTGACTTGAACCTCAGATTTCAAGTAACGCGGTTTGCGAGTGTTTTGCAAGATGAGCAAAAAAAAAAAGTTTACTTTTACTTGAAAAACGAGCAAGTCTTGGTTTACAAGTACCGGGTATCGTGTATCATGCATGCGCTTCTCGTTTTGACACCGTACGTCACGTGATCAAAACTGAGCCAATGGTTTTTCTCTCTCCCGCTGCGGAATTGTGGGTAATCGTCTCCCCTGCTTGATCTTAGTGCACGTGTCTCACTGATATAATCAACATCTGTGCACGCGTGTACTGTTTACTATAACACTGACCACGTGTGTGCATGTAAAGCTGTGACCGTGTCTGTGTGTGAAAGTCGTCCTTTCATGCACATGTGTACTGTTTATTATAACACATGCGTGTATGCGTGTGTAAAGAAAAAGCAAGCGTCATTATAGAGGTTTAGGATCTATTCTCTCTCACGCTCTCTCTCTCTCAGCCTGCACTGATTCCGTAAGTATGTGTGTTTGTGCGCTTGTCATTAGACACTGTGCCCCTTGCCTCCTCCTCTCGCCTTCACACACTCATAACAGAAACACTGCTCTGTTGCGATTCTTTTCAAAGGTAAAGTGCAGGTTAATTTGTTTTATTTTTACTTTACAGGAGTGATTCCGCTAGTGTGTGCGCGCTTGAGTGTCAGAGAGGTTTCTTGCTAATTTTCCAGATGAGGCAGTGTTTCCATTAATGTATGTGTGTGTGAAAGTTGTCCCAAACAGTAGTCCTACCTACTATATAAGACCTATTTTGTATGTTACTGTGTAAGACGAGAAAATGGAGAGGGGAGGGTCTCATTCCTCCTCTCTTCTTACTTTAGCTTCACACACACACGCGCACACACAGTACACAGTGCACAAACACTAATGGAAACACTTATCTGTCGGGATTTATTTTTACTTTTTTCAAAGGTAAAGTGCAGGTTAATTTTTTTTTACTTTATATTTTTTATTAATTATTTTAATTATAACTTAATAAAAAATATAAAGTAAAAATAAAACAAATGTGGCGTGACTCAAACCCTGAACCTCGAGGTGCAAGAGGACAGTACTAACCACTAGGCCACCCTGTCGCCTAGACTTACATTAACAATAATTAACTAATTAATTTGTCCGATTTTTGTCTATTAAGGTTAAGGTCTAGACCATCTCTAAGATGTATCTACATAAAGTTTTATAAACAATATTTTTATGATAATATTATAATATTTAGCTTTATCACCTTATTTGTGAAGATACAAGTAGCTAATTAAAAGGTTAAATATAAAGTATTACATTTTCTTTTTTGTGTTTTCTTTCATGTGAGGTTCCTTCCTCTTCTCACATTGCCTTCAGTCAGGGTGCTTTTATTTTTGTTGGAGTTTATAAGGTTGGAGCAAAGGTGTACAGCGTAAAGAGTTGCCAGTTCTAGGAATATAAGAAATAATCACAGAAAGCTGATAATGATATTGTAGCTTGGAGGTGATTTTTGTGGTAGGGTTTCTTGTAGTCTGTACACAAGTCTGGACAAGTCGCAACTGTCAAGGAGGGAGAAGGAAAAGTGAGAATAGAGCACATTAAAAGGAAGCACCACCTCATGTGATCATATGAATAAAACGCGCATGTGTGTTCGGTTATCCTGTAAATCCACTGTAGTGATTCTACCCTTAAGGTGGGGTTATGAAAACCAGGCAGGAAATAGGGTAGCCTTCTCACATGTAGATTTCAGAAAATAACTAGACAGGGATACAGGATTACCTTCATGAAAACGAGTAGAGCATGTTTGCAATGCTGATTTGTCCACACAAAGCAAAGGTTTATGTGAATCACTAAAGACATATGAGCTATGAAGTACACATAATCTGCATTTAACTGCCATAAATCAACATACTCACATATGTTGATTTATGCCAATTAAATGGGTGGTAAATCAGTGGGTACTATTATACTATAGTGTTTTCATATGCTGTATGTAGTATTATGGTGTTTTTTACTACCACGCATTTTTTTAAATGAATGGTAAATCAGTGGGTACTGTGGTAGTAGCATGGTGTGTACCATAATACTTGAATACGTGAATACATATTGGGTACCATAGTGTATACCAATGTTCAGCAGGTATCTAATACAGCACATATTTGCACATGCTATACCAGATTAGATATGTCAGTATTTACTACAGGTATGGTATAGTACAGGCAGTAACATAGCATGTACTGTATACCATATTTTTGATAGTATCCTGGTTCATAATCCCATAATATGCTACATGGTAGAATCATGTACCGTGCTATTAGTACATGTACTGTTGCACATGTATCATGGTAGAACCTTGGTAGAACCATAGAATCAATTATAGTAAAACCTTCACAATTTTTGGTACGTTTAATACTCTTAATGAGAAAATAAGCAAAGAGGAAATTGTTGTTGTTGGTCTTTTGGGAGCTCCCATCAAGGGGTATAGGTGAAGACATGAAGTGTTTATACCGATCTCAAGGATAGAGGAGTGTTGGATGTATTCATTACATGAGAAAATGTCTTGCTAAAGACATGGTTTTAGACAGGAAACATATAAGTCCATAACAAAAGTGAATGTGTTAAAATGTTTTGCATTGCTTAGATGCTTTCTTCAAGCATGACTATTTGTGTGAGACAATAGGTTAGACATTACTTGAGGTTAGACTTGAAAGTCACCAACAGCCAGAATCAAATTCCTTGTGTGTCAACCTACTTAACTAAAAAAACCTGATTTTGGTTTTGTTAAAATTAAGAAACCAGTCAAGCTTTTAGGTCTTCTGGTTTATGTAAAGCCCATACCAGCCAGTGTAAGTGTATACAGTAGGGAAATACTTTGTTTGCTAAGGTTTTCACATTCCACAACAAAATTTAAATTCAAGCTTTTAATTGTATTTATGAGATTGCTTTTAATTTTTAAAAAAGGATAAGAAGCGTTAACTAACCACATTAACATTTCCCCGGTAGTGTTCGAACAAACTGATCTCACATTCACAAATACAGGGTTCAATTTCCTTGAAATTATATATATATTGGGCGGTGTACTGATGTACTGATTTCAGGGGGAGAGGAGAGGGTGATGCACAGTGAGTGCATGTTCTGCTGGGAAGAGAGAAAAGGACATCTTCCCAACCCTGAGTTGTTAGGCAAATGAGGAATTTGCGTATAAGAAAACTTGAATGGAATCTGAGAAAGAGAAAAGACCAAAACACCTGAATTATAAACTATGACTATAAACTATGAAATTGTTTGCTTTTGTGTGGGAGGTAAATGTTGTTTGTTATCTGGTTGGAATATGAACAAACTATAAAAGGTCATAGAAAAATTATTAAGGCCACAGTGCTAGCCACTAACAGCACCATGTCACCTATTAATGACATAACTAGCCCTGTTTTAGCATTGATTTGTTTCAAGGTAAAATGTGATTCATCTTATTTACTGAAGAATTAAAACATTTTGAAGCAAAAACAATATACATAAAATATATTTTTTTAAATGTCTGTCATTTGCAACTTCAGTATCATGCAGTGTAGGTTGCAAATAGGCAATAGCTGCTTATGTGAAAATCCAAACTGAGGGGTACTATATGTTCTCAATGTATCATAGCCCAACTTGAAATATTTGCATACTAGAATTGTTTACATACTGCATTCAACTTTGGGCGGGATTTGTTTTGAGCCATTCTGCTTGTTGCTCTGGTGCTTGCTTGCTTGTGTCATGCAGACAGGTGAGAACACAGTTGCAGGTAAACACTGGTTAAGTTAGACTTAGCAAACAATACAGAAATGTACATTAGTTTCACAGTCAGGCTGCAGGCAAGATGCAGACAATAAATAAGCAGCAAGAACTAGAACAGCAAGAACAAGAAGAACAAGCAGCAAGGAAACCAGAGCCAAGATTAAAACTAGGTAAAGAATCGACAGTAACAGACTTGGTAACAGCTGCTAGAAAACACATTTACCTCACAACATGAGCATGGTGTGAAAGTCCCTTTATACTGTGAGGGAGGTATCTGTGATAGAGGTCAGATGTGCCCAATTAGTAGTCAAGTTAGCATGAACTGTGTAATCCCTACTGGGAATATCAGTGAAGGGAGCATCCCTCGACAAAACCCCACCATTTGGAGCAACGGAACACATGCAGACATCCCTGCCTCCATGGGTTACCCTGGTAATGAAAGCACCTCAGGTTCCTGCTGATGCTGCTGCGTACATTTCACAATACTGAAATAAAAGACTGAATATTTCTTGAATCCGTACTGTACATTACTAATGAAACTTGTGAATAAATGTGATTTGATAAATTTACATGATTGACCAAAGTTATTCTTATGCAGATTATTATTATTATTATTTTTATGCAGATTAATAGCCAATGTAATATTTTTAACAAATTATTATTATTTTCTATTATTTCACAAAGTCATACTTGATGATAATAAATGGTGCATAAAATTAATGCCACATCATAACTTTTAACTGAGCAGGGAACTACTAGCTGATTGGAACACATTCAGATGCTGCGTTTCATTCCAAAGTCCACTTCACAGGATGCTCCCTACTCCCTGCTCCGTTTGCAGGGAATGTCGGTGAAGGGAACGTCCCCCGACAAAACTCCACCCTGCGAAGTCACTTCCTATATGCTCTACCATGGTAATATAAAGCATCTCGAAAAAAAAAGAAAAAAAAAATTTTTAATAATAATATAAGCACCTCGAAAACAAAATCTTATACCATTCTAAAACATATGGTATTGAAACGTGTATAACTCTCACTCACTCGCTCATCATCTATACCGCTTAATCCTGTATTAAGGGTCACGGGGGGCCTGGAGCCTATCTCAGGAGACTTAGGGCATATGATGTCATCCTCGATAATAATGACAATAAATATACTTGTGATAATAAATCACACTTAACATGGCTGAACACCTTGTGAAGTCTACTACGCAGGGTACTTCAGGCCGATTGGAATGCACCTAGAGTCTGTCGTGGCAGTGTGTTATAATCCATGGTTGCCATGTTTGTAACCATGATGGTTTCTGGGAATTGGAGTTTGACACCAAGTTCAGCATTAACATGACAGAAGGTTAGTGTAGCGGAAAATAAAAGTAAGGAATAAACATTACAATAAGTTTTTGACTTTTTGGAAATTCACTTAGTCTGGGATCTAGGCTTGTGACACATGACTTACATTAAATGTTGTGGTTACCCTTTATCTCATATATACACACACACTGCAGGGTGGGGTGATTACAGTCATGCACCAGTCACATGCAGCATCAGTGAGAATATGTTTAGGAAATGTAATTAGTGAAACCACAAATGGCAATTACTGAGAGGTTACGCACATTCTCTCTCTCTCTCACACACACACACACACACACACACACACAGAATGCTCCATTTTGCATTTTGTGGATTCTTCACTGTCCAACACTGAAAACACAACCACACACAGCCTGTGCATATACTGTCTGTTATAATATACACACATATATGTGTGTTTCAAATATACATCCTAACACAATATATCAGTTTACAAACACATGCATTTGAACAGAGGCACATATACAGTAGATAATACAGTGGAATACACAATCCATAAATATATTATGTTCTTATGCAATCAGGTCTGTCTCTGGGATTTATTGAAATGTATATGTACAGCATGGAAGAGTAATTAGTAAAGAAAAGCTCTGTTGTATTTCTGGCCATTGATTTACAATTTAGTCGTTTCCTCCCAAAAGAAAAGGAAATTCTTAGCCTGGAATTTGTGTTTCGGATCTTTGTTTCGAATTTTGTCCCAGACAAGACAAAAAAGACAGAAGCGCTTTGTTTGTGGGTTGTTGTTTTTTTTTTTCATCTTTGAGAAATGTTAGCCAACAGTTTACTATATAAGCAATCACAAAAACTGTAAATACAGACACATACCTGATAAAAATGCAGCATGTTAAGAAATATAATACACTTGAATACATGTGGACTCACTAACTAATGTACATACACACTGAAATACACACTGATGTGCTAACACACCAGTGAGCACAGAGTACACAGAGGGAAATGGGAGCTTTAAGAGGAATTACATGTCTAAAAACATGGGAGCTGAAGAAAGGGTAACGATTGTGACGTTGTCATGGTAGCAGTGACCCCTGATTCAGTTGGTATGTTTTACCGTATGTGTGTGTGCGTGCGTGTGTGTGTGTGTGTGTGCGTGTGTGTGAGTGTGCGCGCGCCCTTAGGGGGTTGCTGTCAGCCATCTTATAATCGGTTCAGGTCACTATTTAAAGGTAAATGCCTAACTCAGCATTTTTAAAACATAAAACATGTTTAAGGGCTTACATAGCTCACCAAACCCAGACAGCTTTTACCTGAACTTTTTTATGGGGGTTGTTTATGAAACTACCGGAAGGAAGATGTAGCCTTTAAAAAAAATTCATATTTAATCTCCTGTTAGACTTGTTTTAAAAGGTGAGGCTTCAGTGAACATGAGGTGACAACTGGGCTGAGGATGTCCCAGAGATCCAATATGAAATAGAATGATGAAATGGCAAAAGGAGGAGCATGCTGTTCTTACTATGAAAAAAAAAAAACAGGACTGTTTACACAAACCTTAATATGTAAAAATCTGTCAAAGAACTGTCTGGACAGAAGTGCCACGGCCATTTAAAATCCTGTGTGTTTAATGCCGTTATGTAAAAAAATGCTGTTTTACTATAATGACAAGACAATACATGTTTTTGCATGTAGAGCAAAATGCTGTGATGAATGTAGACAAAAAAAAACCTGTACTAGCTCTAATATTAAATGATTACAGCTTTTCCAGTACAACCTTTTTCTTTTCTCACACATCACCTGGCTACTACGCCAGTCCCTCATGAGAAGCCGTTCCGTGGGATGACGGATGGTGTGTGTGACCCAGAACATAACCGAAAAAGCCGTGTTTAGGGACAAACAGTGATATGACGCCAATGGCAAGGCTGCCTGCTGTTTAAGCTAAGCAGCTGAGAAAGCAAGGCAAGCTGGGAAGAGAGCACAAAGACAAAAAGTATCCTTGAAAACCACTAAAGTTGAAGTTCACAGCACACACACGCAAACACACACACACAGTTAATTACAGCATGATTTTGTGTGCTGTCTATTCGGAGGAGAAACCTAGTCATCTGTATGACATCATGTGTGTGTCTTGTTATGAAACTATTTCTGTGAGGTGGATTTCTTGGAAATCTGTTACTGTATATGCCGTAAAGTCAGTGTGTATGTATGATGATGAGTCACACAGACACAGAATCACTGGGCGTTATTTATCAAGCCGGATACAGATGGGTAAATCATTTGTATAAACAATTATACAATAAATTGCTACGCACTAATCGCAAGTGAATTCAGAAAAACATTGTATATCCTCCTCATGCTCCAGAGTGTGACTAAATTTAGGCATAACAAGATCATATTTAATTTGGAGGAAAGGTTCTACATTTGGATATTGAATTATGCTGTAAGGCTTTAAATCATGTACGTATTTCAATTACGTGCACAAATGTAACATTTTTTCAAACCCATCCGTTTATATTAATGGTAATGCAGAAAAAGATATGAAATAGGATTAGTACTGTGATTCTGAAAAAAATAGCATCATATAAAAGGAGGGCAAGCTGGCCTGTAAGACAAGGAAGAGTAAATCGTAGAATTTATTCTACGGGAAAGGTTATTTTCTGATAAGTTTAATAAATGTGGTAAGTGACTGATCAGGTTTTTCTTAACCTACAGTAGCTGTAAAAAAAAAAAAAACTCCACTGTTTATCTAACACTTTCGGAGATCATCTGAGTCTAACTGGACCTATAAATAAACAATGTAGGACGTTAATTCAACACTGGGAGTTTTACTGTGTACACTTTTTAAAGTGCTGCATTTTCCTGAATACACCAGAGTGCATTCCTTCTCCAGAACGCGGTTACCACACAGCAGCACCTCATCATACATCTCTAGGGTTTTTGCAACAAATGGGAGAAATTCATTCATCCGTGTAATTTATATACTGTAACAAGCTATTTTACTTTTACCTTTTCACCTTTTGTATGGATTGACATATCAGCAGTGCAATGCACAAACCCAGTAATTTACATGTTGTTTGCAGTTATTAACATATACATGTGAATACAATAAAAATATATTTCCACCAGTGAATACTTTTAGTTCAGTGTGTGTGTGTGTGTGTGCGTGCATTAATGAGGATGCAGTCTAGCACAGGGTAAGTGACCCATGAGTTGACATAAGAGGAGGAGTACTCTGAGCAGGAGCTACTCAGTAAATGTTAGATCCAAACAGTTTTTTAACAATGCACATTGACACGAAATTGGCTTTGCAGAAATCCAGATGACCATTCAGAGGTGACAATGCAAAAATAAATAAATAAATAAAAATGGTGGCTTAGACGGGAACCCATACACTTCTGGGTGAAGTTACTGTTAATTATTATTCTTCAACAGATTTTTAAAAATGTCAAGAGTGTTGAAACAGTGTTCAGTATGAGCTATATCATAAAAGCAACCATTCTTGGATACACTTCACTACACTATTCAGATAGAATTGTCCACTTAAGAACAGAGAGATTCAAAATCCGAAAAGAAATAGAGCATCAGAATGCAGTAAGCGGGTCTAGAGGGCCCATGATGGTACGAGTGTGTTAAATCAGGCACTTCATTAGCAATCAATTAACAGTGTTGGACACTGTGCATAAAGAGGTTTATTATGATCATTTAAAAAAAAAAAAATAACCGAACTCCAACCCATGGGGAGATATGTAAAAAAGTTAAAGGGTTATTATTATAATTTAATGGTAGATGGTACAGTTTATGTTAGCCCAATACATTACTAAAACACTTTAATGTTGATATAAATATAGAAATTATGAATGGATTTATCAAATGCATGCGTTTCAGTCCTAATAAAATGTAGTAGTGCTTGTAAAAAAAATTACGATTTGTACTTTCTAAAGCTTTTGAGGAACTTGTTTTAGAGGAAATTGTTGGGAAATTCCTTATGAAGAAACTGACATTTCACTCTCATGCTTGGCCTTTTAATCACGGTAGAAGAAATACATTTCCTGCTACCAAAATACTCCTGTTGCTGTCGATAGGTGTTAGGTGTTTATTCCTTGTGTTTTTAGGCAGAATAGATAATACATTTTGATTTAGCTAATTCTCTACTATTTTCTAGCAATTGGATTGAGAACATGTCTATATGCACTACAGCAACACACTTATTTATGTTTCCTTGAAGACTCTAAACCTTTCAAAAACCTTTTTGATATAGTCTTGAGTCTGGAGGTAGCTTCATGTTTTTTCTACTCGTCTTCCTCACATATGTACGTGACATTCAGCCGTACACAAGCTAGCTCCGGTAATTGCGGGTCAGAGGTCACTGAAGAGAGCACAAAAGGCCAGGTGTGATCACAAAGCTTTCCCACAGCAGATAAGAGGCCGCGTGCAGTAATTTTCTGTGCACATTAACTAGAACACATATGCTCACATCTACAAAAATGTACTCCAACTCTCTCTCGCTCTCTATCTCTCTCTCACTCTCTATCTCTCTCACACACACACGCACACACATGCACACACGCGCACACACACACACACTTGCCTCCCCTCCAGTAAGCCCTTTTCGAAGTTGTACACATAAACAAGTCAAGAAATCATGTTTTGCAAGACACAGTCCCTGTCTAGGTTAAACAGAAAGCAGTGGCTGTAAATTTCATAACTGTTCTTGAGCAGACAAGATTTAGAACTTAATTATCAAATAACTACATGCAATATTTCACTATTAAACTGGATACTTAGAGATGCCTTTTAAAGTTGTTGTAAATATTTTAATACATCATACTACCAGATGTAGATCCAAAATATGATAAATTATTTCAATAAATAAACTGGAGAATGAATGATCACTATCCTCAGAACATCTACGTATAAAGCGCCTAGATTTAGTCCCGCATCGATCATCCAGCAAGTTCTCTAGGGATTTCCCTCACCTGGATTACGGCACAGGCAGTACTATATATCCTCGTCCACAGTAACAGCTATTTATAAGCCATTTCTGCATTCTAACACATGTAGAGGGAAAACAACCAGCATGAATAACATAATGAATGCCAGCAACATATTTATTTGCTTCTTATCTTACTTCTCCACTTCTCATCAGCTGATTTTGTTTATGCATTCATCAGATAATGCACAAACATTCCATCTGGAAGTTATTAATGTAGCACATGAAATCGAGATGCCTCAACAACAAGTAAAATGTTTCAGAGAACGTCTGTTGCTTGAGGTTGTGTGTTTTTGTACTTTTTAAGTGTGTGCGTGTGTGTGTGGGTTGTGCTTTTGAAAAATCGCAGTAACTGTCTGGAACCATAGATAAGTAACCTTTTTTGAAACAGAACCTGCACAAAAGGATAACAGGTTCATGTGAGCACAAGTAGACTGTTTCACACAAAGGCACAGGTCATGTTGCACTGTGTCATAAGCTGTGTTCTAACCAGTCTAACAATTAGCTGGGGGGTTGGTAGTGGGTGGGGGCACTTCACCATGACACCATTCACCAAAAAAACTGCCACATACTTATAATGAAGTGCCACATATTACAGGAACTGTTATAATGCCCTCTTAAAACCTATACATGTCCTGTGCGCTGTGATTTACATTACATCGTTCCGTCTGCCTGTCTTTAATCTACCAGATTGAAATATTTTCCACTCAACTTTTAAAGAGCAAGGAGAGAGAGAGAGAGAGACTTTGCAAAAATTACTTCAAAGCAGGACACTGGTAAACAAGCAGGGTTACATTACACACAATCTTCTGTCTCATAAATACCTTCCACTGCTTCATTTATAAACATGAGCTCCTCCAGCAGCCCAAAACTATCTATGCTTCAAGAGAGATCATTGTTAAATGTTATTGCATTTTAGATTTGAGTTAACCTACTTTTTTCTATAATTCACACAAAGCATTATGTAATACTGATTTATAGTATACTTCAATTTTATCTATCATGTTTTCATGTTCATTTCTAATGTTCAATTCACCCAGCTAGTGATTATGCACTATCACGACTTCAATCCATCCAAGCCTTCTACTGTTGATTGTTTATCTGGTTTTAGCCCTGTCCTGCTTTTCTTGTCTTGCTCTTGCCTGTGTCATGTGTTAATCGTCTGAACCTTACCAACATTCGGGCCTTCATCTTAATCTACATTTCTGTCTTGTTTGCTAGCATAAAAAAATGTCTACCTGGATTTGTGCCTTTACGACAGCACCAGCATTGAGCCTGCGCCTGTAATCTGTTACGCAAACGCTTGACCACTGCCTGCTTGCCTCATTGTTTTGCACTCATCTTTAGTTACCATTCTCACATTTGCTCTGCCTTGTTCAGTCCTGTTTGCCGATTGTCTGACCTCCTGTTAAGTATTACATAACTCTTGTGGTTTGTCTGTTCGTTTGTTTTGGTTGTTTTTAATAAAAGTAAAAACTAGCACCTGTCTATGTTTATGAAAAAATATATCAAAATTGTAAAAAATTAGGTAGGGTGATTAAAGATTCAGTCAATTTTTGTTATTATTGAATTTTTTTTGGAAGTGGATATTGTATATCTACTTTAAATATCTTATACTATTTGAACCGGTAAATGAACAGTAAATTAATTATAACATTTGTGAAAATGTAGGGTGCTCTTTTTATCACTTTTTAAAAAGCTCCAAAATCCGTGTCATTCCAGCAAGGCATCGGAATGCAGTCAGAATGTACCCTAATTACCAGATCATTAATTAAAATATTGTTATCTTAATTAGTGAGTTGCTTAATGAAGAGATAATTAACAAAAGTAACGAGTATTTTATCCAAGCTACCACTATACTGTCTAAATAACATTGATATTATATACAACATTCATATTATATATATATATATATATATATATATATTTTTTTTTTTTTATGAGAACATTGAAGATGTTTTTTACACCATAATACACATAAGTTTCCTCTTCTTATAAAAGACTTACGATAATGAGAGAAATACATTTCATCTTGTAAATTCTTTAAGCTGCTGACAATACAGAGATTCTAAAAATACTTTTGTTACTATACAGTGCAACACCTTATATATATATATATATATATATATATATATATATATATATATATATATATATATATATATATATATTAATTGAGGTTGAGGCACAGAAAAACTTCTTTTTTCTTTTTCTTTTTTTCTTCTTCAATCTAATCAATCTAAAATCTCACACCTGGAAAACAATTACAGTTCCCAACAGTTAGATGTTCTTATATTTTTGATCACTTGGAAAATGGGTGGGTTCAAACAAAAGGTATCCAGTTGATCAACACATCTAGATATCAGGAAATGAAACCTGAAATTCGGAATCATCATCTCATTCACATCATTTGATCTTAAACCAAAATGTCTTTAGTGTAAAAACAAAAGTGTCCTTGCCATTTTGAAGGTGACTCTATATACAGTGGAACTCATATCACTGGAAGCTCCTTTAACAGCACTACACTTATACTCATACTGACACCCTGTTTTGACAAAAGAGTTTAATTTAATTCAAGATTATGTTTATATCAGCAGGAAATAAAATGTTAAGATTCTTATTTCTTTCATATACATTTCAAATTACTCAACTAGAGAAAGTAAATGAAACAAAAAGTCATTATAATAAACAAACAACAAACTAACAAACTTGTTAGACATGTCTGTGTATCCTTGTGAAACTAGTCTGACCTGCTGATACACATAGATCAAACACATTTAGAAGGATTCTAAACAATCCATAAACAATCACATATAGTAAATATAGCTACAGTATAATACCTACCATATCACAAGTAGTTGTCATGGTTCTAGCTGGTGGTACTGGCTAGACCGGCTGATGGTGTGGTTGCCGTGGGCATGAGGGTAGGCATGATGGCAGAGGGGTTGTTGAAACAGAAAGAGTCTTTATTAATAAAACTCAAAGACAGACACAACCAAACAAAGGAACCAAAACAACAAACTAAAGCTAGGGCTCAGGAAAAACACAGGAACAAGAACTGAACACAGGGAACCAGGAGCTGACACAGGGAACCAGGAGCTGACACAGGGATCTGACACAGAGAACTGGGGATGAGGAAACATGGAGCTGGAGCTAACTAAAGATACATAGGGGAACTAGAGACTGGAGAGGCAGGACAGGAGACTGGAGAGACAGGACTGGAGAGACAGGACAAGACAAGAGACAGGACCAGGGATACAGCCTAGAGACAGGACTGAAGACCAGGAGCACAGAGACTAGAGACCAGATGGGTTAGTGAGATTAGTAGCTACAGGGAATACTGGGGACACTGGATGCTGACCTAACCGGGTTAGTAGCTAAGGGAGTTAGTGGCTAACCGGGTTAGTACTGACCTAATAGGGGGGAACTGAACACAAAAGGCAGGGCACACATGAGGCTATACCAAACTAGCGGCTAACCTACTAGCAACCAGAACCACTAGCAGTCAATCCCCCTAGAGGCTAGCCTACTGGAGGCTAACCCTACTAGGGGCCAACCCTACTAGCATCAAGGTAGAAATGTAGCAAGTTTTCTCAGTACGCCGAAGCCATGATTGGACTGCCTGCTTCATGTTTGAAATGCTGGCCTCCCAGGAATACCATTAATGGCCCAAACATGTGGCAATGACTTGGAGCAAGCTCAGGACTTGCTTGCTGGGGGATGTGGCAATAACTCCTAGACGAGTTGGTGTTTGTGAATGATTGAGTGTACAATTCACATAAAGATGGGTCTCTTCTGAAAATTGGCAACACATTATCAGTTTATTTTCAAGAATCAGTGGTTTCACTCACTGAATATTCACGGAACCTCGCCTTGGAGCACATAGGCTTCTTTAAAACATGTGCACCATTTAAATGTTTTACTGCAACTAAGAATCTCATCAACATCTCTTCTGTAAGTGTCAATCAGCTTCATGTCTTCATTCGCAACAAATTTCATCACAAGTTCTGGTTTGACTTGGACACCCCTCGTATATTTTATTTAAACGGATGCACAGTATTTGGATACATAATATATAATATGCAAGAACACGTGTCTTTCAGGGGGAAAAGTAAGGTTTTTTATTTGAAACAAATAAATGAGATTCAAACCAAGCACTTTAAATGTGTCGCACGACAGGTAAAACAACAAAGGTTCACATTCCTATCTAGAGTTATACATATTTCTTACTTAAACAAGATTTTTCTTAGAAAAGGTGAATCATTCTCAGTTACACCTTCCATTTTCATTTTTTGTGTTTCCTTTTTCCCAAGAATTCTATTTTAATTAGAAATAAGAATAGACACAACGGAACACACCTTACCCCTGAACTGGTATGAGGAAATTATTAACTTTTCAGGGCAAAGCACTTTCTAACATCAAAAACGATAGCAGTGAAACTGACACTAGCATCCGATTGATTTGATGATCCATAATGACCATGGTTATGGTGAAATATAGTCAAGAGTAAAATCACTTTTTCACTTTTCTATGCTGAACCTGGATATATATTTATACAATTATTATCTACATTCTAAGTTTTTATTTGTTTGTTATTAGAAAAATCTAAAGTTTAATTTAACGTTTTTAATGTGAATGGTTTGATACTGTGGCAGCTACATGATAAAATACTTGACCAGAAGTTGCAGGACTGATGGAGGGTTACAGAGCCTGAGGGCTTGTCTCTGTCCTGTCATACCGATGCTGTTTGATTAATAGCCTCACCCTTTAACAACCCCAAGAGGTCAACCTGTGATCTGTACCTATACTTTCATGTATAAGGAGGCATGTTGGGATATGCAACATGAAAAATGCAATGCAGCTACGCAATGTCTTAACAAATATTTCAGTGTTTTTAATATTCCATAATTCTGTATTTAAACTATGCAATACAAAGTGTCTTTAAAGCCAGACTTTGCTACAACATATTTGGTTCCTGACTTTGCAGACATTAAAAATTAATTGCATTTTTGTGGCCTGAATATAAGCACTTATAATTTAATGTATACTTCCACCCTGGCTAAAGCAATTGCAGTACTTCTACAAACCTAACAGTATTTAGTAACAGTAATTCATCTGGTAAAGGGTCATTGTAACAATAGTTTTTTGTGTGTGTGTGTGGTATTCTTTAACTGAAAGTTGCTTCCCCCGCCAAATGGTTAGGTAAGTAATAAAACTTATTCATTCATCTGAACTGATGAGTACAGTGAGTGATTTGACCTTTTTTACTGAGTAGAAATAACTTTTAAAAATTTAGATGCCATGATACTAAAGGACATACCACTATAAGGAAAGTTTAAATCATGTAAATGGGTAAGCTGGAGAGAAAAGTTGTAATTGTTTTATTGGGTCTGATGATCAAACGTAGATGAAAATAACCAGTGCTGATGTTGTACTAACATCCTTAAAGGCAATGCATGTAAACACTGATGCAATTGATGAGTATTTAGGAGAAGCACATTGAATTATACAAAGATTTACTTGATGTTTGCTGTTTGCTTTTCAAACTGTGTTTCATTAATTTATTAAAAATAAAGACTGAAATATTCAAGTCACTTAGGTATTCAGACCTATCACTTAGTACTTGGTCAAATCACAAGTCTGACTGTGAATAAGGATAGAATCTCGGCTTTCTTAGAAAAGTTTCAACTCTCTTCCATTTGTGCTATCATGGTCTTGGTTACTTTCAGTGCGCTGAAAAGTTTCCTCCATCCTCCCCCAGATGTGTGTCTTGACACAATTCTCTCTCGTGTGTTTACAGATAATATGATTATTAATTAATAAATTAATTAATCCTATGGATTGTTTTCACTCTGACATACACTATTTACAATGACACCTTATATAGACAGGTGTGTGCCTTTCCCAATTATGTCTAAAGAAGTTAATTAGGCACAATTCCATTAATGTATGTCTCTTTGTGTACTAGCTGATGATATCCTTTGTTAAATATTTAACCATTTTCTGCACGTCACCAGCCGTGTCACACCCTGCATGCACACTGCGTCATAAACAGTCGGACAGGGTGTGTGTGTGTGTTGGGACATTAGCACATATACTATACACACTGAAACAGCACATTCACAATCACACAAATAGAACGGTAAATGAAACACTGTGATGTTCATTAATTTCATTTTACACTAACCATTTGACACTATTGATGCAAAAGGTCAAGAAACATTAAAGCAGTCCCACACAGGCTATACATATATATATAATAAAAAATATAATTGGCCAATGTGCCATCCCAAATAAATGAGCAGATTCACAAACGCATTCCCACAACTGCTTTGAAATATTAAAGCATTTAAAATATAATTTTACTTGCTTATACGCACACACGCGCATACACACACCCATTCTACCCATACTTTCTGCTCTATTTTAACGTAAATTCTAAACACACCCTCTTACACTTCCCACTCACATGCACTTCTTTAACAGCAGTAAGAACTTAACATCTACGCATTGGCAGCTGGGTGTGTGTATGTGCTGTCATGTAATAATTAAGGTTTTTGTTCAAATTTATTTATGCACTTTCACATTTTATGGAATTAAACTGTTAAAACCAATATATGAGATTCATACTATGATTACCTATGTCACACACTTGTTTGATCCAGTGATCCCTTATTTTTTCATTGTCAGGAAGCTCTTTGTATTTTCTTTGCTTCTTAATGCCTTT
This sequence comes from Clarias fuscus, assembly GCA_030347435.1. Lineage (NCBI taxonomy): Eukaryota > Metazoa > Chordata > Actinopteri > Siluriformes > Clariidae > Clarias > Clarias fuscus. Next base: position 15,421,421 of record CM059206.1, on the reverse strand, counting down.
TGTGTCTATACTTCCCCTAACCATGAGGTAGCTAGCCTACTCTCCTTGTTTATTAACTTGCCTGGTTCATATATATATGGGGATTTTTTTCTAGCCAAACTTTGAGCAACAATACTCAGGCAAAGTGTTGTTGCTGACCATGAACATCCATTTATGACCACAGGACAACACATTATGTCATAATGCAAAAATCATGTCAAACTGGTTTCTTGAACATGACAATGAGTTCACTGTACTTAAATGGCCTCCACAGGCATCAAGGTCTCCATCCAACGGCGCACCTTTGGGAAGTAGCGGAATGGGATACTATATAATATATACATTACTATATTAGGCAAATGCAAGGGAAAACATTGTATAAAAATGAAAAAGTTGCGTATAAAAATGTTTAATGTACAGCACATATGTTTTTAATGAGGCCACATCTGTATCCTCACATCATTTAGATCAAATTGGCAACAGATATCCATCATGCACTGGCTATGCTTTCTGTTGGTTGTTTATCCACATGCCTGCAGGAAATTCCTCATGTGAAGTTATTCACCATCTTCAAATCTAAATGAAATGATTTTATGGAGTGAAATATGGACTATTCCTGATATTTACCTTCAGTAAGCAAAATTTCAATCAGAGTTTACACATGCTATGTAATATACCTTAATATGACTTGAGGCATATGCTCATCATGAACTCTGAAGCTCCTAACATTCTTTGAGTCATTGACACAGTTAAAGCATAGTTGTTTATTTGTATCCTTTTATTCTTTGTAAGTACATGGTTCATATTTCATATCACGCCTTCTCCTCCATGTTTCACGGTGGGAACCATACATTCAGGAACTGTTTGGTTGCCCTCTCTACATCAAACAAAGACATGGTGATTAAAAACTGCTTATCACCTTATCACAAAGGGCAATTTTCCACTGATGTAATGACCATTGCTTGTGTTTCTTGGCCCAATTATCAAGTTCTTGATAATTTTTCGGATTGACTGACCTTCATATCTTGAAGTAATAATGAACTTTCTTTTCTCTTTATTTAACTGAATGTTTTATGCTATAATATGGATTTGTGTAGTAGTTGTAGTAGCACTAATAGGGCTATTGACTCTGTACCTACCCTTCCTCTGAACAAGACAGTCGAAAGCACATTAAGGAGAGAAGAAATATCCCAAATTAAATCTTGACAAGGCGAACTGAAAACCATTCCAGGTGACTACCTTGTGAATCTGATGAGAGATTGCCATAAGTGTTCCAAGTTTTCATCAATGCTTTGGACAATGTAAAATATAAAACATATTCTACTAAGTACCTGATTTAGTAGCTTGTAGTTCAACCTTTAGCAGCAATAACTTGATATATGACTTTATCTCTCTGGAGAAATGTTGGCCCATTCTTCTATACAACATTGCTCTAGTTCATTGAGATTTTGGGGAATTTTCATATACATAGTTCTGTTAAGGTTTCACCACAGCATTTCAATTTGGTTGAGGTCTGAACTCTGATTCGGATAATTGTCCTCTTGCATAACCCAATTTAAACCAAGCTTTAGCTTCACCTGTCTGTTTTGCCCTTTGCAGGTGGACAATTGTCTCAAGACTACTCTGGTATACTGACACTGTTTATGATCATGTTCATGATTGACTACAAGGTAACCAGGTCCTATGACTGCAAAGCCCAATCACCCATTTATTGCCATGGGTAAGTGGGTAAGAAGTGTTTCTGCTAAAATGCTGTTTGGTTTTCAGTAAACATGGCACTGGGCATTAAGGCCAAACAACTCCACTTTGGTCTCATTTGTCCATAGGAGATTGTTCCAGAAGTCTTGTGGTATGTTCAGATGCAGTACATGCTTTTGTGTTCCTTTTAGACAAAATAGGCTTTCTCCTGGAAACCCTTCCAAACAAACCAGACCATAATTCGGTCTTCTTCTAAGTGTGCTGTCATGGACTTTAACATTTAACATGCTCAGTGAGGTCTGAGATGTAACTCTTTTTGGCATGGTTGCGCTGGGACCACTACTGGAAAGATTGGCAACTGTCTTGAATGCTTTCTTGAATGCTATATAAAATCTATAATTTATTTATCCATTTTAAAAATAACTATCAGGTACCCACCTATTGGTGTTAGTCTATGGTCAATGAATGAAAAGTCTAGGGTATAAATATAGTTTTCATTAATATACTGTTTGATTTTATTTACAACCCTTTAAAATGGATAAATTGTACTTGCTCATAGAGAGTAATTACATTACTTTACCTACATTACCTTTGGGAGAAACCACAATTTAAAATGTTACCACACTAACCTAGGCTAAGTGAATTTTTTTATTTTATTTTAGAGAAACAGTATCTCTGAGAGGCAGCATCTACTGGGTTGAGGGTTTGAGTACCATGTGCATGGAGTTTGCATGTTCTCCTTGCTTTCTCCAGGTTTCTTCCACAGTCCAAAGACATGTAGAGAAGGCTAATTGGCATTTCCAAATTCCCCAAAGTGGGTATGTGCTTGTGTGCCATGTGATGTATTGGCACCCTATCCAGGGTGTACTCTACCTCTTACTCCTGGGTATCTCTGAGTTCATGGAAAATTCTAAAACTAAATAAGATTTCAGTTAAAGCTTATTCACAAACCACCTCCCTAATAACCCCTTTCTGGGAGCAGATATTAAGACATTTCACTTTTTTTTTTCAAACATAATAAACTTAAACTATATTATATATATATTTTTCCCCCAAAGTATGGGTTACCCTGTAGCAAATTCTACAAAAAAAAAAAGCTTTATATACTGTATGTGTCCCAATTCATGCAAAATCTCAAGAAAAAACATTTGTGTAATATAAAACACATATGTTTTTAATTAGACCAATATTTATGCTTCCATCAGACTCAGGCAAAAGCAAATTAGCTACAGATATCCAGAATGAAGTACACACTATGCTTTCTGCTGCTTGTTTTTCTGCATGCCTGCAGGAAATTCCTGATGTGAGTTTTTTTCTTCAATCTTCAAATCTAAATGAAAGGATTTTATTGAGTGGAATATGGACTATCCCTAATACTTCCCCGCAGTAAGTAAAATTTAAACCAGAATTTCTATAATGTATTAACTTATTTTACTTTATTTTAATACTAGACATAAGCTCATTCTAAGCTCTGGAGCTCATGTAAAGGGTAATTAACAAAAAAAAAAAAAGTTTAAAATTCATTACATACGTAAAATTACAGTTGTTTATTTGCATACTTCTATTTTTTATATATACAGTACATGGTGTACTCTCCCATTGCAGGGCATAAACACATACTTTGCGGGTCAACCAACCTCCCCTTGTACTGTAACCCACCAAGCAGAACATGCAAACTCCATACACATAGGGTGGAGGTGAAGGTGTGAGGTGTCAATGGTAACCATATGTAATAGTTACAGGAAAAGTATAGCTACAACAGACAACCTCTCTACTGCTATCACTGATCCATATTGGGTTAGGACAGAGATGTCAAACTGGATCCAGAAAGGGTTGGTGTGGGTGTAAGGTTTCATTAAACCAAGCATACCTGATAGTCTTTCGAAACACAAGAACAACTAATTAAACATGAGGCATCAGGTGTGGCTTCAGCTTGGTTGGAATGAAAGCCTGCGCCCACACCGGCCCTTTAGTGGGTGGCTTTCACAAGAATTAGAACTTGTGTTCATGTGTAACTCTTTCTGTTATTTCTACAGATATCATGCACTATAGGTTTTAGCTCATTGACGAACACTTTTAGTGAATTTACTGTTTTTTGTCTTTTTCACCCATAATGTTTTTTTAAACCAAGATTGGATTAGATTCTGTCACATTTGTCTTTTGTATAAGCATTCTGACCAAACGCTAAATGCTAGCTAACATTACAACATGTCAACAACATTATTTGATCATAAACATAAACCTGCATTTAATGTTATTTTTGGTTACTTTTCTTTTCTTTATTATTTTAAATCAAACTATTCATTTAAAATTCAGACTAATAAAATAGACTGCCAGGACCAAGTTTTTACTACAAGTAAAATGTTCCCCAAGTCATCCCATCTGCAAAAGTACTACAGTATGTTTAAAGGATTAGTTTAGTCAAAGATATGTGCAAGGTGAGACCACCTGTTTGCCTTGTGCAAATTACATTAGGAAAGCTAAAGGTAAGGAGGCTTTCCTGCATTCTCAAAATTTTTGTATAACATGCCAAAATATTTTTTTCATGGTTTTTAGTGAACTCCATATGACTTAAAACTTACAGATTCAAGAGTAAGTATCTAAGAACTGTTACAAAACACTAACTACACTTCAGAATTTGCTATGAATTGTCAAGGCTTGTCAAGAATTGATATGATTTCTTGTTGTTCACAGAGCAAGCTCACCAATCATTTTTTTATATTCATGATATATATCATGAAAAATCAAGTATCACTAAAAAGAAATAAATCCTGATAATGGAACATTAACTTCAATGTGCTGTTAGGTTAGTAACACTTGTTTTTGACATTGGCTTGGCTGGATTCTGTCACCTTTGATAACTTAAATAAATATGTCAGATTACTAAATCCTTGGATTCATTAAATATTTTCAGCACATTGTTAATCAGGAATTAAAATGCATCAGTTAGGGTCATTATGGAGAAAAAAAAAATCTTATCTACTGTATTGGTATGTCCTGTTTGTAAGAGTCCTAAACGTAAACATAAAAGCTTATATTGTATTACAGTGGTGGCTTTGCCCACTGTAAGTATATGCTGATATGTGGTCATCAGATTAAATTAGCGCACAAAAGGAATTCTAATCAAGAGAACATTTGATAGTCAAAGGGGCAGCAGTTCAGCTTGCTCCCATGTGACACAATGAACAAACACCTTAGGGTGACATGTGGATTAAACTCTTTCTTGTGAACCACGATTAGCAGACTTGTTTTTACTGCTTTAGTCTAAAGAAGCATACAGTACATGCCACGGCTGCATAAGTCTTTAAAAAACTGACTTTAAATATTTGACACCTTAAATGTTCACCATTTCTGTTTTACATTTGACTATACAGTATATGAAAAAGATGACTCTGATATAACATGATTTTCCCAGAACATAGCTAACTATGTGCTCATTGTATATTAGAAACCTGAGCTTCGGTACAAGAACATGAAGTACAAAAGGTGTTTGACTATATGTGAACAATTCTTTATCAAATGACTGTAGAAGCATGCAAAATGTTTTGGCAGGGGATTATAATACTAGTGCTGTAGAGGTTTTTCTCAGGACAGGTCTCGACACAGAGCATGGGATTAGCTCAGGTTTATGATGTGCATAGCAGAGTCAAGCAGCACAAAAAGGTAAACAAGGTTTTGTGTTTTAAGCGAGTTTGTAATTCTGCACAATTGCTTGGTTAAATGACAGCTTTAAATGCTGAGGCTAATGTTCTTCTTAGGTAGCTGTCAGTACAGCAAAAAAACTGCCGTGATAAGCTGTAACTTCTGTTCCTGCTTTCATACAAAACTAAATGTCTTGCTTTGTGTTCGAACATCAGTGACTGAAAAAGTGCATGAAATGTGTACTCAGTACTACTGAGAATATTAATAAAATGCAGTGAAGATGAAAATGCATGTTAAAAAGCACTATGTTTAAAAATATGTAAATAATAATAATAATAATAATAATAAATTCAATATAAGTCAAAATAAGTGAAAAACACTAACTTACTCATCATCTATACTTTATCCTGTATTCAGGGTCATGGGGGGGCCTGGAGCCTATCCCAGGAGACTTGGGGCACGAGGCGGGGTACACTCTGGACAGGGTGCCAATCCATTTCAGGACACACACATCTACAATCACTTACGCACTCATTAACACACTACGGGTAATTTAGGAACACCAATTAGCCTAATCTGCAGGTCTTTGGACTGTAAGAGGAAACCAAAGTACCAGGAGGAAAGCCACCGAGCACGGGGAGAACATGCAAAGTCTGTGCACACAGAGAGGGGAATCAAGCCTGGCTGGGAATCAAACCCAGACTCTTGAGGTGCAAGGCGACAGTGCTAACCACTACACCACCGTACCAAGTGCAAAACAATTAAAATAAAAATGTATATCTGGCAAAATACTCAGAACTATACAATTAACTCTTATAATCGCAATTACAATTAAGTAATTTTACAATTAAGTCATTTTAGTTAATAATTACTTTTAGCAACATTAACATTCCTTCAAAATACAATCACATCTAAATTTTACTGGGCATGAAGAGGAGCATGTGGTGTACAGTGTGTACAGTGTAAACTACAGATCTGTACAGCTGCATATTCAATATAATGCTGTGCTACATGAGGCTAAGGTTATTATTACAAAATTTTCAACAATTGAAAACTATTTTTAAATTTGGGGTGGTAAAGGTATATTCACCGGAACTTAGGAGGCATGAGCGCAAACAAAACCCAAGTCGAGTCCTAGATGTTGTCATGGTTCAGGACACAAATGGCCTATGAGGAAAAGCTCCTCCTCCTTCTGCCTTGTTGGCTTTCAGGTAGCAGAAGTGCTTCGCTGACTGCAATAAAGAGAAACACTTCCAGGAAACTATACATTCTCACAGGATTTTCATTCCCCAGTCTTCATGTCTGTTAATGGAATCTGGCCTTAGTCAGGTTTAGTATGTTTGTAATGTCTGTCTTAACTTCCTCAGGCGTGTGATGTTTCTATCACTGCAGTCCATCCAACAGACCTTTAGACCTGGATACTCATAAATGGAAAAGATGTTGTGAAATGTGTCACTGGATAATAAATTGTACAGTACATGCATAGTAAAATGTAATACACTAAGCGTGAGTCAAAAATTATCCTCATTCTGGCTGTAAAATTTATTTCAATTAACTTTTAGAAAAGACAAGTACGTAATTTTTCGACATAATCTCCTTGCTTTTCAATACCATTTAAGTCCATCTTACAAGAAGCTTTCGTACTTTCTCATTACAAAAGTTTTGGGCTGAGCAGAAAGCCATGAAAGCACTGTATGGGCAGAAATGTGCGGCTCTGCATTGTCATACAAGATCACAATAACTTTGGATGGCAGTCCTCTGCGTTTAATCCGAAGTTTAGGCTTTAGCACTTCAATAAGCATCTCACAGTAATGAGCACTGTTGATTGTTAGATCTTTTTCCTGATAATGTTTCGATACTGTCATTTGAGAATCCCAGAACATTGTAAGCATCAATTTTGATGGTTGACTTTTGAACTTTTGTTGGTTTGCAATTGAGGATGTCCATTCTATACATTTTGTTTACTCTCAGGGTCACTGTGAGGAATCCATATCTCGTCACCAGTAGTGATTTTCTTTAAGGAACTTTCATCTTTCTTAGAGTATCAGAGTATCAGTCCAAATAGATATACCCTCAGATCACAGTTATAACAAATCGCTGCACACTTTTTTTTCTTTCGCGCAAATCACAAGTGGGGTGTCCACTTTTGCTCGCACCACAGTTACAAATAAAGTGATGTAACTGGAGAGAGGGTAGCCCTAAAAGGAACATACTAAAAGTTAGAAGTTTTAATATAACTAGAGGGTGGATAATTTTTTGACTCACTCTTGTAAATAAGTATATAGCACCTGGGACATGCCACCACCTGCATTACACCCAGACCTGGCTGACAGTAGAATATCATACATCTATGTGGAACATACCTTGGTATGGAGGTGTCCCTAGCTTATTATATGCAATTATGTGTTATTACTGCAAATGTGTCACCATGACGCCACGGCCATGTCTTGAATACTGTTTGTTCTTTTACATGCAAAGGGAGGATATCCAATCACATTATCCTTTCCCTTCTACACATTAAGCTTTTACTTGCAAAGTCTACACCTGATTTATCCACCCCTTATACTGTATGTGGGTCAAATTTCAGAACAATACTTTCTTTGGCACACATACAGTATCAGCAATGCCAATCATGAACCTTCATTACATCAGCCAAACGTCAGTGAGGACGATCAGGTGACAGCGTGTGCATGTCTCATGAATATATTCCTTAGATATCAGCCCATGGGTGAGGCTGGTACAACCTGAAATATATACAGCTACACGTACGATGAACTTGAAACCTGGCGCTAATTCAAGTACTGTCAGTACTTAAGGCCTAAATATATGTAGTTACTGCGTCCTAGTTCATGAAGTAATAGATATTTAGGTCACTCTTGGGCCTGTGTTCCACTTAAGCACTGTGATGGATTCAATTACATGGCTAGGAGATTTGATTTCTTCAGTGAGTTGAATGCTTTTTAAATACAAAATAGTACCAGCTGAATATCTTATTATTAGAGCTCTTGTTTCATATGTTAGAATCTGTATTTTTCCTTTTATGGATACTTTATGTACACCTATTACTATACATACAAAGGATGTTCCCCCCTTCCCATCCCAGTCTTTATTTAATCTGTACAGTTGCTGAATGTTATGTACTTACTGAGTATAGGGTTTTATGTTTGAGAGCCACCTTGAGAATCAAATTCCTTGTACATGTCAGCATACTTGTCAAATAAAACCCGATTCTGATTCTGATATCTTTGTTAAACCAGAATTAAGATTAGCCTAGATATAAGGTTCTGTCTCTTGGGTCTATGAGCAAGAGCCTTCACCCTCATCTCCATAACTTTAAGCTTTGATTGTATCTTCTTTTAATTCTACACTGCTTTGGACAAAAACGCGGCATTTGGCACTGACCCATTCAGAATGTAATATGCAATCCACAACATAGTAAGGGACATTTTATTCTGTTTCGAAAGCAAATAAGCAGCCAGTCCTTTGGTAAAAACAGGCACGGACACAGAGACCTCTATGGGGAAGAAATGGTACTTCATGTTATTTACATGCTTTCTGCCACATGGGGATCCCAGACAAAACATCCAACTGTGGATGAGAAAAGGAACAGAATGTTCTGATCTACTGGCTATACTCACAGACACACACTTACACTGGGGCACCCTGAAAGTGATCTAGGAATATTTGATTTACAACCCAAACCATTCTGCAGATTCTCAGGCCCACAAGATGTATTGTAAAAAAAAAAGAAGGGAAAAAAAAAGAAATATATATATATATATATATATATATATGTATATATATATATATATATATATATATATATATATATATATATATATATATACACACACACACACACACACACACACACACAGTATATATACACTGATAATAAGATTAATACTAATAAGAATGAGCTTCTTGCTGTACTTGCTGTAATGTAGAATTGCTAAGCAAACAGTTATTAAATTAAGCTGATTCATTACACTTAGAATGAATAATAATTCTAATTGCAAAAGATTTTTTTTTGTGACTGTAGCACAATGTTAGTCCCAGACTGATGTAATTTTCAGTTGTGTTAGCTTTCAGGATATTGTAGATAGACAGAGTTTGAGTAGTCATTAAAGCAGTTTATTATTGAGATGTATCTACTGAGGGAACTCATGGGACACTAAGGGGGTAGTCTGTAGTTGGTCATTTTTTATGTCAATCAAATGGCCTCTTTCACGGAAACTAGGCGGTTTAATGACAAGCTCAGTAAAAGCTAAAAACAAGTCTGGTCTGTGTGTAAACATTCCCACTAATAATGCAGCACTGGACTCAATGTCGGTCGGTGATGCCATGTACTGTAGGTGGAAAGAAAAGGAATCAAACCAAACGGTTGTGCTTTCATAATGGTTAATGGTTTATAATGGATACAAAGCACTCAACTTTAATATGTGAAACTCATTTATCTTTACCCAGCCGTTCCAGATTAACTCCATCTGATGTGCGAATCAACTTTAAAGCTCATATTTCAGCAGCACACACAATTGCTTGGCTTTAGTAGATTGAAGGTGTGTTAATAAATCGTGGTGCGCCATCTAGTGGGCGTTTTGCAAAATAAAACATTTTTTTTTTTTTTCCCTTAAATGAATGAATATCTATTTTGGAAGAGCCGCTCATGTCCCCATCACATACCGCTATATAATAATAATAATAATAATAATAATAACAATAATGCTACTAAAACTGCATCCGATTTGTTACTGTCACTGCAGGCCTTTTCTTTAGGAAGGGTATTGTCAATTGTGTTTCATAACAAAATGTGTAATTAATTACATTTATATAAAGATATAGAAAAGTATTATCTTTGTTTATTTGCAATACAAAGTTTAAACAAAAGAAGGGATTTGTAACTGATCTTCATTATTATTATTATTATTATTATTATTATTATGTAGTTTTATGGTGAAAAAACATACTGTGTCCATGACCAGATCTTGGAGGGTATTTAATAGCAGCCAGGAAAGATAATCAGGCAAGAAACTGAAAGCCAGGCAATATGTATTTCTTTGTAATTACATTCCATAAGAGAAACAAAAAGAGCAAAGAATAATTGAATAATGCTATGAGAAAATAAATTTGCTCCCTAAAATGAGAACAGGTAAGTCAAGTATAAAAATGCCTTTGGATACAATAAGGACAGCGATAAATACTAGTCGTAAAAGTCTCACATACTGTATCAAGTGCAATCTAACCAATTTGTAATTACCTTTTTTGCTTTCATCACCTTTTTTTTTGCTGTTCTTTTATAACATCAAGCATTGATAAAATAGAACAGTCTGAATTCAAATAATGAGTGGACTCTCATTGCCGAACCCCTGTAGCAAAATCTAACTAAAATATATAAACATTTTTAAATTATACAATCACCAGCCTTCTTTTCTTGTCGCCATAGTGGTCATGCATTGTAAAATATGTACATCATCAACTCCATAGCCCCCTTTTCCCTCTCCCAATCTTTGCAACATATCTTACAACATAAATATTTCTGTACATTATATGCATACCTTCTGCACCCAGCTTTCATTGATAATGAAATATCCATTACTCACAAAATACTGAAAAGTTTAAGGTGGAAAAATACATAACAGACAACATATTCACTGATTGCAAAAACACTCCATCTTACATGTTTGGCTCGCAAAAATATGATATAATTAATCAAATGTATTCAAAACCCCTAAATTGCGACTCACAAATAACATAATTCCATGGCAAATACAAAGTACCTCAATTTCATAGACAAACCATGGACCTGGCAGGTAGGAGCACATGCTGGTGAAATGAATGTTGTTACTGGTAATTACATGTAGAGTAAGATCTTTGTGAAAGGAAATCACCAAACTGTGCTGGACACTTCAGCCTGCCAGGACTAATTAAGAGCTCATGCACAATTCCATGAGCAACACTTGCACATGTTAACAAGTATGAGAGCTGCCAAAGTTTCATCTTTGTGATTACCAGATTTCCTGTGCAGTACTCAGTCAGTCAGTTCTGGCAGTCTGTGTGTTGCTCCTCCTGGGAGCTATCAGGTGATCACTAACATACCATATCAGCACATTATTCCTGTTGTTAATATAAATGGCAGGTCAACTAAGTGCAGCATTTACACACCAATTGTATTATTTGTAATGTAAATCTTTGATTCTGTAGAGCTGGGACAATTAAGGCCTTACAATCTTTAACAGCTGACACGTTTAAATGAAGCAAATAAAGAATGTATCAAGAAATTTTGGGATGTACACATTTGCCTAATTTCTATAAATTTGTATATATTTTAAGAAATTCTATGAATATATAAATAAGCACAATATATCAGTCTCAAGCACCATGTGGCTTTAGAGAAATGCTGACAAATGTAAAGTGATAGAATCCTCCACTGGCATCTTAAAGCCTAGAGGTAAGAAAGTCAGACATATGCTGATGCCCTTGTTCTTGTCATAAGTAATCTCTTGCGAAACATTATATGTGATATCCAAGATCACACTAACAGTGGAGATTTAATTGAGACTGAGGTTTTAGTAACATTCTTCTTAAGTGAGCTTCTTCAATTGTCTTATTTTTTTATTGTCTAAGAAGTCATAATTGAAATATGTGATAAATTAAATAGTGTTACTTACATTACATTATTAGCTGTAAATAAGGTTTGAAAGAACATATACACAATACACAGGCCAGATTTGATTTATTCAGCAGTAGTAAAATGTAACGATGGGAATTATTAACAGGATCTGGACGACATCCTGCTGTCACTGGGCCCAAGGCATGTATTACACAGATGGCTTGTCATCAGCTCATATTTTAGGTTTTGTTTTATTAGTGTTTTAAAAAACGTCTGATGTCAGTTACTTATTAACTTCAATAAATCTAAATAAGTATACTCCTTTTAGTTAATACTGAGAAAGTTGCATTATGAACATTGTAATGTGAGGACAAAATCATGTATTGCATTTGATTGTATAAAAGTTAAACTCTCATATAAAAGCAAAGTCACTGAAAAGCTCAAATATTACACACTTCAGAGCTGAGTTACATTTGTATTATATGTAATAAATATTCAATACGGAAAAGGAAATTAATTTAAAAAATGGGTCCAGTAATCAATAATGACATGGAAATGGATGTTTGTAATCCTAAAGCAACTAAAAAAGATAAATATACCTTACATAGTCAAATGTAAAGTATTATATAAGTTATTACAAAATATGCTTAAAACAAAATGCTTTATAGTAAAAGTCAGGGGTGACCAATCTTGACAAATCTAGAAAGTGCCAGTGTGGGTGCAAGCTCTCACTGCAGCCAAGTAGATTGACGTATTCAAGAATGACGTATTTAACAGGTGGACTCAGGTGTGGCTTCTGCACGGTTGGAATGGAACTCTGTACCCACACCTGCCCTTTCCGGATAGGATTGGACACCCCTGGCCTAAGATACCAAGTTTTGAGCCCCTAAAAACAAAAACAGGGCGTAATCATTTAGAAATTGAATTCCTAAATTGCCTTCCTTGTTTAAATGACAGTTTCGGAATTGTTTCCATGATTGCATTTCCCAACAGTCTGGCTAGATATACTGTATAGAATTGTGAAAATTGTATGGGAACTGCAAAACCCCCGCTAACCAAAAATAAAAATGGCAGAAAATTCCAACAGCTTGAAGCCACACATCTTCAATGATAAAGCCTACATGTCAAAAAGGAGCAGCAGAAAGACCTTAATTAATGAGATAAAGTATACACCCATAGAGAGTGAACTCAAAACTAACACTAAGCAATCATTGTCTTCTGCTGGCTGTGCCAGTGAGATGAAGCCAGTGTTCTGTTATGCACAGCTGGTAATAAATCAGTACAAAAATGTTAGCAAGATCCAGATGGTTGGATTTGAGCCTGAGAAAGTGTCCAGCTTGCCAGCCTAAGGGAGAAAAATTAGGAAGACTCAAGTGAGTTTGAATTGGCACCAGCCCTAAAAACGCAACAGAAAGCCACAGTAGATAACGTAGCAAAGGCATCCAGGGAACAAGAGCCAATTCAAAATCGAAAAAGAATGAAGAAGTGGCTCAAGGGGGGAAACTACCCTTACAAGTGCCCTTAACATAGCTGGACGTTCAAGAAGTTCAGCAACTTATCGAGCCATGTAGAGGTTCATGGTGGTTATCTCAATATAGTAGCCTTAAATATAAGGCACATAAAATAAAGGAAAAGTCATTATTCAATGCCAAATGGTAATAGTGTGTGACATAAATTATCTTAGTGAAAGAGAAAATGCTCTGAATTTCTGTAATAGTACGTCAACTAGGCGGCACGGTGGTGTAGTGGTTAGCACTGTCGCTGGTTAGCACCAGGCTCGATTCCCGTCTCTGTGTGCATGGAGTTTGCATGTTCTTCCCATGCTTGGTGGGTTTCCTCCGGGTACTCTGGTTTCCTCCCACAGTCCAAAGACATGTAGGTTAGGCTAATTGGCGTTCCCAAATTGTCCGCAGTGTGTGAATGAGTGAGTGTATGTGTGTGCCCTGCGATGGATTGGCACCCTGTCCAGGGTGTACCCTGCCATGTGCCCCAAGTCTCCTGGGATTGGCTCCAGGCCCCCATGACCCTGAATACAGGATTAAGCGGTATAGATGATGAGTGAGTGAGTGAGTACATCAACTGTCCAACACAAAGTATTTTATAATTTTTTATACAATTTTACATTTTCATAGTGCATTATACTGAATTCGTTGCACAATTGTAAAATGCATTTCTTCAGGCACAGCATTTATTAACTGCCGTGCATACTGTACATTTCATCATTAAACAGAATGTATATATTTTGTTATATTGAGTTTTTACTTTTATTAAATGTCTCTTTGCCAGAAAGAGTATTTTTTATTTAATTTTTCATTTATAAATAGCCCTTATAGAACAATACTGTTTTAATTACATATTTAAAGTGCACAACAAATTACTGCATGCTAGAGAATATAAGCATCCCAGCTGGAGAAATTGAAATAGAAGCGCAAGTTAACTAAAGCGTTCAATGAACTTCCATTAAATTTTGGTCATCTTGGATTAAACATATGAAAGATGCTATACAGGATAGTTCTCAGCCATTTTAAATTCACCATCTGGTACTTGTCCTCCTCTAAAGAAATTAAATGTTCAATAAATTGATTCCAAAATGTTGGAATTGTTTCATAGCATCAAAAAAGTACAATGAATGTGATGAACAGATTACAGACACATTCACATACAAAATTCATGAAATGTGATGGCTTTGCATTTTTGTTCCCTTCTCAGTACCAGATCCACATCTAGTAGACAGAAAATAAACATTGATTATGAACAGATAATGTTGTATTATGAAATTTGTATCATGTCCAATTGTGTACATTCCTGAAATCTGTTGCTTTATTACAAAAAAAAAAGAAAGAGCAAAAAAAAATTTGGTTGTCCTTTGGATCATTTTGATTTCTGTTTGATGTTGAATCCTGAGATGTTTTGATCCCAACTCTGCAGGTTAACACCACCTGTAAGCCTCCCATGAAGGGAACATCCCAGAGGTGCATTAGGGACCCTGGCCCAAAGCTGCCCCTGGCTTTTGACCTACAGTAAAAGAAAACAACTATAATCAAATATAATAATTAATAAATATATAATTGCGCCCTCTGCCCCCATTGATTTCTTAAACATATAAACCACAAATGACGCGTCTTCTTTTTAGGACACTGGTAAACTTTGATATTATCAGACTTAGTTTTGATACATTATGTATTGACATTTTAGATTCTGAGCATGGTTTGACATTTTCTATGTAGGTACAGTATCCCAGAGATTTGACTGAATAAATGGGGCGTAAAAGTGTCCACACTGAACAGGTGAATCCATTCTTTTCTGGACAGCGTTATAACCATTGAGAAATAGGATCAAAAGGGAGACATTCTTATCATAGAGATCTGAGAATTGCGCCCACACACAGGCACAGATCCAGCACCGATCCGCCCACACACAAACACACACAAACACACACAAACTAAACTCACCAGCTCTCCTAGAAAAGGGATTAATTCCAGCAGCTTGTGGCTGAGATGGCAGCATGGTGGAGGAGATCTTTGGTGGCGTGCCAAAAGTAGAAATAGGAGTTGACTCCTGAAAAAATATTTTTACTTAAATCAACTGGAAAAGATGTCAGAAACAAGCCCAACACAAACAATGTTGCATGCATCACATACACTCAATGGGCACAAACCTGACCATTACATACAGGATTGTTAAACATCCCATTCCAATACCAGGCGCATTATATGGAACTGGACCTATCTTTGCTGCTTTAACAGCCTCAACCTGGATTTTGGATCAAGTTTGTAATATCTGGAGCAATAATTGTAGTATTAGTAGTAGTAGCAGTAGCAGAAATACCTTGAGAGCAGGTTTGGGTTCTTCATATTGATCCTCTGGAGTTTCTTTAGGCTTTGACCTGAACCATCCACTAAACCACCCTGACTTTGTTTCCTGTATTAAAAGGAAAACACAAAACAGTAGAATTAGTTTTACTAATGCCATTTTCAATCAATATCATTGGTATTGAACACACTCACCTTTTCTGTTTTCTGAATAGTGGTTTCCTGTGTATTCTGTGCCTTAGGAGTGGGTGTCACACCCATATCAGCACTACCAAGAACAGTTCCATTTATAGGAGCACTCACCTTAAAAACAGAGAGTTATTTAAAAATCTTATTTATTACGATAAAGCAACAAATAAGCTATATGTAATTTCAGATTCTATGACAAAGACGCTCTTGCAATGATTCTCTTGACTGAATTTTATGGTGACACTTTTTGCTTTGCCCTTATAAAGGATATCTGACAAAATAACATTTCTTTTCTTACCGTGCTTTCATAATGGGAAAAATCACCATCTAGGAAAACAAAAGCATTTCCACTGAGACGTACAAGATCACTCACTCACACACTTCAGTATTAACAAAGAACGATCACCCTCATTCACCAACACGCATGAATATTAACACCACCACATTCGCCATTACACACACAACATTCTACCTCACACACAACATTATCATCCATCTGTTCCAATAATAATCACCATTGTACACCAACAATCTTCAACAGCAACATTCATCCTCACACACCAACATTCTTAACATCATTCACCATCATTTACCTACAAACTCCAACATTATCAAACCCCAAAATTCACCATCATTCATCTGCGCACATGAATATTAACCCCTGGCACAGTCACCGTTACACACTGCCATTCTACCCACTCCAACGTTACCCAACATTTACCATTATCCACCTATACACACACACATATACACACATACATACACACATACATACATACACACACACATACATACATACACACACACACACACATTAATCAACATTAAAATTAATTAACACTTATACGTTTGTTTGTTGATAAACTGTTGCTAAATTTACTGTTGATAAATTGCAAGTCCAGAGAATACCAACCCCATGTTTTCTAACAGTGACCTCTAATATCATTCTAACCTGTATTACTGCAGCTTCCTGGATCCAGACTGGGTGCACTCTGGTAGTACAATGTTTCAGGATGCTTGACACCATCCTGAATTGCGCAATTTAGTGGTAATTCAGAAGAGTCCAGCTTCTGCTGGGAATACATGGGGACTGGAGCATAGATGGGAGGAAATTGCTCTTCCGAAGCACATGTTTGTGTTTCAGGAATGTAAGACTGTTCTTCTGTGGTGTAGAAGGAATGGGCATGTGCTGCAAACTGAGGCTGATTATAATGCACATTTCCTGAACCAGTATAACTGTCCTCTGTAAGAAAAGTGTGAATCATCTCATTGGTGGAAAGTTCACCTCCGTTAGGATCTATAAAAACACAATGGGTTACTTCATAGCTTTGAACTATTGACAGATTAAAGCATAGAAAATGCTACAAAATAAATAAACAATTGTTTTCTTACAATAAAATCACAATTTAGTATGATTTCAAAATACCAAAATAAAATTTTAAAAATCGGTTTTACACTTTTGTTGCAGAAACTCAGTCAACCCTGGTAAGTTAAGATCAGTTATGTTCAGCCTTTATTCATCACATGTACATTACTGCACAGTGAAATTCTTTATTCTTTGCATATTCCAGCTTCTTGTTAGTAGGCTAGGTTCAGAGCACAGGGTCAGACATTATACAGCACCCCTTGAGCAGACAGGGTTAAGGGCTTTGCTCAGGGGCCCAACAGTGGCAACCTGGTAGAGCTGAGGCTCGAAACACTGACCTTTAGAGCCTCGATCCCCAGAGCCACTATCACCCAACTAAATAAATTTATATGTCTGATGTGTAACGTACAGCTGCAGTTATAGCTCCATAAACCCCAAAGCATTTCAAATGTTGATTTCGCAAATAATGAGCACTTTTTCCCCTCTTGAACCTCCTGAAATTTTACGTGGCCATATAATACACTATACTTGTAACACCGCTTAGTGTCCCTTAAGATACCTCCGAATGGTCTCTCCACAATAAATAGTCAACGCAAACAGGATTGTAACAGTGACTTTAATGTCTCTCATGTTCTACCATCTCCTAGTGGATATGATGGTAACCCATTGAGGAAACATTGTGGGACACCAAGTTACCTGCACACTCCCTGCTCTCCTCTCGTACCGAAGTAGTGGCTTCAGCAGCTGAGGGATCCAAATCATTGCTGCCTGAGTTCCCCATCTACAAATATACATGCTTTATTGGGAATGCTATATAAGACATTACAAGAGAGGAAAAAAAAAACAGACAGAAAGTCTGGTACTTATTGATACAAAAATGACGGAGCACAGAGCAGTAATTGAACTGATTATGTAGCAGTGGCGGAAAAGTACACTAATCCTGTACTTAAGCAAATGTAGAGATAGCCTATGTAAAACATTACTCCGGTAATAGCAAAAGTCCTCCATTTACATTTCTACTTAAGTAAAAGTTTAAAAGTACTTGCTTTTTAATCTACTCAACTATGAACAGTAAAAGTGCAGTGATTAATTATGGCTCTAATGTTATATTATAATTATTTTCATGATTAGACTATTGCTTTATCTACTCATTGAAGGCTCCAATGTCACTCAGTATTAAACAAATGAAAAATCTGAGAGTCTCTTTCTCGTTGAGGAATATAAAATCAGCATTTCATGTGTTTTATTGTTTGTTGTTTATGATCACAGTCAGTGTAAGATGAATTTGAAGAAACAGTAATCTCATTTGGTGGAAATTCACTCCACCTGGAGCTAGCCAGCTAATGGAAATAGATTTTTTTTTTTTTTTTTTAAAGCAACGTGTGATTACTAGCTCTAGCCTGCTTGTCTGTTTTCAAAGCAAATCAACCGGTAAACTATGGTCATTATGATTGCACAGATGGAGTATGAATTCACCTGCAGGTCCTGTAGACGCTGATGTAGGAGAGACAGCCAGTCTGGATCAGCACCTGTCTCACTGATCTGTGTTTCAGAGTGTTTAAGTCTGTCCACCATCTGTGGAAGCACAAAAAAAAAATATGATCTGAAATATTCTTGTATTTTAGATATCACATATGACTTTAAACAGGATTAAACAGTGATTTGTTTAAAGACATATTGTGTAATAGTTTGGACAAAAACTAATGCTATTTACAGAAAAAGAAAAAAGTTTTAGGGTTAAAATGGCTACTACTGCTTTTTGTTGTTGTGTTCATTTGTTTCTTGTTCTCTATGTGTCTTGATGAGTGCGAATTACCTTGGTAACCTCCTGTAGTAGTACGATGTGCGGTTCTTGTATCGTGAGCAGAGCTTTAGCTACGAGCTCACAGTAATGGAAGGCCTGTGAGAACAGACCACAATCCAGCAATCGGCATGCATACAGGAACTTGTACACCTGCACAACAAGACCCACCACAGTAATGACAGGAAATAAGCAAACAGGTATAGTAAATCACAATTGAGTTAACCCAATGATTTATTAAGTGAGAGTTTATTAATTAAACTAATTTATCAACTACTAAGTTTATTGAACTGTATGTGTGAATCTGTGTTACTGAACTATCTAGTTATCTTATAACTGGTTAAACCAAAGTATAAACACACTACTACTATTAATACTAAGCTACTAATTTAAAATCATTTAATAGTCAAATATAGGTCACTGGCAGAGAACAACTTCTGGACATGACAGTACCGAACAGTACAGGGGAACAGTGCATACATACCAGAAAGGAAGGAATGATAAAGGCTGGGTTCCCTAGTCTCTGGCTGTATTCAAACACCTCAGTGCAGCGAATGGCTGAATTATGACAGAAGTCAGCAAAGGAAGCACTGCAGGATTATCATATCGACAAGAGAAAAATTTGTTTCAAAAGAGCATTTACTACAAGCATGATGTCTCCTGTGCCAGATTTAATGGAGACATACAGTACTAACCAAAATCCTTTTTTTATTATAGTCATAAAGCAGATTTTCAGTAATGAAAATATTATAATTCAGCTAAGGACAGATTATGATAAACAGAATGAGCAGCTCGCCTCTCATATCTTCTAGTCTGAATCGTCGTTCTTTTGTCACGTGACTCTCAGAGAGGCTATGCAGTGCATTACACATTAAACAGAATTGAGCGGTTCTTTTCATGAGTATTCTAATCTGAGTTGTTCGTTCTTTTGAATTTATTGCACTGCAGAGCGTCTATGGGAGTCATGTGACTAAAGACCGAACAACTTGGATCTAAAGATATGAGAGGTGAGCTGCTCATTCTGTTCATCATAATAACAGAACATCGTTCATGAACGACCCATAACTAGTGTTCACTCAGTCACTCATCGCACACACAAACTCACTACGGGCAATTTGGGAAGGCTAATTAGATTAATCTGCATGCCTTTCGACTATGGATGTGGAGTGTGTGGAGCACCCGGAGGAAACCCACCAAGCACGGAGGGAACATACCAACTCCAGCAACAAAGACCCGAGTCAGGACCGGAACCTGGACCCTGGAGGTGGAAGGCAACAGTGCTGCCCACTATGCCACAGTGCCATCCATCAATACAACTGTATTTAGTTTATTTAGCAATTCCAACAATGGACATAGTTTCAATCTAAATTTGGATTTGGATTTCTGTGAAGATTTTTGATTAAGATCCCTAATGAGCAAGCCAGAGGCAACAGGCGCGGAGAAAACCTCCCCAAGACAACATGAGGAAAAAAGCTAGAGGAACCACAGAGAGGAAAGACTTCTGGGTGACAAAAGATAATGAGATTATGAGTTATTACTTATCCGCAACTGTATACCATTAAGTCAAATAGTCTCATGTGTGTTGAAAGGATTCATTACAGCTTCTAGCTTGGCGTCTATGGTATTCAAATGAATTTATCCGCTGAATAATGAATGAGACTTGAGAGTAATATGTTGTCAGTAAGTGCAATCCTTAAGCCGTACCTATGACTGCTGCTCAGTAGCACCAGATGCTGCGCTTTGTTTGCGTACCAGCCGAAGGGCGTGTGAGCCGTGAGGTAGCAGATGTGAGCTGCATGGAGCAGGCCTCTGGAAGCTAACACAGAAACACAGAAGCATCAACTAAATCCTGCCTCAAAAATGTGTTCGATCTGTTAGGAGTCTGTATGCATTTGTTTCAGAGCTCAGTATTGAATTAAGTTTGAGTGTGAGAGGAGCACATGCTCTAAAGTAGATGACTGTGCAGGACCGAAAGTCAAGAACTATTAGAGGAGGTCTAGCACCTTTAAAATGTGATGAATGAAATCAGGCTAGTCATTTTGTACCTACCTAGTGTTTCACCCAAGTTGAGAATTGACTTGCAGTGCATATCAGAATCTCCTGTTTCATTGGACAACATAACAGCAAGGTGAGGCCTCCAATCACCCCACTTCTCCTTACTATAGGACTGAGGGGGAAAAACGAAGAGAAGAAAAGAGAAGAGGAGAAAGAGAAGGGAGATGTGAGAAAATGGAAGATGAGAGAAGAGGAGGGCAGAGGACAGAAAAATGGGATACAGGAGGGGAGGATATATGAGGAGTAGTATCAGCATGGATTGAGTAGGAATCTGATGGATCCAATACATACAAGAATACAGTTGAAAAAATGTATTCAGTGTAAACCAAATTCGGGGAAAAAAAAATACTATGGAATGTTACCATGGCAACAGCTGGCATCCTCCCAGAAAGTAATTGGAAAAGGGTTTGGAGTGGATCACTAGAAGATAGACTGCCTGTAAACCTGTCACACACACAAACATTCTCTCTCAAAAAGTGTCATTTAAATAGAAATATAACTGGAATACAATCATGTGGTGAACATTCTACTTTGTCACTCACATGTTTGGGGAAAGATAGACACTTCACAAAGAAAATGTAAATAAGTGCTGTTTGCACCAGGTAGTTCAGGGGATCCTAGAAAAATTAATGAATACTCCCCAATACCAGCATTTGCTAGACCAAAGCCTAGTTGCCTCAGTCAGTGTAAAACTTGGTTATGGATTAATATTTCAACAATGACCTAAAAAATTATATCTATCAACTCAGAAATTGTTGTAATAGATAAAATGACTCTTACACACCCAACATCATATTCTTTAGATTTAAACCAAACTGAACCTGCTCAGGTCTAAGCATTTAAAAGAGACTGGACAGTTTTACAAATAGTAATGTATAAAGATCCCCTCTACGGATGTCTCCAATCTTGTTAGACATTAAAAGGAGAGACTCGGTGCTGCTCTCTCCAAGTCTGGCTTCGCCAAAAATGAACGGCGTGGACAATTTTCACAATGTTTTGTAGAATAATCTACACTAGCTAATATGCATTTAGATTAAAAAATAAAAAATAAATAAACCTGTATTATCAGGAGAAAGCAGGGGAACGTGGAGGAACCTGTACATTGGGTGAAGGTCACGGTCACAAGGAGAACATGCATAAAATTACGCACAGACAGTACCCTGAGCGCAGGATCATAGAGTAAAAATAACTCTTAAAATAGGAGGTGACAACTTATTACTGTCCATCAAATGCTTCTTGATAGGCACCTGGAGGAGGCAGAGTCAAATTTCACTCCAGCCAGTTCAGCAGCTGATACTGTACAAGAGTCCAAGCAGAAATCTTGATGGCTGAAATCGAGACTTACATACAGGTTTCAGGCAACAAGTTTACACATTCCTCCATCACTGCGGTGTTTATGGCCAGCAAAATGTCCCATTACAAACCAGACATGTCAGCGAGATTATTATGAAGACGTGGCATTTTGCCAGTGACGTGAGCTACTTTCTGGACAGAATGCTTTACAGACTCTGTATTACAGATTGAGCGACTGTGCCAGCTGGAAGGCCACAGGAAGGCCACATGCTTGAAATGATTTACTGGCTGGCACAGCATGCTACTCTGCCATCTAGTTAACTCGTCTTTGTGTCCGTATGTGTGGAGTGTAGTCATGCTATTCATTCACTGCTCCAACATAAGTTATTTTATTTATAAGTAGATTTCCCTCAGCTACAAAATGGATTTACCCAAGCACTACAGGTCACAACTAAGATGCAACGTATATTCAAATGTGTGTGTGTGTGTGTGTGTGTGTGTGTGTGTGTGTGTGTGTGTGTGTGTGTGGAATTATTATACTGAGGAGGGATTTTAGCCACCACACTAGCAATAAGACAAGATTTTACCTCTAACTGAAGTATTTAAATGTCCTGCTTCTTTTAAGCAGGGCTATAATTATCATTGAGGACACATGAAACAAATTATTAGTGAGAACCCATGAAAGAAGAAACTTTGTTAACAAGCGATTATAAATAACAGCCATGGTTTTGAGGTAGCCCCTGTGCCTGGTGTATTTGGACCAGGGGTGTGATGCAAGTCGATGATTATATTATAATATTTATATCTGTTTTAGTATTCTAGACAATGCTAGAAAATATTAAAAAAAGAAAAACAGGGCTGGAGACTACACAATGCACCCATGTGCGCTTTTTGAACAGAAACAGGAAGATACACTGACACACACCTGCTTAGTACAGTGTTGTAGGCCCTGCTGTCCATCTTGCTGGCAAGAAACAGAGCGTGACCCCATAAGCCACTGCGCATGGCTAACTCCAGTGCTTCCTATAAAGATGAGAGGTGCTTTTAGAAGGTTTTTGCAACACAAACTACAGTATAATATAATACACTCACTCATCATCTATACCGCTTAATCCTGTATTCAGGGTCACGGGGGGCCTGGAGCCCATCCCAGGAGACTTAGGGCACATGGCAGGGTACACCCTGGACAGGGTGCCAATCCATCGCAGAGCACACACACACACACACACACACACACAATTTGGGAACGCCAATTAGCCTAACCTACATGTCTTTGGACTGTGGGAGGAAACCGGAGTACCCGGAGGAAACCCACCAAGCACGGGGAGAACATGCAAACTCCATGCACACAAAGCCTGGCCGGGGATCGAACCCGGACTCTGGCGGTGCAAGACGACAGTGCTAACCACTACACCACCGTGCCGCCCTAATATAATACAAGTGAAATAAAAATAAGCCAAAAATTACACGTTTTTCTTTCCATCAGGCATGAAATATTTTGTTTTGCAATGCCATTAAAAGACTAACATAGCCTGCAAGTGAAATAAATACATAGACAGTATAGTCAATATGGAAAAGACAAGACTATTAAAAAGCATAAGCTAACTAAATCTTTGTCTGACACACTGTGTTATAACAGAGAAGAGATCAGACAGCACAGAGACAAAGTCAACACAGTAAATGAGAGCAAGAGAACAGTGACCTTCTTTCTTCCAGCCAGCAGGAGTTTGGTGTAGTTCTGGATCTTTTGTTCTGAGGTCTCTTCATTACTCAGCGGGTTTCCGGTTAGGAGATCAGAAGTGTTAAAGCTGTCCGCCTCTGGTTTTGGACTTTCAGTCAGATCAATCAAGCTGCCCACGTCTGACTGCTCACTACTTCCTTCACACACTCCTACAGAGCTGCTCCCTTGAAGCAGGAGTTCAGCAATATCTGAACCCACAATTCTCTGCACAACACGCACACAATGTCAACTAATCGGCACAGGATGCACTAAAACATAGGACTGAAGTCATAAAACTATCCCCAAGCTGAGGCAAGTATGTAAAGCCAGAAAATATTTAATCCAGTTTAACAAAATATTTCAGACAAAAATGTAAGACCCTTTCCCATTTACCCCATATTTAATCAATCTAAACAAAATACGTCTGGTGCTCAAACATGAGGGTAAGTAATAACAGAACGTATGCCTAAATCATTACATACTTACTGACATTTTGCCAAGCTATTATTTCCACATTACTGGTTTAACATATCAGTAAATAGCTCACACCTACCCCATTCTGTCTACACAGCAATACCAGCAGCTGCCACAGGAGGGAGGCAGAGGAAGCCTTGTTTGAGGTTTCATCCTTCAGGCACACATCAGCCATCTGCAGGGCAAAATTCATGACATCCACCTTATGCAGATCCTCCCTAAATGAAGAATAATGAAAGTGCGTGAATACTCAAATAAGATGCATTTCAAAATATAAATGTGAACGAGTGGCACAACATTTCTGCTTCTCAATACACAGAAACAGTGCAAATTAGATTGAAGAATACGACACATTAAGCACAGAAAAAAAAGAGTTATGCAGAGTAAACGAGGAAGTAGTAATGTTAAAGTATACTGTAGTTGTACATGACTACAGTATACTTTAGCTAGTTTCAGCTAGAATGACTTGTAGCTGAAACCGGATTAAAGTTTTTGTGAGTGAATTTCTTTAGTCACCAAAGAATGAGGCCATAGTTTCCTATGATGAATAAAGAACCGATAGACATGGCAGCTCAAAAAAAATAAATCTCATAACTTCTACCTTGATGAAAAATTCATATTTTACAAGGGGCGGCAAGTCAAACCAGGACATAAAAATAAAATTTCTTGTCAATGAAAATGTAAAAACGATTGAAGACTCAAAGCACAGTACGCTGCTGAGACTCTTAGCCACAGTAAAACATTTGAAAGGCGCAAACATTTTAAAGAAGGGTGTACATCCATGGCACTGAGCCCACTGCAGTCACTGGTGAACAGTCAGCAAGTAGATAGCCTGATCCTTGACAACTTATGGATCCTTTTCCAACTTGTGCATGAGACATGCATGAGATGCATCTGTCTGTGGGAACTGTACACACAATCATACACAACTACTAGAACTCAGCTGGAAGTTACTGTCCCATGTACCATGTGGTCCTAACCTCGCTTTAAGCGATTTCCACATTCGGCCCATTAAAGGAGTTCCTGGGAGGCCGGCGTTTCAGATGAGAAGCACGGCTCCAATCATGGCTCCGGCATACTGACAAAACCTTGGACCTTGATGGACCTTGAAGCGCTAGTGAAAAACTGGGATAAGTCCATTAGTGTAGCAGGGGATTATATAGAGAAATAAAGGCAGGTTATCATAACTGTGTTCTGTTACTATGCACAACCAAAAGTCCTGGTTTGACTTTGACCTTTTTTGAATTTGAATATCCCTCGTAGATGATAAAAATATGTACACATGCCTGCCCCTACTCTCTAGTGCTGTATGACCTGTATTTGCATAGTACATTCTGACAGCCCTTATGTTTTAAGAGGCAATAAAATTTGCCTGTTATGTCTTTATTCCGCTTCGGATATATTTAATAAGCTTTTCAGGTTTCTTGTATAAAAATAAATTGAAGGAGAACGGGTGCATGTTTACCATTTTACCAACAAGATCCCACAAAATGACTGTTCATGAAATAACACTCAAGTAAAGAAAGCATCAGAGTGATTACAGTTAATATCGGGGTTCTACTGTATATGTAACTACACTTAATGACGAGCAGACTTGCTCGTAAAGACCAGTACTGGAAAAACAACCTACCTTACCAGTGGTCCAGGAAAGCTTCTCATATCATTCTGCTCACGTGTGTCACTCAGTATAACCTATACATGTCAAATTGTTATATAGCACATATTTTATCAACACTTTAGAGTATTTGTCCTCAGGTCACCATTATTATTTAATACAAATGCTCTCATTTCATCAAGAGCTATTTCGTTGATGGGTAATTTGACTCATGGTTTTGTACCTCCAGGCTGTGGACTTCCACCTGAGCAGGTTCCCCATGAGATGGCAAAGCAGGAGTGACTCTCACCAGCTGCCCTGCAGGCCCGAAGCTCAAAGCCACATGAGGAACAGAAAACTTCAACGGAGCCACTGACTTGGAGACAGCCTCTGGTAATATAGTACAGTAGCATAAGGATACATAATTAGAGTATTAATGAAAAATAAGGACAGAGGTAACTCAGTAGTTAAGGCTTTGTTTTAGTAAGTAGTAGGTGAAGGAAAAAAGCTGTTCCTTATCCTGTATATTACTATAAGAACATTTTGAATTTAATTTACAAATAGATGACCACCATCTAATAAAATATAATACTCAGATTCATATGTAGACTTCATAAGAAAAATCTATTCACTGCCTAAGCAGCTGCACCTAGACATCCTTTATAAATGAGGGCTGGAAAAATTTTGCATTATTGTTGTGGATAAAGAGGGTAAGGTTAAAAAATAAATAAAAAATTAAAAAATTAAAAAACTTGGACTGTTTCTTTGAAGCAAGGTACCCAACCTTCAGTTGCTCAGATATGTGCTTGAATTGGATTCAAAATCATCTCGAATAAAACTATATGTGAGTATGGGTGCTGTGATATACAGAAATCCATAAGTGATTATGTTGTTTATTAGAGATGGGGGAGCGTATTGGGATTCTTTTGTGTGGCAATTATTTGCTTCGATTGTTTAGACAAAACTGTAACGAAAAATGATTTTAAAAAACTTAATTTTGAATCGGGATATTTATAAAATTCTTAAATGCTTCAAGAATCACAATACAAATTAAACCAGCATCTAGGTATCAGGATATTATCAAATAGTGGTCGTGGGTAATTCCCATGCCAAATGTTTATTGTACTGTA
Organism: Clarias fuscus; assembly: GCA_030347435.1. NCBI lineage: Eukaryota > Metazoa > Chordata > Actinopteri > Siluriformes > Clariidae > Clarias > Clarias fuscus. The sequence goes on along the minus strand of CM059206.1, from coordinate 15,394,058 downwards.
TATATATTTACCTGAGTAATTTGGAGGCGGAGCATCGCTCTGCTCCTCTCCATTGATGTACTGGCTGAGTTCGTAGGTACTGGACGACAGACCAGAGGTTTTAGAGCTGGCCAGACCTCCAGGTTCAGGCACCTGCGGAAGACAGATTACATTTGGTTTAAGCTGAGAGCTCAACACAAGGAAAGTTTAATATTCCATAATCATTTAAAGGTATGTGAAATAACTAATATACAGCAACAGGACCCACAATTACAGTAAGTCCACAACTATTTTTACAGTTATGCATAAATGAGACATGGTTGTAGTAGGACAGTGAGGATGCAGCTAACCTCCCCAGCTTCATTCCTGGTGTCCATGCTTTCTCTCACAGAAACACCACCATCATACTGACCACTGTCTCGTCTGAGCTCATACCTATGTTGTTAAGTTAAAAAAAAAAAAAAAAAGGCAAGTCTCAAGTTACAGCTATTGCGTTACCATAAATCAGGCAAAATCATGATATAAAGTGAAGGTGGGGAATCCTACTCCAACATCACAGATCAGTAAACAATATGTCTCATTACACATGTTATACATTCTCAGTTAATTTATCTAATGAAAATGTGATTCAACATAGAGGATATAGTTCTGTATTGAGAATCTCAGAACATTTTCAATATATTCTTATTTTACATGATTTGGTCAAATATTTAAACAGCTGCAATAGTAATGATATGTTAGGAATTACTGTAGATTATCATAAGATATAGTACTAGAACTCAGCTCTGCTGGTTGTACAAATAATCCAGAGGTGATGTTGGAGTCTGAGTGCTTTAGGTTCTGAACTAGAAATTAAACAATTGTGAGATAAAGCCTAGGACTGCCACATAATCACTATTGTGGCCTTGATTAACAGGTTAATTGTACTGTATGCCTGCTTGTACAGTATGAACTGCATTGCCCCTTAACTGAAGTAGATTAAGATTCATAGTAAAGCATCAGTTAAATAAATAAATGTGAATGTAAAGAAAGAGAAGCGCAGTCAATCCCTACAGCATGCTTGCACACCTGTTACAAACAGTGAAACACTGTAAAAAAAAATTTAAAAAAATGGAAAGAATTCTCTGACCCATGCTGATGTGTGTATGTGGCTCCTGAAAACTCCTGATGCCCCTCTGGCCTCCATCCCTGCGCTGACCATCCACTGGCATCTGAGGCTGCTGCATTTACTGTATAGGAGTGGATTTGGCAAATTGCATTTACTCTGGTGTTTAATCATTTAAACTACTTGAACCCAACTAGTATATGATTATGTACTGTAAATACCTGGGTATCCATAATGGCCTCTGTAGTACCCATGATCATAATAGCTGTAGTCATTCCTGTAGTCCCAGTAGTTCTGGGGAGGATAATCATATCCTGCCCTAAACAGATCTTAACTGTTAGATAGACACACCTCTCAAAGGTATAGTAATTTAGTAACTGATCAGTGTTGGTCTCTTTACATTGATTAACAGTTAATCGGATTCATCAGATGCAGGCTTAAAACATTGTGCATATCTACAGATAGATCATAACCAAGTGTATAGCTGCATATTGACTTTCTGGATATGGTATAAATAAATAAAAAAAATATGATAAAATGGTCAATAACAAAAGACAGCTATAACTGTCCCTAGTAACAGGGCAGCACTGCAGATTGTAAGCACACATACTGTAACTGTACTAACCTGGAGTGTGATCGAGCTCGTTCCGGTGTGTATGTTTGACTGCTGTATGCGGTGTTAAACTCTACAGGCGGAGGAGGAGGAGGAGGCCCGCTCATGTAGTACATGTAGCGTGGATCTGGGGGATACCATCGTCTCTCACTGTCCCTTACATCTGGAGGAGGATAATGGGCTTGTTGTCCTGCTTGATGAGACCTGTACTGCTCATCTCTGACTCTGTGATCCGAGCGCTGGTTCTGTGGCCACTGTTCATTCCAGTTCTGCCCTCTAAACTCCATTATTAGCTCTGTGGTAAAGCCAGCCGAGACAACCTGTCAAACTACAGAGATACACTGCTACAAGAAAAAGTTTATTAAAACATAATATTTCAGTAATTTTGGGAGAATTGGACGGACTCAACCTATTACAAATGATGACTGGTGTCCAATTGAATGCAAAAAATGTGGAAAAATCATTCTAAGCATACGCTTTGGTTCAGTGCAATAATTTGCATTTAGAGAAGAGAATAGGTTCAGTCAATGTGACAGAATATAGCACAAATACTTTCAGAATTTGAAATCTGCTCTTTCTCTGGTCAATTACATGGCTGACATCAATTGAACGTGCATTGAGATTGAAATCTGTTGTTCTTACTGTATGTCTACAGAACGAGGAGTAACACCAGTGCATCAAACAATTATTCAACTGATATAGCATTTTGTACATGTGATTACACTAGACTAAAGTAAGTAAAGTAAAGCCTTTATTTTGTCACATATACTGTACATTACAGCACAGTGAAATTCCTTCTTCGCATATCCCAGTGTAACTGGGGTCAGAGCACAGGGTCAGCCATGGTACAGCACCCCTGGAGCAGTTAGGGTTAAGGGCCTTGCTCAAGGGCCCAACAATGGCAACCTGGCTGAGCTGGGAACCGAACCGCCGATCTTCCGATCAGTAACTCAGTGCCTTAGCCCTCTGAGCCACCACTTCCCACAATGCTATAATAGAGGAAAGTAGAACAGAAAAAAAAATGCAAAAATTTACCATAGTTTAAGCAGAATGTAGGATTTAGTTTTGAGCAACAGAAAATCTTTTGCAAAATTAAGCCTGAGTGTAGGACGTTCACTAAAGTTAGATTGTTAAGCAAGTTGTGCTGGAATATCAGCATGGTTGTGATGCGGTTGTAGGCACAAAGGCACAGCCCTAGTGCCAAAGGTGTCAGAGCCATGCTGATATTCAGCATAACATGACCACGGGAATGATATTGCTGTTACACAGCAGTTCCAAAACACCATTTATTATCAACGGATTATGATTTGTTCCTTTATTTAACCAGTTACTTTCTTCCAGCAACACATATCCTTGGGCAACTAGCAGAGCTGTGTAATTAACAGATGTGAAAGTTTTCGTTTATTACGCTTTAGAATATCAGCTCTGTTAACTTCTGTTTTTTCTGGGGTTGAATCCCAAACAGCGTTAAGGGTGTACAATACATTGTAAACACAACATTCAGCCTTGTGTTAGGAGCTAGTTAGCTTTGCAGCTGTAACTAAAACAGAATATAAAAAGCTGTCTATAAAATACAGACGGTTCACAGGCGTTTCAGACAACTTTGAAGCAATTATTAATGTTTAACAACGTTAGTTAGCGAAACGGTAGTTTCAGCAAGCAGTTGCTCTCTCCTCCCTATGGCAGACCCTACAGACCTACTTTCACCCATGCTGTGACCGACAGTTAGTGTGTTACTGTTTGTAGAACACCTGGGACGTGGAGTGATGCATCCAGTTAAACGTCCCAGTGGTGTTACCGTCCATTATCACCAATCGCGGAATGCTTCTCATCCAATCAGTTTGCTCGGGTGTAATTTACTGTTGTATAATGCTGTTTGTTTACTCTGGAGCAATTCTGCTGAATCTCATGATCATGCAAAGATTTAAAAATATGAAGGAGAAGAAGGATATAATGTATTGTGATTACAACAATTTAGTCGTTTTGTAATACAGATCATTTAACAGAATTAAACAGAACAGAATAATGTTTCTCAAGATGGTGTCTCATTTTCTGCTCTGTGATCACTGTTTATTGATCATCCTGAAGACCAGCAAAAGACCTTTGTGTTTATCTCCTGCTCATAAGAAACACCGTGGAGAAAAACTAAATCCAACAGGAAAGAAGAAAAATGGGAAATAATAAGTGAAATAATAAAGGAGGTTAAATTGTGTTACAAAGTGTTTTAGGAAAAAGGGGGGGAAAAAACTTTAACAATGTTTGCAAAAACATGAAGTTCTACTGTAGCGTAACAGTTAACCAAACTACATCATGCCTTCCACAAACAGCAGAGTGCGAGCAGATGTCAAGAAATGAGAAAGCCAGATGTGTACACTTACAGTTCCGCAAAAGTCCCTTTCTGAGTCTCCTAGTGAATACACATTGCCACATCATGACACTTCAAATCACAGCCTCACACTGCAGTGACCCATGGACCTGCTCACAGAGTCAAAGTACAGCGCGCGCTCGCTCGCTCACTCACTCACACTCTCTCACACACACACACACACACACACGCCCTACGTTCTCTCTCCAAAGTGTTATTAAGAGTACAGTCCAGCCGCAAATCCAGTGGTGCTGCCTCTCAGACTTGCAGCAGCTGTGCAGCTCCTCACGGCTCACACGCAAACATCACACGCAGTAAACTTACAGCCGCGCGTGCTCATTCCGCGCGTGCGCGCCCGAGCGTTCATCGCTACACGCTTCACAGATGAGGAGGACCCTGAGCCGCCACGTCGCTCGGAACCGCTGCGCGCGCGAGACCTTCAGGAACATTTACAGCCACGGACACGCGAAGAACAGTGGAGCCAAACAACCGCCATTTTGGGAAGGGCAAATAATAATAATAATAATAATAATAATAATAACAGTGCGGGTTTTTTTTTTTTGTTTGGTTACACCTCTCAGGTTTGCATGTCCTTTAAAGCTGCTCTATCTAATATTTTAACTTTTCTACTCTGTTTGACGCAGTTGGATAAAAATTCTCCTGTTGTAACTAGTATTGCTGTTTCCATACGTTTGACTGAAGTGTTTGTACACTGGGGACAAAAGTTTTAAGAATGACACAAATATTAATGTTTACAAAGTCTGCTACTGCAGTGTTTATAGATCTTTTTGTCAGATGTTACTATGGTATACTGAAGTATAATTACGAGCATTTCATAAGTGTCAAAGGCTTTATTGACGATTACATTAAGTTTATGCAAATAGGCAATATTTGCAGTGTTGACCCTTCTTTTTCAAGACCTCTGCAATTCGCCCTAGCATGCTGTCAGACAACTTCTGGGCCACATCCTGACTCATGGCAGCCCATTCTTAACCAATTCTTAGAGTTTTTGTTTGTTTATTCATCCGCCTTTTAAGGATTGACCACAAATTCTCAATGGGATTAAGGTCTGGGGAGTTTCCTGGCCATGGACCCCAAATGTCCATGTTTTGTTCCCCAAGCTACTTAGTTATCACGTTTGCCTTATGGCAAGGTGCTCCATCATGCTGGAAAGGGCATTGTTCATCCTTCTTGGAAAGCTAGGAGGAGTTGCTGTCAGAGGATGTTTTTGTACCATTCTTTACTCATGGCAAAATTGAGAATGAGGAACTTACCAACTTCCCTCAGATTGAAGAAACTACTTGGATGAGTAGTGAAACATTTCTATCTAATAAGATAGAAGTCTAGTTGACATGACTCAACTTCCAAATAATCCCATCTGGATGACTGAGAATCCTATCTCTGTTGTAGCTTCTCACAGACCAAGACACCCTCAGCTCATCAGTTGAAACTTAATCTCAGCACCACCACCTGCTGTTTATCCCAGGTGATAACTACATCTCTCCATCATGATCTTGTAATACACCTCTCAGATCAGATTATCTCAGATTATCTTCAGTAACTGCCCACAACTTTGGGGTCACCCTGGACAATCAACTGTCCTTTTCCTCTCACATTGCTACCTTATACGCTTACTGTACGTCAATTTTGTCTTTATAACATCAGAAGGATTTGTCCATTTCTCTTCACATAAGCCACACAGGTGCCTGTTCAGTCCCTTGTTTTTTTTTTTTCGAGACTACTACAACTCGGGTCTGCATATACACACCACTCAACTTCTGCAGATGAACTGTGCAGATGAGCACAACTTGTTTTCCTAACCTTCCTAAGTTGTTCCACACCAGCACACTTCATTGCTCCCTCCAATGGCTTCCTGTAGCTACACACATCAGATTCATAACACCATTGCTTGCCTACAAAGCCAAAAAAGTGCATCACCCACTTACAGTTGAGGACAAAATTATTAGCCCCCCTATGAAATTTTAAGTTTCCTCAAGATATTCACACGTACCTATTTAACAGAGCAAGGAATTTTTAACACAGCATTTCTGAACTTAAAATTGTTCATTATAAAGACCAAAAATATTTATATTTGCACACCAAAACATTGTTTTGTAAGAAAAAGCTAAAATTACCAGGGACATTATTGTTAGCCCCCCTTTAAGAAATGACCACTTATTAAGTCACCGCGCAAGCCACCTTTGTGCAGGGATGTGCTTTACCTTCACAGGTGATGTGCGTAAAGGAGATCAGCTGAAACAGGTGATCTCACTCAATAATTAAGTTAATTTAAGGTATAAAAGCCTCAGTATGGGTCATTGAGTTGTCATTTCAGAAAGCAACATGCCAAAAACAAAGGAACTCATTTTGGACTTGAGACAAAGAATTATTGATGCACATAAAACAGGAGAAAGATATACAAAGCTATCCAAGTGTTTCCAAGTCTCAAGAACTGGAGTGAGAGGTATAATCCGGAAATTCAAAGAAAGCCACACAGTGCAGAACAAGCCTGGCAGAGGGAGGAAGCGAAAGATTTCAAAGACACTGGAAAGAAAACTAGTGAGAGATGTGTCTAAAGACCCCAGAACAACTACCAAGACACTGGCGAATGACTTGGCCACATCAGGAATTATAGTCTCTAAGAAGACCATCACTAGAGCTCTGCACAGGAATGAACTGAGAGGCTACAGACCAATACACCTACAAGCCAGAATTAAATATGCTCAGGACAACCTGGAGAAAGATTATTCATACTGGAAGTGTGTCTTATGGTCTGATGAGACTAAACTAGAGCTCTTTGGACACAGAGACACTGCTTACGTTTGGAGGAAAAAAGGTGAGACATTCAACCCAAAGAACACAGTCCCCACAGTGAAACACGGTGGTGGGAGTATTATGCTGTGGGGATGCTTCAGTGCATCTGGATCTGGAAATCTTGTCAAGGTGGAAGGGATCATGAATAAAGAAAAATTTGAGGATATTTTGAAAGAAAACCTTAAGCAGTCAGCAGTAAAACTAGGTCTGAGTCGTCGCTTCATCTTCCAGCATGACAACTATTCTAACCATACACAGTACATCTCTCTTGGTGAAGAACTATCTCCAGACAAGCAAGGTGAATGTCATCGAATGGCCTGCACAAAGCCCTGACTTAAATCCAATAGAAAATATGTGGAGTGACCTAAAGAAAAAAATCCATGCCAGAAAACCATCAAATCTAGAGAAACTTGAGAGGTTTGCCATAGAAGAATGGGCCAGGATTCCTCAAATGAAGTGTCAGAGACTTGTTGACGATTACAACAAACGACTGCAGGCAGTTATCCAGCAAAAAGGATACACATTAGACTATTAGAATGTGGGGGGCTAATAATTTTGTCCTCAACTGTACCTAAAAGAACCTTTCCTACTGTGCCCTACACCATGTTCCCTCTGATCCTCCAGCGCTGTTTGACTGGTCCCACCATCTCTCAGAAAGACGTGCATTCTGCCAACTAATTGGTGGAACAATTTAATAATAGAAATCATACTATGCACTCACTGGCAAGTTACTTTGTAGGTATTCGGGTTAAAAGAGTATATATAAATATACTTCTATATATATATATATATATATATATATATATATATATATATATATATATATATATAAAGGCAGAGTTTGACTGCTGAGAGTCCATGGATGAGGAATAAGAAATATCTTATTATATATCTAATGGTAGAAAAGAAAATGGGTCAGGTTCTGGGAGGGATAATAGGCTACAGGAAGACCCTGTGAAGGTGAAAGATACCAAGTGATTATCAAAAATCACTTATGTATGGTCACCCATTATATATAATATATATAAAAGTTTAATCTCTCTCTCTCTCTCTCTCTATCTCTGTATTTTTTGTACCAATGTTCCACGGGCATAAGAATGTTTGATGTCAACCTGACTGACAACAAAACACTCATCCAGACATATGACTTCCTTGCTGATCATTAATCGTCCTTATACCACACTATACAATGGTTAGAGTTGATGTTTTTTCAGGGCAAAAAAAAAACAAAACATTAAAACTATTTTTAAAACCATGAACTGAGCAAGTGAATACAGAGAATGAACGAAAAATATAGTAGTTAATTTGCTTTACCCTTTACATTTACATTTACTAACACCTGGATTAATGTTTTACGGTGGTGGCACGGTGGCTTAGTGGTAAGCACTATCACCTCACACCCTTAAGGTTCAGGTATGATTCCAGCCTCGGGGTCTGTGTGATGTTCTCCCTGTTCTCAGTGGGTTTCCTCTGGGTACACTGGTTTCCTCCCACAATTAATTGACATTCCCGCAGTATTAGTGTATTGAATGAGTGTCTGAATGTTCACTGGAGGTCCTACAACAGTTGTAAAAATGGGAATAAATATAATGGTCACCATTGACCTTCACAATCCCTAGTTGGAATACCTAGATTCCTAGACTGGAATTCCTAGATGGATGGATGGATTACAGACCTGCTGTCATAAAATGTTTAAGAAAAAAAAAAAACACCGAAAATCGATAAATGTTCAGCCACAAGATGTCGCTGAAGATTTTATAATAATTCTGAGGATTTTTACGGGGCAAGTGCTCAAATGCATTTTAACTGCAATCAATCTGAGTACTTAAACACGTTTGATACAGCTTTATTTTAAAATATAAAAAATTCCATTATAACATTTTATTACAACATTATGAAATAAAGTGATTTCAACGTCTAATTTCAGGTAGTTATAGGCAAGTGATTTAACCGAAGTCTGCTAGATACAAGTGAGGGATTAGTTAATCTTATTGTTGTAGTTGGCCAATAAGGACCGTTTATGTAAATTGAGGGTCGGGCTTCTCACCATAACTAGCCAATAAACCCTATGTATGCAAATAAGGCGCTATAAAATACGCCCAGTCTGGCGCTGGATCAAACGCTGTCTCTGCAGTTAAGCCAATCGGAACCTGTATGCAAAACAGACGCACTGACGTTCGGCTCGTGCTGAAACCAGACCAATAGGAGACCGTATGCAAATTAACCCGGGTATGAGAGACTATCTTCGCTTGTGCGGCTTCATACGCGGCGTATTCTAGTAGCGTGGAGGAGCCTGTGTGTGCTCTGCCCCAGCACTTTACCGTCAGTGAGATCCGCACAGTTTGCCTCGCGGATTATTTATTTGATGTGCAATATGACATACGAGGAATTTTGCGGGGATAACGCGACGGAAAGGTTGGTTATATTCTTTTATTTTTATCTAGAAATGCACATGCACATTGTGCGTGCGTGTGTGTGGTATTGGTTTTAGCGAGCCACATGCGCAGTAGGTTAGGAAACTGCAGATATGATTAGCTAACCTCAGTGTAATGTTCTGGTGATTCTTGGAAAAAGTAGTGTGTAACGTTCATCTGCACAGGCGTGCATGAAAGACACGTCACAGTTCAATCTCACAGTAGATGCGTCTAACACTGAACGGTTCTGAATCTGCAGAAAACTCATGCACGATACTTAATGCACATGTCATGAATTGCTTTTCTATTTAGTGTGTTGCCATGCTAGTTGTATTGAGGGGGACACTGAGTTAAAAGGTGTGTTGCTCCTTTTTGCACAGAATGGAGTCTGTGGTGAAGGCACTGGAGGAGGTGCTGACTGCTGCTTTACCTCAGGGCTGCATCACAGTCGGGGTTTACGAGGCTGCACAATCACTCAACATGTAAGTCAAGAGTCCTTCACGTCCACCTCCACACAGCAACCCACTGAATGCATCTGTAGATGATGAATAATGTATAACGCTCATATGTGTCCTTCTCCTCCCACAGAGATCCAGACAACGTGGTCTTGTGTCTTCTGGCTACAGACGAGGAGGACGTCCAGGACGTCGCCCTTCAGATCCACTTCACACTCATCCAGGCCTTCTGCTGCGAAAACGACATCAACATTCTGCGTGTGAGCAACATGAGGTGGCTGGCGGAGATCCTGGACGGTGTCAAGCCTATGGGAGGAGAGCCGGTGGATCTGCACTGCGTCTTAGTCACCGTACGTTTCATTTCCTTTCTCTGTGATCTGAAGGAAGGTTAAGCAGTTCAGACGTTTAAATGCAAAGAGCACCTCTGTGCCAGTACACTGTGGCACGGCACGCCTGCTCCTTTGGGCTTGTTCCTATGCAGGCTGCGAATCCGCATGCACGCCGTGTCGGTTACTCGGGATTGACCTCGCCTGCCTTCTTTGCAAATCCATGGCACTGCGAACTGTTTGCGCCAAAGACTGACTGGGCTGAGAGTTGTAGGTTTTAGCCGCTGCCTTTGAAGACGGCTTGTTAAAAGCTGCCCGAGTGTGTGTGATGTGGCATTCCAGTCAGTCTGAGGCTGCAGCAAATTGGCAGCCCTACAGAGGCATCTGACTCGAGTTACTGAGCTTTTTGCAGCTGCTTTGGGCAGAGTTCACAGCACTTCCTGCTCGACTGTTTGCGCAAACAGTGTTTCCTGGAAAGAAATGTTCTGTAAAGTGACCAGTCATTTGCAAATTTGAAACTTTTTTTTTTTTTTTTAAGTTAGCAAGGAGCACTTAAATCACTTGCTGCCAAACTTGCTGTGTGGTCCACACTACTTAGAATCCTTCATCTCTTCTTCTGAATAGAGCAGACATGCATGCAAAACCTTTTTGTTTTCCTTTAATAAAAGTGTTTTTAATGTATAATTATTGTTTAGCCCCAGTGAATAATTTGCATTTGTATTCTTTTCAGAAACCACAGTCGTCTGCATGCAAAGACCCAGCCTTGAGTAAACTGAATCGTTTCTGCAGAGACAGTCGCTGTTTGGACCAGTGGGTGCCCGTCATCAACCTGCCTGAACGATGATGACGAGCAGATGGATCATATCACGAAACCACACAAAGCTACTGCACCGTATTTGTGTATACCTGCCTCGGCCGAATCCCTGGACTGTCTTTACATTGTCACAAGGAGGGTGACAGGAGGGGGGAAATCGACAAAATGCAAGGAACAAGGAAATCTAATCCACCAGCAACGCTGATCAGGAGCATGGGGATTTTCTTTCAGGCCCAGAGCGTGAGGCATGAACAGGAAGCATGACTCAGCAGGGTGTTAGCAATGTTCACAAAGAATGAACAGCTCCTGCCTTTCCGGGAATAATGAGACTGCACCGGAAATCAAAAGACCAGAATAAATTGGAGTGACTGCACTGAGCACGACTCAGATCGATGGATTACTAAACACATTTTCCAAAACACAATGTTCTGGAAATTGGAAGGGGCCTTTTAACTTATGATGTTTAATTATTACCTTTAATTACTCTATTTAAACAGGGCAAAATAGTGCTTTTGGTTTTTGCAAAACTTTAGAGTTGTGACCATTCTTTGTTCGTCTGTTAAATGTGTTAATTTAATGATTTGTATTTATGTTGCAATGTACAGGTTTTTTTTTTTTTTTTTTTTTAATTGTTAAATAAATAAAATTAAAGTGCAAAAATGACGTGGTTTCCGTCCTGTATTTTGGGAAGCTTTTCTAGATCTATAAAATGTGTGCCTTTTTTTTTTTTCTTTTTTTTTGTCGTTGCCTTATGATGTCAAAGATCAGTATGACACACTTGTGTTGGAGTGACCTCGGTCACCCTGTACATGAGCTAACGTTAGCCGGCTGTACTGACTCTGCACATAACGTATAGAACAAGCATTGTTTTTGTTTTGTTTTGTTTTATTACTTTGCACTAAAAAGTAGGCATGTATTGACAACCGGTTAAATGTGTTAAAGCAATATTGAACAAGCAAAAAAATATTTAGACACTTCTGTTGTTTCTTTTCTGGAAAAGGCATTCCCAAAACTCACATTTTGAAAAGTCGCAGAGAGCAGAACTTGCCACTCACAAATGAGTGGCAAGAACATTTGTGAGTCTGAGGACTGTAGGAGGAAACCCACCAAGCACTGGGAGAACATACGAACTCCATGCACTCCATGCATGAGTTTTACAACACACTTGTAATGACATTACTGTCAGTGACCTGTTGATATTCTAGAATTTTTCTCAAAATTTAAACTTAAATTTATGAAACTGAAACTTAAATTAGTTCACTTGCTTGGTGGGTTTCCTCCTACAGTCCAAAGACCTGCATATTAGCGTAATTGGCGTTCCCAAATTGTCTGTGGTGTGTGAATGTGGCCTGCGATGGATTGGCATCCCGTCCAGGGTGTATCCCCCGCCTTGTGCCCTAAGCCTCCTGGGATAGGATCCGGATCGCAGGATAAAGTGGTATAGATGGGTGAGTGAGTGTAGAATCGCCCAGGCTTGCTCCTAAGAATAGTACATTTCAGTTTTTTAATGCTTCGGCTTCTGTTGGATCGCTGCCTGGAATGTGCGTTGCTTGCGTTTCATATTTTGAAACGAAACCAAACCTGCACAATGTTTACGATATTTTCATTTCTGTTGGCTGAGTCGTGCAATAATCAGAAACAAAATGTTCCCAATTCCTTTGTGTACACCAACAGGTTTTGCTGTGTTGCCTTCATCTCATGAAAAATGCACCACCAGCAAAATGTTTCGCGCTCTAAGCACATAATAATGGCATGGGCGGTAATCTTGCAGTGCATCATTCACCCTCCTTTGTTTTGGCAACAGTAAAACAAGGACACTGAGCCCAGAGAAAACAGCCCACACCCTTGCTTTCCAACAAAACCAAAAATAGACGTACTAATGCACCCTGACAGCTTGAGAACTCTGTTCCGGTGTGTATCGCAGCTGCGCTGTGGGCTGACTGCTGGGCCTCTGGGGTCTACTGTCTTTACACAAAACAGGAGATAACAAGGTTCCTCACAGAGCCCAAAATAGTAGCAGCTCAGAGAGAGAGAGAGAAAGTGAGTATGTCAAGCATACCCAGCAGCAGGACACTGCTAATGGGGGTTGTTGTTTAGGGAGAAAGGAGACCTGAAAGAAATGCCAGTGGCATGAGTCAAAGCCAATTGAAACTGGGTAGAGCTAAAAATAATCCTGAAGGCAGGCTGAGCACTTCCTGCTGGAGCTCAAAGGAAAGTGGTTGGCATTAGCGCTCGAAGCATGAAGGCCAGCTGTAAATCAGGTACAAGGGACTGGTAAGAAGTCCACTGGTCATTTCAACCTAACCTGCTGAAGAAAAGGTGGAGACAGGAGTTCTCCTAGGAGGAATTATGACTTCTGAAAAATCGTTGGTGAAATCCACTAATGCGTCAAAGACAGGAAGATGCATTTATATGCCGAGAGAGTTTTACAGTCCTCTGTGTCATTTACTGGTGAGAGAGACCTGGTGGAGTCGTTTGTAGACATGGGAACAGAAAACATCTCACATTATCTCTGCACTGGTGAGCACTCAGGAATTTCTAAAGCTGATGTTCAGTTATTCGTACTTTGCAAAAGGAAGGAATGCAGACGCAAGCAAATGGAGAGAGAGAGAGAGAGAACGGCTGCTTTGTGGCCCGCGAAGTTCGTTAGACGCACCACATCAGCCATTCCCATGACTTAAGGAATGCAAACTTATTAAGGGGGTCTAACGGCAGAGATGCAGGTCAAACTCACTCCGCTTAAGGGTCAGAAATGTTATGTAGTTGTAAATCCCCTGACTTGTTTATCCGGTTCATAAAACATTGGAATGTAACTCCTCCCTTAGTAGTGCTGAGGATGGTTTTAGTGGTCTCAGGTCAATAACACTAGACAAAAGGGTAAACTGCAGTGCCCACTGAGCAGCCCATCCTCGCGGACTGACAAAAGCCTTCCTCCGACACTCTGTCTGAAATAAATAGGTCAGATGTCGAATTTATTCCACATACAGGATTTATCATGGAGCTTGTACTCCATGCAGAAAGGCAATTCAATCAGGAAAGGCAACTGGACCGCAAAGCTATGATCATTGCTCATTGCAGGCAAATACACACTGACCTGATTCTGCAAGTGACCAAGCGATGGATTATTACAGACCTCTGCTCTGACCTTAACGGCTTGGAAAAAATACGTTAGTGGAAAGATTTTCTCCAAACGCAAACAGATCACCTGGCTATTTGTCCTTACAATGAATGATGAACAATACGCAGCAGCATTATATAAGCCTGACATATAACATGGTTAACACTAACTAATGTAGCACCTTCAGTACTGTGACCAGAAACATGTTTATCCAGCTCACTGTCAAATTTCAACAATGATTTAGAGCAGCAGGTAGGGTTTTCTCCAGCTCCATCATCACCGGTTTTAACCTGAGAGTTTAGGTTATTTATGAACTGCTTGTACTGTATGTTGATTAGTGACTGTAAATGACCACTTCATGTAAGCAAATATTAGTGCAAAGCAGAAGGAAGTCCTGCCTTAAGCAAATGGCTTCTTTTCTGCTTTTCTCCTCACAAATGTATCCATCAAATCATCACATTTCCAGCTCCTTAAGTTCTAACTAATTTGTCTTCATTTTACACATGTGGACAAAATTGTTGGTACCCTTCGGTCAATGAAAGAAAAACTCACAATGGTCACATAAATAACTTTAATCTGACAAAAGTAATAATTTAAAAAAATTCTATGAATGTTAACCAATGAAAGTCAGACATTGCTTTTCAACCATGCTTCAACAAAATTATTTTAAAAAATAAACTCATGGAACAGGCCTGGACAAAAATGATGGTACCCCTCGAAAATACTAAAAATAATGTGACCAAAGGGACATGTTAATTCAAGGTGTGTCCACTAATTAGCATCACAGGTGTCTACAATCTTGTAATCAGTCAGTGGGCCTATATATAGGGCTCCAGGTAGTCACTGTGTTGTTTGGTGACATGGTATGTACCACACTCAACATGGACCAGAGGAAGCGAAGGAAAGAGTTGTCTCAGGAGATTAGAAAGAAAATTATAGACAAGCATGTTAAAGGTAAAGGCTATAAGACCATTTCCAAGCAGCTAGATGTTCCTGTGACTACAGTTGCACATATTATTCAGAAATTTAAGATCCATGGGACTGTAGCCAACCTCTCTGGACGTGGCCGCAGGAGGAAAATTGATGACAAATCAAAGAGACGGATAATCCGAATGGTAACAAAAGAGCCCAGAAAGACTTCTAAAGAGATCCAAGTTGAACTTCATGCTCAAGGAACATCAGTGTCAGATCGCACCATCCGTCGTTGTTTGAGCCAAAGTGGACTACATGGGAGACGACCAAGGAGGACACCATTGTTGAAAACAAATCATAAAAAAGCCAGACTGGAATATGCCAAACTACATGTTGACAAGCCACAAAGCTTCTGGGAGAATGTCCTATGGACAGATGAGACAAAAATGGAACTTTTTGCCAAGGCACATCAGCTCTATGTTCACAGACGGATGAAGCATATGAAGAAAAGAACACTGTCCCTACTGTGAAACATGGAGGAGGCTCTGTTATGTTCTGGGGCTGCTTTGCTGCATCTGGCACAGGGTGTCTTGAATCTGTGCAGGGTACAATGAAATCTCAAGACTATCAAGGGATTCTAGAGAGAAATGTGCTGGCCAGTGTCAGAAAGCTGGGTCTCAGTCGCAGGTCATGGGTCTTGCAACAGGACAATGACCCAAAACACACAGCTAAAAACACCCAAGAATGGCTAAGAGGAAAACATTGGACTATTCTAAAGTGGCCTTCTATGAGCCCTGACCTCAATCCTATTGAGCATCTTTGGAAGGAGCTGAAACATGCTGTCTGGAAAAGGCACCCTTCAAACCGGAAACAACTGGAGCAGCTTGCTCATGAGGAGTGGGCCAAAATACCTGCAGAGAGGTGCAGAAGTCTCATTGACAGTTACAGGAATCGTTTGATTGCAGTGATTGCCTCAAAAGGTTGTGCAACAAACTATTAAGTTAGGGGTACCATCATTTTTGTCCAGGCCTGTTCCATGAACTTCAATGAGTTAATTTTAAAAAATATATATAATTCTGTTGAAGCATGGTTGAAAAGCAATGTCTGACTTTCATTGGTTAACATTCATAGAATTCTTATTTATTATTAATTAATATTATTTGTCAGATTAAAGTTATTTCTGTGACCATTGTGAGTTTTTCTTTCATTGACTGAAGGGTACCAACAATTTTGTCCACGTGTGTAGTTTTTATTCTAACCTTTACAGGATATTGTTTGTGGGTGTTTCTCGCATTGCCCCACAGTAGTTATCAGATTTGTTTTTTGCACTTTATGTAGCACCAGTTGAAATATCCATCCATTCATCCCTTATCTATGCCGCTTATCCTATGTAGGATCACAGGGGGCCAGGAGCCTCTCCCAGGAAACTGCAGGGTAAACCTTAGACAGGGTCCCAACAAGTCACAGGGCACAAGAACACACACCAACAATCATCCAGCAATGCATGCCTCTGAACTGTGGGAGGAAACCCACAGATAAAACAATTGGGACCTAACCGACTGCTCACTGAAAATAAATTCAGAGCCACAAACGCATAACATCTCCAGAGATTACTTCTGATTCTCGGACTCCACATTCATTGGGGTGTGCACATGCACCCAGTTCCTGGCAAGTGGCAACTATTTGAGACTTGTGAAACTTTTTGTTATAGTTCTAATTTTGCTTTAGGGTGTTTTCAACAGTCAAAGCATTTTGCATATCCATTAACAGATCCTCTTCTTTTTGATAGTCCTATGGTAATTTTTATATTTGTGCAAACAATATCTCTACCCCTGGGGAAAAAAGTCATCGGTAAAGTTGGTCATAGTGTTCCTAAAGACTGAAAAAAAAAAATAATTATATTTTAGGAGGATTGTTTCATCCAATTAAAACAATCCATATTAACTGTATATATGAGGAATATTCAAGCAAAGCCGGCACTTGTGATAACATTCCCTGTGAACGAAGGCGTAAAACTGATTAACATTTATATGTCAAGCACAGTATGGTGACGAGACTCTTATTCACAGTAAAGTTTTTGAATGGTGCAAACATTTGAGTGTACACATCTGTGAGTGATGACTTCAGCCACGGTGGCACGAAGCCAAGCGCAGTCGCTCCCATGAATTTTCAGTGAGTGGAACGCCTGATCTTTAAATTTCGCTGGATCACCTGTCCACAAACTTGTGGATAATACACATCTGCCTGTGGGATTATATATCTAATCCTTTATGAACACCACTTGTATACTTAGCTGGGAGTTACTGGCACATCGTCCATACAGACCTGACCTCACTTCAAGTAATTTCCACATTAAAGGAAGTCCTGGGAGGCCAGTGTTTCAGACATGAAGCAGGCAGTCTAATTAGGAGAAAACCCTTTGTATGTTAGACATGTTTTTGGGACAAAATATTATTTAAAATGTATTTTATCAAAATTTTTCTTAAAACACTGGTACATAACCAAGGCGCCAATAATTCTGAAACACGGTATGTGCATGCAGTCATTCTACTTGTATGCAGTGGGAAATAAATCAAGACAGGAGTGTTGTGAATAAAATTACATTTAATTTTAACTGGAAAAGGACATTTGTAACATCAGAATTCGCAATCAAGCTCTGGTGTTTTTCACAGGTCAAAGTTTCATTTGAGCAGAACAATCTACACAAAATGGCGAGAATGAGTGCACTTCATATTCAAACAATCTTTTTCTCTGAAAAGCAAAAAGCTTGAGCAAGTCGTCACAACGGTCCATACAAAATCACCTTCAGGGATGAACACATCTATATTTATATGTTGGATTATTACCATCAGGGCACTTTAACAAAAAGGATTCAATACTCGTTAGAGAGGAATACTATAAGACATTGCTGAATAGACAGTGCAAGATTGCTTAGTGATTAAAGAATGCAATTTCACTTATAGTATATACTGTAGTTGGCATACTGTCATTGGAATTTCATGTCTTTGTGACTGCAGTCTAAATTAATATTTTTTTTACTTTCTCAAACTTCAACTGATTGACGAGGGATTATTACTGGCATTCTACTTGGTAAGGTTTGGTTAATCATGTCAGCACTGTCCATAGGCTGTTCCAGCCCAGAATTAATCATGACAAACTCTTGAGAGCTGTCAGCAGTTGTGCTGAACCTTTTTTTTTTTTCTTCGTTTGGCAAAAGGCTTTAATCCATTTGTCCTGAGGATTGGTGATGCACAGTGTGTAGGACTGCATGCTGCAAGCTCACAGTAAAGGAACTCTTGAGGGTGTAAAATAGTAGCAAGAATGAAAGCAGGAAAACTTTAAGGCCTTCACTTGTTTTTAGCCAGCCGTATGATACATAAGCATGATCTTTATGTTAAAAATAAATGCACTCACATACACACATTAAAACGGCATGATATTATGGAAGGTTGTCACACAAACTGCAGTTGTAAACATGGAATGTTCAAATTCACAATAACAGTCACTAGAGGAATTCTTTGCCTCAACATGGATAGAAAGAGAAGCACTGGCAGTGACTCTAGAGACAAGACTATTGCTGGGTAAATTGGACATGACAGAATGGCACAAACAAGTTACAGACTTTCATTCAAAAGAAGAAACTATCATTAGAAATCCAAACAATCAAAAAGCATCTTTTACATGTAAATAAGGCATAATCATTAAAGGGTTACAATATATTAATGTACCATGATTTGCAATCATATATATTGCTACTGTATCTACCATAAACAGGACAACAACAAAGATCGAAAGTTTTCTAAGGTGTAGGCACGAACTGGGTAGACAGGAGATTTTGGGTCATGTTTCTCACACGTTATTAAACATGCTTTTGGCAGGGGTTATGAAATTTAATCCATCCTAAAATACCACTGGATTGTAATGATGATTTGCTCTCATTCTTCCAGCATTGCACTCAGTGTTGCTGTGCACTAAAGACAAGACCACTGCACTTTGGAAAAGCTGATGTGTGGGGCTTGGCAAGAGTGAAAAGAAAGCATGGTTGGTTTAGTGCTCTGACAGAGGAGGTGACCTTTCACTGACCTGTGTGAA
This sequence comes from Clarias fuscus, assembly GCA_030347435.1. Taxonomy (NCBI): domain Eukaryota; kingdom Metazoa; phylum Chordata; class Actinopteri; order Siluriformes; family Clariidae; genus Clarias; species Clarias fuscus. The sequence goes on along the minus strand of CM059206.1, from coordinate 15,375,051 downwards.
GCCCTCTATTGTTCACATGTGCAGAGCTAAAGAGGGAGTGCTACTACTCTTGAGGACGAAATACGTCAGAGTGACGCCACCGGTTCCTCCACAATGAGCAATAGGACTCTAAAGGCTACCAGTCATCTGGGTCGTTTTTAGTGTCTAGTATTAATGAGACAAAGCAACTGGACTTGAGTTAAACCTATATGAGTATGTAGAGCTACTTATTTGGTGCTGTATTCCTAATCCTGTTTGGTTCAACCTTGCTTACTATTCAAACCAGTCCAGAATGGAACAATATAAAACTGTGTACTGACCTACATTTGCAAGAGATTAGTCAATTGCAAGAGATTAGTGCAGACTAGTGAGTGTAGAAATAACTTTTATATCAGTCACCTGAACTTTCCTGCAGGTGGATACAGAGGTTGTTTTTTTATAATGCACCCCCATGTTAAATAGTAGTAAAGGCTAGGGGAAAACCTAGGTTAAAAACCTTTATTTGAGCAACACCTTTATATTATTTAACACCATGTCCCCTTATCTCAAAATGTATTTGATCAGTCTGTTTCCAAAGGGCACCATTTATCAAAGAGTTAGTAAAGATGTGTCTAAATGTTTTTCTAAGACCAACTATAAACAAATCCTGTTTCAGTAACTTCTTGTTCCTCTTTAAACTCACATGGATGTCCATGAACATTAATCACCAGGTGTGCTCAAAGCACAGCTGATTTACATTTATTGTCGTCACATACCCTATAAAGAGCACTGCTGAAAACAACAGATCTTGTATAACAAAATTAAGTATGAATTGAGCAAAAGCTTGGTCACATAGTTATCAGCTGTCAGAATACTCATCTGTAAACAGGTATAATAGTTTTCCTAAGCATGTAGTCACACAAGCGTCTGACTCACAGAGGTATGGCCCAGTGTCTGAAGGCAATAATATGGACATGCTGTATTTGGCTATTTTATAAAATGCTTACTGTATTTATCGAAGAAAAGTCTTCTGTTGTGAGTCTGTGACAGCTCAGACATGCAGACTGCATTATGCTAAAGAATATTAACTACAAGTCCAGTTGCCTTGATTAATTACTACTTGGAACAGTGTTAATTCTGCAGTGAAGCTTCTGTACCAGTAACTGGATGGTTTTATGCTTTAATTGCATTTTGTCTCTTCTGCAAGAATAAATGCACTTGCCCGATGAATAAAAAGTGAAAAATAAAGTCCTGTTTTAGGAAATTTGTAAAAGGCAAATTTTTTAGCTCCAGTGAACACTGTTATAACACAGAGTCAGAGTACTACTGTGGGGCTTCTCTTATCAGAACTGAGGCATTAAGAGGGTGTAATGATCAAAGAGGTGGAATTGGCCTTGATGAGTAAAGCTCTTTGTTTGGGTACTTCCCAACAGATCTTTTTTTTTTCTTTTTCTTTATTTGCAAAACGGTCTGATCTAGACCACATCAGATAGTATGATCACAGTAGACAGCTTCTCAGTTTAGGAAATCAATTGTGGGGTTAAAAGAATCCCAAGCTTTGCCAATGCACCATAAAACTTGTTTACTTAGAGGTTTTTGGTCTCATTTATTATTTTTTTTAATAGAACAGAAGTGAAAGCAGTGGATATGTTTCAAGTGTTGACTCCTGTTCTAGCCTGGAGGGCAGGAGAATAAAAGAAGAGCAAAAATGAGGAGGTTAGCTGACTTTAAGGCGACGAGTGTATGAATTAAGGTAAAATATTCTCTCTATAAAAAAGGAGGCATCAAAGAGCACATAATTAGTGTTTCCCACTACAATATAGTGCAGGGCTTCTTATCCTTAAAAGGGTTTTCGGAGGCCGGGATGCCCATGAGTAGGGGATCGTACTTGGCGTGCTCGCTGCAGTAATGCATAAGGTCTGCAGAGGCTTTAGAAACCTAAAGAGAGAAAGACAAAAAGACAAATGATAATGAAATGAGTGCATTGCAAACCAATGGATTTTCTGTTTCTCCAACAGTTGCTTTGTGTATTATTAGGTCAACATTTTTTTTTTATAAGGCATTCATTTTTTTTTGTCAGATAAAGAAAAAAAAAGAAAGAAAGTTGATTAATCTTCACAAGTGTCCCTAAACCACCTGCAACGAAAGAGGTCTAAAGCATCCATAATCAACAGCATATATTACAGGTCAAATATTTATTTTTTGTATAATATTGATGATGTGACTAAAATTCAAATTGTCTCTCCACATCATGAAACTATACCTGCCTTAAAAAATAATTGCAGGTAGCTGTCTGCTTTCATTGACTCACTAAACTGGCCTCATTTTTAATTCCACAATTCTTACCTAATCCTAATCCTCTCTGCTTTAAGTTAAACTTTATGAACTAGTGCTCTGCTACTTTACATACAACCATGCATTTCCTCAAACAACGTTTGAATTTCTTAATATATACATATATATAATACCAGTTATTAGGAAGAGACCTTTAGGTAGACCTTTACCTTTATTCTCTCAATGTTTGCCTCTATCCGTAGCTGCTGTACGATTCTTCTCGCCTGTGCTATGTTATTTCTTAATATATACATATATATAATACCAGTTATTAGGAAGAGACCTTTAGGTAGACCTTTACCTTTATTCTCTCAATGTTTGCCTCTATCCGTAGCTGCTGTACGATTCTTCTCGCCTGTGCTATGTTATTTGAACTTTGCATCTTTGATGACATTTTTCTTGTTGATCTTCACAGACCTGCAAATACAAATAATTTCACAAATCTGATGCACCATTTCAAAACCATTATCAGGAAAGCACTGTTTTTTAACACTAGGGTAAGTGTTTTGCGCACAAAACAGGACATATGCCATCCATTCTAATGTCTGGTACACACAAACAGTAGCATGCCCTTTACAGAGGCTGGGGCCCCAGCAGTGAGTGGGAGTGTGTGCAATGCTGTCAAAGTGTATGTCACAGCTTTGGCCCAGTTAGAGTCTCTCTGTACAGGGTATGTGCATATAAAAGAGGGAGAGAAAGAGTGCAAGAGAGAGTGAGGGAGAGAGATCGAGAGAGAGAGAGAGAGAGCGAGAGAGAGAGAGAGAGCAAGCGAGAGCAAGACAAAGAGCGACCAAAAAAAATCTGGAGCAAGATGGGTGGGTCTGAACACAGCTGTTGCCATGTGCTTTTGTGTAAACTCCAGTCGCATGCAAACCTGCCATCTCACAGGATTCTCACACACACACATGCATTGACGTTGATACAATTTCCAGCGCAGACAGTGTTTCAGCTGCACCACAAACACTCGTAAACAGACAGCATCCTGAAGCATTTAAAAAAATTATAACAATTGGCACAGTCTAATTTTATGTTGAACTTTGTTTGGTGTGGAACGTTTCTTCAGTACATTTCCACTATTTGAATACTGGAAGCTGTAGCAACAGTACAAGGACAGAAAAGATGTGCATGTTTACACATGACTTTATGCATAAATGTTGCATATAAAAATATGCACTTATTTCTAATTATTTCTGGTTAGTCGTTAGCACTGCTGCCTCACATCTTCAAGGCTGGGGGATTGAATCCTGCTCCAATTTGAGTGTGTGGCGTTTGAGAGTTCTCCCAATGTCTGGTGGGTTTCCTCCGGGGAGTCTAGTTTCTACCCAGAGTGGTTTACTGGTGTTTCCAAATTGTCCATAGTGTATGTGAGTGTGTCTTTAATTGTGCAGAATAAAAGTGCAGTAAGAAGTGTCTAATCAAAGCTTATGCATCCTGACCAACCTGAACTTGATGTGACTTTATCAGACTGTCAGGTTTTAAAACAGACGGAGTAAAAAAATTCATGTGGCTATGGAGGGTCAGGGAGTAAGACACATCATACAACTCTTTCCATGCTGAACAGGAACAAGTGTTACCCTCAGCATTATGCCTAGTTCTGCACTAGCACCAGATGTTCAGACGAGCTACATAGTGCGCAACAGACACTGTTTTATCCCACTTCCTGAGAAACCAGGCACTCTTATCAGACATTTAGAGGAAGAGCACACAAAGCCCTCTGCTCTGTCTGTCTCTCTCTGTCTCTAGGCTCGTATCTCTGCAAAGCGTAACGCCCTGAAACGAACAGAAAGCTCAGAAAGCAGGAGGGCAGAGATAAAGCTGAATGGAGGGACTCATAAAACGTCCTGCTTGATTGATCTGGCGCTGTGCCAGCTATCGAGAGGGGTTAAAAAGCCCCAAAGTACACTGCACGCAACTGCACACACACACAAAAAAAAACAAAAAAAAAAACAAAGAATATATGATATGATGTTTCGATTGTGCTATGTGTATATATGCATAAAACAACCAGCTTGCATTGTGCAAATCTACAGCGTACTAATGGGAGGAAAATGAGACCAACAAACACAAAGGGAACAAACTAAGCTTCCTGCGAAGATTAAACAGAATGACAGTTTCGCTGGAAGCACACGGCAGGAATTTAAACAGAAGACCTCGGTGCGGACGGCTTGATTTCCTGAAACGGCTCTTCTTCAGTGATCACTCCGGAGGTAGAGAAGGACACGCAATGAAAGATTATGACGGCCATTAACTCTGATTAACTGGAGTGCAGGCAATGCCAGCAGTACACAGTATAATTGAGAGGTGACATAAAAGTGGTTATGGGAAATAAGGACTTATATTTAGCTTGCCAAATATGAACAGTAAATGTTTAGTGCAGGGCATAACCGGTTGTTGAGAGGATGTTATTTCAGAATGTGATGGTGCCACAGTTACTGTAGTTTGTTGGTGAAGTCTTTAGTGGCCATACACGATACAAAAAGAAGAAAGTGGGCACATTCATTTTTAACAATTAATTATAATAACATTAATATAATAAAAATAATTGTAATAAAATACTGATTTTCTTTTTAACCCTGCAACCCCATGTTACATTTTTGTGGAAACTGTAAAAAAAAAAAAAAAAAAAGCAACAAAAACCTGCAGGCATTCTTTATAATTTTATGATTGACTGCACTAGCACACATGGTAAGAACTTTGCAGTAAGGAGAAATTTACATCTCCTCATTTCTGATGTGCTGAATCCCCCTCGCGACCTAGCCAAGCTCAGCTTTGAAAACACTGGGACAGCTGTACAAACTGACAAAATTCTAGCGTCTACTGATGACATCATGCAAGTATGTCATATACCGAATTAGGAATTTAAGCACTAGGGAAATAATTCATTTATTAGGTTCTCGAGCTTCCAACTAACTAACGACTAATATGTCCATCCCTTACACATTACAAAGCACATTACAAGTGGGGTGGAAGCCAATGTAAGCACAGATGCAAGCACTTCTTGCTCATAAACACAGCAGCAGTCCTGGGATTTTAACTCCCAATCATCAAGTCACTGCCTAAATATAATTTTCTGCCCACTTGCGAGGAAGACAAAGGTGCGTACAATGAGTAAAATCATTACACATAACACCTACACATTATCCATAAAAAATACAGAGTGAAAATGCAACTGTATGACAGCATGTGCCTTCAGGAACGTGCAAGATCCAACGTTCACCTTTGCAGTCGTTCTGATCTCTGTCTCTGATCTCACGCAACTGTTGTCTGTTGCTGGTGCGAGACCTATGGCACATCCGGTCATTTTTACATTAACAGAGAGCAACAGCTTCACATCTTAACACGGAGACGACAGTCAGAAAGAAACCCACTCGCATACTCGTTCACCCCTATAGCCCGCTCCCTGAGATCAATCCTTCTCCACTTCCTCTCGCCTCGGCCAATTGGATGCTCACATGTGACAACATGAGTAACTAGCAGAGCTCAGATAGCCACATCCGTTTCATTAACCCACTCACTCGCTCCTCTCCCTCGGTCCCCCCTCTCCCTCCCTACAGGAAGCTCCTTCCCTTTCTTCTCCCAGCCTGGACAGTATTAAATGATTAAAAGTTGTGTAAAAAAAATACAGGGGGAAACAGGATGAAGGGGGAGTTAGTAAGAGCAGGAAGCTTGCCACACACATGAGAGCCAAGATGTGAACTAAGCACTACCAGTTAGCTGAGCAAATACAGCACTCAAAGGATTTAGTCTTTCACATCTGCAGTGTTTCATACATTCAAATCAATCCCTGGTGTGTTTACTCCATTCATGCTGGTAAAAACACAATCGGGAGCAAATGTTCTGAGACACTACATCTCGGTCCAGTTCCAAGCATGCCCTGGCATGATTCAATTGCTGTGAGAATGCAGCTTGACCCGGAATCAACAAGCAGGAAGTGAAGCAAATGGGTAATGCGGGTATTAGAAGTATTACAGGCACCGTTTTAATGAAATATGAACCGTTATCTCTCTATTTCCTGAAGGAAATGCGGTCAGTTTAATGATCATCACAATCATCATTTAGATGAATGAAAGTAAAGAAATTCTGTAACTTTTCTATTCAATGTCTGTGTAAATACATACATCTCTATTCACCATATAAAGATAAAACAAAAAACTAAGCAGTTTCAGATTAGCATCATCAAGTAAATACAACACACACACACACACACACACACACACACACACACACACACACACACACACACACACACACACACACACACTTTGTAGTCTTCATGCAGAGCCGCACCCTGAGCTCTTTTCACTCATGTGTATCCTGGCACTTTAGACAGCCTGTCTGGCAGCGAGTGCATGGTCCAGTGATGTTCATAAAGATCCTTTAGTGGCAGAGAGACCGAGCTCCATATGCTGCAGCGGCTCTGAGAATCCATGCGACTGTCCGCAATATCATCCTTGAAAAAGTGCTGTATTCCCGCAGTTATTATAAGCAAACACTTCAACTGACTGACAACTCTACAAGTCATAAGCATGCTTTTTAGTCCATCCCTTTACCTTTATATTTACAAAGAGGATGGCAGGAAATCCTGTGCAACACAGAAACTGCTAGGATGTTGTTTAAAACATTCAATCTTAGCTAAATTGTTGAAATACAACTGAAGTAATCTCACAGAACAAAATGCAATAGTACATATACATTTTGTTTGCATTTACAGCATTTTGCTTCAGAGCCATTTACTGTATATATGTAAAAAAAAAAAAAAAAAAAAAGTGCTTTTGATAATAACGAAATAATTAGATCCAATTCAACTTTCCTCCTCATAGTAAAACATACCGTCACACCCTTAATGTTACGATGTTTAGAGAGCTTTGAATCCCAGCACGCAGGAGTAAATGAACGCTTCTTTATCATGATTGCTTCCGACACAGCGTCTGTTATGAACTGAGGGCTAAAGAGTTGTGATGAACAAGCGAAAGGCAAAGTAGTCAATCTTTCATCTCTTTATGCAGGTAGTTCTTTGAAGGTGTTCAAACTGCAAGAGAAGCAAACACAACAAGACAGGCAAAGATTTCTAGGGAATGAGTCAGGCTAAAGATTTCTCTGTAGGTCATAAACAAGTCAGAGAAAAAGAAAAACATACAAGACCACCTAAGGGCAGACAGCAGGGCTATGCCGAGCAAAAATCCACATGTAAAGGCAAACTGACATCATAAGGCCACCTGAGCAGGCTTCATTGCCCTACATCTGCCCCCTTTCTCTGACTCTGCATGATTGGCCCTGAAGTTTCATTCCAGGAATAACATCTGCACGCAGCAAAAGCCACACAGGGACCACCGGGCATGTGGACGCACCTGGAGAAGACCTTCAGCTGCAAACCCTTAAAAAGACACTCATCGCTATAGTAGATTATAAGGACTGCTGCTCCGTCTGTTCATAATTCAACACTATTGTGCAACAATGTTTGCAGACATACAGGAAGACTGAAACCCACACTATGCCATTCATGATGACACTGCATGCATTCATAAGCAGTGCCAGGAAGCAGCGGGTTTAATAAGACACAGAGTGCTATGTATACAGCACGGGCTTTTCACAGTTCAGTCGTGTAAGCGCTGACGTACAGTGCATATTATTACATGAGGACATGGTATTACATGAGGGTCTCGCACAGCTGTTGACCAAAAAAATTTACATTTTGAAAGAAGTGATATCCTATTAATATGCCAAATGTACAAACTGTAGCTTGAAATGCAGCCACCTGCCATTTAACTGTCCTGCTACATTCTTAGCACTCGTTAGATTTTACAGCAATACAAATTTTACTCTTATTTAGACAAACATGTACTCTAACTTCTCCAATCTACTTTATATGTATTTAATGTAAGTGATCATTGGGGCAGAAATGTTTCCCTACACCTCCAGAGTCTGCAGTTTGATCCCAAACTTGAAATCCTGTGTGTGAGGTATTTCACAGGTTCTCCATGCATTCACCTTGGTTTCCTCTTACTGTCCAAAAAACATGCAGGTGTATAGAGGGGCTACTAAAAATTGTCCCCAAGTGTAAATAAATGCATGAATGTATGAGCACATACTGTAATGCCCTGCAAAGGACTGGCGCTCTAGTAGGGTAAACGCTCCTGCTTTGCATCCGGTCCTCCCAGGACAGGCTCTGGATCCATCTCGACCCTGACCAGGATAACACGGTTACTGAAGCTGAATGAACAAATAAATGAATCATGAGCAAGATGAGAGCCATGGTGGTGACAACTGAGCCCCTTTTTCATGTTTAAGTACCATCCTGATGGCAGCTGTGCATGCACAACTGGAAGTGAAAAGTGTTACAGGTCATCTTGACTTGAACAGAAACTAATGCTTCACACGAGGATGGCCTGGTTGTTCCTTTATTTATTATTGTAGTTGCCTGTATGCCCTAGTCCTGTGCTTTCTCAGAACCGATTTATTATCTCCGATTCTCACTAGGAAGCTGCTCAACAGGAGGCTGATAAGAGCAGCAGGCTGGGTCCTAAAACTGCACATTGCGCTATGAATACACAATAGCACTGTTCAGCATTCACGGTGCACTGGGAGGACAATGGGAACTGTGCTATCAGCACGGTGACACACTCCAGCACGTTAGGCAAGAGACAGTGTGCCAAGAGACAGCAGAACCAGTGACGGACAAGAACGGAGTGAGCTAAGTGCACCCCTATGAGAATTAATCACACAACAGCTTGATGTTATCAGGCAGACGGAGTGTACAGAGTTGAGGCCAAGGAGGCGAGAGGGAGGAGACGAGATGGCCTCTATCACCCAGGAGCAGGGGGAAGGGGGACACTAAAGAATCAGACAGAGTGAAAGAGAGATAGAAAAATAAAGGATTTCGTGGCATATTTTTGAGTTGTTGTCTAGTTAATGTTGAACAAGGCTTGTGTTGATATTCACTCCACAATAAACTTCGAGATCATAAAATCATGCATGGTGAACCTCTATCATGGACTCTTGGTTTCATTTAGAAAACGAGTCACCTGTAATTAATAATGACAACAGTATTGTCACTCCAGTAACAATCCAGTTTATCAATCAAGTAACTTCTCTATTTGTAGTGATATAATATAACACAAACTGTAAGGAAAGATTATGAAATTATTGTGGTAACGTGAAATATTTTCTTTCAGAACATGCATGTTCGTCTTTGCGATACAAAACTGTCTGGTTTCTGCACTACAGTGCTCCACATCTTTAACTCTTTGGATTTAACAAGCTTCAGATGATTATTTTACTATACATTTTGCATATCTATTGTGTAGACTACTGCTAGGAGACCTGAACCAACTGACTGCTGCAATTACCAAGCCCATCACGAGTTGAAGTAGGTGTGTGCAAGTCTGGAAAACTTCAAACTCCAAATGTCAGTCAGTTCCCAGAACTGGCAAGCCCAGTTCATGTCCTGCACTATAAAAGCCTTGCTGATGCAATATATTCAAAACACACAGTATTGCTATTGTGAAGACCTTTAAGGATGGTCACTCCTCATGCTTGCCATTCAGAAGGCAGCAGCATGTTTTGTGCGGAGTCTGTGCTTCTGTAATTAATTGTTTGTCTCGTTCAGAATGCACTGTAATAAACTACGGTATCGAGTGTCCTGACTTTTACTGAGGTCAAACATCTCCTCCAGAGACGTTTAATATCTCGGAATAAATTCTTACAGGTTGAGTCAGTTATTTTACGCTAGTGTGTAAAGTCACAATTTAACGTTCATAGTCGTGCTTCTAAAGGCATCCTTAACTGAACTGACAAAGGCAAGCAAAAAGAGACAAATGGAGACAGAGACAGACAGAAAGCTCTCCTCAAATTATCATGCAAATCCAAAACTGTCAAATGCCTACTTTGATAGTAATTCAGATTAAGATATGAACATGTTTTAATCTAGAACATCATTTGAGATAATAAAAAGAAAGGCAGTAGATCAGGTGCATGTGGCTGCTTTATTCATTGAGTCACAGTCTGAAAGTCTGTCTCTCTCTCTCTCTAGCCACTGGTTAGTGTGAGGCTGAGACAGAATAGGACACAGAGAAGACATGAACGCATGGCTTCATGTGCTACTGTCTGCGAGATAAGAAAAGAGAAGAAGGTCACACACACACAGGGTGATGCTCTCTTCGTTCCACCTGCACTGTGTCCTTGGTTGTGCAGAAACACCCCACTGAATTGTAGCTGAAATTCCTTGTGGAACAACGGCATGAAATGCATAATCAAGTCCATGAAGTTTATTAAAAATATAAAAAATATTGAAAGATAGTATGGAAGATTTTTAAACATCAGCTACCATTCAAAGAACTGAACAATCCGTTATGTATTTCAGTGAGAAAAAACTAGAATATTATAAATAGAATATTATAAAAACTGTAAATCACATCACTACTATAATACCTGGCCAGCCCAATAATAATATAAACGTTTTCCTGTTGAAGTATTTTTTTTCTCGTTTTGTGTTCGAGGTCTTTTTCCAGCATCAGCAGGAGGGGGCTTGCCATTTCCACACTTTAAGAATCATTGTACATCCATGTGGTCAAATGTAACTGATCAACTGGCTATCACAGGAGACAATGTGATCGGTCACACATTAGCCAGAATTGTTGAATAAGCAGCGTAATATAAAATACACTACAGTTTGATCTGATAAAGCAGTATGAATAAGCTGCTGAGAGAATGAGAGGAATAACTTTAGCAAAGCTGCATTACCTATATAGTATATATTAATTAGAGATGGGGAAACAATTTTTTCTGAAATTTAGGAGGTGCATATTTCGCTGCTCTACACACCCCGGCAACACTGCGCAACGAATCCTTTGCCCATGCTGCCCCGTTTATTACAGAGAACATGAGTAAGGGGTGTAATGTCAGCTGAGTCTGTTTGATCTCCTCAGAGCGGGCATTATAAGAACATCAAAACTCTCTCTCTTTTTTTTTTTTGTACAAACAGAAAATGAAAAACTTAAATCGTGCAGGTCATTTTGAAGAGGAGTGGCTTTACCTGGACAACAGCGATCACTACTGATCTGAGTGGCTTCACCGGTCAAGAATATTAGACACTTTCTTTGTCTGTACATTCCTCCATGTAGCCCGTACCCCCCTCCATCTCCTCTTACACAGGTGATTGAGATCAGAGAGTTTAACTCTACGTTTGAAGTACACTTGCTTTTCCTGCTGCCACGGCACATCTGCACAGCAGCAGAGGAGTCCGAAAATAGAGAGGGCAGTGCAAGTGATTGGATGGCAATTGTTGGGGGTGGGGGGGTTGCTCTCAGGAAAAAAAAAACATGGTAGGACAGGAAGCCAAGCAACATGAGAGTCAGAACAGCCAGTCTGCTGTGGCCCACTAAGAAACAACCAGATGAGACATCAATGAGACAAAACGCCATCTGTTTCTATTAATACCTTCTGTCTGGTGCACGCACACAAAGAGAGAAGGGGAGAGAGAGAGAGAGAGAGAGAGAGAGAGAGAGAGAGAGGGAGAGAGAGATCCAGGCATGCAAACCTGTTGCACAAAGTCTATTTGCTTTGAAGCTGGTGGGTGATAAAAAAAATCTTGCATGCAAAGCTGCTGATGGCCATTATGTACTGCTGCAACAAGTTGGGGCATACAACACCTCCAGGTACAAGACTCCCAGTTTTACTTGCACTGCTTGTTCAATCATTAAACCATATATATTTGTACGTGCCTGAATGTCATGGCTGGAAAAAGGTCAATCCGACTACAATATAAAGTCTACAATTACAACAAGGTTAAAGCATTATGAACCTGCCTTATTGCCCACCCTTATCAGGATCACTAGGAATGTTTTAACTTTGCAAAGTTTGCACAGATTTTCGTCAGTCACTTTGATTTCTTAGTCACTTTGACTTCACATGTGATCACCTCAAAAGGCAGTCTTTAAAAAAAAAAAAAAAAAAAAAACACCCCTCTCTTCTCTGCTCTTTAATCCAGACTGACATCCCCTCTGCTGACAGACCAAAGAGAGCCGTTCTTAAATCAACCCTCTTCCTAAAAGCCGCCACGGCTTTGTTCGCTTTCCTGTCTTGCTAGTTATAGCTGCGTCTTTGTAAAGATGAAAAAGATGAAAGCACTGAGTCACGCGGCGGCGGTTAAGAACTGCGCGTCTTCATTGTGAACGCATGGCTCGGAGCCTTTGTACTCAACAGGTATGGGACGAAGTGTGCACAAAAGGTAGTCTTTGTTCAGCTGTTTTCGAGGTGCTTTATCGTAACACGATGGAAGATAGGGGTTCTCTGTGTGCGCGCCGAGGCGTTGATGAAGCTCCCGACTGTAGCTGCATGCTGAGACGCATATTTCAGCCAGGTGGAGAACAAGATCTCAGTGTTTCACAGTTCACAGGTCGATATTCAGTCGCACCTAGTGCCTTCCATATTAATAACCTTTGAACTATTTATTTAGCTCTGTAGTCCTGAATCTTGGAAGTAATTATAATATAGCTCTCGTATGTCCATGCATGTTCGATATTGAAAAATATATTGCCTCTATTTGCTTAATTCACGCTTTCTCTAAAGGGCTACATGGAGCATGATACTTCTAAGACAAGTAGTTGAAAGTCTGCAGGCAAAAAGTTAACTCTACTCTGTTTCTACATCTGCTTCATCGAGGTGGTAATCTATATCACTTGAAGATAATAGCTATGCTACGGTCAAATCAGGTACAACAGCAGGAAGACAGCATGTGGTTTAACAAAGAGTTCTCATTAAAAATGCTTGACAGTTGGTGGCTTGAGAATGGAAGAGCTAGTTAGTGGGTGGGAAATGTAGCCATCTTCATATCTTGATGCACAAACTAAATAGCTTAAAGCAAAGTTGCTCCTTTTCAGTAAAATTTCCAGGGTTGATTAAACACTTTCAGAGTTCATTTGGATCCAAATTGACCTATGCAAGGTGTCATAGTGGTTAACACTGTGGCCTTGCACCTATAGGGTTGAGGGTTTAATTCCCGCCTCTGGTCTGGGTGCATGGAGTTTGCATGTTCTCCTGATGTTTGGCTGGTTTCCTCTGGGTATTCCGGTTTCCTCCTGCAGATCAGGCTAAATGTCATTCGTAAATTGCCTATAGTATGTGTGTGTGCGTGTGCGTGTGTGTGCGCGCGCGCGCGTGTGCATGCCTGCTTCCGCTCTGCAATGGTTTGGTACCTTGTCCAGGGTACACCCTGCCTTGTACCCAAAGTCTCCTGGAATAGGCGCCCTGTGACCCTGGCTACAGGATAAGCAGTATAGAAATGAATAAATGAATGAATGAATACATGTACCTATATGAACACTGCACAATGCTAATTAAACACTCCATTTTGTTCTATTGCATAGTACACAGCAATATTCCCAGTGTTGAGTTATGCAATTAAAAAAAAAAAAATACTGGAACTGAAAAGTCTAAAACTTCACTATATGACAGTCTGTATGTTTTGCTACAGCTCTTCAGTGAGGTGCATTACTTATCTCTTCTCGAATATTCATCATCAACATACACGTTTGTCTCACTGAAAGAAAACTGCTCATTGACGTGTCCTAGCATGGGAAGCTGAATCTGCTGAGCTAAAAAAAAGAAATATGTAAAAACTAGAGCCTCCCATGAAGTGAATGGGACTTCTCGTAAACCACATGACTGAAACTGTCTGTACACATAGGAATTCCTACAGCTGGTTTATCTTGCTGGTTTATCCCTACACATTGTACAAAGCATTTTTACTCGTCAGAATGAAAGTATTTACTCCCATTCACATTATCAGCTGGTTCTGCAACATCACGAGTGCTGTGGTGTAACTATGAACTTCGATGACGGTGTACAGGAAGGTGTACAGGACAGGAAAAAAGTGCCACACTGTTCTAAACAAAACCACAGGAGGATGGGGAAGGAGGTTGGAGATATCTATTCCTTAATTGTCACACTTTTGGTCTTGATATGCTTTTCTGCATGTGTCATCTGTACTTTTTGGTACTTTTTGTCTCCATCATGGACACAATCATCTTGCTCTTTAAAAAGTAGCTGATAATCACTGTAATGAACCTAATGTCCTTGCCACAAGTAAATTGGCCAATAGGCGGCTCTGCGTTACTGACTGACTACTGTTGAAAAGTGCACATGCACATGGGTGTATTGGGCAACAGAAGATCTTAAGTTTTTTTGCCTTAATATTGCACAGCATTGGCACTACAAGCAGTAAGCTCTATTTCATAAATCAAGAAGTTATGATTATTTTAGTACAAAAGTTCTGGCATTTCCACCTTTTTTTTTGTTAGACTCCAGTGTTTTTAGGCAGGGGATATATTTAATAAATAAATAAATAAATAAATAAAAAACACTCAAGGACATTAGTTTTCTCAGACACATGCCTGAGAAAAAGGCAGAAATCGGGAATGATGATTCATGTTTTCTGGACTGTGTGACGTGAACGGAAATGAAGCAGAGCTGCTGTTAGCCAAGGAAACTGGTCACCTGTATTCCCATCACTCAGTCTAACTAACTAAAGGCTGATTTATGGTACAGACTCTACAGTGTCCACATAGTAGCAATAGACTTCCAAGTTCTCCAAGAATTTATAGCTTCTGTTTTTCTATTTGGACCAAAGAATTAAAAAAAAAGTCTGTCAATATTTTCCTAATTGCATACATTTTAATATACTGTAAGTAACTGTTGTTCCACATCTGTTAGCTCCAACCTCAACTATATCTGGCCACTTTTGTTCACCATTGGCTGTAAGACACCAAAAAACTCAGAGAGTGGCGAAGAGACTAGAGACCAACTAGAGGATTGGTGGTGTAATTGCAGCGTGACACGAACACGCCAGCGCACAAGTACTGTATAATTGCTTATATCGATGTAGGCTACGCAAGCAAATTTGAAACAGAAAAGTAAATAAACCTTAAGTCTATACCTTTGCAAGCTGTAACTTAGTTATTAAAGTAGCGTTTATCTCAAAACTGGATATGATGTTAACTTCCAATTTACCTACAGGAACCCATTCACAGGAAGCTAAGAATATAAAATCTGTTTTGCTACTCCATATTAGAAATGTTTATTCAAGTTGCAGATGACTAACTCAATATTAGCTACTACTTTAGACTTGAATATAGCCAATAGCTAATGTGTTTTTTCCCCCTGAACATTATTGTCACTGCAATGCAAAGATGGACGTTTTTTGTGAACTTTCCTGGTGGGGCGCTTGAATTTCCTCTTTTTGGGTCAGCTGTATTTTTTTGTTTGTCTTTTTGTTGTTTACTTTAATTATCTTGTCGCTCACACATTCTTCAATAAATGCTGCACACACACACACACACACACACACACACACACACACACACACACACACACACACACAGTATAGCCGACACCCTACATTTATTGAACAGGTTCGTGTGGACAACAACAAACTTTTCCATTCCATATCTACTGTTGGTATTCGTGATGATGTGGGGAGCAGTGTTGTGAAAGCAGCTACTCAATGACTGGCTAAATACAACTAAAGAATGATAAGCATTCTTCCATGTAAGCCTTTATTTTAGATCTGGTTTGTGTTGAACTATAAAGCCTTAGATTGTGTTGTCCCTAGGAATATTCACTAAGCTACTTACAAGGAAATCTCTTGGAAGGACATGCCAAACAAGATAAAGTGTGACCTTTTGGTACTACGGTTACAACAACAACGAAACTTAATAATATTAGACAGGCAGGTTATACATAACCTCAAGTGTTTCACTTTGTGGTGCAAATATTGCAGACAGGACATATTTTCCCCATATTTTCTGATTGTTTGTTTTTGCAGACACAATGCTCTCAGAGACATACCACCAGCACCAGTGTTACGTGACAAAGTAAAATTTTGCATTGTTTCCCAAATAATAAAGTCAATGCTCTATTAAAGAAACCATTGTAAAATGTATATGTTAATTATACATAAAATCACTCTCAAAAGATTTGCTTCACCTTTTGCATATTGCACATCTGTTTAATGTGTACATGAGAGCATGCTTAAAAACGTGAATGATGGAGGAAGTCATTGTTCAGTGAAAAAAGAAACAGTGCAGTGATGTAAGTTGAGTCTGGTGTAGCTTTAAGCACAGTAGTTATTGCACATTATGCAGTAATGTTTTTTTTTTGTTTTTAAGTGTGACACTACTTTAAAAGATTATTTTTGTTTTCGAGTGTGTTGTTGCTCTAATTCTAATCGTTGATAGCTGTAAACTTAGAACTACAGGAATTTCATTGACTTTTCTCAATAGCTCTCAAACAATCCATTATGAAAACACCAGGAATGAAAACACCAGTCATAGTTCAGTTACAGACATGCACAAGTCATGCGGTGCTTCCTGCATAGTATTAATCTTGCTACGCATTTTGCATTTACATTTATTTCTTTTTTCTTGCCCATTTTAATGCAAATTAATAAATACTGGATAATTATCATTTATACACTTTTTTTTTTTTTTACACTTTTCACTCATTTCCATACTTGTTTAATTCTGTAAAGCTGCTTTGTGACAAAGACAATTGCTAATAATGCTATATAAATTAAATTAAACTGAACTGAAATACCAAAACAAGATTAATATACTATACATAGTTATGGAATACAGGATATCAAAGATCTGGTATGTGTGTGTTTTGTTTTTTGTTTTTTTTTACAACACGATTAAACAACTGATACAGCCAAGAGGAACATCTTATTGTCAAGTTGCAGAGCGGCCGGAGGGAAGGGCTAGACAGGAACTGACTGGCGTCCTGAGTTCAATTTGTTTCCAACTGCACTTTCCTAATCATCAAGGATTACGTACGTCTTTTTTTTTTTTTTAGAGGAAAGGGCAGTTGCAAACACACACAGTGCCTCTTAAAAGTGTGATTGCATTTCTTAGTGAGTAACTGGCAGCATGTGCATTTCAGCTTTGACCTTTCAAGAAAAAAAAAGGAGTAAGAGACCAGGGCTTTGTCCGTCTCTTTCCCCAACTCGTGCACACTTCCTGATTTGTGGGCTGGGATATTCTTATTACTGCATGAATGAATGCGTTTAGGTCGCGCCACTGTGTCCACGTCTAGACAAACAGGCTAGACTAAGCTCATTTCAGAGGAATCTGGCAGACCCACTGTAGCACTAGACCATGCCTCTCTCCCCACACCCTACAACAGAAACTCAAATGCAGCACTTATTTCTGACAAGGTGCTTTTTAAAATAAAATAAAAATCTTACCTCAAAAGCCTTACTATGTCTTCAACTTGTTTAAATAAAAAAGTTTCATAGTTAGTCAGAGATGCATAAAATTACAACCACCTCAATGTGGAAACCTTTCTTGTTTTTAGTATCTCTTTGCAAATGGGAAAATCTCTCTGCAAACACTCACAATGGAAGAGTAAAGGGAGGATTTTTCCATTAGGGAAGTTTGCGTATGCATGCATGAAATGCAACGTAACCACAAGTACTCTGACATTGCAGCGTGGCACAGATAGTGCGTAATCAGGCACTGGGTGTGCACCGAGAAAAAGCACGACGTAAGCACTTGCAAGGACACAGGAGTGGAGCAGTCACCTTTTACCCTAATCCTCATTCAGTGCTCCTCTCCACACAGGACAAAAATGATAATTTTGGATTCAAATGAAGAATGAACTTTGGGGGATTATCATGAGTTTGTTTCTACTTAAAATGTTTGCATTCTGGAGGGACAAAAGTATATTAAAAAAATTAGAAATCAGAACAAGCCCCATCCAATCATCAAACTTCTCTAAACTAGACTCAGAAATAGACTCAATACGCACATGCACACGCTAAGCTAGGTTTTTGTAGCAATGCAGTCTGAATGAACATGTTCATTACACTGTTATAAGAAGGCATCTTGTTCACATGCTGGGTGTAGTTCGCCTTTTGGAAAGAATGTGTGCATGTGTGAGCAATGACTGAATACACAGTTTAACACATTTAAAGAAACCAATGAAAAAAAATCACTATGATTTAAGGCTGATAAATAGTTTTAATCCTAAGTATAAAATAGCAGCATGTCTGATGTCAGACTTTACTGATGAAGAGATGGTTGGATCGATCACTTGATACATAATGTTTTGGATTAGTGAAGCCTTTCTGTAGATACTGATCCTAGTGTGCTGATTAATCTTTATTGCTCTTGTCATATTCTTATGTTAAGCACAATAAAAAAAAAAAAACCTAAGGGACCGGGATTGTTTCAGAGAGCCGTGTTCATTTTGCTTCGTGTGAACACAAGCGTGGGGAAACGTGCAAGATTCTGCTGGAAAAGATGGTCTTGAGCACAGTACGGTGTATTTGGGCTCGGATCAAATCAGATATAAAAGCAAATCGTACCTGCATATGAAAGTGTAGTGCTGTTCAGATGCAAAGTTATCAGTGCTGTCTTTCTTCTCTAAAATATCTATGTACATGCAGCATGTGCCAATCTCATGCTCTGACCTACACAGCTATAGCTGATGAAGTAGGAAGTACTTAAATATTATATTAAAAATAATAAATATTATTGAAATATCAATAAGCAATAATATTAGGCATAGTGCCAAGATTGACTTTTCTCTGTATTTAATATTGGCTTGCAAACCAACTACGTGCATACCGACACCTGCTGTATCGGCGAGCGAAAATATACACGTGTACCCGAGTACGAGAGTAGAGAATAATAATACGGATGCTGGGCAGTGGGGGAATGGGGAGGGGGAGCAATCGTTCTTGGGCACGGTACAAAATCAATCGTGCCTAGTGTGAAAGTGCCCTTAGAATCCAGTTCAGCTGACTCACAATAGAGGAGGCAAGTTTCTGAGAACTGTGTCAACAATCAGTCAGATAAAACTTATCCTACTTGCTTAACATCTGCTCTTCTGCAAGTTCCTGTAACTACCACTCTATAACATCCAGTACAGAAGGATGGAAAAAGAGCTCATCTAAATGAATGTGCAGTGCATATGCGTAATATTTAAGATCTCAGCATTCCTGTGGCTCATTTGAGCTGATAAAAGAGTACAAGAGGTAGAAGAGATAACATGAAAACAGCTTATTTTTGGTAGCACATGAGGAATGCAGATAAAGTTCCTACCCAAGTGCTAAATGGACTTAAATGCAGACATGCAAATGTTGCAGACTCCTCATGAACGTCACACACACACACACACACACACACACACACACACACACACACACACACACACACACACACACACACACACACACTTTGACCGTGACTAAACAGCATTTGATTTGCAAATGAGTGTCATGATGAAAAGGATAAGAGACATTCCTGGGGATCCTCACACCATAAAAAGCACTTCAACTCTGTGTTCAGTTGAATACAGGAATGGAAAAGGGTCACAGCTAAAACATGCAGGATGAAAGTGGAGATACACCACCCAGGCATGACTACGGTGCACGAGGGCGTCATGCAGGCTCGCCATTCATGTTTGGCTAATGCTTAATTACATCAACTTGATGTTTCTTTTTAAATGATCTCAGATATAATTCTCATAAGAGTAAGGAAAAAATTGATGGAAGCACATGTGATTAGCAGGAGAAATCATTCATCATCTGATATCTATATTTAACTTTTCTGCTTGTGTCAGCAGTACATACAGCTAGTCTTGATCATTATCGTCATAATTGACAAAAGAATTTAAGCACATAACGATTCACATTTTTTAGATATTTTTTTGGAAACATGATTAGGAAGGTGACGTGTCCTTCTGGAAAATCCGTTAGATTAAAACCGTTTGTTTGAATAAATAAATTTCTTTCTTATTCAGGATTAATTATGCAGCGTAACTGAGCTGAACCTGACTACGCCAAATGCAATAGCTGCAAATAGGGCTGCGTGAATTTATAAAAAATAATACATTCGATTATTTTGACACATTCTGATTTGAACTAAAATATGTAACTATTCAAATGTACCATTCAGTATTAAAAGGTATTTATCTAATTAAACAGCACAAATCATCACACAAAGGCCACATGTGCTTGCTCAAGGGCCCAACAATGGCAACCTGGCTGAGCGGGGAATCGAACCAGCGATCTTCTGATCAGTAACTCAGTGCCTTAGCCCTCTGAGCCACCACTGCCCAAGCTGTTTAAAAGCTGAAGTACAGCAAAATTACAGAATATATACAATAATACAAATATGATTCTTTCCAGTGCTATCCGACTATGTTTCCTTTCCTCTGCTCTATTCGTGTGAATATTTATAAAGCAGAAGACTGTCACACACCATTATTTCACATCAAATAAAATAAAATTGATGAATAAAGCTTCTGATTAGACAGTTTTGACATCCCTCTCACATGTAAAACGCTTAATATACTGTTTTGAAGTATGCTTAGTATACTTTAAAAAAATCAGACAATGTCTACTTTACCGGTAATAAATACAATCAGATAACTGCACAGGTCCATATCATAATTAAATTGTATGTGATTAATTACAGAGCACTATTAGAGGGTATTGGTGGCTCGATTGGTAGGTCTCTCACCGGCCATGTGGAAGACCTGGGTTCAGTTCCCACCCAATGCCCAAACCCCAGCCAATGAATGGGACAGAATGGGATAAAATAGGATTGTTGTGTCAGCAAGGGCATCCAGCGTAAAACCTGTGCCAAGTTGTTCCCTTTGATCTGCTGTGGGGATCCGCTGTGAAGACCCTTCAATGGGAGCAGCTGTAAGACTAACAACAACTGTGAAGCACTATGAGCAAACCATCATAATTGCTTAATCTTTTAGAAGAGTGCTGCTACTGCTGTCCTGCAAAGTTAATCAGCTAAATGCTCATCAGGGATAAACAGTGCATCCTCTGTCTGTCTGGCTCATTGGACTTTTTCTGATCAAACAGCAAAAGGGTCTGCCCAGGAGAAATAAATTTTCCTATTTGATGAAGAAGAAAAAAAAGCAACATTGATCAGGACAATTATCGTTATCACAACATTGGCCTTTGCCCCTCTAACATCACAGCCTTCATGATCTTGTTATATGTAAATAAGCTTTCTAAGAAAAGAAAAAAATAATACAAATTCCTGATGCTTGTGTGGCTGTTTGACTTGATTCACGTGATTAAAGACATGTAAATCATTTTGGTCAAAGTTACTTAAGCCATTCTTTCACTTTAATCAGGGGAATGGGCTGTTTTGTAAAGCACATCACAATCTAATATATTTCAATACAATAAGAAGATAGTATTCTAACCAACACTTGTATGTATGAACTGCTCTGCTGGCCAGCGTACCAGACTGCAGTGTTAAGTTACTGATGAATCATATGCACATGTTCTTCCTTTTTACTCTCCTGGTTAATCAAGGCCCATGTCTGGGCTCCTCATCAATCCCTTCAGTTTATCCTTGTCACAATGATATGAGAGTGAAAGTCATCTCAGTTGGTTCAGATGATCCAATTAGCACAAACCCCATTGTACGTCAGTGGAGTTACTAACAAATCGCTCAGTGGCTTAAAGAATTAACTGATCAGGAATTATGCTCTTTGTAAAAAATAAAAAAAATTATTAATAAAGTCCTTATAGTCAATATTGCTTAGAATATGAGACAGTGAAATACTCGAGGGCCACAGTGAAATATGATATACATAGAGAGCAAATCATTTTACCAAAAAAATATGTTAAATTGTTTTAAACCTACAAGATCATACAGTACATCCATGTAAGGAAGGTATTAATACGTCATGAATTTATAACATTGTTTTATGATCTGAAGAATAACACCTGTAATAACACTATATTGGAAAATTACCTTACTGAGTACGATACATTATAGATTATTGTATCATACATTCTTATCGTGAAAGCTTAAACGGAGACATGGGATATAAACTAAACTTACTATGGCTAGAAGCCCAAATGTAAATTACGTATGTGGCAAAATATGTAATAATATTTATATGTATTGTCACTGTTTAATACATTAATACATTAATACATTAATTAACACCTTTTTCCAGTTTTACTCTGCCCCATAAGAGTACAGCATTTTGCTGTAATATATATTAAGAACAAAACTGGCAAGTCTGTGCAACTTTACTGAAGAACTGGAAGTCTTTAAAGGCTGGGTAATACAGTAAAGATGATAACTTGCCTAGTTAGCCTTTTAGCTTTATAGCTGCAGAGCAAAAATACACATGCAAACATCGAATGATGACCGTCTTGGCTGATCATCAACATTTGGGGTAAAAGGAGAGATTGTGTAAACTGCTGGTTTCTTTGTGCTTAGTCTTGGAATTGGATTTTGCATTACCAGCAAGCCACGTTCGATAAAAGCTCTTGCCAAATTTAGATGCTAATGCATCCCTAGTGAGAAATGCCCGACTTGTCTTTGTAACACAGTCACCTTTCACCCAGTATGAGAGAACTGGATCCATGTCTATTGCTACATGTCAAAGCAATATTTGTACTAGAAGTCAAGGCTGTAAGGAATTCACTGACAGCCCACGGATCCACGGCCATGAATCACACATGTGTCATGCGGCCTACATTTTGTAGAAAGGGAGAATTGCCTTCAGAAAAGTCCATGCATTCACAGAGAGATCGATGACACCAACAATAACGCACCTAGTCACACAAACACCACAGGGCATTTAAGGAGGAGCGAGGATGGAGAACTGAACAGAGACACAACTTTACACAGCACAGATAAGAGGAACATCGACAACTTCTGTAACTAAAAGTGCAGTAAAAGATTAGTCACTTAACTGAGAACAGGCTAATGGAAAGTCCCTGATGCAGGTGAAAATAAAGGCTATTGTTTAAAGAGAAAAAACAGAGAGATAGAGGGAGCGAGTAAGAGCAGGAATGAGAGTGATCTAATCATGCCATCATCGGGAGCATTCTGGTCACTCCAAACGGGAGGAGGGGGTGTGAAATCACTGCAGCTCCAAAATCTTTCCATAAAAGGCATGTTGTACTACTCTATTGTGCGTGCATGTGTGTGTGGTAGGAGGGAGACAGTGGGCATCTATGGTGAAACAAAGATAAGTACAATTGCATGAATGAGTGACCTATGCCCATGTTGGCAAGATTCCTTAAGAGCAATGACAGAACAGAACTAAGGGAGTGTACGGTCATATGCAGAAAGGCGTGTTTGTGTGTGTGTGTGTGTGTGTGTGTGTGTCTAAGCTGACCTCGGTTTAAAGGAATAGGTGGTGGCGAGTTGAGAGGAAGTAGATGTAGATTCTTTGAAATCTTCTGGGGCTGATCAGAAGCTGCCACAATCTTGCACATACTTCGGTGCTTACGCACTCATACACTTACAACATTTAATTCATTGAATATCAATGAATTGTCGAGCGTGAGAAAGACAGTGTGTGCCAGGGAAAGTGAGAACAAGAAAGACAGAGTGTTTGCACAACAGAAAGACAGAACGTTCAAGAGAATGCATGAGTAAAAAAAACAAAAAAAACAATGTGCTAAAGGAAGACACAGAGTAGACGAAGAGGGGCTCTAAAGAAGAAATGAAAACATGAAATGGAACTGAGAGTCGGCAAGAAGAAAAAATAGTGCAAGACATTGCGAGAGAGAGAGAGAGAGAGAGAGAGAGAGAGAGAGAGAGAGAGATGGCTGTGGGGCAGCTCACAGTTAATCTTTAATGGGTAATGGGAAGCTGGAGCTGAGCGTCAGGCGTGTTCAGTTCCTCCTGCGATTCTTGGAAGTGGCAGCTCAGAATTTCACACTAACTGAAAATGAACCGCTTCCCTGAACAGGTGGAGCCCCACGGTACCTGCAGTACCAGCTTTGGAAAAAGAAAAAAGAAAAAAGAAATAAACGGGAGTGGGGGGGGGGGGGGGGGGGGGGGGCACGCAGGGGGCAGCTGGTGTGCGACAAGACAAAATCTGGCTGAAACAAACACAGGAAACACGAAGGACACTGCACAGATAATTTTTCTTTAAAAAGGGAACTAGATACACGAGTTCAGTTTGTATCTGCACACTCTGCAACATATGATCTTTCACACTTCACGTTTAACATGCATTCATTTATGCGTATACTCCTCTGTCCCAAGAAAAACATCATCCATAAATGAAACAATGCCATTAGCACTGTGGAAATCAGATATTCATTGCAGGTTATTTATTTTTTTTTATTTTTTTTTTAATTTACAAATTGCACAAAAAAAAAAAGTTTTTCTGCATCACAGCTGACTATTTCTGAAACGGCTGACTCTCGTGATTATGTGCACATTTGCATGCATGTGATGTGAGCAAAAGATCAAGGTTCACGATGTGCGTCAAACATTTGAAAAGAGTTGCCTTGATAAGGCTTATTGTAGTTATGGGTGTTGTGTTGCAGCGCTGTGCTGTGCTGCCATGTGGAGGCCGTGCGCTTGACCTGTTTCTGGAATGCACATAGTAGGCAGCCTCTGTAGGGGGGCACTTAAGGGGGGTGGTGGGCAGCGAGAGTTAGCGACTCTGAACGAGCCATTGCGTTGCATTGATAAAGCCTTCAGTCAGACAGCAGAGAGAGGGAGCAGGCGTAGGAAGAGCCCCCCCCCCCCCCCCCCCCCCCCTTAGTTATAAGGTCACATAGGAAACCTTAGGAAAGGACAGACATTTCCTGCTGTGTTCACAGCACTGATAAATCTCCAAAGCCCCGATCAATCGGCACGGGTGCTAGTTTTGGAAGTGTGGAAAACAAGTCAATAAACACCCACACGTGTACAGAATATTGGGTTATTGCTCTAATATGGACAGATTTTATGTGCTCACTAAATGCAGCTCAGTGTCACAGGCTCTCTTGGCAGTGACTCTGGTGATCAGGCCGCCTGCAGACACGGAGAGGAGCCATAAAAACAGCAGGACACGAAGAAGAAACACCACCACAAAAGAGGTGCAATTTATGATGGATAAAATAACTCTGTAATCAAAAGCACCTGCTGACAATCACATGCCCTTAACCACAGTGTACATGAAGAGGAACACTGCACACAACTGTATATGAATAAAGTGCACCTGCAGCAGTGTCTAATAATCACACAAAGAGAAAGTGAATGTAAGGGCAAAGACAAAGTAAAATAACAGACCTTCCTGGAAGCAAGTGTTCTGCAGCAGTATTACTATTAGTCTCACACGACAGGACTCAATGTCATGTGCACTCTAACAGAACTGAACACATGCATGCATTTGTGTACAATTATAAGTGGCCTTTTACGGGCATGATTAAAATATCTCATGCAGACAGACACAAACATGTACACAAACATGCTCATAAACTTATGCATGCAGACACACGCAAAACCTCCTACACATTATTAAACCTCCTATACATTACAGTATTAAACCTCCAACACGTTATTAAACCTCCTACACACACCATACTCCTCACATACTGTATGATTAAACTTCAACACACTCTGACCTACTCTCTCATACACTACACTGTTATTACACAATTAGTATTATCAAAAATATGTTATTTTTATCCAGATTCTAAAAATATTTTGACCCCAATTCAAGAGAAGTAGCGTGCTATAAAAAAAAAACAACAACGTATATTTCTGTTATAAGTTGATTTTTCCCCCCCCCAAACAGTGTGTGCACAATTTTTATTGAAACTTTGGAATTTTGTATGCCAAAAATCTTTTACATGTTTATAACTAATAATGATAAATAAATAAACAAATTCAATAATTAAACAGCTAATAAATCATTTTTTACTCTTGGAAATTGTTAATTTGCCAATATAGCCACACTGCAAAATTCCCAGTGTTGATTTAACACCCCAAGTGTTTATATATGACCTGATGGTCACGAATGTACTCTGAAAGTGTTCAATCAACACATGGGTGTTAATTCAAGACTAAGGATTTTGCTGTGCACCATTCTTTTCTGATGCTTGTATTATTTTCTTACTCATGGATTCTGTCTGGATTTTTTAATGCAATCATATCCAATTTTAGTTGAAGCAACCAAGTGAGAGGATGTTCAGTGATGTGTACTCCTGTGCTCGTTTACAAATCTCCCTCTTTTAGAGGCCCACATTTTCTAATTAGGCTCAACTCAGGTGAGTTGGGCCAAGCCATCACTTTAACATCTTTAAAACCAGGCTAGCCAGTCTCTTATGAACTTGGACGCATATTTTGAGAATTGTCTTGCATCAGTGTCATGGTCCTTTTGAGTGATGATGGCTTTATCAGATACCAGTGTTTGTGGAAGATGATGTCCTCCAGGCATTGACAGTAGTTTTTTTTGAAAATGGTTTGACAAAATAACTGGTACTAATACCAGACAACGTCATCATCCCTTCCCCACCTTGCTGGTTTAATTCAAACTGGTGGTCAATGGTGAAGAGCAATCCAGCCATCAGATAATGCCATCCAGTTTAATTCTTACTGTATATCATCCTTTCACAAAACCACTGTTTATTAGGCTGTATTTTTCCCCCAAGCATACAATGAGCTTTGCAACTTGTGCTCCTGCTGCATCTAAGAAGGTTGCAGTTGTGGAAGATGATGGTGATTGAGATTAATTCTTCTTTAGGGCCTTGTGGTTAATTTATATATTTTCCTCTCAAAGTGTTCCTCACAATTACAAATCTACTGACTATGCAGTGATCATGACTTTGCATTTGGTTTCATTCATCTTGTATCCCTCTAAAAGCCAGTTAAAGATTTTTGCCTTTCACTCCTTTTTCAAAGCAGCAAAAAGCTTTTTATGACAATAATTATTATGCACGTCTGACTTTAAGGCATTAATCACCATAAGTCCTACTCTTGCTCAATAAAGTGTGACTCACATCACAATATTAGCACGGAGTAATTAATGTAGATCAACTGAAAAAACAAATGCTCATAAAAATGATGTTTCATTAGATTAATCATTCTGTACACAGTCTAATATAAACCCTAACAATAACGCGATCATGGCGTTATTTAAGCTTATTAACGTGTGCGATCAATGAACAACCACTTCCACTATTGCAATATGTACTAAATAACTTAGCAATTATATACAAGATCAGTCAACTAGTGACAGGATCACCCAGTGCATCACAGCTTACTGTGTATGGAGCATAGCAGGCGCAGAGTTCAAGGTTGTTGATCTGGCTTCCAGCATCGTCGGATGTCAATCCAATAATGCATTCATGGAATGACCTGGACAAACAATTCTGATCCATGGAGGACAAACCATGCAACTGACAGCAATTAAAAGATCTGCTGTTGACGTCCTGGTGCCAGAGACTACAGCGCACCTTCAGATGTCTTGTGGAGTCTTGTCTGAAAAGGGTCAGCACAAGGCGATCCAAGGCGATCCTAAAACTTAGATGGTTTTAATGATAATGGTTTAAATATGTCTGTTCTGTGTACGGGGTAAAGGTGTAATGTGTGTGAGAGACAGACAACTGGGCGACAGGTTTCAATTTAACTCATGGCATAAAGGGCCACATGCCATACTTCTACATAACCATGCAGTTGTTCAAGCTTTTGGGGTCATGCACAAGACACCAATGTCACACTTACACACACCAGGCTGTTTCACTATGAGCGAGCTAAAATTACAGCACATACTGTAGATGGTGTGTGAACGTTCAGAGCTACTGCGAATAAAATGGTAAAGTAGATTGTTTTTTGTCTTTGTAGACCAAGCATTAATAAGGCACTTAATGTTAATGGACAACAGACAGACTAATAAAGCGTGCATTCTTTTTGCCTTAGACTGGGAGTGGCTGGTGTGCAGCCAAAGAGGTGTGTATATCTTAAATGTTTTCCAATTACAGGAAGAGACAATTAGAAAGTATTATTATTGTGTTATATAATAGAAAATGTGTTGTCTTCAGAAAGAAACAAGAATGCTATCAATAAGCTGCATATTGCATATATATATATATGCATAAATATTGGCTGCTCTTCTCTGTGTGACGCATCATTTATTTGTATAAATATCTGTGTCTTTTTTATATCAATAGCCGATACTGAATTCATTAACCATGAACATAATTAATGTGTGCATTTAAATTAGCAATGTGCCCATTTTAACCTCTACATCCAAGTGGAAAACTTAACACAGCATAACTGAAATTATCGCACTCACTCATTATCGATACTGTTTATACTGTACAGGAATCCTGGAGCCCATTTCCAGGGGACTAGAGGCACAAGGCAGGGTACACCCTGGGTGGAGTGCCAGTCCATTACAGAGCACACACTCTCACTCATACACTCACTATGGGCAATATGTAAATGCCAATTAATCTAATCTGCATGTTTTTTGGACTGTGGGGGCGGGGCGGGGCAGAGCGGAGGAAACCCACCAAGCACAGGAAGAACATGCAAACTCCAAACACATAGACCCGAGGCAGGAATTGAACCCTCGACCCTACACACAGACATAGCCTCAAGCAAACTAGATGTTCAAAAGTATATGAAGACCTGGGTTTCACATGCATGCAAGTCCACTCAAACAGAATGGGAACTAAGCAAGAGTTGGTTTCCCTTATGTATTTTAAAATCCACATTTCCAGAAGGCTTTGAGTTTGGCTGTGGAAATTTGATCCCTTTCAGACTCAAAAACATTAGCATGGACAGGGACTGTTGTCAATTGAATAGGCCTGGCATGTAGTCCGTGTTCCAATTCGTCCTGAAGGTGTTCACGGAGGGGTGTTCAGGGCTCGGACCAATAGATTTCTTTAATACAAAATTTGTCTGCTTGTATCTCACTTTGTGCACGTTGTTATAATGAAACAGGTTTAGGTCCCTTAGCTCCAGTGAAAGGAAATACTTAAATCCTAAAGACCTCAAACTTCGTGCCAACCGTTTCGAGAAGGCTTACATGTGTGCGATTGTCAATTGCCCATTTACTTTTGGTCATTTAATAAACTTGATGTAATCAAATGCATTTTAAATATTTATTTGTTGATTATTTAAAATCACTCCTAACAAAAACAACAAAACTTTACCATAAATATAAAATGCATCTAATGTTTGGGGAAATAAATAAAAAGCCATTATCCCTATATAAAAATAAAACACAGATGTAGAAATTGTATATAACTCGCCTTCTTTATCAACAGCAAGTCAGTAATGCACATCTTGCTCTTTGCCTGAGCTGCTGGGAGCATGTAGGTTCAGGTGCCTTGCCAAAGGGCACATTAGCTGAGGTCACAGAAAGGTCGTTTTGACCTAGCGCCCTCCAGTGGGATTTCAGGCTCCCATCTGCAAACCTAGGGGAGAAAATACCTGCTGGTCTAGTTTCTAGTGGAAGAGCCTCACTCACCAAGCTAGTGCAACCCAATGTACAAATGTGATAAAAGCACCAAACAATCATGGCTAAACAATGTGACAAAATATCATTTGATAATTTAATTGTGGTTTCATTGAGGAGACGGCATTGATCATACATACAGCAGGGGCAAAAAAAAAAAAAAAAAATGTTGGATCAGACATTCGAGAGAAAAAAGAAAAAAATCCAATCTTACTCTGTAGCGAATCTAACTCACATAACCGCGTGTAATGCAACAAAATAAACAAACAGAAAATAGGTCACATACAAAGAAAACTATTGAAGGCTCTTCACTAACGTCATCCAGGGTGATAAAAGTAATCTTCAGGACAATGTAGAATGTGACTGGGGGTACTTTTTGTAATGACAACACGATCTATATAAAATATGTCCAGTAACACGTGCAAAAACATGTGTAGATTTCAGCTAGTAGTGGACAAGACCACCACAGACCACAAACTAGCAAGGGAATAATGTAATCAAAATATAATCAAAGTTTAATACGTGATAGCTGATCAGTCATTCAGACTAAATGCAATTCAGGAGGCTGGCAAAAGCCACTAAAGTTAAAACAACAACAATGGTGGAAAAATATATTGCACACCTTATATCTTTCTTTATTTTTAGCACTGAGATACTAAAAATGTTTTAACTATTAAAATATAAAAATCTATAATAAAATAATAGTCTACATAAAAATATGATCAGCGGTTTTGGGTAAGCCAGGTTGATGACTATTTATTTTTGTACAGCAGTTTTAGCAGTTTGTTTACGATAATTATAAGGAAAGTATTCATATGAAAAACGAAAACACTTATTTAAGATTTTCGTAGAAACACAGAATTGAGTGATAATCCAGTGATAAGGTTTCAGTATCATTACTGTAAAATAAAAATGGCATTGTTCCACTTCATACAATGAATGATTCATACCATGATACTGCAGTGTACACGTTGTATTTACTGTACGTACTCCAGAAAGTCTCCCGCTCTTTCTATATATAGCTTCAAAACAAAAACATCTAATCTTGAGCGGAAATTAACAGCACTCCATTAGATCTGACATCAGCATCAGTATTTCTCCTTCTGACAGACAAATCCAAAGCAGCTTATAAACGAGAGTGCACACAATTAGAGCAACTTTTACAGTAGTTAAGAGTGTTTTACAAGGGTCCAATAAAGGTTCTCTGGCAGGACTAAATTCACTAGCCTTGACCCTTAATTAAGTGAGCTGTGCACATTACAAACCACTGACAGGGGATATAAATAACTCTGATTATTGAATTACGATGGCACCTGTCAAGGTCAAGAGCTGTGATATGTTACACAGCAAGTAAACAATCAGTATTTTCAAGGTACTGTATCAAAATTATTTTAAGAGACTTAAAAAAAATCTAAGTTGATAAATAATGGCAAACATCCTCTTAATGAGATCATTTGTCCAATTACTTGGTGTAGGCCTAAATAAATACAATATGGGACATTCAATAGCTAAATATTACAGTTTAACATAAACTTGCAATGCACAATCACAGTACTTTGCCAACTAAATCACAGTGCTTGTAACCACCAACTAGTCAAAGTGCCCATCCTGACCCCTGTCATGAATCAAATTTTCATTTACATCTGAACCAAGAAATACCAAGAAACTTGGTATTCATTGCCAATGTTGCTAACACAAACAGTACAGAACCACCCACCTGTACACTGTTGCAGGATTACACACTTTAATGACAACAGCGTTCCCTAATGTCAGTGGCCTCTTTCAGTAGGATGATGCTCCCTGCTGCACTGCAAATATTGTTCGGGAATGCTCAAAGAGCATGAAAAAAAGAGATCACAGTGTTGACTTGATCCAAGAATCTTGATACCACAGTACACCTTCAGAGGCATCGTGAGAGTTCATGAATCGAAGAGTCAGAACTGAGGCGCAAATGCATACATTAAGAAAGCAGCCATGATGAAGCCATTTTATGGTTTTTGGGTCATTCATGGTTATTGAGGTTTAACTTTTGCAACAGCAATGCTTGCAACAGGCTTATTTATGAGTTTAGAGAGCTGTACCCTGATTAGACTAAACTTACCAGAAGAGAACTACAGAAAAAAGTCTAACTAAATAATGATGAAGATACAAATTAATGTATGTATGTATGCACTGTATGTATGTATGCACTGTATGTATGTATGCGTGCATGCATGCGTGTATGCATGTGTGTGCCTGACAACACATGTTAAATTACTCAGCATTCCTTACACCCTGTAAAAAAAAAAGTCTACACTTTAATCACATCTTGAATATTTCATTTCAAATCCATATACATACACACACACAGTATATTTGTATATTTGCAAATATAGTATTTGTAAATATACTATATTTACAAAGCATGCTTAACTTGCATTTCCTCTGAATGACCTCAAAGATTACAATAATTGAAGAGGTATTTGAGTGGATCAGAATTTCCTGAAATCAATAATCAACACGCGTACAGCACCTACACTGTGTTAGCTCACTGCCTTTAGTTTGGGTGATTTGTCCCAGCAGGATTGTTATGGTTGGTGCAGGGTTACAGTACAGACACCACCATAACATGCTCCCCAGGGCAGCTAGACTCCAGGAGAGCTCAGCTGTATGAGATGGGGTTTCTCATTTTGAAACAAAGTTTTGTAACCTGAACTCTGATAGACTGGGAGGGTTGATACGATTACTTCTCGTAAGTCAAGGACAGAACGGCACTCGCCCACTTATTTTGGCCCTGGCAAATATTTCCTTTCAGTCCGTCTCATATAAGGCACGGTTTTACAAAAACACAATTCAAAATACACAACACTGAGCTGAAATGACAAGAGGAATGCCGGGCATGTCATGGAAGAGGACAGAAAATATTTTTCCAGTGAAGCCACATCAAGTGATGCCACATAACTCTTCAGCAGTGACACAGTGCAGCAGCCCACTTCAAGCTCTGGTTCTGGAGAAGGTGTGGCACATTCCTATGCACACAAACAAGCTTTACAGGAGAGGTGGACAAAAACAATAAATAAATAATATAGTGATAATGCATAAGGAAGTATTTTAGAGACTTCCCTGTAACTCCCCCAGAGTAACAGAGACAGGTGTAGGGCTCACAAAACAATAAAAACACAATGCATTCATTGTAGGTAAATCTGAAATCATTGCAGATAAGAACAAATCCGACAAATGCACGTAGACATTCACAAACAAACATGTGTTTATTCAAACAATCGGATATACTCCATACACACACAGGCACTCAGACATACAGTTGCTAACAAATATCATGCATGCCTGCACCCTTAGGCCTTTTTCCACAGACAATCAGTCTGTGTCTAAATGCGCAACATTGCATCTGTTCTTGGTCATTAAAATTTGCTTTCAAACCAAGAACATTTGGTGTTGCTAAATGCATGTCACAATTTTATACCCCTGCATAAATAAAATGTGCACAGTGTGTGCCTGAAAACTAATAACATGTTTCTGTTCAGTCTGCAAATTTGAGTAGCCATTCCACCTATTAGGATATTTTGGGCAGGTACATCAGGAAGAAACTGAAGAACCCAGAGGACAAGTGAAACTCTACGCAGGAGGTAACCTGAGTTCACACTAAAATTCTGGAGCTGAGAAGTGGCAAACTTTCCAGCTGAGCCACCATGCTGCCCTGCTTTAAAAATATTTTTAAAATAATGAGAACAAAAATTAGTACTCCAACAATGAATCCATGGTCTGAGGACAGAAATATTTTACTGTCTGCTGTTTTGAACATGAGCAAACACTTCTTAGAACAGCTTCAAATTCCAAAGAAATTGACCTCATCCATAAAAAGGTCTCCGTGTCGTGTTTAAATTCTAAAGAATTTCATTTTGGCTGGTAAAATATGCTCTCAGAGATGAGAGCTGGCTAAATCAATGTTTTCTTTAGGGCACATTAGGACACACAAATATGTCAGATCTTAACCCTCAGAAGACAAAGGACATTTCCTAGAAATTCATCAGCGAACATACACACCTATGCAAACACATGTACGCAAAAACGCACGCGCATACAAATACTGACCCACAAAAAGACACATGCACACAGACACGCACAAATAAAAACTGATACCTAGAATGCAGCTGTAATGCACGAGCTCTTTTGAGTTTAAGCGATGTTATACCTGACAGACAGCATTACTGTGTAAACATAAAAACCCTGCTGACCTACATTCGGTGAAAAGCATAAAAGGTCAAACTAAGTTTGTTCAAGGAACAGCCGTTACACCCACAAAAGCAAGATTGCTGTATATTCACTTTAATTCTGACACACAATGTAGAACAGAATGCATCCACACACACACACACACACACACACACACACACACACACACACACACACACACACACACACACACACCCCCCACACACACATTACATTTCTCCTTTCGGTGTTGCTCAGTGATAACTGTAAGAGCTGAATCACCTCTCATAACAGGAGTTTACCAAGCTTTATCTTTGCCAAAAGATTCACTCTCTTACTGCTAATTAGTCATGCAGATGCACAGAACAAACCGTTAGACTTCTCCATCGCACACATGACTCGACTCACATACAGGAAGTCCTTGGGAAATGGACTGAGTAAGAGTAAGTTTTTCAACAGAATATTTCGTTTTATTA
This sequence comes from Clarias fuscus, assembly GCA_030347435.1. Taxonomy (NCBI): domain Eukaryota; kingdom Metazoa; phylum Chordata; class Actinopteri; order Siluriformes; family Clariidae; genus Clarias; species Clarias fuscus. The sequence continues at coordinate 15,340,834 of CM059206.1, read as the reverse complement.
TTCCAAACCGGTAAAAGTCAAATAAGAACCAGGAGCAAAAGACAAAAAACAAAACAAAAAAAAACTCTAGTATGAGGCCAGTTAGATGAAACACATTCTCTCTTTTTATATATATAATTGTGTCTGAGCTTTCTGTGTCCGCTCATTCTCATAACCAAAGTAACTTTGTCACTGTCATAACTTCAAGAGCTTTTGAAAAAGGTGCATGTGGGTGTCAGATAAAAAATTATAACAATTTAAGGTGCTTTCTATCCTGTTTCATTAGACACATTTTGGTCAGAAAACAAGATGTTGGACCAATATGAGCTGCCGAAACAGCTTCAATGCACCTCGATGTATATTCTAGAATACCTTAGCACTATGCTGGAGAGATGAATATGGGAATAAATATATTACCTTGTTTAGGGTTTTGTTGAAGGTGGAGAGTGCAAATCTATCAAGTGTTCAAGATCTGCTGACTGCAGTGTCCATAGTGCATGATGTACATCATTTTTATACTAATCAAACCACTTGGTGAAATTCATGCACTATGGGGCTGGCGTCATCGTTAAACATACCACAGCCATCAGGGTAGAAATACTTTGTAGACCAGGGCAAAAACTGCATTGCAGTAGCAAGGTGATAAACATGACAGATATTCTCTTTCTTTTTTCTTTCCTCCTTTCTTGCAGGACTAAAGGAGCAAACCTGTTACAGAACATGTGTAACTCTTAAACAATCTTATATAACTCTACTCCATCAGGCATGAGGAAGATCATAATGACAGGTTGCAGTGCAAGTCTGCAGCCTGACAAAACAAAGCAAAGAAAAAAGAAACAGAATAAACCCAAACGAACCACTTCCTCTTTTGCCCTACAGGCCATGGAACTGGTAGTAGAGATCACACAAGGAAAAAAAAAAAACAAGAAATATAACAAAGGGATGTGACATCACATCCTGAAATGGCACGCCTGTCTGGCTTTTGCGTTTGTGAGTAAAACACAGAAAAGAGGATGTCTGAGAGTGGGTGAGAGCAGGAAGTAGGTCGGATGCAAGTTATCCTGTCCAAGGAAAAAGTCCAAATATGGACGTGAGATAATTAACACAGGAAGGACAGACAAGCCCTACATGAGGGTTGGGCAATAGCAAGAACACAGGAGCCAGATAATATTGGCCTAGTATCTCATATCTCTGACAGAGACGCCTGCAGACGAACGTGTTGCACACAAACATACAGAGCTATGCAGGCGCACACATGCACATACACACAGGACAAAAAGCAGGATGCTCAGGTTTGTTCAGTTTCCCCTACGGCTCAGGCTTCCCCAATGATGGACGTTCACATCCGCTATGCCTGCCAGTGTTACACAATGGCTGCACCGAAACTACCGCTGCTTTGTTATTTGGAAATGGAGACTCAACACACCTCTCTGTCAACAGCTCTCCTGCACTGCACCCCAGAACATATCACACTGTGTATCTCTTGCACAGAAAGGAAAGAACGGGCTCATACTGAGCTCATCTCTCTGAGAACAGCATTCCTGCAAGGGCAGGGGCCTCTGAGAGGAAAAGACAGACACATACGACACACAAGTACATCATGAACGAAACATTTCTTTCTCTATGATACAGGGACAGACGGAGAGAAGTTGACTCTGTAGACACAAAACACTATGAAATGCACAGTACGAGACACTAGCTTTAAGTAGCACCGAAGGCCAAAGCATCATGAACCAAATGAAAATAAATATGGCTAACCTAGAGGGGGAAAAAAAACTTTGCAGTCTCTCACTGCCTGAATAAGCTCAGTGGCCTGACCTTTTATGGAGACGCAGTATTAATGAATAAAATAACATTCAAAAGAAAGTGAGTAAAAGTGTGTTCACCGTGTGAACACAAATTAATATTTGCAGGGCAGCAAAAACTAAAGAGTAATGTTGATGAAATCTGAAATAATCCAATAAGTTATTTTTATTTTAATTCCCATAACAAGACCCTCTCTCACACATGCAATGCACGCATTCGCGCGCACACAGGCACACTTTTGACCAGAAGAAGAGCCTTCACTCTGCCATGCAATCTCTCTCTCTGCCAAAGTTTTTATCAGGTCATCTTTCAAAATTTAGTTCAACGATGATCTCAGACCTCAACAGGCACTAATTTTTATAAGATTTAAAAATCGCATGCATGCTTTTGCCAAGCTCTACATAAGCATACTAATAATAATAATAAGCATAATAATAATAATAATAATAATAAAAAGAACCTTGTCAATATAGGAGTTTTTGTCAGACTCGTCTTACTTAGTACAAAGCCAAACTAAGCTAAATAGTGCACTCTGCTGGAAACTGGCATAACTCATCGTCATTGTCTATGTCGCTTAATCCTGTGTACAGGGGGAGAGGGGGGTTGCCAATCCTGCAGGGCACATAAACACACACACACACTCACATGCTCATTCACACACTACGGGCAATTTGGGGAGAACATGCAAACTCCACTCACACAGACCTGAGGCGGGAATCGAACCCGGACCTGGAGCTGCAAGGCAATAGTGCTAACCACTAAGATTCGGCATAACATCCTCATCAAACTACAGTTTAAACCGTTTATCCCAATTTCTTACTTTGCCTGAAATACTCAAACAAACAGTTTGTACATTTGTATGATGATTCAGACTTATATTCACATAAAATCCTAATTGACCAAATAATTGTCTCAAAAAATGATTGACATTTGCTTCATATTTCAGTGATTTTATACATTAACTTGGGTAAGAGTTTTAATTATGATCATTTTCTGGAGCTTTAAATTGCTGGGGTCAAAATAACCCCAAACATAAAAGATGTTAGCAAATTTGAAGGTAACAGGAAAGTTAATACAAGTTTCACTTAACAAAATTAAATACATAGCTGGATATGGCTGACCAGCTGGCCACATCATGTCTATTGCTTTCATCCAAATGTTACACTTAGAGGAAAGCCAGGGACAGCACGTTTTATTGATTATAAATCTGATCTTATGTCTGCTTTTGCTCCAGACAGAGAGAAGAGATTTAACTCAGATGTAATAAGTATTGGGGACAAAAGTCAGACATGAGCTCACTCAGTTCACTGGGGCATAGCATGTCTGGGAAATCTTGTATACAAAAACATTTCTGATATCAAACTACATGACGCAAACACAGACAAGTAGCATTGTGTGTTTATCTTTGTGTAAGTAGCTTTGTGTTATCTTTCTTATTTTGGTGCGCTGTTATTTCTTTTCTCCACTAGAGGGCACCATTGTTCTGCATTAGATTGCACAAACTCACAGAAAGGTCATGTAACACTGCAGTTCAAGGGGTTCAGAATTTGTTATAAAAAAAATCTGGTATATTAGTGGACTGGGAGGCAACAAATCCTCAACTTAACAAAACAGACATCATGCCTCGTTCATAGCTTTTAGTAAAAGTATTCATTGTTATGGGATTGGATTTGCTAAGATAAGGATTCAGAGTTTATAGATCATGTAGACTTGTGAAACATTGTGAATGTAGCGCCTCTGAAAAGGATCTCTTAAACTGGCTACTCTGCTTGGATGACAAAGCATTACCACATTCCAGTGAAACCAGTTCAACACCATGACCAGAATTTTCAGACTAAATCATAATGATGCAATCAGACAAAAATGCTGCAAACTCTAGAAAATTGTTTTGTTCAGCTAACTTTGGCACATAAAATAAAATAATAATAATAATAATAATAATAATAATAATAAGCAGATTTTTGTTAAAAAGTGCTCGGTTATCGATGCTATTTATAAAAGTGTTCGTTTGCTGGATAAACTTTGACAGAACACTAAGGAAATATAAATGACGGGGACAGACCCATGATGCATTGAATTTCAGAATTTGGGATACATTTATATGTGAGATACACCTTTTCCACACATCTTAACAGACCATGATGGTGACCGTAAACTGAAAGAGTCATTGATCTTGTTTGGCATTGCAGTGCTGCACTGAGAGCTACTTTCCTTTCCTTCATTAATCTGTACTTAAACTGAAAGCTGTTTAGCTTGGATGTCCAGCGCAGAGCCATTCGTGGGGCGAGATGTTAAATTAATTTTATTCACTCGGAAATGGAGAGAGTGGCCAGGGGGTACAGGTTTACACATTGCTAGGTAACGGACAGGAAGTATCTCAGAGTTTGCTTATGTAAGAGTGAAATGACTGTACAGTAGGGAAACGCGGCAAGACAGCACATATACACTTTTTTCTGTTAAAAAAAACAAACAGTCTGGATGTACTACACTGAAATGTGTCAAATAATGGAATCTTTAAACACTGAAGCCCATTCAGTCCATTTGTAAATGGCACAAGACAAAAACAACATGTAAAATTCCAAACAAAGAGGTATATGCAGAAAGTCAATGAGTTTAGTAAAACTTTCCTTTGTGCAGTAGGAGCCAGCTGAAAGTGAAACTCAATTCACTGATTCATTGCACATGACGTGTATGCAAGAAACAATAAACAGACTTGCTCTAATGGAATAGTCTGAGAGCTTTGTTTTGGGAGACAGAAGAAACCAGCGAGAGTTGCACTAACCAAATCATGCTACCCCAGACACAACCCCAAGTCAAATCAGGGTTTAAAGGATCGCTAGGCAACAAAGCAGGAAAAATGTCATGGCAACAAAGAGTAGAGAGGAGAGAGAGATAAACATATCTTAAATTATACAACAAGATTGAGAAATAATAACAACAACAACAACAACAATAATAATAATAATAATAATAGTAGTAGTAGTAGTAGTAGTAGTAGAAAGAACAAGAAGAAACATTTTAATTTATACAGCAGATTTAAATCCATCGGACTCTACAATAGAGAGTCTACTCTATTCTAAAAATTGTTTAAAAAAAAAAACAGCAACAATACAAACACAAAGAGCAAATGCACAGTTCAAAAGCAGTCTGGAAATCAGCAGGTGGCTTTTAGATGTGTTCTAAATTGGACATATTGAGCCATTAAGCCAGCTGACAACTAGGAAGATTACACTAAAGTAAATTCTCAAGGCGGTTGAGAATTGCAGAATAAGATTTGGAGGCTAGATAAACATGATAGCTGTCTGATTTTTTTCCAGTGTTGGCCAGGCCACATTAAAATACTCCAAAAAGACAAGCAATCTGCTTGACAAACCTAAATGATGTTCTTATTTCCAATTTATTTATAATTTTATTTAAGCTGCAAAAAACGGAGATATACAATGTTTGACTTCATAAAACAGTCTAATGAGTAGCTAAAGACTTCAACTCTGCAGCACCAGCATAAATGCATGTTATATCTATTGTTCATACTGTTGAGTGGGAGCAAATAAAAAGTGATCTGGAGCACATTGAAAACTTAGCCATGAGAGACACCACATGATAATGCACATTACTGACTATCAGTTATTCATATTTTGCTTCCAAAGAGCCAGACTTAGCAATACATTTTTTAACATAGTCTTGAGGAATAGTTCATAAGGTTTAATGAAGGACTTTTATCTCATTTTCAATCCAGTCCCTGTACCTGACCAGATTCAGATTAACATTATTGTTTATTAAGCCACATAGTGATTGGAACAGACAAGAGGGGAAATGAGGTTGTAACATAAACAAGCTATTTTTTATTGCATCTTTGCAGCCTGGCACAGTAAAACATTTATTCCTATTTCTTTATTTAAAACTACATAATTTAATTTAGTTTAATAAGAAGATATGACGGGTGGTCCAATACGTTTGAACAGTACCATGTTACTAATGGTACAATCAATGGTATATATAATGGTATATATAAAAACAATCAATGGTACAAATCAAGACCAGTTAGATAAGGTCGAAACCAGTGTAGGGGGGAAACAGAAAGGCCAAAAGCTGGGAAAGTAAAATGTTGTGGTCAACTGTATAAAAAGGCTGCACTGACACTAAAACAAGTTTAGCAACAGTAACTAGAAAGTAATGAGAGAGAATAAAAAGTCTGTCAGATGAACTCCTAATATTCATTTCTGGTTTCTATCTACAGTATTTGTTGACATAATGAAGTATATCACAAGAAGCTGTTACCAAAAAAATGTAATTAAATTAAATACACTATTGCAACACACATTTCTGAAGAAAAGATTCAGCTACAATACTCATTTCACATTTTAAAAGTACCAAATAAAAGCTTTAAAAGTAGAAACATCAGTGGAGTGCCGACATGCTACTTAGGTACAGTAATATAAAATCATAAATACATCTCCTGCAGTTATTGGGGTGCTTTAAATATTACAGAAGTATTCAGAGAATAAAAACTTTATTGTGGATATCAACATGACTGTCACAGCCACTACCAGGTGTAAGAGCAAAAACTCTTTCTGCAAACAAGAGACTGTCTCTTACCCAGCACTTTGTTGATAATTATTCCGATGCCCATTGCCTGGTATAATGTGTTGTTTGTTTTTCAAGATCAGAACACATCACAAAATAGCAACCTAAAGAGTTCTATCTATCGAATATGCTGGCTAAAACAAGGCCAAGTTAAGCACTAGAGATGAAGGGGGGAAAATATTGTGATGTATTGTGATCGTTTTGTGTGGCAGTTCATGGATCACCACACTGACACGCTAAAATTAATTATTAATTTATATATGTTTGCATTTGAGGTGGTAGTTGCAGTGCTGCAGTTCCTCTATAATCCTACATGTTTTAAGTTCCAAACTACTTACACGTCGGCAGGCAGCATAGCAATCTGTGAAGTAGGAGCAGACTTTTTATAGAAATTTGTTTAGAATTGTAACAAAATCTAAAAAGAAGCTGGATATTTATAAAATGGTGATACTGAGGGAATCAAAAAAGACAAACTGAATGGGGACCTTGGGATCCTGATATCATATCATATTGTCTGTTCCCTGGTAATTGCCATCCCTATTAAACACTTCTTTTTGCTATGGTCTATCAGCATGCTGATCATACAAGTCGCCCACACAGCTCCACAGGAATCTTGGGAGGGGGGTCTTTGACTGCACTACTTTCAGGAGTGATGATGTATCTGAGCTGCTGTATCACATGTGAATTAAAAAAATCTCAGGTGAATTCAAACTGCATCTCTGACTGAATTAATGGGAGATATTGTCAAGGAATGGGTCCATAACACATGTTCCATCACAATCAACTACTCACACTAAACTATTTTCTAATGTAGATCTGCAGATCAATATCCTGCTTTCTGTAGGCAACTGTGGAGGTTGTTGGTGATGTAACTGACTGTTTTGGGGTTTTGCTTAACAATTCATACAATGTTTGTCAGCAACTGCTGTTTTTACCTGTTTGATATCTAGTGTTTTCTTACTTCGTATTGGCCATGGCCAATGCTTGTGCAGGAACTCCTGTGTGTTCCTTCTTTTCCTAGCTTCAATATGCCTTGTTTTTGTGTCTATGCCTTGTTTTTGTCCTAGAACAGCTCTCTGCTCTACTTGTTGGTTTATCCAGTTTAACAGCCAAATGTAGTCTTCACAGCAGAAACCCAGGGGGTCAAACCGAGAGATTTTTAGAGCTATTAATGGTTTAAACAATCACGCTAACAAGCCACACCTGGGCAACAAGAAACACAAGTCAATCCCATGTGCCAATATTTCTGATCACTTGAAAATTGGATGGGTTTCATGTTCTATATATCATCTCATTCATCTTCTAATCTAAACCCAAATGTTTTCAGTGTGCAATATAGCTAACAAATAATGTTTAAAAAAATTATGATTCCAGCTGACAGCTGAGGTATCAAGAGCTGACGTGCGCAAGAGAGAGAGAGAGAGAGAGAGAGAGAGAGAGGAAGGGAGGGAACACTTTAATAAGCTAGTCATAAACTCCAGGCAAAGTCCAAACACTACACCACAGTGCACTCCCATGCTACCCCACTGACACATTGTCAACCTTTATCGTACAAACCAGTCTCTAAGAGTCGTTACCAAAACACAAAAAACAAAAAGGACAAATACTAGTTGTGTAACTAGTGACTAGCAGGAGAAAAAGTCTCCCAACTCTGAACATGCAGTTAGCACATTTGTAGTTTTCACAACACGGATATGACGAGAGATAAGGGTGAGCATGCTCAGGCTTTCCTGTGCATGACACATTTACACAAAACAAAAGACTGCATTATCTCTGTGTAAAATCAGAGGGAGAAGGCATGTATGTCAGCACCGCCTCCATATTTAAATGCAGCAAAGACGAGCAATCTACTAAAGCCTGTAGGAGAGAGAGCAAGAATTGGATAGTGTGTTCTCTTAATGAAACATCCTCTTATGTGACCGAATACACATCGGGTCTGATCCTGTAAACCATAATGTGCGCTACAAGGAGTTTTTTTTTTTTTTTACTATTGTATTTTCACAGTTGCTAAGAGACACATACCTTCTATGTACATTGTACGTTTGAGGACGTTGCTGCTCTGCTATACGCTGCAATCAAGGCAACTAATTAACCAGATATTAATAGGTGGGTATGTGCACAATAGTCTGTTGTGGCCACTCCGCAAAGAGGCTTTGATGTGAAATGCTGGCTAAAATGTTACGTAGCAACTGCAATATCAGTGTAAGTGACTATCACGAGGCAACATACCAGCCAAAATCTCCATAAAGACCAAAAATGTTTATATCCCCAAGTAACCTACGTGAGTGACCGCTTTCTAATTAGGTTAATATTTGTCCTGCATATTGTGCAGAAGAAGAAGTTTTTTCATTAATACAATCAGTCTGGAATGTAAAGTGGGTGGAGATCATTAACAAGTATAATTTGTTAATATTTATTTTAACGTGATGTGGAACATCAGAAGAATCTATGAGCTACACGCAGTCATCCTAATCCCAGTACTTTTTCCCTCTCTTTGCATTCAGCTCATCATGTTTCCAAGTAACCGGGAAGTGCAAAGTCCTCTATCCTTAAGGCTCGCTCTGGAAACGCTAAATAAACCTCTGCTTAGAAAAAGAGTTTACCACATCAACAATTACACATTTTACATTCATGTGAAGAATCCACCACTCCTGTTTAAGCTATTATTACAGAACCAATAACATATTACTACAAGTCCATTAATACAAACCTGTGATGTGTCTTTCAGCCTGACAGTGTTAGAGAGAATCCTCAGTTAGACGTAAATTCTACAGCACTGTGGGACAAATGGAAATGGGTGGGCACAGTGTGATATTTGCTAATGTTGTACACACACTACTACAATGCTTGGTATGGATCACATAGCATGGGAAATAAAACATGATGTAAAACTGTTACGTTGAGAAACAGTGCAGATGTTGTCATTGATACAGGTTACTGCTCATAAGACACTGCTGGTCCTGTATAAAGGTGTGTGAGATTAGCAGTGTAGGAAGGAAGCTGTTTACCAATTTTTCTAATTCTCATTTAAACTGAAATTATTTAAAAATTATTTTTATACCTTGTTCAATTTACTCAAATTATAGAAAAAAGATGGGTCAGGGTTTTTTTTATATCTAAAACCATAAGGGCACATTTTGGTGAACATTTCTGCTGAAGTACTCACTATTCTTGCCTATTTATATTCACAGAAAAGGGTAAACTTTCGTGATAATAACAGCATATCATATTGTCTACCCTTATTCTCTATTTCAGTAAACATGGAGGCAGAAGCAGGAAAGCAAAATACAAACCTGGATGACGTAATACAGGCTTACGTTGAGCTGGAAAACTCCCAAAGCTGTCCTGCAATGAATTCCTGTAAACGACGCTTCTGTGCTGTAGATGCACTGAACTCTGACAGTACCTGTGGGAGATGGGGTGAAATAAAAATAAATAAATAAAACACTCATCAACTCACTTGTGGCTACTCTAATGAGGCTTTAACTCTCATGATAATACACTTTACTGCTGAAAGACTGAGGGAGAAAGATCCTAATGGATCGCACTTGTCCCATGTGATTCTCATGTTATACAATGATGATGATAATCATTAGTTATAAGTTGTATTAGTAGAAAGGCGGCACGTTGGTGTAGTGGTTAGCACTGTCGCCTTGCACCTCCAGGGTCCGGGTTTGAACCCCGGCCAGGCTCGATTTCCGTCTCTGTGTGCATGGACTTTGCATGTTCTCCCCGTGCGTGGTGGGTTTCCTCCGGGTACTCCGGTTTCCTCCCACAGTCCAAAGACATGTAGGTTAGGCTACTTGGCATTCCCAAATTGTCCGTAGTGTGTGAATGAGAGTGTGTGTATGTATGTGTGCCCTGCAATGGATTGGCACCCTGTCCAGGGTGTATCCTGCCTCGTGCCCCAAGTCTTCTGGGATAGGCTCCAGGCTCCCCGCGACCCTGAATACAGGATTAAGCTGTAATGACGATGAATGAGTGAGTGAGTGAGTGAGTGTATTAGTAGAAGAGATTTGACAATGACATGACTGTAAAATTTCTGCAGTTTGGCCACAATTACAAAATTATGCAATTGGGGAAAAGTTCCCCAAATCTTCCGAGGCCAAATGTGCAATACAGATCTACAAAAAAGAACAGACAATGAGAATTTGACCTCAAGATTTATTGAGCAAAAATTGAGATATCAAAAGAAAAACACATGTAATAAGGGATATTTTGATCTCAAATATACACGGCACTAAATATTTATTTTTATTAAATTCTTTTTTAGATTCACAACAAAAACATAGGCTATTTGAAGCCTGTCATCGCATTTTGTGAAGCCTGTGTCTGTACTAGCAGTGAAGGGCAACCGTGGACAGAGCAACAGGAAATATTATAAAATTATGAAAATTAGGTACAACGCCACACCATTAAAAAAAACTAAACAAGAGTTAAACTGCCTTCAATGCTCAGAACATCCTTATGGCATGTGTGGTCTAATGTGTCTGTAGTTTCCCCACTCGTGACTTTTCAGGACCATTTCTGCCTACATGTATCTCCCATTTACTGTTTGACATACAAAAAAGGAAAGAACCCCTTTACATTGTGGCTCGTTATCTATGTCATACACTAGGGACAATGTGAAGAAAAATAAAGTTTTCTTCATGTATGTAGCAAATACTGCTAGCATGCTTTTCTTTTTTGCCAGTATGAAGCCTAGCACACAGAACATAAATGAAACAAGCAACTACTTCCTTGACAGTACAGAAGCTAGTTTAACATGTGGTCTGTCCTTAACAAGTGCATCTCTTGTGACTGATTCTCATTAACACTGTGTGAGACAGCAAAATGAGGTCTGACCGTAAAACACTCGAGCAAAAATACCAGCATCACACCAAATCTCAAATGACAAATCATGTTTATGTGTCTACACCAAAGCATTTAACAGAGCAATATTAACCTAAAATGATACCTAATGTGATAATAACAGTGATTATGAATAACGTAAACACACATTCCTGATTCCACATGAAAGAAATCACAAGGAACCACTGTAGGTCACAGGCACCCGTCTTCCAAAAAATCTTTTTTTTCCCCCACACACTCCAGAGACACTCATAAAACAGGGCATTCAGACACTGGATACTGAAGAGTACTGTATAAGCGATATGTAGACACATAACAGTAGGGCTTGATGGAACAGTATTCACGAGGGATGGGAATCAGTCACACACAATTCTTAGGTGCCGATTTGATTAAAATCGTGATTCTATAAATATTGCAATGTTATAAATATCCAGATCCGATATTACTTACGATAATTTTCACCTGGTTTTATTAAAATTTTAAACCTTTAAAAAAAAGTTGAACGAGTAATTAAATGTAGCCTGTTCCCTATAACATTTTCTCACTAAATACCAGTGAGTGGGTTTGATACTAATTCGCACATAGCGCTTGGGGAAAATGGCAGGTCGGGGGCCTTTTTTTTTTTTTTTTAATAATGTAAGCTTCTGCGCTTGATACAGAACTGTTTATATCTGAGGCTGTCAGATCACCGGTCACGGTCAATCAAACTGAAAACCAGCCAATTCTGGTCACTGAATTCTGTTCACTGCTTTTTTAGTTAGTTTTGTTTTACAACAAAAACATAGGCTATATGAAGCCTGTCATCGTATTTTGTGAAGCCTTTGTCTGCACTAGCTGTGCAGATTAATCTCTATCTGCACTGTCAATTAATCTCTATTACATTTTTTTTTCTTTTTCCTTTTCAAAAATCGATTTTGGAGTCAGTGTGACGATACGTCAATCATCACACAAAAGAATCGCGATGTGAATACATTTTTCACCCCATCTGTAGTATTCAGTACGTTTTATAAATTCTTCCTCATTTAGCGTTATTTTTCACATCTTGTTGGGGGTAGAGTATTCTGCAGCATTCAGTAAAGGCCCAGACAGAAGCCATTATCAGATAATATCAACTTAAAAGTAATACCAACTTAGCTTTTAACATTTACAGGCTGAACCGGCATACTCAGAAATTTTTTTAACTGAGGTTAAAATGCAAGAGAAATATACTGGGCTTATTCTTTATATCAGACAAAATAGGATTTGTCTTTCAAAAGCCGAAGATACATGGACGAGGAGGATATAACAAGGCGAGGGGGCGCGGTTTGGTCCAGGGTATCTTAGCAATGCCTGTGGCTGTATGTCTGACTCACTGTTTTTAACAACCTGAGACTGTAACCCGCTGCCCCAGTGTCAAAACAAATGGATTCCAATAGGAAAATCTGTTTTATGTCAGGTCCCAAACAGACCACTATAATTCCCAAAGGGTTTGACCAATGCTTCCTATAGAGTATACAATTCGAGCAAGACGGGAGAACCGGCTCTCTGATAGTATTTTACTGATTCATCGCCTCTCCATTGTAAAATTAATTTCCTTGTAAACAAAGCAAGTTTGGAGCGAGTTAGGGTCCATATTTGAAGGGGTTAATTGTTTTTTTGATTGACAAGATTTTTCCCAAGAAATAGAGATTTTCAAGCTCTTCAACATGATGCGTCCGATCAGAACAAAAATTAGCAAGCTGGGATTTCCGATAACAAAGGACTTCAGAATGACAAAGAATCCTCAAAAATGGTGTGCAGCAGTAACTATGGTTAGCCTTATTATTTATTTATTTAATATTGTCACACTCTGTATAACAGGATTTTCATGTCAAGTGTGAGTGTGCATGTCCCACTTGCCACTTTACATTACGCAAAAAAAAAGAAAAAAGTGCTTATAGTGTTCCAAAACCTTCCTATTTTCAGATTTGTATAAAAATGATTGAGACAAAACTAATTGTCCGCGCATGCTAGTACTCATTTTAAAAACACTTTACACACTTTTTTTTCAAACATAACTGTTTTAGAGTGTAAAAAAGCATAAAAATCATAAACACTTAAACACAGTCAGACATTCTGAAGAGTGTAAACTTTCCTAGGAAAGACAAACGAGTCGTGTAAAAGAACACAGTACTTTTCTTGCTACATTGCAATAAGCCTGAGAGTGAGTGAAACAGTAGGAAGCAGACAGGCATTCGTTAGGTGCAAACTGAAAAATGTAAATCAGATAAGACGCTGAAACAAAATGAAATTAACACCATTTACCCTTTACTCAAGAACGTGTTCAATATACCAAGACATGTTTGTATCTTACTAAAGTAGCTTTACACAGTTAACAAGTATAAAAACTGTGTCCCAAACAATACTGTATACTGCAAACACAGCATCAAATAAGTAGGTATACTGTATAACAGTTTAGGCTAACTGTTACATCATGTAGAAAAGAAACAAATGTAATAAAACTGATCATTATAATTTATAAATATTTCCTTACATTTTCCATATTTTTTTTTATTATGCAAAGCTGCTATACTGAATTGAACTGAACTGAATAGGCAAATTAACTCAGGTTTTTTTGGCTTTTGAATTGTTCAACACAACAAACAACACAAACCTTTTATTCCTAAGAGGATGAGTGCTTTCTTCCAATAAATGATGAGATCCTAGTAGGTTTTAATTGTGTGGTGTCGCACTTATGTAATAATAGTGGAGGATCTATAGGATCTAAACCTAAAATGAGTTCTAATAAAATTTTTCTAATTGCTACTGTTGTAATAATCACCTGTTTAATTAGTTTGTGATATTGGACAGATTGAACAGATTCTTTTATGACTGAAAAAAAGCCTCTCAAAGATGACTAAATACAACATTGAGACAAGGACAGATTTGTTTTCCTACACAAGAGCCAAGAGCTGCTGTTGAAATCACAGACATATCTGTCTGGACTGGACTAAAATGCTCAGACTTGTGTTATTACAGTGTCATGGTTTCACAGTTAGTCACAGTGCATGATCAGGATACCTTGCTACTGCCCTTTGGAAAACACTGAATACAATTTATTTCCATCTATTCCGTTTTGCTGGGTTAGGTTTCACACCTCACGCCATTAATACTACAGCAACCTCTGTGCACACCACGCCGAATAATCAATGGGAGTTTGATGCAAACGAGGCATGTTAGTAACAGCTATTTGTTTTTCAGGTAAGCAGCACCAGAGGTAGCGCTTGTAGCTCCCGGTGTGCAAAGGTCCTGGCAGGCAAAAGAGTCCCAAACACGCTTCAGACACGACCCCCAAATTCCCCAGATAAGAATCCGATCCAACACCACGGGATGCACCTGACAAACAAGTCCAATCCATGAAGGCCCACCCCCACAACGCACAGCACCCAAGCGCTGCCAACGTCCTGGTGCCAGACCCCACAGCACACACCCTCAGAGGTCTTATGAAGTCATGCCTCAAGGCGATGGAGCTGCCCAGGTGGCACAAGGGGAAAGTTTGCAATATTGCCCGTAATGTTTAGGGGGTTTTTTTGTGTGTGTGTGTGTGTGTGTGTGTGTGTGTGTGTGTGTGTGTGTGTTTATTTATTGTGTGTGTTTTATTTATTCATTCAAAACAAACAACTGTGTAGTTTGATCATTTTTGTCATGCAGGAATCAGGAGTGTTATTAGGTTTAGTGTTACTTTTATTAGGTTTGGAATTCACAGTATGATAACCTAGTCTAAAAATAATTAAAAATAACTTTCAAACCACAAAGAAAAATCTTGAAACAGTTATCATTTTTAGAATAAGCTATCATGTTCCAATCCATTAATTCCAATCCATATACATGATCCTAATTCAGACATGTCAAAAATGATCACTGTACACAAGTGTTTGTTTATACAGTATTTGTTTTTTAACGAGCTATGGACATGTGACACGTGTGAGCCAAATAAAAGCCAGAAAAACATCAATAGTATGACGAAAGAAGCAAATTTTAATTTGATTACAAGATTCCTAATTTTTATCTAAATAAAAATGTTTTAAACTTTTTTTCTATGAATGATGTCTTGCCTGTAGCTAATTTCTTTAACTTTTGTGGTAAAGCAGTGCTGAATGCATGACCATCTGCTGTTTGTGAAACTGAGCCAAACTGGTAAAACTGCATTAATCAGTGAACCCACTCCATTCCTTGGATGCTTATGTGCCAAAATCATCTGGTGATCTGCCTCCATTTCACTAAGTCTCCTAAGCAGATGTTTAAAAGATATGCACTAAACACAACAACTATTATAAATGATGACATCATTTTACACAGTTAATTTCTGCAGAAACTGCTCCTTCCGTAATCTCAAAACAATTCACATAAATGGACCACAAAACAGGTTCTAAATCTTTTAAACAAATTGTCCGGATTAAAATCTTGTTCATTAAAAAAAAAATAAGAAGAAGAATTTATGGTCCACACATACTGTGCAAAAAAAATTTAATGCTCAAGATGTTTTTGTCCTAAACATTAGAAATACATGTAAATGAAATTATAACCATAATTACTATAAATACATTAAAACATTTGTTGTTGGCCCATTATCCAATATTTGTTAATATCTGTGATACATAGTCAAAAATGAATATTGGAAAATTGTATTCTATGTGCAGTTGGCTTAAAAAAACAACCCAATATCGATAAATTGAACAGAATAGTTTAAAATGTATGTTTAACAAATGTTCACTATAGTTCAAGTAAGTAGGACAGTGTGATTTCAGAAGCTTACTGAGATAGCACAAAGCTTCTTCACCAGTCAAAAGAACTGGTCATCCAGCCTTTCAAAAAAAAAGTCCACCGCTGCTTTGTTTGGTCTTTGGATCAGTGATCATGTGAACTCATTGCCTCCCTTTAAATATTTTCTTTGTATGTGCGTTATCACACTGGTCATGTTAAAGGCACTGTGTCATGAAAGCCAAGTAATTAAAATCTCCACTAAAACACCTCCAATACAATAAGCTAAGATCAGGCCTTAGCTAGCCAGTTAACCTTTAACATGCTTCATTGCTGAAAGGTATGGATGCCTCCATTCTGCATCACCTCCACAACTAGTAGAAACAGAGCATGATGAGGTAGAAAAGTTAAGATTCAGGATTTGACTGGGTTTAATACATTTTTAAAAAAGAGCTGTGAATAATAGGTAGACAGTCAAAATTATTACATGTTTTTATTTGATTCAGTACTGCAGAATGTTTGTCTGCAGTATTGTAATAACTACCCATGAACTTCAAACTTAAAAGTAGGAGATACTATCACAAAACATGAGTATTTTACAAGTACTTTGCACATGATAGATGTATACTATACAACAGTATATATTTATAGTAGACGCTGTGGTATATTTTCAAGCAATTTGTCAGTTTTACCTAATTCAATGGTTGTAAATTTACCAAAGTGTCAAGTGACACTTCCAGAGTGAAAACTGACTCAATGATTCAATAATTGAATTAACCAACAAAAAATCTGTTCAATTTCATTCATTCATTCATTCATTCATTAGTCTGTGTGGAAGTGAAGAACACCCCATGGGTGGGCCACATCACAGGCTTCACAGACACACACACTTGGCACATCACATGGCAAAATGTGTATCCACACACACACACACACACACACACACACACACACACACACACACACACACACACACACACACACAGCTGTACATAAAGGATTAAAGATATGTTTCATGTTGTAGTGGCCAGTAACGACACTACTGCTATTTAAATTGCTTGCTGATGGCCTCATAGGATTACAGTTTTCCAAATTATGGGAAAAAAAAGTATGGAATTCAGTATTTCTCATCATTATTTCTCATTTCTCATCATTATTTCTCATTTCTCAGGATCCAACAATCCTGACCACGTCAGCTCATGAACAAACTCATCAAGCTTTAACATGCTTATTTAATGAGGTTATGGGGGCGCGAGAATAGGGGAAAAAAACAGGCTTTGTTGGGGACGATCATAACCTAATTTAAATCAGAAAAAAACCTTACTGATGTAATATCTCAGATCCTAAAGTTTAAGCCAGCCGGCTGATTAACTTAAAAAGACATATACAGTACAATGCAAATTTCTTGAGCCACGTCTCATTTCTTCATATCAAATTAAATTACTGTATATGATGTAGATTCAATTAAAGAAATTAGAACTATTGCTTTAGTGCAACAGGCTGCAAAGTGACTAAAGAATACCAATTTTAAAATTGGTCATTTATGGAACGTCATCAACAGCAACCTTCTCGTCTGTTCCTCATCATCACCACAAGTATACTGATCACAGGCCTGATCATGTCACCACCTGCACCACTTTTTTACTGGTTCATGCATTCAGTTAAAAGTGGTTTTATCCATGAATGTTTCAAAGGTCACTATGTGGCTTCACAAACAGAAATTATTTCTGTGAAACTGGTCAGGTACAGGATCAGCAGGAACAGCTTTTGTGCAAGGTCAGATGCTTTGAAATCTTATGTACGAGTTGTCAATAATCGTGCATATTATTATAATGAATTACAAATAATTAGGAAGTTAAAAGAGCCAAGAGGGTTTTCAAGACAGGACAGTAAATGACATCTTGAAGTCATCCTGGAAAACAATTTCATTATTTATATAAATAAAGGTTTTGTGTGTTCGTGAGTCTGGACTCACTCTTTCAATTATATCTTTACATTTCATACATTGGAGGATCAGAAACCAGGGTCAGAAAAATTTCTGTCTGTCTGTATGTTTGTAGATCTGTCTAGCCGATTTTGTCACAGCATCACACAAAACTGGCTAGACAGAATTTAATGAAACTTTGCCAGTCCTTTGGTATTTTCCTGAAGTCAAACCTTTGCCATAAATGAAACCAAAATGTTGAGTAGAAGGGAAGTTATATGCAGTTATGTGCCAGATTGCATCATAGCAGCCAGCGCTTTTTTGACCAATATAACACTTTTTTCCCCCTGAGCACGGCGTGGCTATGCGCGTCACGCAACAGAGCCAATCGACACAATAGAATACCATAAATACACAGAAGACACAGAAACGACCGCCATGTTATGAACAGTTATGTGTCGGATTTAATAATCTACTTTAAACAGGGAGTGTATTTGGCTGATGAAGTAGTACAACTTAGCTTTGAACAAAACATACTCAACTTTACAAAATTGAATTTCTCTGTATCATGTATATCATCACTGATTCAATAAAGCTGATCAGCTAATTTTTAGCTTCAATCTTTTAACTATTTCTACAAACTCTTTACCGGTCAACGATGGGTTCTAATGCTAATTAACAATATATCATTTGTGGGGTTTACAGTAGTTAAATACAGTTTTATTTTGGTTTACCTTTTACTGACTACATACTGAAATCTGTTTTGTAGTTTTGTTGTTACCACGTGAGATCACTTGCGTATCAACGTTATGTTAACAGAATTGTTATTTAGGCCATGATAAATAAAGAACTAAAGTAGGGCAGATTCTGTTTTCCCCATGAATATACACTGCACTAATCAGGTCGTGTACCCTGTACAGTGAGATAGTAACCCATCTGGAATTCATTCTAAACTAAAGCTGGCAGATTGATTTTGAATATGAAATGTACAACTGAGCTAAATACCAGCAACAGGAAAACATTACTGTGGGTACATAAAAACTGTTAAGTCTGAGCAGTTGGTTCAGAAAAAAGTGACATTGGCTCCTAAATGGATTGCCACTATCTGTGAGAAAGGTTATTATAGTCAGAGAAAATTATGGGAATGATTCTTTGATGTGTGAATCTATCGTGGCATTGGACAACACACAACAGGGACCAGTGGTTTTCAGTCATTGTTTGTTTAGTTAATGGAAATCACAACCCACCCTCAGAGATAAAACACAACCAAAAAAGTGTGGACACCAGAACATCACACCCATGTGCACTTTTTGAGCATCCTGTTTCAAATGATGCCCCACTGCACTGTTATAATAACCTCCGCTCTTCTGGGAAGGCTTTCCACAGGATTTGGAGTGCGGCAATGGGGAATTGAGTTCATTCAGCCTCAGGAGCGTTAGTGAGGTCAGGCACTGACGTCCAGCAAGAATGCCTGGCATGCAATTGGCATTCTATTTCATCTGAAAGGATCAGTGGGGTTGAGGTCAGAGCTTTGTGCAGGCCACTCCAGGTTCCTTGTTTCGTGCTGGAACAGGTTTGGACTATACCACATACTCTCAATGAAGGAATATTGTAATGTTAAAGCATGAAAAGACATCCGTACACTAAATTATACTTCCAATTTTATCACATTCATTTGTTTTCACAATCAAGCGTCCATTCTTTTGGCCTTTTTATTTATATGTAAAGTATTATGTTTTTTTTTCCTTTAAGTTATAAACTTATTTAAAAATGGAATTAAAAAACAAGTCAGCCTGTAAACATCAAATTGAAACAAAAGAGAACAAAATATCTTCTGTAATAGACAGCTCAAGAAAAAAAAAAAAAAGTCAACCACTCCAATAAATACAGATGGGGAGAAAAGATTGATTCACTTATGAATCACGATTCTTTTGTGTGGTGATTCATGTATTGCCACACTGACTCCAAAATGTTCTTTTTTTTTTTTTTTTTGGTTTTGGTTATTTATAATAGAGCTGGACCGGTTGATCAGTCAGTGACCGGAACTGGCTGATTTTCAGCTTAACTGGTTTAAAATAACCTCAGCTATAACAGATTCTGTGCCAAGTGCATGAGCCTGTAAGTGATACAAAAGAAACACATTTTTATTGCTTTACATTCTCAAATGTCACACTTTAAAAAGCCTCTGATCAGGCTTTTTCTCTACTCATTACAGCAGCCGTAAAACACTGTGAATGCAAATTAGTCTCAAAAATCTCAAGTAATGTTTTGAGACTTTGGAGGCGCTAAATGTAATTACAGAATTACAATATAAACCTAATCAGTACCTAGGTGACGTAATAATATTGTATCGGGAGGCCACAGGTGACTCCCATGCCTAATAATCAGGGAGTCAGCTAACCTAATTTTTGGGCAAATAATGTTGCTGGACCTAGACCTGATCACCTGAAGTAACCTAAAGGTTTTAATAATGCTTTTCAGTTCTTAATCCAATGTTAGTAGTTTTAGTAAACTCCCACAGGATATTTCTTTTGACATGGTTGTTTAAGAAATGAGAATCCACTAACTGCATCAGTTAGGGCTAAATAACTTGTTGGCACCTAAAGCATATTAATAACTGCAGTAATTATCTAGCGAAAGGCTCTTATCTAGTTGCCTAGTTAAACCCAGATGGTGACTTCCCTTATTTCTTTGACCAGGTAGTGTATGATCACGGTTTGATCACTTGTCCAGATCACAGGTGATCTGGAGGGCCCATCTCAACCTTATACATTTTCATAATAATCCTTTCCTGCTCATGATCTCCCCACACAGTACCAGAGAAACTGATTTGCCTAAACCACAGTACAGCATTCCAGTAAACAGTCTTCACCACAAACACGGGGAATTAACACAACAAAACCTCTCATTTCCCTGACATCATTATTATATAGGGTATGGGGGTATGGGGGCAGAAGATAACGTATTCAGGTGTGTGCACATAAACACATACTCTACATTAACAGAAGTATTTGACCAAATCTGTTAATTAATTAATTCAGGTCTTCCAATTAGGCCCCTTATCCAGCAAACCAAGATCTCCTGCTATGATTCCAACTTTGTTGAAGACCCTTTTCTATTCCCACATTATTGTGCTCCAGTGAACAAAGAACTATAAAGACAGTGTTTTATAAGTTTGATGTGGAAGAACTTGACTGGGCCGCACAGAGCCCTGACCTCAACCCCATAGAGCACCTTTGGGATGAACTGGAATGGAGATTGCAAGCCAGGCCTTCTCGTCCAACATCAGTGCCTGACCTCATAAGTGCTTTACAGAATGAATGCGCCTAGAAACACTCCAAAATCTTGTGGACAGGTTTCCAAGAAGAGTGGAAGCTGTTATAGCTGCAAAAGGGGGACCAACTTCATGTTGAAGTATATGTATTCAGATACAATGTCATTGCAGGATTGGCCAAATACTTCTGTCCATATAGTGTAGATACCTTTAGAGACGTTAATTCACAGATTCTTTGATTCATAGTCTAAGCACTCATTAGCCTTAATGATCCAAGTCTTGAGGGGAACAAAACGTAAATACACAGTAGAAACTCATGTGTTATTTACTTACACACACACACCTTATGAATGCTGCCTACAGCCTATATGGCAATTACAGCCTCTTTAATTTGAAACACTAAACGCACAAACTCCCATGGTCATTTATTAAGGCGCATTACATTTAGTACTTAAATTTATTAACTTAATCATTTGTGTATATATATATATATATACAAAAACAGTTGAGTAGCGTTGTAACATCTCGTTACAACACACACACACAACAACAACACACACACACAACTGTAGCAAACAAACATTTAATTAGCTAAAGGTGAGACGTTACACACGTACAGTACACACATACATACATATACATACATACATACATACATACACATACGCGCGCACGCGCACTCACCTGAGCTCAGAGCGTCGCGTGAACCGCTTAAAAAGCACTCTTTTCCAACCGACAAAAGCGGTGACGCTGCTTCGCTGATAAAGTACAAATGTCTCTAACAAATACAAACAAAACCACTCCAACACGAAAACAGGAATTCAGTGAAACCTATTATTACTCATTCAGAAGATAAACAAAAAAACACACAGAAAGACAGGCGACCTTTCACTTCTCTGAGAGCAAATCTACGCGGAATGGTGGGAACGGTGCTGGACGACTGGAATCTAAAAATCTCACCGGCTGCATAACAAATCTCTGGCTATTGCGCAAATAGTGTACTACACGGCTGCAGTCTGTAGCCCTACGTGTAGTGCGCTTATGTAGACCGTAAGGAGTCATATGGGATACGGCATCGCGTTTTTTTCCCCCCGCTGGGACTGCTCAAAGCGCCCTCTATCGGCAGGATTCTTATACCATGACCCACCCGTTTCGTGTATGGTAGCACTTGTATACCAGACTGAGGCTGCAGAAGTTAAATAAGAAGTTGATAATTAATTTGTAATACAAAAATCAGAGATAAGCCGTCTCATTTAAAGTCACTTTAATTTACACCTATATAATTTTATGAGAGGAAGAATGAAGTAAAAAAAATTAGGGGTCCGGTTTTCACCTCTGGTCAGTTTGCTTGTTCTACCTGTGGTTGGCGAGTTTTCTTCGGGTACATCGGTTTCCTCCCTTTTTAAAGTGTGACTCCCATGCAAGTTACACTAATCGGTGTTCCCAAATTGCCCGTAGTGTG
Organism: Clarias fuscus; assembly: GCA_030347435.1. NCBI lineage: Eukaryota > Metazoa > Chordata > Actinopteri > Siluriformes > Clariidae > Clarias > Clarias fuscus. The sequence continues at coordinate 15,318,235 of CM059206.1, read as the reverse complement.
AACAGTGTCTGAGAATGTGTGGGTATGTGTGCCCTGCGATGAATTAGCACCCTTGTCCAGGGTGTACAAGTCCCCTGGGATAGGCTCCAGGAACCCCTGTGACCCTGTATACAGAGTAAAGCGATATTGACAGAGAGTACAGAGTTGAGAGTAGAAGATTTAGGATTGAATTTCTATGAATCATTTCTGCAGATGAACCCAAGAATCTATACTCAAAATAAAGTACATATTCAGGGTCAGAGTGAAGTGCTGAAAATGTAAAGATGTCTTAAGCTTAGCGGAATTTTCTTACCATCTCAAATCCCCCCCCCCCCCCCCCCCCCCCTCCCCATGTGCATTAAACAAGACTTCATAAAATGCTTTTTAGGACTGTAAAGATAAAAAAATATGAAGCAAAGTTTCGTTTTGAAATGTGCATGATTTAAATGCTTACATGTACAAAACCGAAGTATTGCTGAAGATTTATGCAAAGTGGAGACAAATCATGTGATCTTTTCATTGTACATGTTGTCATTGGTCTTTTATTTGTAGAATCGTTTTTCCTCCATCACTTTCCATGTTTCTCCTGTAAATATCTTTATGAGCCCTAGTCACATAACGGAGTATACCTTTCAGAAAAGTTTGAGAAAATTGCATATTAGAAAAAAAAATTGTTTAGTATTTAATGCATTTATTTTAGAGGAATCTGTAATTTTATACAAAAGTCTTTTAAGTGATTAATCATCACCATTTATACATTCAGATATCAAAAATAAAGAATCACAGTAAGTGTATAAAGTACTTTCAGGTATTAAGAATCTTTTTAGCTAGTCAGAGGTTAGGTCATAGTTCATTAAACTCCTTGCAAACATTGAAGATTTTCTGAAACATACATCAGTAAATTACATGACAAAATTCCTGAATTTTTGTCCATGATCTAAAAATGAGATACACAGTAGACACACATTTCAGCTGTAAGCATGATTGTTTATTCATTAGGCCTTATTATATTTAGGATAGCAATATATCCAGAGCCTATCCTGGTAACACCTTGGCTTGTGAGGTGAGAATACACCCTGAAAAAGATGACAGGGCATAATCCACACATTCATACCTAGAAGAAATTTACAGCACAGGATCAAATGAGGGAATCCTGGAGCTGTGAGACGACAACGCCATCTGCTGTGCCACCATGTTACCTTCCTATTCTGAAAAACAAATTAATAATGATAATAATAATAAACACTCAGCACTTAGTTTATAAAACATGTTGACTTTTATTGCTTAGAGAATACAGCTTACAGCTCCTGCAAAGCCATGTGAACACGTGCCTCAACTAAAACTTCCCAATCTTCACAAGATAAGAATTGACCACACATTCACAATGCAACTTCTACACATTGCACCAGAGATATACAGAGGAACAAAAACCTTCTGCTTGGATATGAAAAGATTTTAAGGTTTGATAGTTGCTATCAATATAGGGACACTGACGGTGACATAGCTCAGTGCCATCAGTGACCAGTTTCTTTCTGTAAGAGTGTAAAACTGTCCAGAGGGTTTTTAAGACTATCTGGTGACTGAAGTTTCTTCTCTATCTTTGGTACTAAAGAGACAGATATTACTCTGTAGTTCTCCTTTCAATACTGTTCTGAACACAGGCCAGACAAAAGCTGCGTCCTACGTACACTGTACTCTTACCGACTAAAAAGAAACAAAAAAAGAAACATCCTATTTTACAACCCAGTTCGGCTCCGCCTAACAAACAGAGCAGGACAGGGAAGGAACCACTGCTGTAAAAATCAATCCTTGGGGGGGGGGATTTTAACTCAAGTATTTTACAAAAACAAAAAGCAAGAAATCTACAGGACACCTAAAACAGGAGGCATTTGAGTGTAAATACTCTTTCCTGCACCAAACCGAGAACAATTAAACGTAATGCGACGTCTGCCGCCAATATATCATACAACTCAGAGTCCAAAAAACAATGACGTACATACAACATGGTGCCTTAAATATTTTAACTGTCTGATGAATGTAGAAATACGTCGCTGAAAAACAGGAGGAGGACAAAAGTCTAACTCTATTTTGACATAAGGGGAGGGCCAAATAAAACAGCCGTCTGGCCATGTTTTTTCTAAAAAGTCAATATAAACGGATACTGCGTATGAGAGAGAAAAACAAAAACAGAAAGAGAGAGAGCGATATCACATGTCATCCTCTTCATCATCTTCCTGGGAGGATCGGGCGTGTTGCGCTGCGGTAGCTGAAGCTGCTGCTGCTGCTAACTGGGCCTGCTGTGCCGCCTGTTGCATCTGCAGCCACTCCTGCTGGGCGAGTTCAGCTTGCTGCTGCCGTGCCTGCAAAACACAACACACACGTAAGACACATGTACCACACACTGCCCCATACACACCAGGCACAGGACAGTATTTAAAATATATAAATAAATAAATCACAGACTTTGATCTGCTCACTGCACAAGCTTTCCTTTCTGCAATAAACTGGCTTAGTGATAAATGCTTTACACATGCATTTAAACAATACAAGTTAACATCAAATTTAACATTCAAGAATATAACATTTAACTTAGAGTGCCTTGAAAAAGTATTTGTCCCTTCCTGTTTTGCTTTTTTTTGCACATTCCTCACTCTACAATGATTCAGATTAAATACAATTTTAATACTACATAGATAAACTGGACAAGTTTTTTTTTTTTTTTAAAGGAAAAAAAAGAAGTCCACATCTGACTGGTCCCATGTGAGAAAGCAATAGCCCCAGACTGGTTGTGCTACCCTTGGCAGCAACAACTGCAATTAAGCCTTTCCCTACTGGCGATGAGTTTTTCACATTGCTGTGGAGGACATTTGGCCCATTCTTCTTTGCAAGAATTGTTTTAATTCAGCCACTGGAGAGTTTTCGAGCATGAAAGGCCAGTTTACTGTCATGTGAATCGGCTTCAAGTCCAGACTTGGACTAGGCCACTCTAAATTCTTTATTCTGTTTTTTTGTTTGTTTGTTTTTTTTAAACCATTCAGAGGTGGACTTGCACACGTGGACAAAATTGTTGGTACCCTTCGGTCAATGAAGGAAAAACTCACAATGGTCACATAAATACTGACAAAAGTAATAATTGTAAAAAATTCTATGAATGTTAACCAATGAAAGTCAGACATTGCTTTTCAACCATGCTTCAACAGAATTATTTAAAAAAATAAACTCATGGAACAGGCCTGGACAAAAATGATGGTACTCCTAGAAAATACTGAAAATAATGTGACCAAAGGGACATGTTAATTCAAGGTGTGTCCACTAATTAGCATCACAGGTGTCTACAATCTTGTAATCAGTCAGTGGGCCTATATATAGGGCTCCAGGTAGTCACTGTGTTGTTTGGTGACATGGTATGTACCACACTCAACATGGACCAGAGGAAGCGAAGGAAAGAGTTGTCTCAGGAGATTAGAAAGAAAATTATAGACAAGCATGTTAAAGGTAAAGGCTATAAGACCATTTCCAAGCAGCTAGATGTTCCTGTGACTACAGTTGCACATATTATTCAGAAATTTAAGATCCATGGGACTGTAGCCAACCTCCCTGGACGTGGCCGCAGGAAGAAAATTGATGACAAATCAAAGAGACGGATAATCCGAATGGTAACAAAAGAGCCCAGAAAGACTTCTAAAGAGATCCAAGGTGCTCAAGGAACATCAGTGTCAGATCGCACCATCCGTCGTTGTTTGAGCCAAAGTGGACTACATGGGAGACGACCGAAGAGGACACCATTGTTGAAAACAAATCATAAAAAAGCCAGACTGGAATTTGCCAAACTACATGTTGACAAGCCACAAAGCTTCTGGGAGAATGTCCTATGGACAGATGAGACAAAAATGGAACTTTTTGCCAAGGCACATCAGCTCTAAGCATATCAAGAAAAGAACACTGTCCCTACTGTGAAATATGGAGGAGGCTCCGTTATGTTCTGGGGTTGCTTTGCTGCATCTGGCACAGGGAGTCTTGAATCTGTGCAGGGTACAATGAAATCTCAAGACTATCAAGGGATTCTAGAGAGAAATGTGCTGGCCAGTGTCAGAAAGCTGGGTCTCAGTCGCAGGTCATGGGTCTTGCAACAGGACAGTGACCCAAAACACACAGCTAAAAACACCCAAGAATGGCGAAGAGGAAAACATTGGACTATTCTAAAGTGGCCTTCTATGAGCCCTGACCTCAATCCTATTGAGCATCTTTGGAAGGAGCTGAAACATGCTGTCTGGAAAAGGCACCCTTCAAACCAGAAACAACTGGAGCAGCTTGCTCATGAGGAGTGGGCCAAAATACCTGCAGAGAGGTGCAGAAGTCTCATTGACAGTTACAGGAATCGCTTGATTGCAGTGATTGCCTCAAAAGGTTGTGCAACAAACTATTAAGTTAGGGGTACCATCATTTTTGTCCAGGCCTGTTCCATGAGTTCATTTTTTTTTTTTTTTATAATTCCGTTGAAGCATGGTTGAAAAGCAATGTCTGACTTTCATTGGTTAACATTCATAGAGTTCTTATTTATTATTACTTTTGTCAGATTAAAGTTATTTCTGTGACCATTGTGAGTTTTTCTTTCATTGACCGAAGGGTACCAACAATTTTGTCAAAAACCTATGGTTGGACATTCCCTTTCAGGATTTTCTATTAGAAAGCAGAATTCATGGTACCATAAATTATGGCAAGTCGTCCAGATCCTGAAGGTGAAAAGCAGCCCCATACCTTCATACTACCACCATGTTTGACTGTCATTTTGATGTTTGTTTTATGAAATGTTGTGATAGTTTTATGCTAGGTATATATCGGGACGCACACCTTCCAAAAGAATATTTGCCCAAAAATCTTGGGAATAATCAAGTTATTCTTTGGCCAATGCGAGACGAGCCTTTGTGCGGCAGTGGCTTTCGCCTTGGACCTCTCCCATGGATGCGTCGCTCTCTTATTGTTGCATCATGAACACTGACCTAAACTGAGGCAAGTGAGGCCTGCAGTTCTTTAGATGATGTTCTGGTTTACTTTATGAGCTCTTGGATGAGTGGCTGTAATTTTGGTAGGCCGTCCAGTCCTGAGAAGGATCACCACTGTTCCAAGTGTTCTCCATTTGAGGATAAAGGAGCTCACCATAGTTTGCTGGGGTCCCAAATCCCTAAAAATGACCTTGTACCCCTTTCCACTGATAATGGTCAATTACTTTAATTACCTTTTAATGTTAGCATGCATGATAGATGAGACAACAAATGGAACTGCAGAGAGCTCCACTACCCTGCACTACTTTCTAAATAGTCTGGTAATTATTAAATATTTTCCAGCTAGTCCAATGACGCAGTTGATGAAGTCATCCTTCATTGCTGTCCAGGATGCATCGAGACGCATCCACGATACAAATATGTCATACGTCTTGCAAATAGGAATCGAGTGATCGAATTGAAATGCGGGTTCCAGATGCATTTGACTCTAGACACTCCTTTACTTAAATCTTGTGATCCGGTCATAAAGGGCAGATCTTAATGCCAGCTGTGAACTGGGTCCAGAGGCCTAACATAAACCAGCATGACAATGGCCCAATGCACAAAGCAATCATGTTCAAGGCAGGAATACTCTGCCTTTTATTGCACCCCCTGTGTTCTGTGTAAAAGGAGGTGAGGTCATTGTCAACATGCTTTTAGCCCTGGAGCGAAGGGAAAGACAGGAGCAAAATAAAATATTTGGAAAAAAAAGGGAGAATTCCCATCACAGAAATGAGTGGGTCTAATGTTTCGAGGAGAATGCGACCCATCCCTAAAAGACAGTAAAAAGCTTTTTGCTAACCTGCATATCTATACAAATAATAAAACTGCAAAGTTTCCGTGTCTGTACAGTGAGCAAAAATAATTTCTGGGGACGCAAGATAAGTAATAGAGCACATCAAGATGGTTTTTGGAATGTGTGTTTGTTCATGCATAATGTAAAAACTAATGAAAGAATTTTAACGCTTTGCTTCATCGTAATCAGCCCACGGGAAGAGATGATGTGCTGATCTGAAATTTAAATGGAAAACATGCTTGAACATGCTGTGTGAAAGCGACTCATCTCTTTATGGTGCTGTACATCTTTTAAAATGCGCTCATGAGTGTGCATTGAAATCTACTTAATAAACGCGCCCACACCTTCATTTATCACACTTTACGGTAACACGTAAAAATTTTAGTTCATTCCAAAATTCAGTAGATGCCGTTGTACTTTTTTTTTTTTTTTTTTTTAATGCACTTATGACTGTGCAATTAATTTCCACGTGAATGAAGTCACGGGCACATCTAGCATTGTACAAATCTTTAGCTTAAATACTGCTAAAGCCTTAGTGCATAAAAAAAATTGAACCGGAAAATTAGCTGAAATAGATACTGATAAGCAGTTCCTCACTTTTTTATTTAACTAAAATATGGAAGAGTCTTCTTTGTTAAGTTTGGCTGTAAGAATTCAAACACACTCACACCAGAGTGTGAAGTGCTGCAATAATGATTAACAGAACATTTAGAACGTATGCCGTTAGAGGCCACATTTATCATGTGTACCTTGGCGAATAACTCTTGCTGCTGGCGGAGAAGCTCCTCTTCTGGGATTCCGAGATTTTCCAGACGTGAACTGGCCTTTCTCCGCTTCAGCGCGACTGTTTTACATTCCTGCAAAACGTCCTTCACTTCCGTTATGTAGGATCCAAAACCAAGACTTTCAAGTGCTTCAAAAGAAGAAGGGGGGGGGGGGGGGGGGGGCATTTTAATCATTGGTGTCTGTGATTCATTAGACATTTATCATCACACAGCATGAATGAGCTTTCAAACCGATAACTATGCACTAGTACCTCAAGGCATTTGAAGAGGTCACCTGTATATTAAAATACAAAGAGGAAAGAACAGTGTGCGCAACCTTTACAAATGAATTAATTAATTACTTAATTATAATAAAACCTGTTTTCTTGGGCTGTAATTGGAGACAGGAAGGTACAGAGTCATGTCTACATCTTGTGTTTGCATACAGTATTGCCCTCCAAGTTACCCAAGCTGGCCAGTTTTGAAGAAGACGTGGATGTCTTCTCACCGTCTTATATGTCCCTAAGTCCAATGCATTATGCAGCCCATAAAATCACCATTAGAGAGAGAGTGAAGTAGAGAGGGGGAAGTGTGAATATTGGTAATTATTTTTGGCTTCGGATTTTATTTCTAGCTTGACTTGTCTGATGTCATCACAGAATATTCACCCTGTTCTACCAAAGAATAAATTATTCCATATTCCATTTCATCCAACAGACTTTGGAGTTATTGGCCATGAGCAATTATCTGTAACCTGGCAACATATTACTTCAGGCTACACTCAAGTCTTGTTTCAAACTGCTTCCTCACAGACACCTTTCCAAATATTAAAACACTTCCATATACGGGGATATGAGAGAAACATGCGTCAAGGAATTAAGGCGTTAGAGTCTGTCAGTCCCTCCACTCATCCATCCCGGTGAAGTGTGACCTCTGTGTAGGTTAGTCTAAGTGAAGAAGATCCCAGATAAGGTGCGCCCTTTGTGCCAATTAATCCAGGTGAAGGAGACATGACCTCTATGCCTTTGAGTGACAGTGAAAGAGGCATTCCTGCTATACTTTTTAATCTCAGTGAAGCAGGCTTGGCAAGGAAATAAACCCAGACAGGCCTGGATTTTAATTTTCCATGCACACCAAAGCATATGGTAATGCATCACAAGGGGGTTACAGCAAAAATAAAATACACATGTCAGGATGATCCGGAAAAACAAGCTGTATCCTGTGTTTATATATGAACCATGCTGTTCAACAGTGCTAAAACAAAAATTAATCCAAGACAGCAAAGCCAGTAGGTTGACCCAGGTTATGACCAGTCTTTGGAACAAAAGTCACAAATCTGCTTGCTCTCTACAGACTCTTTCTGCATTTGTTAGTTCGGCTCATGGCACCAATCTCTAAAAATGCTGAACAACACAAGCTTTGCTACATTAAACATACCAAATAAAATATCTATATATACGAAATTACTCTCGTTGGTCTAGCTTTCATCATGTGAAGAGCTGATTGTCCCTCAGGCTTCACCCTCAGGTTTGTACAAACACATCTTAATATGGATGATGAAAGGCAACACCTTTAGGAAAATCTACATGGAAAACACTGGTTAAAACTGCTGCTGCTATTCAGTCTGAAGCACATATGCAATACTGTGTGTGCTCTTACAGTTTTGATTTAACTCAAAGGCTTTATTAGTGGAGTATGTGATGCAAGTCAAATGCAGAGTGCACCGGGGTAGGAGATACTGAACGATGTCGCTTGCTGCCCTGGGAGCTTCCAAATGAAGAAAAATTCTGCACCCCGGTTAACTCACAAAAACAACCAACTTAGTATTGTCTGTCCTGAACGCTCTGACCATGCAAAGTCTGGAATAGAAGGGACAGGTCATTGTGTACTTGGAAAATAATTTGTTTAAACAAAGATATGCTTGCTCCTTTTACAAGAACAAAGGTGATCTTGTCTAGACAATCTTAACGCTGATTACAATGAACAGCAAACTGCACTTCTGTATGTTCATTCTCTGGAGTCTGAAATGAAGGCCTGCATTTACACATACGTTTAAAAAAGATAGATACAACATATAATATTTAAAAAACAGTACCCCATGTTTAGGCCCATACCTTACAGTACAAGGAGGGTCCTACATGTCTGGAGGACATGGCTGATTTGGAAGATGATGTTAATAGTGAGGACTAAAATATTTGAGGTTTGAGACCTCTGAATTTCGACCACTTCCAAAGTAACGGGTGTAGGTATGAGGTCTAAGTTAGATACCCTAAAGGCATAACACAGGAACTTACGACCACAAAGCACGAGTCAAAGGTTGGAGGAAGTCACACCTTTGCTACAAAACAGGGAGACCTACTAACACAAAAAGAAAGCGAATGCAAACTCAAATCTTAATTAAAGTAAAAAAAATTTTTTAAAGCTACACCATGTTATCATGATCATATTTAACTCTACGCGTGTTCAATACATAATGATGAACCTTATACAGATGCAGTGCAAAACACACTACAATCATTGGGTTACAATTTTTATTCATTTAATTTCATTCATCTTTATTGTACAAAAACAAAAAAATGAAAAGAAATTCATAAAAGATTAATAAAACGTTATCAGCTGCAGTGAAAGTCCCTTTCATACATTATAAACAGCCTGAGATGGCATGAGGATGGTATTTATAAACCGAAAAAAGGGAAAACCAACCCTTTTCTAAGGCACACTGATTCATGTGTATATTCACTGTTAATGGATAGTTAGATTATAAACCTTAAACTCCTACTAGTGTGTATAATGTCTGAAAGTGCATCATAAATTGTCCAGCTGTATAGATAATTTTAATTACCTTTTAGATAAGACAAATACATAATTTTTCAGCATAATGTGCTTTTTTTTTTTTTTAAATACACTTTTTTTCCATCTGTTCACAAGCTTTCATATTACTTTGTTTAAAAAAAAAAGTTTTAGGCTGAGCTGCAAGCCATGAATGCACCGCAAGTGAATCTTGGTCCTTGTATTGCTGCTTTCAGGGGACTAAACAGGTGATGGAGCAAGCTCAGGACCATAAGGAGGATGCGTTAACACCTCAAATTTATTTGCAGAGTGGACAGAATTGTGCGGACATGCACTCCCAACAGCTGTGGATGAGGATGGCTAAAACTTGAAATTCTCTATCCATTCATACAGACTTCTTCATGACAAAACGCTCTCTCATCTATACCACGAACAAAAGTCTTCTATTAATTACGGTGCTCTTGTATCGCACAAATCAGGAGTGGGGCATCCATTTCTGCACACAACGCAGTTACAGTGGTGCAACACGCTGCACAGCAGTACTAAAAGGTTTAAACAGGATGATCAGTGTGAGAACTTTGTGAATAATGAACACCGGACAGTGTTTGTGATTAGAGCAGCAGGTATTGTGTACATCTCCACAGTATCTAGGAGAGATTATTCACTGAAGCATGGATGAGACTTGGGCATAAAGTGTAAATCTCTTAGGAATGGGAGACGTATATGATTCTGCTTAGAAGGAAGTTGTCCCTCCAGTTGTTTTTGCTCCAAAAGAGACCTATTTTGGTGTTGGTTTTTAGTGCCACAACACCAAAAGTTATTGATGGGCATCACCATACACCGAATAACTGATTAACACGACACATGACACATAATGATTAACTAGAATACAACAACAAGATACAAGAAACAGAGGTGTCCACATGCACAAAGATGGTATGTGTGTGTGTGTGTGCTTACCGTTGATGACATGCTCCGGGGAGATGGTCTTCTTCTCGGACTTGTTGCAGATCTCGTTGGCCTCGGAGGAGACCAGGTGGATGAACTCGGTGCAGCAGTTCACCACCAGCTCCCGGGCGTCGTTGGCCACCCGCACGTTAGGAAGCGTCTCTTTTATCATCTTGTTGATGGCTGCCCTCGGGATGGTGAGGTCGTCATCGTTTCCGGACGAAGAAGCCATTCTTTACCTCTAGACACACTTTTGATTTCGCGGGAACTTTTTCCAGCGAGCTAGAGGAGCGAGTTTAAAGAGACGGAAGCCAAAACCGTGCCGTGGTGAAGGAGCTGGGCTTTGCTCTCCTCAGACAAGCTGAATTCTGACCAGACTTAATTCGGACTAGTATTTTTTAACACACGCACACAGCAATGTCAAGACGGAGAAAGTATCGGACTTATAGTTAAATAACCAAATATACCCGAACACCTAACTGCAGGTATAAAAAGCTGTATAGGCGTAGGAAAGTGGCTCTACTATCTTAACGTCTTACTAATTAATGTTAAATTCCCGCGACCAAAACAATTCAGGTTACATTTGAAACTTGGCTATGAAACAGAATTCATTATCAACGGAGGCATTATGAAGTTATATCGCATTAAACGCGCCGGAAGCAGCATTTAATTCATTACTTTTAGGATATTAAATTCTTCCCCCCCACACGGTTGTTATAGCGATCTTCACAGTCAATCCCACAATGCAAGGCTGAAGGATATCCGGTGCCGTGTTCCGACATGTCCCGCCTCTCACTCGTTATGATTGGCTAGATGCAAGACCGTTGTTCTAAGTATTGATTGGCTAGTTTTGTCACCCAATGAGCGAAGACCCTAGAGTGTAAAGTAGTAGCCGTTCAGAGACAAATGGGGCGTAGTCTATTAGAGTATTACTGAAAAGAGTCAGGGCGCTTTGCTTTACTTAGACACACCACGCGCTGTTAGATTAAGTATTGCAATTTCATTATTATAATTGTTTTTTAAATGTTTTTGTAATTTAAATAGCCATGGAGAAAAAAAAACAGGATTTCCTGCGATTTCGAAAAAGAATTGTGCATCTATTTAAAGCTTTAAACACAGTGCAAATTAGTGACATCTAGTGGTCAAAATTAGGAAATGCACATATTAATTGATTTAATATGCTAGTGGAGGATTTAGGGCCCAAACATCATGACGTCATAGTGTAACGTCATCGCCTCGCTCTGATAGTGTTGATGTCTGGGAGTGTGCGAGGGCCTTATTGGTTTCTATGTTTTATTGGGGCCCAAGGACTATGACATCACACTATGAATTTTACTGCGGCTAAGAGTCTCATCTCTGTAGCGTGCTTTGGTCAAACGTTTTTTCACCTTCATTCATGAGAAATTTCATGACAAGTCCAGGTTTGAATTGAATGCCCCTTGTACATTTTAGATGGAAAGCGTGAACCAGATCACAGTTTGGGAATTCCTTTGCTCAAACACAGCTAATCAAACTCAACTGTTAATTGCCAGGTTTAGTGGGCGTGTTTAAGTGTAGATGAATTATCAAACTGTCCTGGACACTGGCCGTGCAGAAGCAGTCTTGACCACTCCTGCCACAAAGGTTCTTCTATCATCCACCATTCACAGTTCCTAAAATAGCAAAACATGGATGTACAGTATATAAATCTTCAAGGTAGCACCATTCTTCCTCTTATTGCAGCTGCAGATCACCAGGAACAGGTATTTGATTTGCCGCAGAGCTTTTTTTGTTGTTCTTGCTGTTTGTCTTCATGCTGCTCTCTACATTTATACAGGCTTGGAACCACCTTCAACCCCCAATGACCAGGAAACAACTAATGTATTTATTTAAACTTCTAGAGAAGAAGGTGGACAACAGCGGTGGCACTGTCTGACTGTTAGACCAGATTAAGCTGCAGTCTCTCAGCTGTTTCTCATCAGATTTCTAGTCATTTCCTGCACAGGAAATGTATAGTAAGGGAGTCTCAGTGCAAAGGCATAATTACCTACTCATCATCTATTAATCTAAAAATAACAGATCCAGAATCTGTTGTCTTTCTGTCTTTTTTTTTTTATTTCCCCCTTGCTTACTTTTTTTATGAATTGTTTCTGCTGCATTATGCTCCCGCTGTAACAACTGTGGTCACTGAGTCTCTTTAAAACATTTCATGTAGTGAGCTGTCTCAAGTAACTCTCACTGACTGGTCTCTGAAGTTATCCTTGCTGTTGTTTCACTACTCACAAATATTCCTTAACATGTTCTGTTCATTTATTCCATAATCCTAAACATACCTTCCTCCAACCAGGGATGGTTCCTCAGTTTTTAGTTGTGTTTTAGGTACTTTTATATCACTAAACACAGGGGATGTTGTCATGAGGTAATACCATTGCATATATACTCACAAAAGATTGGTTGGAACAGAAAAGAAAAGTATTTAAGTATGCAGTTACTGTCTTTTTCATGGAAGCACTGATGTACAGTGATGATACATCTTCTGTGCAGGCAACTCACGTTCATTCACTCTAACCTCTCTTTGTATCTTACCATGTGAACAGGGAAACTGCCATTGTCCCTGACGGGTTTGGATCTCTTAATTATAGTAAAGTGCAATCTTAATGCTTCAGCATGCAAAGACATCCTATTCAAATTGACTCGTGTGACTTCCTCTTATGTAAATGCACTTTTAAAAAATGCATTTTCATTTTCTTTCACCATTAAATAGTACAAAGATTCCCTGATTATTCCGCTCAGTCAGGGCATTGTTAAGGCAGTTTCAAGCAGTTAAGGACTTTTCATCAGTGTTTCAAGATGCACATTTTTATTAAGAACCAGCATATTTCAATATTTAAAATGTGTTCAAATTATTCTGCATTTACAGAAAATGGTTGATCTACTGTATGTGAATTCTAACATTTAGTTTAAGCATAGATTTAGACATAACTGCATGTATACTACTTAAGCCAAAAGAAAGCATTTCATGAAATAATGCCATGACAGTGTACATAGAGACAAGTGCATAGCATTGGGTTTGCTGTTAATGTTTAGCGCTCTCAGATAGCAGACTTGTCTTGTGGCAGACAGCAGCAATTTTGTGCATTTGGAAAGCTATGCAAACTGCGTTTTGTATGAGTTTCTTCAGAAACAGGAGCGAATATGTTCCAGAGGGTCTTTGTCCCACATTGTTGGATCCCAAGCCTGGAACCAGCCAGTGAAAGTGGGTGGCTCAAAGCCCTGCTTTATGGTGCTGACGGGCGTGCCACGACGTCCGGAGGGGTCTGAGTTCACATAGTCTTTAGCTGAAAAAACAAAGCCAGGAAAAATCAGTTGTTTACATTCCAGATGATAGATAAACTAATTTTGCTAGAGTTTAAGGGAAGCATAGATCTGACAGTTTGGTATTGTGCACACAGGAAGCCTAAAATATGACACATTTATGTTAAATTGCTAAATACTTGCATCTGACTGCGGAATAACACACTTAATGCTATCCTCCTATGAGGATTACTTAAACAGCAATTTAAAAAGTTGAGGCTTCTGGCTTCATGGGCTTTGGAGAAAGCATCTGCCAATTACACTTTCTGTTTCTCAACTCTTAACAATTAGACACTAAGAACTACTGTATGTCTGCATGGTGTTTCCCATACTATGTCTGATAGGACATCTTTTAAGACAGCGGTACTGTATCTGATGGGATATGACAAATCTGCATATCATCAGCAATACCTATTTTATCTGATCCACTCCTCTCCACCTCATTAGCATCCTTACCAATCCAGAGAAAGATCTGAGGAGTAAGAAAAAAAGACAGAATATTGACATCCTGCATAGTCAGACCCAGCAGGCGGTGTTATTAATACAACAAGGGGGGTACTGGGGGCCTTATTATTGAAGTAACTGAGATAGAGTTGCAGAGAATTAAGGGTACATGCAGTGGTACCTGGTGCCAGGTATCCAGGAGCATGACATCATCTGTGGCCAAATCAACCTGAGTAAAGTCGCCTGGCACTTCCTCCGCCTGGTTAAAGCACAGATGAGAGAGATAGATCGAGAGAGAGATGATTTTCATTGTTTATCATTTTTGCTTTTTACTATTCTTATTTTTTTACCAATTTGAGGCATTGCTTTAAAAATTGTAACTTAGTAACTAATATTCTACTAGGTCAATAACTTGGTCAGTAACACTAATTAAGAGCATTAATTTTTAAATATCATCAGTCACCAACTCCTGCTCTACAAACTCACTATGAGACGGCCAGTCTTGTTAGTGCAGCCAAACAGACGAGGTGGTTTAACTGTCATCTTCAGACTGCTGGAGGTCTGATACTCCTTCTTTCCACCAAGAGCAGACCAGAACCCAGCTGAGAGAGAGAGCGGGAGAGAGATCTTAACAACCAAACATACAGCAGGCATGGCTATTTCTACTTCTATATAGCTTTAAAAAATTATAAATATAGAACAACGTTAATCCAAAATGTGTATATAAAGTTCACTGCTCAATGGCTTCCTAGGCCGTATCCTCAATGATGTCATGGAGACTATAACTGTACTGTATGTTATAAATAGACTGTTTTATTACCTAATGCTTATGCAAGGTATTTGCTCTCTACAGTGTGCTCAATGTGTGGATACTTATAGAAGATTAATTTTTGTTGATTAATTGTCCACAGCCATTGGTCACAAATCGATCAATATAATCTCCTTATTCTCCTTATTATCAGTTATTATCAGTTTATTATTTGTGATCAGTTGTCACAAATAATACGTTTTATCATGTAGTCTTGGAAATATCAGTCAGGTTGATTTTAAGGAAAAATCATTCATATGATTTAGCATTCACAATGTGGCATGTATAAAGAATTATACAGGGCAGTCAGTTCTTTTCTTTTGAAGATTTTGTTTTAGCAATGGATCCCACCACATGTTATTTATATAAACATTTTAATGGCTTGTTTTAAATGTGGTGATCTAATGTGGTTAATGATCACCTGGTTCCTTCCCCTCAGCCACTTCAGTTGCACTGCCACCTAGGAAGCTGCAGACATATTTGGCAGCAGACAGCTCCTCATCTGTGGCCCCGACTCCTCTCCACAGGAACACAGAGTCTGGACTCTTCACCACAAACACATCGTTGGTGTTCAAATTTTCAGCAGATGCCTTCACCTGAGAGGAGAGAAAACTTTTTTAAAGCTAGTTTCCACCATTATATATATGTGTGTGTGTGTGTGTGTGTGTGTGTGTGTGTGTGTGTGTGTGTGTGTGTGTGTGTGTGTAGAGAGTTAACTCTCTTACAAACTTGCAACACCATGCTGCATATGAAACCACATCCTTCAACTTGAAGTACCACAATACTTTTATAGTACCATGCAGAACCTAGCTTATTCATATACTCACTCTGGCTATGAATAGCACACTGTGAGCACAAAATCCATTTAGCTTAAAAACTCTACAAGGCTTTTAGCATGGTACTTTTGTGCATTGAAATAATGATATAGTACAAACCATATCCGTCCATTCATTATCTATATACAATTTATCTGGTGTAGAGTGCACACACTCACACATGCACTCCTACATACACTCACACATGCACTCATATATGCACAATTTGGAAATACCAATCAGAATCACTAGAGCAAGCCCACCAAGCACGAGAACAGCATGCACACACACACACACGCACACACACACATGCACACAGACCAAAATTCAAACCTCCAACCCTGGAGGGACAAAACAATAGTGCTAACTAATAAGCCACTACCAATTAAAATTTCAGACTTCATCATATTTCTCTGATTTTGTTTATCAAAATTGTTTTGGAAATCGGGTCAACTTTACTGACTATACTGGGGCAGTACATCATATGATATGCTGAGTGCTATTTAATTAATTTGTTCATTAATTCATTCACTCATTCTTCATCAGTAACCCCTGTATCCTAACCAGAGTGGGTGATGCTGACCTCAACAGCACGTGTAGCACGGGTGGTGGTCTGACGGATATGAAAAAGACGAGTAGCTCCTGCGCTGCTCTGCCCGCCTTTTCGTGAAGTCCCACCCAAAAAGATGATCATCGGCTTGCCCTTAAACAGGCTCATCAAATGGGCTGGTTCCTGGCCTTGAGTGACACGCACCTGCAAAGGAGATCACACAGCAGTGATGAGGTTTATCCATTAAGGATATTTTTTTCATCTTTAACTAATTATAATAAACAAACAAAAATAAATTTTGATCATAAATGTGGATAAGTTTAAATATGCATCTTTCCAGCTACAGGGGAACCTTGGATTACAAACGTAATTCATTCCAGAAGCAGGCTCGTATATAAAAACAATCGTCCAAATCGTAATCGTAACCAAATCCTATTTTCCCATAAGAAATAATGGAAATTTGTTCAACAGCCCAAATAAATAAATACATAAAAATAATAAATATAAAATATAAAGTAAAAATAAAACACCTTTAAAAAAAAGTTAAAATAAATCCAGACAGATAAGCGTTTCCGTTTGTGCGGGCAGGTGCTGTGTGTGTGTGTGTCTGTGGAATTAGCCCATCCCCTCTCCCTCTCCACTTTGTGTGTGTGAAAGTGCACAGTGTCAAATGACGCGTGCGCACTCAACCTGCAGGCTGAAACAGAGAGAAAGAGAGAAAAACTTTCTTTTGCTTTTTCCGCAGCGCAAGAGAGAGGAAAAACCGTCGGCTCAATTGTGATCACATGACACTCGGCACCAAAACAAGAAGCGCATGCGTTATACATGATACTCGGTACTCGTAAACCAAGACTTGCTCGTTTTTCAAGTCAAAATGTGTTAAAAATCTTTGCTCGTCTTCCGGAATACTCGCAAACCATGTTACTCACATACCAAGGTTCCACTGTATTAGTTATTAATTAAGAAGGTTTTCTTTTCTAATGGCTTTGGAGTCTTGATGAAACATGGCCTTTTAATTTGCAGGAATATTGCCCTTTAATGAAGCCCACATTAACTTAACTAGAGTAATCATCATTTCCTGATTTTGTCTCAACAAATGGCAAATATGTTTTAAGGAAGTTGACCTTTAAGTAATAAAAAAAAATTTCTCTTGCATACAGGGATGGAAACTCAGATATTGCAGCACTTCTAAAGCACATAAAGGCACATTATCCCAGCTCTCCATGTCCAACTAACTCTGTTCAAAGAAATACAGAAGATTTTACACAGTAAATCCCATACATTTTTGCAATTTTCTACCCACTCAGAAAAGAGGGGAAAAAAAGAATACAAATAAGTAATATGAACCAGAATTTATTATCAGGGATGTCAAGTTGAGTCTGACCTGCACAGGAGATCCTCCCAGAGAATCGTCCAATTTGACTGTTAAAAAGGCAGAGGCGGCCAACTCGTCCTGCGTGCACTTCAGTCCTTGCCTAGCGCAATTAGTGGACATCATTTTACCAATACCACTCAATATAACAGTCAGTTACTGAAAATTATATTTGGAATTGTGGCTTATGGCTAGACTGTCTCACCAAGTGTAGATAATTTGCTGCTCTCTGCCTCCCTGTTTGTAGCTGTACAGAATCAGATAGCAGTCTCCTCCATAGAACTGACCATAGGTGGAGGGGTCTACAGGAACTTTTTCTCCACCTTCAACACGCCACACCTGTAAAGATAACCAAAGATAACGTGTAACTGTGTTTTTTTTATTATAACTAAGTAAAGCTTTGCTTAGACAGTGATTTAACATTTAAAATACTATAGCACTGCTACCCAAGAACTACGAGGAGATTAATAACACTATTAACAGGCCTAGCACAATTTAAGGTGATTTGTTTTTCCTTTCTTTGGACAAGTTTAGTTGACCTGGCTAATAAGCCATGAAAGTTGACTCTGGTGATGTAGGCAGCATGCTGAATTCTCTAATGCTGTGAAGTGACAGTCATACAGTACGTTCAGAATGATGTCAACACAACACAATATTATTTTCAATAATAGTTTTATATAATAATAATATTATTTTCAATAATATTGGTTACTATAAACTGCACCTAGATGTAAAAATATGTGTGCATATTGTCCTGCATCACATCCAAGGTTTATGACTCTGATTCCGTGGGATTCGTGGCTCTATGAAAGAACTGGTTACTGAAGATGAATAATAATACTGAAGGGTAAGAGTACTAAGGGTGTGAGCAGTCTAAAGCAGACAAAGAGCTTAAGACACAAGACAAGACAAGATCAGGGAAGGAAGCATTATACCTTTTTTAAAAGGTGTGGCCAGGAAATTTGGCTTTAAGTGGTCTGGAAGATGAGGGAAAATGAGACCTACAGTTGGCTGTAGTGCAACCTACTGGATTCCAACAGCCATTCAACAAAATAATACTGTTTGGAACAGAGCATGGCCTAATTGAAGTGCTAATTCTATACAGGACTAAAACTAGAATTCGGCTAGAGGACTTATATATTATTATTATTATTATTATTATTATTATCATATATGTTGGATTTTGAAAATTGCACTGCAGGGTTGTATGTTTGTGATTCTCTTCAAACATGTAAAAGCAGAATATCTTAAATAATAAGTATCCTACATTCATAATATTCTCATGCTCATTATCTAATTATCATACTCTAACCCCACTCTAAATAAATTTATATGTAATACATTCACGTTTCGACTTACCTGCACCTTGCCCGAGCCATCATCCACCATGCCGTGCTGGGCAGCCATGGCTTTGTTGGAGTGCAGACTGCCTGCGTCAAAAGGGATCTGCTTCACTCTGGCAATTCGCCCAATAGTGTAGGCTGTCCCTGGGCCAGTGGTCTGATCTTTATCCTTCCAGTTGCCGAAGAACTGTTTAAACAGTGTGGTCTCCCCGCCAGCGGGCAACACCTGGATCTAATCACAAATGATCAAGAAATATTGACAACTAGACTTCAGCTAGATGTTGACAGATTTGAATTGCAAGGAGCTTGGAATGAGTTTTTACCAGAGTGTTTTTAGAGTAGTTTTGCTGTTTGATAAACTGCTCTGCGGCATTCATGGCTGCCTTCCGTTCAGCATCAGTGGCCTTCGGACCTAAGAAGGAAAAGAAGACCAAGGGGGCAGAAATGAATAACCCAGTTTAGTTTTTCAGATCAGTAAGTTTATTTTATTATCTCCTGAGACCCAAACTTAAATAAAATTTTTTTAACCCTTACAAGTCCTCCTTACTGTTTTTAATTATTACATGACATCTATTGAACTTGATCAATGTCTTCAAACAGGAAAAAGTTTGACAAAAGAGTAATACCTTATCATCCAGACATGTAAATCTTATTAGGATATGTGCATAGTGAATATATGTTAATGCTAGTAAAACTAATAAGACTATTTTCCATGCTGAGATGAACAAATAAAGGTTATTCTGTTAGAATATGATCTAATTTTCATTTATCAGTTGACCATTTAAGCTTTTAAAACAGGTGAATACTGAACCCTACAGTGCTCAAACCTCCAAGAATTCACACCATTGATGTAAACTTGACAACAAAGTTTAGGTAAGCGTTTCTAAATATTATATTTCTAAGTAATTTCTGGAGTCTGTAATTTATAAGAACTACAACCTTTCCACAGGAAGACTTTTCCATCAACTCCATTATCAAGGATGTAGCATTCACTGGGGGAAAGCATCTCCTGTTTGAATGGGCTGCTTTGAGACACGATCGAAGTCTTCATGGAGCCTGCAGCATCAGAAACCTGACACACACACACACACACACACACACACACAATTAACTTATCTACCAGTCTTTTTAAATGACTGAAAATTATAATCATAATCATCATCATCATCATCATGATAATTATAATAAATAAGTTTAATGTTTCATGCTTTCACTTTTATTCTGCATTTTAAGTATATTTATTTCATATTGGATTCTGTTTCCTACAAAAACATAACTATAGTTTTACCATGTAAAGGGTGCCCTTCTTGTTGCCTTTATCAACAGCCTCATCATCAGCACTTCCTGCTGGGATGTCGGGTTTGGGTCCAAGAACCTTAAAAATATGAAACACATGAAGGAAACATTTCCGGGAGATTAGGGACTAAGTGTTTTCAGTTAAACCCACAACAAGTTCTACAACTTGTATGAGGAATGAAAGGCACGGGCTTTGAAGCTTTATGTTGAGGCTTAGACCCAGTAAAATGTATTTACAATTATTATGTCAGTTTTAAAAGTACACAAACTCAATACTTAAGTTAAAGTACAAATACTTGCCTAAATATGTACTCCACTACAATTTTTTTTACCCAAGTAGAAGCACTAAGTATGTGCCCTTAAATGTACATTAAGTATAAAAGTACAGGTAGTGGTCAACAAAGCAACTGATTTGATGCTTTCATTAGTTTGGTAGCTTAACAAGCTAGTTGCTACTGTAGCACTGCCACCCTAAGTTGTCTACACAATTAAACATGGGATACAGTGATACTGAGTGACTGAATGAATGAAATGGGATACTGTACTGAATGACAGTATAAACGCTTATGTTTAGATTAAAAATGCACTTTAAAAATGTGTGATTGTCATCTCTGTTTAAAATGTAAGAGTATAGGTTTTTCATCAAAAATGTAATAAGTAGAAGTAAAAAGTATCGGATACGTAAAATACAGAGAGACACAGATACATATCTGTAAAGTACAGATACACGAGAAAATACTTAAATAAACTAATGACATATTTGTACTTCATTACATGGCATATCTGACAAAAAAAAGTACATACAATTCCCCCTTCACTCCCAATGTAGACAAACAGCCAAAATGTGTTTTTGTAAACTTGGCACTAGTCTGGAAGGTTATTGTACCACATTTAGAGTATTATAGCTGCCAGCACTTCATTGTCTGGTATTATGGTACAGAAATAGGTCTTCAAGGCAAAACTATTGAATTAAATTTGAGAAACCATGCAGGTCATTGGATACCTGTTGTTTTTCTAGACTGTTTGTGTAATAATTTTCTATATGTATAATTCTCTTGGAAAAAGCCTAAACAGAGAAATTTTAAACAACAAATGTGTTTTGGTTTTTCCAAGTCTTCACTCAGTGACTCTTACAGCAGTAATGGCCTCTGGCTCTGAGTTTTCCTCAACCATCTGAACCTTGGCACGACCATTACGCTCGTTATCCCGGATGTCGATGGCCATTTGAGACGCTTTCAGACGTTCAAACCTGTTACACTCGCTGCCACACCACTGATAGATATCCTGAAATGACAACACAAAAAAACATTGAATAAATAGTGTTATTCTTTGGGTCTATTCCCTACAACCTACTGTTGGTTACCCGTAACCATCTCTGATTCTGATTCCAAATACCTGCTACACTGTTAAGCATTTCTTGGAGGGAATAAAAATTAAGCAATTGATAATAGTCATCATGTGGTGATATGTCCATTACAAACACTACGCACCACTGTGGTTATGTAACGCTGAAATGCAATGAAGTAAAAAGTACAAATAGTTGTTGTAGGATGTAGTGGTAAAAATGTGAAAGTAAAAATGATCATTTAATGAAACTACTCAAGTACAGATACATGAACACATGAGTACACATACGCAACACTCACAAAAAATAACTTTCATTTAGGCTTTCTTGATCACCAGTTTATATTAGAAATGATTTTACAAAATATCATGACACTGAATGACAACAGAAATAATTCATTCCAGTATAATAATCATCAGTTATTATTAATTGCAATCTGATATCTGAAACAAAGGGTGTGATGCACACCAAAAACTCGACAATGTTTAGGATAATTGTGCTACAAGCTAATGTACGCTGCTTTGTGAGCCTAACCTTGCCCAGGTCAATGATGAAACAGTCTCCACGGTTGAAGCTGGTCCATGACAGAGGAACCTCTGTGGCACGGATCACCCTCCGCCCTTTAACATGGAGCAATCGCTTCACGTCCATGTCATTGGTCACCACATGTTGAAAGCCAGAGGCCACACCACCTTGCTGTGTTTGAAGTAGGAGAAGCAAAGAAACATCACTGCACTGAACATTGAGAATTCAGATTCCTGGACCTCATGTATATTTTCTTCCAAATCGTTTACACAATTCAGATAATTTAATGATTTCTTTTTACTAGAACAGTTTCCTGACAGCAACATCCAAAATATTAGAACAAAGAACTGTCTACCCATCATGTTACAGGTGGGTTTAGAAAGCTCACGTTCCGGCATTAGCATTTAGGTATCATGTAGCCTTGGGAAGTTTTAGGGTTTGTTTTTTTTGGAAGGAACATTAGAGTTTCAGTCCTTCAAACCTTTACCTTTATTTTTTACCTTTAGCTTACCAATACAGTATTATAAATGTACCTTTCATTTGGCTTTTTCTTTGTTTCATCAGTATATGTTTGAATCAATACATACAGTACACTACACGACTACAGCTATTTACAGTACTACTGTGCATGGTTCATTAGATGTGTATCAGCCCTGTAGAGTATGCTGTTTGTTATTCTATTAAAGTGTTTTTCATTATATCCCCATCAAATTTACTTTTTTTCCAATTTGTGTCCTTTGCTCACAGAGAAGACCAGCAAAAGCCGATGAGTGATCTAAAGTACCCAGCATGAAGTGAAAAATATAAACAAATGCACGCGCACACACACATTTTCCAGTCCAAACCTTCTGCTCTGCCACTACTGGAGTTCACACAAATTGAAACCAGATGTGCAGTTTCATGATTCATGGTTGTAAAATCACCATGGAACCGGTTGTGGAAGGACAACATTTTATTGCAACTTTACTCTAAGAAACAAAGAATTAAATGAGGAGTATCTCTCTGCTCTCATACAGACTTGATGGAATGAGGATGTTATTGCAAGCCCAGGCTTGGCCAACACCACTGTTTCTGCTTAGTATAGAGTAAATTCTGTTAAAATTAAATTAAATTAAATTAAATTAAATTAAAATTCTGTTTAATTCTGATAAATCCAGGCACACCAATGTATGCATTAAACCAATATACAGTATTGATCTTTATGCATGTTATTATTATACTATGGATTAACCAAAAGCTCTAATAAAATTTGACATTAGAAATGTAAGTAAAAGAGATCTAAGTTTTGGCAGGATAACAAAAACTGCCAAGACTGCCTTAATCATTTGCAAAAGAAGAACAAACCCCATCTTTAATAGAATTAATATTTCAGTAGGAACACTGAGTCTTGAGGTTGCTGGTACATTTCAGTTACTATGCAATAATCCTAATAAGTCACCTTGTACTTAATACCGGACTTGAAGTAGCTGAGGAAGGTGAGGGACTCGTTGTTCTGGACTTCACGGAACTGAACTGGACTTCCACCCAAGAAGTCATCCAGTTGGGTAGCAAAGATTGCTGCAGCTCCACTCTCATCTTGGGAGCACTCATCCCCTATGCAGGCAGGGCACAATAATATATACATCTTCAACACATCTTCAGGTTTTACTATTACTGCTAGCACTACCTTTAATCGAATAGTGCATTTAATAGAAAAACTCTTGTTCTCAAGATGCTTGAGAAACTGACAGTGAGCAGCTAATAAGATTTAGCTTTCCCTATTTAGTTGCTATTCTGACTATTTCTTCTGGTTTGCTATTGTGGCAATAATAGTGCCAAACTGTAATAAAACATCTGAAACCCCAGCTTTTCATAAACCTTTAATTGCCACTGTATGTAAACACACCATTTACTCTAATAGGAACACCTGAACACCTTCACTTAATTTTGAGGTTGGTTGACTCGCTGGACCTGGACAGCTGGAGCTTTAGCTGTTCTGTTTGGTTGACTCCTGTGCCCATGATAGCTTCATAATCTTCATATTCATATTTCATAATAAATATGCACATGTAGACGACAGATAGAGCATCTCACCAAGCCACATATGGATGGCGTAGGATGGAGCAGGAGTGGTGTAAAGAAGGATGTAAGCATCTCCGATATAGAAGTTGCCATAAAGCTGCTTGGGTACTGGCACCAGGTCCATCTTTTCCACCCTCCATACCTGCAGCCCTGGCTGTTTCCCTGCAGTCTGGAACTCCTTGTGGACCACCATGATCTCTGTAAACATTAAAAACAACAACAACAACAAAAAATAACTTTACACATACATCTTTACTTCCAGTGGAGAGATGTGATTACCTTATTTGACAATCATGCACGTACTTCTGTTTAGTAAAACACATATAACTTCCTGCTCATGCAGGAGGAGAGAATTTATGGATTTCTTTCCAGCATCAAATAAAAAGGAATAAATAATGTTTATGAAATCACCAAATAAAAAAAAGGATAATCAAATGTGAGAAAAGCCTGCAGTGGGCTGTCAAAACATGTATTAGTAGTTGATAGTAGTCTTCATGTTAGCTTCCATTGTTGAATTTGTGTATCACCAAATGATCAGCATATCAGTGAATGCTATGACTCTGATTACAGATGATCTGTCAAGCATGTGTGTAATCAGTTTATGTGTATGTGTAAGAAGACAAACTATTGCACAATGTCTGTATCATGTTTTACATTATACAAAAACTGTTATGAGATCAAGACGATGAAAAACTGCACCAGCATCAACAAACTTCAGACAACAGGATTCTGCAATTTACTCCAAATTCAGACAGAAACACCACTTCTTCATAATTTTGGCTTAGAACAAACATTGCAGATTGGTATGTAGTTAAGTAAGTGACTGCAAGTCTGGACCTGTGAATAACTTACAATAGCCATGGTTGGTGTACAAAAGTATTTGTTGGAGATCTTGTATATTGTATAAGATAGATGAAATACATTTAATAAGACAGATAAATCATGGGTGTGATAATACATATTACAAAGATAGAATCAGTCTATTGTGAACTACTATCTAATTATTATTTTATGCCACTGAACACTGTGTTATGAATGACAGTTGCAACACAACACATTTCTGGCTGATTTAAGGTTGATTTAGCACAGAAATATATATTTTAAATGTATATTTTAACTAAGACACAAGACATTGTGGCAAGAAAACGTCCGTGAGATGACATGAGGTCAGAAGAGACGCACATTCATCTGGGTGACACCAAATAGAGCAAATTTAAATTTAAAATATTTTTTAAAAAATGTTT
Organism: Clarias fuscus; assembly: GCA_030347435.1. Classification (NCBI taxonomy): domain Eukaryota; kingdom Metazoa; phylum Chordata; class Actinopteri; order Siluriformes; family Clariidae; genus Clarias; species Clarias fuscus. The sequence goes on along the minus strand of CM059206.1, from coordinate 15,292,780 downwards.
TAAGTGAGTCACCCTTAAGGACTGCCGTCCATGCGCCAGTGACTCATTTGGAAACCACAGAAAAAGTGGGCTGTAAACAGTTGCATAATATGGTGCTTAAGACTTTGCAAAAGTCTTAGGCACCATATTATATGCTATACCAATTTTGTTATATATGTTTATCATGTCTCCATAATTATGTACAAAATCATTCAGTATTTTATATATATAACTTAAAAATTAATAAATAAATAACATTGCAGGAGAATATATGCATGGCTGTAAAGAAAGTACAATTTTTTTCTCTACAGACAAGCATATATTCTCATGTAAAGTTCTTTATTTATTAATTAATTTTTAAATATATATGCTATATATATATGCTGTTGTTTCACAGTGGTGTTGTGCAATACTACATTCTGTCTCTAATATATATATATATATATATATATATATATATATATATATATATATACTTTCTATAATATCTTCCACTGCAATTTTCTTTTTATTGTAGTGAAATATTTAGACTCTATTCAATCTTTCCATTTTTTTAATATTGTTTTTACAGACATTGGCATAAGCCTTTCCCTGCATATCATACTGCATGGTTGTGTACATGAGAAATAAAATAAAATCTCAATCTGAATTTGAATGTATATTTGTATTTATATTATTAGCCTCTTAACTGCGGCACGGTGGTGTAGTGGTTAGCACTGTCGCCTTGCACCGCCAGGGTCCGGGTTCGATCCCCGGCCAGGCTCGATTCCCGTCTCTGTGTGCATGGAGTTTGCATGTTCTCCTCGTGCTTGGTGGGTTTCCTCCGGGTACTCCGGTTTCCTCCCACAGTCCAAAGACATGTAGGTTAGGTTAATTGGCGTTCCCAAATTGCCCGGAGTGTGTGAATGAGTGAGTGTATGTTTGTGTGTCTGTGCCCTGCGATGGATTGGCACCCTGTTCAGGGTGTACCCTGCCATGTGCCCCAAGTCTCCTGGGATAGGCTCCAGTGACCCTGAATACAGGTTTAAGCGGTATAGATGATGAGTGAGTGAGCCTCTTAACTGTACTGTAACATACTCATTAAGCTCCCTTTTAGTACACAAATGAAAACAGGTTGCAAACTGCATTTTACATGCCATAGAGAGATAGAATAATGTACTTTCCATACAACAAAAAGACTTGTTTGACAGTTGTTGTTTTGTTTCTTGTTTTTCTCCTGGTGAATCAAGTGAATCAAGTCGCTTCTAAATACATTTGTTCAGAAGAATCGAATCGGGGAATCGATTCATAAAAGAATCATATTAATCAGTACTGCACGGTTAACGCCCTTTTGTATATACAGTGTAGGGGAAAAAACGATAAAGAGTATAAAAAGAGTGTGGGGTTTTAGATACGTAGAAAAAAAAAGTAATTTCAGCACTATAGGTCGTTATAAGGTACAAGTTGGACGGTAATTATAACTAATTACATAATGCAAACAAAAAGCGCAGTCATTACATCGTTTTGCCGAACAGGAAAAAGGCAGCGGTTAAACGAAGGACGCGGTTTTTCTTCTTCTACTAAACAATTGAATACGTTTCCTACGGAAGTAAGCAAGTTCACTTACAATTTAAAAGTGTTTGGTGCAAAACTACAGTAAGACACTAACGCTCCGTGGGCTGAGCAGTGAGAAATGAGTGAGTAATGCTGGACTTGCCTGTGTTGTTGAGTGACGGCTGGATGTGGATGGAGAAGCTGAAGAAGAGGTGTGTAACAGCCCCACCTTCAAAAACACGCTTTATAAGGAGGAAATGAGCAGCCTTCGTGTCTCCTCCTCTCTCTTCACCCCCCTACAGAAAGCCCAGCCTGGCCCAGTCAACACCCAGTCTAACAAGCAGGCTGAGCACAGTAAACAGGCAGACCAGCTTGACCAGCTGTGAATACTGTTGGAAATTAAAGCTTCTCAATAGTACTAATAGAAATGCAACAAAGGCATTTGTTTCCTCTTCTGTAATAGAAAATATCACAACACTAAGTCAACTGTTTACTGCTCCAAGTACTCAGGTCATACAGAAGCCTGAAAAGAACTCAGTGCTTTCCATGTGAAATACCTAAACCTCATTTTCTACCATTTGCATTTTTAAAAGATCAATCCATTCTTTGATACAAGTATACACAGTTATTATTAAATACTGAAAGGAGAACAAAGCTTCAATGAATTATGACTTGTAGGGAATGCATTGTAAGAATTTTAACTAAACACAAGAAAATCATGTCTTTTGTGTGTAAAAAATAACTAAAATTCCTCACTGTATTGCAATATTGTTACACGTAAATTAAAACTGAACGGAAAAGGCAGGAATGAAACCCTCAGCTTTGAAGGTGCAAGGCCACAGTCCTAACTACACCACGCCAAAGAACCAGAAAAGTTCTTTTTATTTTATTTTAAAAAATACATTTTAATTTCACCTTACTGTACATTTAAGTACATTATAATAATCCTGTTATAAAAAGATAATCTATATTATTATTTTTTTCTCCATGCGTTAATTTTTCACATTGAGGGTCCGATTCCTGCCTCGGCTCTGTTTGCATGGCGTTCGCATGTTCTCACTGTGCTTGGTGGGTTTCCTCTCCGTACTCCAGCTTCCTCTAACAACTAACTGTTGTTCCCAAATTGCCTATAGTCTGTAAATGAGGGTGTGCGTGTGCGTGTGTGTGTGTGTGTGTGTGTGTGTGTGTGTGTGCCCTGTGTTGGATTGGCACCCTGTCCAGGTTATAACTCACCTAGTTTTTTCTGGGCTCCAACTTTCCAGGTGACCCTGTACGCAACAAGCAGTATAGAAAATTAATAAATAATTTTTTTGTTATATTTATCATTATATTTATCATTAAGTTTTATTGTAAATGATGTAATAGGTTCACTCACTTCACATATTAAATTTCATTTTGACGTCTTATAAATTTGTGTGTCATATTTTTTCCATAACATATATTACCAGCAGTTTAATGCAAGGTACACATACTAGCAGATCTTTTTTGATTTGCTCTTTTTCCAAGGCTTTTATCTTTTCCCTCTTTCCATATTTAAAGGCCTGCATTGCTGTTGCCAACCCAAATCCTCCACAGAGGATTCAAATATGACTTTGAGGGCATGTCAGGGAAGGTGTTTCCATACAACTGTTGCAAAACTGTAGATGTAGGAAGTGTATCAGGAAATGTGCCAGTATTGTTGGAGTATATTGCCCCACCCTTAAGCTGTTACTTTCTACGTCATCCAAATTCACAAATTGTGATCAGCCATGGGTAACATGGCTTACCAGATGTTTCACAGCTAACCATAATGATTCACAGCTTAATAAAATGGGCAAAGTATTTGAAAATTGACAGTTTTCCACTGATTTTTCAAAGGAATCAAACTAACAGAAAACTAGCCCATACCACGGAAGAAGGGACGAAGGGGTACTATGACTCATAAGGGAAAGACTTATGCTGCTTGAGGAAATGACCACTAAATGCAAGAGCTTATTATTAGACGAATGCCAGTGTTGTTTCAGTGAAAACAGGAACAAACATGTTTAAAATGATTTAAACGAATGCTGATTTAAAAATACAATATAAATTAAAGTATTATATGTGCGAACCTAAAAGATCATGGGCATGTTAGTGTGCGTGGACTGTTGGATTGGTGTGCTCAGTCTGTGGATGATTGTGCAATGTGTGTAATCAGTATCACAAACAGAGCCTAAGCCTCCCAGAGCAAGCTCAGCACTTTCAGCCATTGTCTCCTGCTTTAGTTACAGACTACGCTCACAACCTCTCCTTGCTTATAATTCTACTACATACCCATTTTTCATGGCAGGTTGATTGCAGCCTTTAGACTGACAAAAGAAAAGCAGTTGTTCAGGTTTTATTCATCAGAGTTTAAACAATATGATTGTACAACATCCACTTTCCAGTTATGTGCCTTAACTACAACTTTAAAAAGTCTGACAGTTTTTTATTTTAGAAAGAGAGAGAGAGAGCTATAAGAGACAATTTGTGAAACTACAGAGATCTACAATGCATGTGTTCATCAGAAACATGCTGATTAAATCAACCCAACTGCCTACACAATCAGATAAATCCTAACCCAACACTTGTATGCAGACATGAACAAACAGTTATAGAAAAAATATATAGTAAATATTGCCAGTGGTTCTAACCAAATCAGTTCAGTCAAAACATTAAGTAATCATTATAGATCATCTTGTTGAAGGGATTTGTAGACATTAAACACGTACAAGAAGAGACTTGATCCTGCATAAAAATTTCTCCTTGTAGCAGTGGAAATTTGCTCTGGCTTCAGCTAGCACCCATCCAGCTGCTCACATTCAGAACTCTGTCCACAAGAATGCACACTCTCACACAGACATACAAATGACTTAACATTCAGATGTTTTGCTTTCCTTACACCTGCAGGTGCTGAGATTTTATTATTATTATTTATTTATTTTTACATCCATTAAGAACATGAAGATGAGTTTCATAAAAAGAAAACCTTATTATTTGGATTTGAGAGTCAGATTAATACCAGCAGTCGCCACAGCAGGAGGCTCCACAGCCGCCACGTCTCACTCAAGACATTTCTCTGTTCCAGATTTCTCTCTGTTCTGGCAAAACAAAGAATAAATCTTCAATCAAATTTCCGTTCTGAGTTTTATGCTCTTATGGAAACATGATGTAAAAGATTTATTAGCCAGATTTTATTTTTTTTAATCTGAAAACCAGACCACACCATAAAACAGACATGGAATAGGGACGGGAAAAAAAGAAAGAAAAAAATCCTGGCAGTTTCAATGAACAATGTTCCAGTGAGACATATGAGAGATATGACTAATAATAGTTAGATTATTTAAAAAGGAAGGCATTCACATGCTTCAATATTTCTAATTTATTAATGAAAGCATTGTCCAGGTAGACTGAAAGCCATAGTACAAGCTCAGGGAAGTACTGTACAAGGTCCAATGTGCTGCACAGTCCCATTTGACTAGAATAAACATCGGAAATGAACATAATCTAAGAAATTGGTTGGCTAGCATTTTAATTTTATTTTCTTCCAATATGTGAACTGTTAGTGTAAATGTGTGGTGCTAGCAGGAGACAAGCTTTACGCTGAATTTTGTTTTCTTCAGCTTCATAAGTGTCTCCATATATCTTGTGCATTCCTCATCCTGATCTGCCATCAGCCAGATCATGCTTCAAAAGGTATATGCGCTGCCGCATGTGGTAGTATTCTGAATGAATAACTCACACCGTAGTTACCACCACTGTATTCTTCTGTATGAACATATTCTTCGTACCTGCACAATCACTTATAAATCTAACCTGCTGAATCATGAGTCAAGAAACAATATGTTTTTAATAATTATTCCCCTACCTCCTTTATGAATGTCCACTCCATGTAGGAAATGTGCTATATAATGTGCTCTATGTCTCCTTTTCAGCCCATTAATTACATTGCCATGCTACTGCAGCTGCTGAAAATGAAACAACTTGTATACATGTATCATTTTAAATTTATGTAAATTAATCCACTGCCAAGTATAAGAGCTTGCTATGACTGTTCCTGTTCTATGGGCATTGAATGAGCATGGGCATGTACACAGTATTGACATGCTGTGCCGCAGAAAAAAGGGGTCTAACTGTGCCCATTGAGCAGTCACAGCAAACGGGTACAAAACATTCACCAGGATCATATTTATAAAAGGCACAGAGTCATGGTATTTTCAAGGACAAAGAGCCAAACTCAAAAAAAAGGTGTGATCAACACCAGGAATAATAAAATCCTAAGCTAAGACTTGGTAACCCTAGATTCAACAATAAGTCACTAGTGTTGAAAGTCCATATTAATAGAGAGTGAAGGCAAGATGTGTGATGATTAGAAGTTAGGTGACTGTGTATGTGGTGACAGTACAGTAGGTTGGGGCAATCATGCATGTAGGCTGTGGTGTGTGTGTGAAGTGGACTTTGGAGCATTAGCCCCATGGCTCTATCAACCCTTTATACAGTTCACTTCAGAAGAATCATTATTTTGAGGGCAACATTGAGGTCGAGGACTAGGGAGGAAAAAGCAGCACATATAGTGTGACTGATATCTAATGTAATTTTATGAGAAGGAACACTTCCGCAGTTCATGAATTAATGTGCTAGATGTGTCATGAAGCATTTTCACTGAAATCTAGACCTACGAAAATTAGACAGGTGTGGGTGCGCCTGAGTATCGTAAAGTGTCAGAGACTGCGTAAGCATTTTTTAGAGTTGCACTTGTTAGTGCTTGTTAGTACCACAAAATACAATATGAGGGTGCATGTACAGTAAGTGATGTTTGTTACAGATATAATGTTTTGTAAACAGATGGCATATTGAATAACCTGCTTCAGTCAGCAAAACTCATATTTTGCTTATTTGTAGTGTTTTCCTGCCTGCTCGAATGTAGATGCAGATGTGACAGTTTTAGAAATGCTAAAGCCGTGGTTCTCAATCTTTTGTAAATGTGGACATCTTGCATATTCTGGCTGATCCTCGTAGACTCCACATACAAACTGTATATACTATTACACAGTATAATTATAGTGTATATAATGTACATTGGCATGCAAAAGTTTGCGCACCCCGGTCACAATTTTGGGTTAATGTAAACAGTTGAAAGATGAAATTATCTCCAAAAGGCATAAAGTTAAACATGAAACATTCTTTTGCAACATTTTAAGCAATATCCTTAAAATGGACCTTAATTAACCTGTTAGGGTTATGACTTGTTCATGGACAGAAAAATCTTTAGAAAAGGCCAGAAGATGGAAATTTCAAAGCTTTCTAAATACCCAGACTCCTCTAACCTTGTCCCAACAATCAGCAGTAAGCAGTTGCCTAGTACTCTGAAAGTGAAAATCAGTGGAGGTTAAGATAAGGTCTCTATCACCAAGAGAAAAACAAACAGAGAGGATTGTAGGATTGCTAGAAAAGCAAGTCTGAACCTCTGTTTGACTGCAAAAGACCTCCAGTGAATATTTGCGACACTGGAGTTGTGATACACTGTTCAAATTTTCAGCATCACATGTAAAAATATGGCCTTCATGAAGGAGTCATTAGAAGAAATCCTCTTCTGTGTCGTCACCACAAAATTTGCACAAGAACATTTACAATGAAACAGGGAACATTTCACAGATAGAAGGAAGAATGTATTCAATTAAATTCCAACCAATTCTGGAAGTAAACATAACACTATCTATAAAAAAGCTAAAGTTAAAAGAGGATGGCTTCTACAAATGCATAATGATCCTAAACACACCTCAAAATCAGCAAGCTGAAGGTTTTGCCATGGCCCTCACAGTCTCCCGACCTAAACATTAGGGAAAATCTGTGGATAGACCTCCAAAGAGCAGTGTGTGCAAGATAGCCCAGGAATCTCCCAGAACTGGAATATGAACCTGCTCCTCCACTTTTATGTGAAAGGCCAATCAAACAATCAGATGGCAGCGATACATCAAACAGTATGGGAAATCATGCTGATACTGGTCAAGCACTTTAACGTTCACATTAAACAACAGAATGAGGGCGGGGGGGGGGGGTGGGGGGGTGGGGGGGGGAGTGATGCCATGGTATGCATATTAACATTACAGACTATTTCAGAAACTACTACACTCCTAGGATTTTCATGAACACTGGTCTAAATTGCTGATAAAAAGTGGTCCAAAAAATTGCCATACAGAGTTAATTAGACAAGGCTGAGAATGGCCAAACTGTAACCAGGAAGCCTACTGTAACTCAAAGCTCAAATCTTAGGATGCACAACACATAGAACCACCGCTGTAAGCCAAGAACAGGAATCTGAGGAATCGGACTAACAAAATCAAACAGTCGAATGATAAATGACCAAAATGTTCATAAACTTGGTGATCATGTACATTTCTCAGCTTTTTGATAAAAATATTGTGATGATTATTTTCTATTTTCTTTTAAACTAAATTGATGATTCAGAGTTTAGTGATTGTACAGTTGTGAGCAGAATATATTCACTTGTAATACACTGACCCACCTACTCACTCACTCATTGTGTCTACTGCTTCATCCCGTATACAGAGTCACGGGGACCCGGAGCCTATCCCAGGAGACACATCTTGAACAGGGTGTCAAACTATTTCAAAGCACATGCACACACACATTCACACACTACGGGCAATTTGGAAACACCAGTCAGTACCCAGGGGAAACTCACCAAGCACGGGGAGAACATGCAAACTCCATGCATACAGGGACGGCAATCAAACCCGGCCAGGAATCTAACCCAGACCCTGAAGGTGCAAGCCAACAGTGCTAACCACTAAGCCAGTTTGTAATACTCAAATGTAAAGGCTTAAAGCCACAAAGATTAAAGGATAAGATTAAAGCACTGTTTAAATATTAGTCATACCTGTCCAGGTTCCTCTTTGCCCTGCAACTGAATTTGCACCAAGTTCCGCAACTCTGGGAGATACTGCAAAACATTTATAGAGAAGTAGAAACGAGAAATCTACATCAAGCTAAAGTGAATATTCCTAACTTGACACTTTTTAACACACCCTACAGATTTGTCAACTTATTCTTTATATGCCGTAAAATTATAATCCACTTTATATAGTCACGACAGCAGCCTAGCTGAATTGCAGGGGTAGTTTCAGTGCATTATTTATATATAGCAGCCATAACATTAACACCACGTAATATTAACACCAATTATATATCAATAAACTGGTGACAGGATCATGGCCATCCGAGGCTCATTTATACCTGAGGGGAGCAAAAGCTAGCCAGGCTGGTCTGATCGCACAGAAAGCAAATGGAGCTCAATTCACTGAAAAAGTCGATTCTTTCCGACAAAGAGTACAAACTCCCCAGAGCCCAACCAATCAAGGCATGCTCCAGACAAACAAGTCGATTCCACACAGGCCCCACCCCAATATCCCACAGCACTAAAAGGATCTGCTACTAACGTCCTGGTGCCAGACACCACTGCAAACTGCCAGAGGTCTAATAGAGTCATGCAAACTCTACGGATTCACAAGGGGAACTATACAAAATTGTGCAAAATATTTTGCACATTGATATTCTCTTCAATTTAAACTGATAAAAAAAAAATTTTTTAGCTGTAAGAAAATTTTGGTATGAAACTCAGAATATTATGTTCACACACTGTTTACAGTTTTTCTGATGATGGAGATAGACTGCAGGCCTGTACTGAGTTCCAGCAATAATACACTACTAACACACTGCATTCGTTTTTGTGATCACTAAACTCATCTGACACAAACTCAGTCTATACCTCTTACAGTATGTAATACGTATAATCATATCTCTAAGGTTTTCAATATACTACTAATATATTGAGACATATCTGGAATGGAATATTGAAACATATCTGGAATGGAATAATAGCAGTTCTTGTAATATATTTATACTTTTACTGCATTTCAGCAATGCTGAAATCTGTTAATTATTTATTAATTTATTTATTTTTATTACAGTATTTGTTGATCTCATTCAACCTCTTCTTACTGGTCCAATTGGCCTTGTACATCCCTTTTGGAAGAAACGAAACAAAACATCATACATTAGAAGAAAACTCAGTGAGAGAACACAATACGAGTCTTACACAAGTGAAAAGCAGATGACTAAGAAGTCTTTATTTAAACACAGGACAAGAGACACAATTCAGAAAAATACAGTGAGGAAAAAAAAAATTAAAACAACCAAAATCTGTAATAAAGAATTTTTAATAAAAAACATCAATAACATAAATTATCAATTACAGTGGAACCTCCGATTGCAAGTAACTCAGTTTACGAGTGTTCCGTAAGATAAGCAAAGATTTTTCATAAATTTTGACTCGAAAAACGAGCATGTCTTGGTTTACAAGTGCCGTACACCATACAATACACTCTCTCGCCTTTACACCCCCCCTCACCAAACTCACTCAAACTTAAAAAGCAAGGTGGGGGGAGGGAGGAGGAGTTTTACTGTGTAAGACGAGGCGAGGGAAGGGGCCAATTCCACACACACACACACACACACACACACACACACACACACACACACACACACACACACACACACACACACACACACACACACAGGTGCACTTCGCGCACAAATGGAAACATTTATCTGTTGGGATTTAAAAAAATAATTTTTTTTAAGGTAAAGTGCAGGTTAATTTGTTTTATTTTTAGTTTATATATTGTATTAATAATTTTTCTGTATTTATTTTTTTGGGCTGTGGAACGAATTATTTGAGTTTTCATTATTTCTTACGGGAAGGTTTGATTTAGTTTACGAGTGTTTTGGAATATGAGTACTCTTCCGGAACAAATTATGCTCGTAATCCAAGGTTCCACTGTATTAGAATCCAGTGATACAATAGGCTTATATGAAGTGGGTAGAACTGTAACAGTAAGACTATTATGATAAACATGTAAGAATCAAATCAACATAATTAGCTTTCTATTACAGTTGGAAGAAAGGTAAATATAATATTATGGGCAAATTAAAATGCCCACAAATTTATTGTTAGCCAGGAAATATGTTTTACTTTCATACTGATCAGCCATAACAACAGAACCACTGACAGTTAAACAACACTGATGATCTTGTTACAGAGGGTGTATAAGGCTGCAAAAGAACAGGCAGTTCTCAAAGATCAAATGTGTTGGACACAGGAATAATTGGAAAGCATAAGGATCTGAGCGACTCTGACAAGGGCCAAATTACGATGGGTGGAAAATTAGTTAATTAGTTAATTAGTTATTAGCTGGTTTTATGGAGTGTTCCTGGTATACAATGGTTAGTATCTGCCAAAAGTGGTCCAAAAAAGGAAAACTGGTGAACCTACAGTACCACAGGGTCATGAGCACCCAAAGCATACTGAAAATTTTGGGAAGCAAAATCTGGCTCATATGGTCAGATCTCACAGTCTGTCATGCTAGCTAGCCATGACAGAAAGCTATCAGAACATACAGTGCATTACAGTGCAAGATGTGTATAAGGCTGCAGAGCCACACGCTGGTCAGAGTGCCCACGAAGCACCAATAGTGAGCATCAGAAATGGGCATGAAGCAATGGAGAAAGGTGATCTGGTGTTTGACACCAGGATGTACTGTAGGAAGACAGCAAGTGTGAGGCAGTGTGTTTCTTTTGGCAATGTTCTGCTTGGAAACCTTGTGTCCTGGCATCCATGTGTGACACGTAACGTCTATCTAAATGTTATTGCAGACCAAAAAAAACCCTTCATGGCATTGGTATTCCTTTATAGTGGTCGTCTCTTTCAGCAGGATAATGCACCCTGTCCTACTGCAAAAAATGTTCACTGATCACTGACTCCAGGAACAAGTAGATGCTTGATGAGATCGAGGGGACCATGCACACACACTGACGCACTTTTTCACCCTGTGGCAAATTAGTCGAGCTAGAATGCCTCCTGTTAATGTTTTATAGGGAGGTAGAAGGAAACAAGAAAACTCTGGGAATCCCACACAAATCCAAATCACAAGTGACAAATAATATAAACATTTCCAGTATAAAACAATCCTACTTTTCAACATACACAGTGGATAAAAGTATATAAGACAATTCTTAACTCTTAATATAACTCCAAGCTTCATGAAGTGGGTCTTAATCAGCAAAATATAAACCCCTTCTGGAGACTGGGAAGTAAGACATGATAATTGTCTTATGAAAGGACAGGGGGAGACTTTAATGTCACTCTGTGTCACTTTACAGTGTGGAGGTCAGGTCTGCTGGTCGGGGTTACCTGAGCTCGGCATTCAGTTTCTCCATGGCTGCTTGGCGCTCCTCAGCTTTCTGCTGTGAGCGATGTAGGACATCTCTGAGGGCCTGCAAGTGGTCCAAGGTGTCCACCAGCTCACCACGCACTGTCTTCATCTGACTTTCCAGGAGCTGCGTCCGGTGCAGTGAATTACGCCTCTCTCGCTTACTGCGCTGCACCTTCTCCTCCAGCTCAGATACTAAGGGTAAAAAAAAACTAATAAAGTTCAAGATTCAAATTGAACTTGCATCACTACTCGCTCCCTTATAACTTAATACTGCCCTCCATCATAGCGCTTCACATGCATTACTGTAATAGAACGCTTTGAACTTATAGGACTGCTGCGCATTTTAACACACACAAGTAAATGTCTATTTAAAAAAACATAAAGAGAACTGTGGTACAGACCCATGTTGTCCTCGCATGTGTTTGTTTCTGTAGCCTTTTCAGTCTTCTTGTCCATCATGCTTTTGGTCTCCTGCAGCATCTTCTCCATCTGAGCCAGTGGTGAGGCTTTGGTTCCACTGGCCCTCCGGATCATCAGCAGCTTCCGCTCCTTCTCACTCAGCTCACCACGAAGCTTATCCATTTCCTACCAAAAGTGGCTGCACTGTCTACATCCACACACACACACACTCACTTTTCAAGACTAAAAAAAAAAATAAGAGTAGAGAGAATGCCCGTCAACAAACACTAGGAATAAGTAAAGAGAAAGAGAGTAAATAGTCATCATGTGGACTCCAAGAAGGAACATCCTACAGTATATGAAGGATTTCTATTACACTGATTCTGATCTAAATATGTTACTGTACCTGTAATGTTAAAAAGTCTTTACAAGTCCAAATTTATGAAGACTAAGGTCTGACACTGCTGCTGTTGTCTTTTTATACTATCCTCTTTTGTGGAAAATGCCTTCGCCTTTTATACCCAGAATTCAAACCAGACAGCAAACATAGACAGAAAAAAACACTGAGCTACTAGTCATGAGATCTGCCTCATATTAGACCTTAAGCTAACTGTCCTCATTCACCCTCTAAAATGATCAGGGACACAGTAGACACTCGTCCGACAGCGAGTTTTTACTATTCCTGCAAAAGTCACAACAAATACTAATGGTAATGTCAAACTAATTAAATAAAATGTGTTATTAGATGTGTAATAACAGTGTATTAGATCTGTAACTATCTTTACACAGTGACATCCAGAAGCCTGATGTAACTAGTGAAAAGGCTTCTGTTTTGGTATTTCTTTTTAAAGCAACACAAAGGACTTATTAACAAATAATATATGATATTAGCAATAGTTTGGTTTAAAAAAAAAAAAAAAACTTATGAAAAATCCTACCTTTTGTACAAAAGGTTTAACATGGTTTGCCTGTATTGAAATAGTAACCTAATTTTTTTTTTGTATTAGGATATTCAGAATTCCGAACCATTTTGTAATTTTCCATGTATGTATGTATGTATGTATGTATCTATGGATGGATGGATACGAGGGACATTCAAATGGTGCAAATGTTTTAAAGAAGGCCGTACATCCATTCAAGGTCCAGTAGCATGGAATGCAGTCAATCTTAAACATCCTTGAAAATCGACACAAAACTTGACAACATCTTTTGGAAGCAATGAATCGGTCTGTGGGAATTGCACACATACAGTCCTGACCTTGATCTAAACCATTTACACATGTTTGGGTTATTAAAGGAGTTCCTGGGAGGCCAGCATTTCACATGTGAAGCAGGCAGTGTGATCATGGCTCTTACATACTGAGGAAAGGTTTTATCTTGACGGTATCCAAGCACTAATGAAACACTAGAATAAGTGCATTAGTGTAGCAGGAGATTACATAGAGAAATAAATATAGTTCTTGCTCTCATAACTGTGTTAATCTGCACAATAAAAAAATTCCAGTTCGACCCATTATAGATACTAATATATTAATTATACATGCATTAAGAAATTGCACACACTTTTTTTTCAGATTTTGGATCACACCATATTACATTTTCTAATATTTATAAAGAAATAATAGTAAAAGTGTAAAAATATATTTCAAATTAATACATGAAACTGATTCCTATATACAACAGTATTGATGGGGAAAAACTCTGGATCCATCACAAACCTGACCAGGGTAAATTAAACTGTGTAGTACATGAAACTTCAGTTAAATTAAAATACTACCCTGAACTTGGTGTATAAAAATCTGAGATTTTACAAACATGGAATACTCAAGATTTATATTTACATAAATATTAATCATATTTATATGTTAACAAAGAGAACGAAGTAATTCCGTCCCTTTGCTCTGGTGTCTCTGTGCACTCTTTCTAAGCTTAACGGCCTTCTGTTGCCTGCTTTGGCTCACTGAAAGTTAATTCATTCTCTTTCTCAAGCTGTTGTTCTAACCACTGCACTTGAGTACGAGTTATATTTAGCTGAGAAAACCTAACGAGAAACAAGACGTTTCTTCAAAGACAAAGTTTGCCTCTAGTGTAAAGCAAAAAAAAAAAGTCCTGCTTAGAAACGTACATTGGTTAGTCATGTGAAATAGCAAAAAAAAAAAAAAGCCTTCTTTAACTTTCTTAAATATTTAAGCCCACGGGTGCTTTATTTTAACAACAAGGCTTTTAAAATACAGATGTACTGAATATTGAGAACTTTCCTTTTTTTTTTTTTTTTTAGGATAGGGTGACTTCAGGTTATGAGACCAGGAGAACAAAACCAAAACCTTGTTTACTTACCCCAGAAAGCTTTTTCATTTAAACCTTTTTAATTTAACCAAGATCAAGCTAAATAATTCCGAAAGTTCATCACAGCAAGAATTTTTAATAATGTTATTTCAAGGTACTCAAAGTGTACTGTAAATTTACTTTCTTTTATTGTAAAATGTCACATTTAAAAGTAGAATCAACCATATTTTGATCATATCATAAATATTCATATTTAAGCCCTTTTGAAGTAAATTGTACATTTTCATAAATAAAAGGCTTGACGTAAAAGGCTTTTCATTAAACCGTGTGTGGAATGGAACTTTGCTAAGATAGTAAAGTTACAGGCAGCTGTTTCCCAGGACAGGCTTAACAGAATGGTTGTGTCTGTAAATGTTAAGTAAATTGTAAAACCTGCTGTGTTCTGGGATTTAGTTTAGTTTTTTATGACATTGCATATGCCCCCCTATGCTAAAGAACATGACTTCCAGTACATATAGTGAACGGTATGTCATGTCAGGCTCACTGAAGAGCAAGATTGTGCAAGTGATTTAGTTCATGAAACATTAAAGCTCTGAGACATTAGGAACATTACTGAAAATAAAAGCACTGCTATTATAATAGGAAATATATATTATGAAAATACGTTAAATTAATATGTCTGTATGAAATTTAAATAAAATTTCATACGGACAAAAAAAATTTCCCCTAGGTGTGAATGAGCGTGTCACGTTCATCTAGGACATTTCACCAACATTCCAACAGAGGGCAGCATTTTCCAAATTCATCTACTAGCATGCTCATTAACTTGGTTTCACGGTGTGAAGCCCATGGACCGTCACACAGCTCGTGAAATCTTATTCATGTAAGTGCGAAGTTGTTGCTTCTTGCTTCGTCTTTGTGTACTGCAAATTAAACCGTTCCGAAACAATATTAGGAGGGTCGCTCCTGAAATTTTCCAACTCCGTGCACGCTAGTGGCATCTAGTGGCCAATAGTATGAAGTGCAGCTCTTAATAGGTGCTGCAGTGGGGATTTTAGGTTGCCTCCAACATACAGTATGTAGTACAGAAGTTTTTCCTCTTTTTCTTTTTTTAAAATAATTGTCAACTGGTCTACAGTAAACCTGTACTATGCATTACGTAATAAAGACAAGGCAATCTTTTTAAAAGATACTCCTAGAATTAGATTTATAGAGTTACAATTAAGTAAGCCATAGGCCATATAGTAGGTTTCATCTGATCTGTAAAATACTGTATGTGCAAGCTTGGGTTCATTCATTGATTTGGTCAGCAAGTGTGCTTTTGGATTGGACACCGGAAAGTGTGTTTACTCAATATCTACTTTAATACCTCTGGAAGAAGTGTGTCTACAGTGCACTTGGCTGAAACATCAATTATCAGGGCTTGTTACCTTCTGAATTGCCAGAGAGAAAACAACCAGACAGGTTCAATATCAATTTAAAGAGCTCAAGGATAAGCTTGGTCTCGTTTAAGAACTGAGAGTTAACCCACCTTGACTGAAAGGACAAGTCTAAGAGGTTAAAAAGGACATCTTTAAGCAGGACACAGTGAAAAGGGCCTGTGTATTGTCGTTGTGTGTACAGTAGTTTGTAAATGGTCCTATGTGCCGTAAGCAGAACTCTTTTACAGACAATGAACGAAATGCTACTACACTAAAAGAATGCTTTTTTTTACCCCACAAATTTGTGTTGAGGGACTTCACTGAAGAATGAGGGCCCTCAATGAAATATTTAAATATGAATTTTGAACAGAAGTAAAAGCTAGTGTAAAGTCTCAAACAGAATCACCAGTAATGAGCTGCCAGAACACGTGCGATGAACAGATTCAGAAATTCTATCAAACTGTAGAGCAATGGAGCACAAAACTACTACTGCTGGTGTTGTAATGATAATGACATTGAGAGGTTTGTGCATGTAGAGGATGATTATACATGCCAGAGGGAACATAGGGAGAACGAAGAAGGAAGCATTCTTACTCATTTACTGGATATTCACCCAATTCAGATTTTTCTAAGTCGAACAAGGCAACAAATTATAACCACACATTTTATTACGCAGAACAATGGATGTAAAGCACCATACTCACTACATATACTAAATCCTTTTTCAAAGCCATTGTCTAACAATCATTTAACAGAAAGTGCAACAGGTATACATTTTCAATGTTCTACAAAGATTAAAGCGACACCAAATAAAACAAAATAAATTATATATATATATATATATATAATTAAAAAAAAGTCCACATGCAAATCATGTCCATCAGTCCACTCCTTGTAAAGTACCTCTGAAGATGAGTTAACTTATTTAAGTCAATGTGCAGCCAAAAAAAAAAGGCTACTGGTCATCTCTTAAAAAGAAGTAGAAACATCCATGTGTCAGTGTAGAGGGAAGAAAACGCAGTACTCCAAAATGGCCTACACTAAAGTACGCTCATCTTCGTCAGTGGTGCGTCTCGAGCTCCACGATGGTCCACTCTCCCTGCGGAGAGGCAGCATCCTCCGGAGAGAAGCTAGTCACAGTGATGCTGGTGGTCGAGTCCTCCATGGGAGAGATGAGCTCAGCCCAGCGCTTAAAACCTTGCATCTCTTTCTCATGATGAGCAAAAGCCTGCTCGTTCACACAGTCTCGAGACAGAGACAGGGTCTGCTTGATCAAATACTGAGCCAAGTTCAGGTCCTCTGGGACTGGGTTTATCACGCCCAGACTTAACTCCTGCTCAGACAGGAGCTGGCGAAGCAAACTCCAGTCACGTTCCGCAAACTTATTGTTTTCATCCTCCTCTTTCTTTTCTGTCCTCTTTTCGTCCTTTTGAGTATCATCTTGTGGTTCTTCCTTGGTCCTGTTCGTATCCAAGCTTTGCTCGAATGCCTCTCTGACATCCATCTCATAAATTGGGGACAGGACTTTAGATGGGCGGCGGTCATGTGTGCAGCTTTGATCCGATCGGTCACAACCTTCAAAGTCCCCTAAAAACAATCCACAATACTGCACAATGACCAACTGTTTTATCCATACATGGGGAAGTTCATCACAGATTTTTTTCATACGAGATGTTCTGGAGTTTGAAACACAAGTTGACCCCTGTTGCAAACTGGTTACTAGCTTGAGCTTATGTTTTTTTTTTTTAAATAATAATAACTTATTTTCGTACTGTACATTCAAGAGAAGTTATTACTTCCTTATTCCCCACTGTCATTTACTCAAGACTTAATTAAATGTGCACAATTTCCCCCATACCCTCAACACAGATAATCAGTAAGTGCAGGTTTGGTGTACAAGTTCTTCCATGAGCACACACAAAGTTTATGGATGCGCGTTTAGGATTTAAAATTTTTAAATCCTCAAGAATTGTGTTAGTGGTGTTGAATAATTTCTAACACCACTTCAGCCTTCGAAATGTGTTCCACATATTCTACCTGTGGGCGAGTCATTGCAACAGAGATAACCGCAACTGCTATTTTTAGTCACTTACAAGTGTGTGTGTGTGTGTGTGTGTGTGTGTGTATATATATATATATACACATACACACACACACACACACACACACACACACACACACACACACACACATATACATACATACATGCACACACACCTACAATATAGCGAGAGAGAGGATAATAATAATAATAATAATAATATAAAAAAATAAAAAATAATTTAAAAAAAAAACACAAATGAAGTTCGAGGACACCAAACATGCCCTGGCTGAGAGACTGCATTTAGGTTAAGAGGAAAATTGTGCCATTTGGCAAAACTGTTGTTTTAAATGACCAGTGGGTTACAATGAACCAGATATGGAGCACGTCAGAACTTTGTGTAATGAAGATTGACAGCTGCCATAAAGGTGATGCACAGAGAGAAGCCTACATCAACATGTGTCTCTTTTATCAACAACTACTCAAACAACAAAAGAGCCATGCTTTTGCCAGCGCCTGTATGCATAACTCAGTGACGTTCAGGCACAAGAGATAATAATGATGTGGATGCATACATAACCGAGTAGTGCATTTTAATAGCCATATACGCACATATACACACAGAGAAACAATCTTACAAAAACTTGTAATTATTATTATTATTTTAACACCAGTTATAACAGATTTCTTTTTATAAGCAGATGTGAGACATGCTGGCAAAAGACAGACTGTTTTTTGGGTTCTTATGGTAAAGGATATGTCTGTAGCGCTATTACAGAGACTGCAATTATTTAAAAAAAAATGTGACAAAAGAGAGACATACGTAGCAAGAGAGTAACAAAACACACTATACAGAACAAATCTGCAAAAATCTACAGTACACTGAAAACAAAACAAAAACTACAACACAAAACAGATCTACACTAAGAAAAATGGTTACCTACTGACTATTGACATCATGCTCTAGTGGAAATTAAATTAAGTGGGGGAATGTGAATTAGGGGACACAAATAAATAAATCACACTCACACAAAACACAAAAAAACAACACTGATGGGAATTAAATGACAGAAAACAATATGCATGCATAAATTCCCAGCTGGACTGATTAATAAAGGGACACAGTGTGTTACTGAGGATCAGATTAGAATATTTTCAGGCTGATCCAGAGTTTATAGGACAAAAATAAATAATAACTGAAAAAAAAAAAAGTCCCACAGATTGGTATCCTTTTCCTCACTTGCCTTCAGAATATTATGGCTGCTTTGGCTAGTTATGATTTTGGGAAGAAGTTTGAGGTCAGCTTTGGCTTGGCCTATAAGTGCATGTCTTATTCAAGTCAAGTTAAGTCAAAGAGTGCTTGTGTTTCTCATTAACATATAACAATCAAGCTTTTTTTGTTGTTGTTGTAAGTGTATGTTTTATGTATCAAATAAAAACGGTAAAGAGCTGCATTTGTTACAGGCAAGACCTTGTGTTGACGTGCATTGGAACAGCTACTTTAGCATATTGCGTAATTTACATACAAACGCTTCTCATTGTTTCTGTCTGTAAACGTAAACTGTAAACATGTGATAGTGCCTCAGTGTGCAGGTAGTTTAGCCAACAGGAAGAGAGATGATAACTGGAAGAGATTTTCATTGTTTAGTGGGAAAACAAAACAAAACCGAGATGATGTTCTACTGTATGCAGCACTCTTTTGGTTTGTAACTGTTAACATGGAAGATTTAACACCTAAGGGGAACTCTGGAATGTTGTATTTGCTAAGGAGATGGTGTAGTGCTGGTCAACACTGGGACTGTGAGTAAATGAATAAGCTGGCATTTTGGAGAGGGACGTTGGCGCTAACATTATACATTACCTGTAGGGGACTGGGCTGGGTGGGCAGGTGAGGTCGTGGACACCTGGGCCTCGGGTATGTCTAGCCATAATTCAGCTCTCTTGCTCTCTGCATGCTTGGACTGTGAGCTGCCGTACTGCTCGGCCGGCCGCAGATCCAGGTGACTGGGTCGTTCCTGAGGAGGGACCTCATTCAAGTCTGTGTCTTGCTGCAAAGGGCTTGACTGATTAAGCACACATATGTCCCGGACCGCATCTGTATGGATCACCAGGGATTTGGGATCCGGATCCTGAAGGTTGTCCTTTGTTGGCTTCTGGGAACAGGAGCCATTTGGAGGCATTTCACTCTCGAAGACCTCACCATTTCCCACTTCTTCAGATCCCAGCTCTTCACATTCATCCACCGAGAGCAGTACTGAGCGGTGGAAAGCAGAAGTAGGCTGGAATTCATGCCCATTCTCTTGTTCAGCTGCATCTTCGAATGCCGGGTTGACAATGCCCTGGTACTGCGGTGAAGGTTCTGAATGAGGAGGTGCAATGGCACCAGGCAAAACTTCCACTTCCGACCGTTCTTCTTCAGAATCTTCTTCCTCCTCCTCCTCCTCCTCTTCTTCTTCTTCGGATGAGAAGAGCTGGTGTTCTGGCACACTCTTCACATTCATTAAGGTATCATCCACCTTGCATGGCTCCTCCTTCACAGGTACCTCATCACGTCTTATCCAGGATGGTGGCCTCCGACGCCCTGCCTCTTCCTCGCTCGTAGTCTCTGTTTCACGTCCCCTGAGCCGCACCTCTACTCGCAGCCCGGCCCCACCCTCATATATCTTCAATTCCTCTGGAGTGCTGGTGTCACTGCTGCTGCGGCCTAAAAAGTCAGGGCATCGCATCGTCCCGCATTTAGTTGCACCGCGCTCATGTGAGCAGCAGTCATCATCCTGCGAGCCACCGGCGTCATAATCTTCCGAGCGTGGCTTGATGTCATCCGAGGATGTAGTGGCACTGGCCGTCTCGGATTCAGGACTGACTTGAGGGTGGATCCCACTCCATGAGTCCTCCAGGGGGGTGTCTGTGCTTCCCAGGCTGCATGGAGTGTCAGGAGGAAAGTCTGACTCTCTTGAGTGATTCTGGAAGGCGACTCCATTGCCAACATGAGAAACAATAGTACTGCCTGGAGGAACTGTACACCCACTAACCTCACTTTTAAGATTGTCTGTATTCGTAAGATTCATGTGGCTTTGTAGTGCTTTCTGTTCTGTACTTGGTTTCTTGCCTGAAGTACTGGCTTCAACAGGTACACTGGTGTTTATCTTCGCAACAAAAGACTCAGTAGGGGCTTCCACAGCAGCTTGAGGTTCAGAATCCTGAACAGTGCAATGCTGCTCTGGTAGACCCGTGTTGATATCCAAATTTCCTTCACTTGATACATGAGATTTGGAGCTCTGGTCTTTCTGCCTTACTGCTTGAGCTTTCACTTCCTTTGTAGCAACACTGGACTTCTCGGGGTTCGCTGAGTGTTTTGCGATAGATGCTGAATGTTTCTCTACAGCAGCTGACTTTCTGGAGGAATTAAGTGAGGATTGTTTAGATAACATCACAGACTTGGGGGAAGATTTCGCCACTGGGGTTTCTGCAACTTTCCTATTAGGTCCACTTTTATTTGTTGTAGCTGGAGATGGTTTAGATGATGATGATGATACTGTGGGTTTGGATGGTTTGGTGTTGGGTTTTGAATCAGTGCTCAGTTTTGATGGCTTCCTGGTGGTTGAAAGCTTAGAACCATCTTTTTCGTCCTCTTTCTTGGGAGAGGTAGGCTTTTTGGAGGTCATAAGTGAGCCAGGTCGTGGTGAAGCTGTTCACATAAATATACATTTGAGGATGAATATGGTGCGATATATTTAGTTAAAAATTAAATTTAAAAAAGTGTAAACTGAACAGCAATAGTACTGGGTAAGTGCTAAATTTATAGTATAATTAAATAATAATACAATTTGTATTAGCAGGACTCATGACATCCTTATGAGCACCTGAAACTTACCGTTGTTCTCTAAAGAGCTTGAAGCAGTGCTCCTGATCTTTGGCTCTGTACGAGCTGTAGCTCCGGCACTGATGCCTGCTTTGCTGCTCACTGCGCTTTTGGGTTTGTTTGCTTTATTTATAGGGCTGAAAAATAAACCGACAGTCACTCAGTAACTATTAATTGATAAATTATTTATTAAGCAAATAGCACATAATGTATAAAGCCTGAACCACTGAACACCTCTGGGATGAACTGGACCAGTAAATTCCAGGATTTAATGGCCAACATCAGTGCCCAACTTCACTGTTGCTCTTGTGACTAAATGGACACTTTCTGACATACCGAAATCTGGCATAAAGCCTGGAACACAAACCTAAAAGTTGGAATATAATCTTCCAAGAGTTAACTACTGAAGCTCATAAAATTGCGTTCTGATTTGCAAGCTCACCTATTAGCCTTGTCCTTCTCAGGTTTCTGGACAGGCTTGGTCAGAGGAGATCTTGCTGTTGCCATGGCTTGGGGTTTCGTCCTGAGAACTAGAAAAGCACAACATCTTAACGGGTTTTGAAGAGAATGCATAAACAGTGCCTGTTAAATCTTGTTAATATGCATGCAATGATTTATTTATACATAAATAATTAATGGGATTAATATTCTGTATTGTGGCAATGTCATGCAAAATTGTACTTTGAGGTAACAATGAAAGAAAATGTGAAATAAAAACGTGAAAAAGAAATGCTGTATTGTCACTGTGGTCCAGTCCATTAACTGGAGACATGATATGAAACCTATGACATTAAAAATATGGCATCAAATAATTTATTCAGATCTGTTGGAAACTCTGATCTTCTGTATAACAAATCAGTAAAATTATTATTATTATTAATTACCTGCATGAGCAACAGTATTGGGAATGGGAATTACCAGTGACGACCTGATACAATCGTTTTTTTCCCCTTTTATTATATCTTTTATTCAATAGCTTCACCACCGAGTTTACCATGATTAGTAAATGTAGCCCGTTCCTTATATTAGTTCTCATTTAAAAACCAAGGGCAGCATTTAAACAATACAAACTAACTTCAATTACACGAGTTTAACATTTATCTGTGAATTAAATTAAGCTAAGTTCAGTTGCACCATTCAGAATCTCTTGCAGTAGGCACAGAGTCGGTTATATCTGATGCCTGATCAAGTTGAAAACCAGACAATTACGGTCACTGGCTGATCAACCGGTATGAATCTATTATAATTGTAAACTAAACTAAATAAATAAATACATTTATTTATATAAGACTTGCGATTCATAACTCGATTCCCCTGCCCCTCATCTCAATATGAGCTACACACTAAATTTACTTTGTGTTAATTAGTATTATACTACTAATACTAATTAACAGAAACATACAAAAAAATCATTATTAACTGCAAGTGGACGGTTTTATTTAGCACTTTTCATTTTTCGTATCCACCAGGATGAGTAATGCTCTTTTCACTGAAAGAGACAGCTTTACATGGTCACTTTTATCTAAGCCTTGAATCAAAGGAAATCAAAGAGGGCATAAAGAAGGTGCACGTGGTCAAACCTTGGCTGCTGCTTTTGTGGGGGCTGCTAACACTGCTCTCTGGTGAGACGCTGCCTGATGTAGAGGGTGTGGTTTGGGAACACTGGGCATTCCCTGGGCTGTCAGAGGTGGAGCCATGAGTTGAATCCTTCCCTGATGCTGTGGTTTTGCTCACTTTAGCTTTACCCGTTGGCCCCGCCGTCCCAGTGGGGGCTGACTTGGGCCTGGCATGTTGTGCCACACCTTTTTCCTGGAATGATTTGCCTGCTGTGCCATTAGCAGTAGAGTTTTCCCGACGAACCGTCGGGGCAACGCTGCCGTTCAGCACAGCTTTAGAGGTGGAGGGTGGTTTCTTTTTTGCCGGGCTGCTGGTCTTGGCCCGACTTGAGTCATTGGTGCCAGTTTTGGTTTTTGCGGCAGCTGTTGGGCCCAAACTATCGGACTTCATGGCACTCTTGGCTGCTGCTACAGTGTTTTCAGAAGAGGGACGTGGGCCCCTGAGGGCCTTCAGCGGTTGAGAGGTTGGATGACTCTCACACGGAGAGGATGAGCCAGAAGTACATTTCCCAAGTTTCTGCTGAAGAAGATAAAAATGGACAAAATGGATGAAATTGTGAAAGTTTCTAGTAACAAGGTAATTTTTTTTTTATCTTACAAACTTAGAAAGAGGAAAAAAATGCTGGTGAGGGTCTAAACTCTAAACTTTCTTTTAGATGCTCACGTCAAGGGATCGCCACAGTGGACCATCCAAACCACACACAACTTCGCACAGGTTTTACGCAAGATATCCTGACGCAAACCTCCCAGTTTATGGGAGCGGCACTGCACGCAGTGGCTGGGTAGCATCGGGGTATGGCCACCCACCGTCAGCGACGGCTTGAACCTGGATCCTTAGACCCCCAATCAACAGCCTAGCGCCACCACTCCCCTTGGTGAGGGAACAAGTCTAAATAGCCTTCATCAAGGAATGTGGAATAAATCTATTTAGCAAAATGCTTCACAACATTAAAAGTAACTTAAAACAAAGAAATTATTTTAGGATCATTGCAATAGTCGTAATAGTTGTAACTCCATGCTGCAGTTTATTTTCATCCTATAACATAACTTTTATTTTATAGCTTCATCCATAATATTGAGAATATGTGCTGATGAGGCTTTATATCTTTCCCTTTCACCAGCAATACAAACATTAGTTACAAAGTTATATATTAGATTTACATTTGAAAACGTATTACACAGGTATCACTTTACTGTATCAGCCAACGCACCTGCTACAGAAATATGTATTTTGGGCCACATGGATTATTCAAATTTAACATACTAGACAATACAAACTCACTAAACACTAGCACAAAGATGGCGGCAGGTGTAACTAGCACAAGATGACCGGTTCAGTAAAAAAAAAAAAAAAAAAAAAAGCTGGAATAATGATAAATCAAGAGAAGACGAGAAATTCAATAAGAACCTGAAAAAAACTATAGCCTTGATCCAATGACTTCCTGTCAACCACGATAAGGTTGCCATGGTAATGCCCTATAGAGATGCATGGGCGTCCATGCATCCTGACTAAGCTTAAACACATTACAGAGAGCTCAGTAACCTACACCAAGGCTTCCAAATTATTCTGTGTGTGTGTGTGTGTGTGTGTGTGTGTGTGTGTGTGTGTGTGTGTGTGTGTGTGTGTGTGTGTGTGTGTGCATGAGTGTGGGTTAATAGCAGATTCCTTAAAGAGAGCTCACACTATAGTAATTCTGCCTGACGCTTATTACTGGTGAACTCGTATCAGTTGTTTACTGAGAGCTTGCAAGCAGGTGAAGGGGCGTGGACCTTTTTAAACCTTGTATCTGTAGATCACATCAAAGGAAACACAGGCTCTTTACCTGTACTTCTCAATAAAAGAAAAAATATATAATTATTATCTCCTTATATATGTCTTATGTGTGTTAAAGCTCACACCTTTTCCCTCCAAAATCAAGCTCTTTGCACAACACTGAATTGCATCGTCTCCCATTACACACTGGTTTGAATTCTTATTAATAATGCATGTCAAACATACAAGGCTGATAGTAATATGGACAATTACCTGAGAGCTGGTAAGAACAGGCTTTTTACTCAGTCTTCTGCAATCCCCGGTATCAAGAGTAGCTTTATTTGATGATGGACGAAAACAAAGAACACAAAACATTCCAAGTATAAATGCACAGTTTTTAATCAATCGGTTTCACTCGAACTACTTTAACCATTTTTCAAACATACTGAACATTCTTTACAATTCTTAAAACATGCTAATGCATGCACAAACCTAGACTAATAGTTCTGCACATCTGATTATATTTGAGAGAAAACACACAAATCAAACGGCATCGTCTGTCATAATGAGTTCTCCTAATTGCATTCATTCTCATACGTTTGTGTGCATTTTCCTTACGTGAACATGACATTTGTTTTTCATTCACATAAAACTGGTGCGTACAAAGGGTGCAATATCCTTGAAGAAAAAAAATACAAAACCTACACACACACCCAAACACTATTACATTCCATTACTAATGCAATCCGGCAATCAGATGCGCCAGTGCTCTTGAGCAACAGTTACATTACCACGAGAGAGATTTTTTTCCTAATTCTGATGGATAAAAATATCTAAGTCATAGTGAATATCTGGGCATCAAAATACAGAGAATCTAAAAACACTGTACAACAACATCTCTCTGAAAGAATACTGAATGTCTCTGTTTGTGACCGTATACTGATACACATTTACAACAATTTACAATTACTGAGCAACACGGTCCAGTCATACTTCACTACACTTAAAGGCATTTTCATGTTACATGTTAAAAACCTTGTATAAATCTGCAGCTTTGTTGAACAAAACTACACAACTATTTATTTTAATATTTAAGGTTTGAATTGTGAGAAACATCACAGTGTTATTAGGCCATATTATGCTGTTTATTGTGATGCAATTAGGTTATATTTCCCAGCCGTCTTGAAAGCCATAATTCACACCATTTATGCTTTCACATGCAACCCACAGGGGAGAAATGAAAACACAAAGAGTGTTATTTATTTCTGGAGATCTGGAATCATCCACACAGCCAGTTTGAACCTCCTACGCCGGCCCTTTAAATCCGCTGGAGCCCACTGCATTCTAGCCTTAATGTTACACTCCATCAAGCTGCTACAGATCTGCATTAGCATGAGAATGAAAGCGTTTCATACAGGAACACACAAACACACACACACACGACGCTCCCATTGAACCCAGCAACTACACAGAAAAGATACGTGCCACCCATCATTGTTACAAGACAGAGCTCCATTGCAGTACTATACAGGCCAGTGTACTTGTATACACACATGCACACAACCTACCGTCAGAGCCTAATAAAAAAAAAAAAGCAACTGCTTGGTCTTACTATCCTCTTTTCTGCAATAAGCACAGTCCTCCCATTTTGCATATGTGTGGGTGTGTTTATCTTCCCTCCTTACCGGCTAGTATCCTTTCCCGGTATCTGGGATGCAGCATTTCCCATCCTCGCATGTGTCTCACTGCAAAGAACGACTGAAGCAGAAAGGTCCAGAGCCGAGCACGCAGCGAACACACCTCACGTCTGAAGGGCTGAAGCACAACCAGTGAGTGAGTGAAAGCGAGAGGGAGTGTGAGAGGAAAAAAAAGAAAAGGGTAGGGGGGGGGGGGGGGGAGATGGGGGTCTGTGGCCAGGGACGACAACAGCAGGGAAAGAGGAGCCAGTGTGCAGCTGCTTGCAGAGCCGGGTCTCCTTGGCAACCTTCCCCACACCCTCCCAGAATTCCCCTTGAGCCGCAGCGATGATGTCAGCAGACGTGGCTGCCTGTGGCTCTATCTACCTTCAATGCCTCCAATTTTTTTTATTTTATGGAAAGCCTCTCTAATTCCATCACTCTTTTATTCAGGAGTTCTGTTTTTCAGTCTTGTTGGACTGAAGGCTAGAAGGCTACTACCCAACTGTCATCTCCCCAAACATACGAGTAAGAGGCATGGAAGAACAGAAAGAAATATTAAAATAATATTTGAGCTGAATGACATTCATTTATTTTATTTGATCAAAAGTTTAATTCAACTTTGGATGTACAGTACTATGCAAGGGTCTTAAACCACACCTCATTTATTCACATTTTGCTTCCAAAGCCTTGTGGAATAGTTCTCTAGGCTTCTCTAGGAAGGATTTTTTTGGCTCCCATTATCAGTCCAGGCCCTGTACCTGACCAGTTTCAGAGAATTGTTTTGTTTGTTAAGTCACACAGTGACATATGAATCATTCAAGCATGAAAACAAATCTAACTAAAGGCAGGAACCAGTGAGAAACAGGTGCAGATGGTGACAGATGATCAGACCAGTGTGATGATCAGTATACTGGTGATACTGAATGCTGAGATGAGAGGGGAAATGAGGTTGCTACTGAAGTTGTTACATAAACAACCATAATTTGAATTGTATCTTTGGGCACTTTGCAGCTTTGCAGGGTCATAATAAAACATCTGTTCCCATTTCTTTAAAGTAATCTAAAAAATGTAATTTGATTTAATATGAAGAAATCAGTGGTGGCTCAAGAATACTGCACAGTACTGTATATTAAAGGCATGACGATGCACTAATGAATGGATTGTACAAAAGTAAAAAATGTTTTGTTTCCTTGCTTATTTTACTACCTCTGTGTTTATTACTGTAGTTGATGTCTTCATCTGCCCATAGACAGACTAACAGGACGGGGCGTGGTCATTTCATCCGCTCTGTTCTATTTGTAGGGTCACTTTATCGTAACGCGTCCTCAGTCAGGGACGCTAATGCAGAGCTTAAATCTCTGGATCAAATAAGGCTTTTATTCTCCCTGCACATGCCATCACAGACAACATAATCCAGCACACACACCCACTCACACCAAAACCAGCTATCACTTGCAGCCCAATATCCAAACACTTAAAGTTACAGAATTAAACTTGAGCATCCCAGTGTACTGAGTGTAAAGGCATGAATTAATTATGTACTTATTGGTTGGGTGCAACACAAAATTCCAGCGCATGTTTTGTAATAGTGGAAATGTGTAAAGTGTTAGTTTGTAAAGCAGACAGAACAAAGTGGCTTAGGAGGGATTTGAACGAGATTAGCTTTGATCAGAGTGGAATGTTATTTTCAGGCTTCCTCCCGATTGGCCATTCTTTACCTCCATGTTCTCTTGGCCCTGATAGGCCGATTCCGCTGTCAGTATGTCGGCGTCTGACTGGCCGCTCAGCTGATCCACCGCGCTAAAGAGTTCACAGCAGTTCTCCACCGTCACGCCTTCCCGCACAGCTACACACACCTTCCTCAGCAGCGTGGGGTCACGAGTAAACTCCTCCCTCTGAGACAGGCAGTTCATGTCACAGTTATTAACACATCAAAATATGTTGGGGATGAAAGCAGAGTTGTCTTAGGCTTGGGGTACTGTTGTGTGTGTTCCTACCCTGTGGAGGTTGTGGATGGCTAGGTTGTGTATAAGTGGCTGTAGGTGTGTGTATACGTGTGTGGTCCTACCCTGCGGAGGCTGTGGAAGGCAGTGGTGTGTATTACTCGAGGCAGATGTGTGACGATGGTGTTTAAACAATACTCCTGTAGCTCGGTGGCCAAGCAAACGACCTGCTTCGCCCACTTCACCTCAGGCAAAGAGCCAATCAGCTGCTCAGTACCACACAGCACAGACACCGAAGTCAGCACTGTCTGCAACACACACAAACACATCCATTTCCACATTTAATTTCCTATATACTGGAAAGTGCACTATAAAGTGCACACACTCATCCATATTTCAGTTAATACATCAGCAGCGTAATGGAGAGCATGTTACAGAGGCTACATGTGCAGTGGTGACCATTTCCTGGTGTAATCTAATCAGGGCTTGCATGTGTTTGCGTTTGTGTGTGTGTAAGAATGGGAAAGCAGCCAGATCGTGACTGGAGAGGTCATGAACTGGCTGTTTGTTGCTGCAGAGACTAACTCAATTAAAGGCCCTAATTACTCCATGGTCATTCACTTAAGCAGCTGTGGATCAGCACACAGCCAGAACTGTTGAATCACTTCCTGCCCTGTGGGCGGACACATGGGTAACAAGTCTGGGGTTCTATCCATTTGCATGCGTGTGTGTCTCACCATGTTTTTAGTGACCGTGTCAAGGCAATCTCTCTGTAGCTCAGGAGGAAGGATGGAGAAGCTCCTCTCTGACCAGCACTTCACAAAATGCTCAGCTACCCATCTGAAAAAAATACACAAAAACAGCACGATAAAGTGATTATGAAAAATCAAAGAATGGCAAATAATAAACAGAAGCACTTAGAAGCGTATTAAGGATAATTAGTGCATCTCTGGGAAGTTTTGAACTCATGGCTCATGTGCAGATTAGTGCTCATTGCACTTCTAAAAGCTATCCAGAAAAGCCCTTGAAGGAAAATAAAAGCAGATCTGAGAACAGCTTGATCAATGCAAACACTTCTGAAACTAGCTAAAAGCTAAACAGCACAGCTGAGAGAGCTACTGGGTGCTAAGTGGAACAGCTTGACTACAGCTGCATGCTAAAGGCTTCCAGCTCAGCGTATACTGTGCTGCCACTTATCACCAACATTTTACTTGACTGTGAGAAATGCACTATAGATACACAATGCCTTTTTATTATTAAAGCTAAAAAGCTTTGAGGCCTATTAATATCAGTAGGAGCAGTGCTGTGAAAAGTGTTCGCAATGTGGCAGCTCTTTACGGCTGACTCACCTCACACTCCTACTTACAGCAAAAGCAGAATGAAAACATCAGTGACTCTCTCTCTCTCTCTCTCATACACACATATACACTTGCCTTTTTCTCATGTCTAAGGGCTTTAAAAATCCAGACCTTATTTTTCATGCATCCATAAGCTAGCGATAGAGAAATGCGCTAGAGCCATGGAATTTAACAACATGAGGAAAGTGTGCTACATAGAAAATGACATAAATCAAGTACTGGTAGAAATGGAAATTTTAGGTGATCTTTAAGTTAAGCCGCTTCCACATGACAATATAATATTTGGTACAGTCACCAGGATTCTACATGTCAGGGAGAATGCTGCACTTCAATTGATTCACAACAAAATATTCAGGACAAACACTTGGGATAACTCGCAATACCGACCTACTTTTCGTTTGCTGCAGGATCTCAAAACACAGCGTGTGCTACACAGTATATTTACTGATCTGCAGTATCCATCATCTAATGCACCAGTCTGCTCAGGATACACTCTTTAAATAAATATCCTCTTGACTTAAAAATATAAAAAAAGCCAAGGCTTTGTGACAGACATGTTAAACTGTACTATTGCAATATCTAATATTTAGTAGGGGTACAATGGTGCGCAAAAGTCACTATCTGGTATGTACGTGGATTTTGAAGTCAAAGTTTGGTACACTAAAGTGAGAGAGAGAGACATGATTTGTAATTTATTATTAATTTCATTAGTAAACATAAACAAATTAGTAAACTGTCGCAAACTGGCCCTAATTTCCTAAACATATAAGGAATGCACATCAAGGCACATACCTTTCTTTCTGAAAAAGGTATCTAGGCGCTAAGTTGTTTAGCAATAGTAACAGCATTAGCTACAGCAAATAGTGCAAGTAACTGTTTAAATAAGGATATTTAAAGAATGTTAAAAACATAATTATTTGCAATATTTGTTATAGATGACGGTGTTGTTATTTTTTTGCACAACTGTTCCATCTCAACAGTTTAAATGGAGGTCATGGCTGCCTAGCATGGTGCTAACAAAACATGAACAAAATATGAAGTTTCAAACTTTGTCTGTCAAATGCACAGAAGTCGGAAATGATGCAATTCCAACTGGCAAATTACAGCTTGGGGGTAGCGCAGGGTGTAAGAGGTGTTTATCATTTAAGGCTGTGGTTTTCCTTCATATTGATTTATATATGTATGTGGTTTTCCTTCATATAGGTAGTGCTATAATAGCTCCTCTTCCACTCTCCTCTTCCACTACATGCTTGGTATACTCTTTCCTCAGTATTACACCTACACCAATCCTCTTTTTATTTATTTACACCATAGAAAAACAATTTGACCCCAGCTCCAATGTTTCTTAGGGCTTGCTTCCCTTCCACTTTATCTCTTGTACACACAGTACAGTATATCTACCTTTCTCAGGACCATCATATCATCTCACACTCTTGCTTTACTAGTCATAGTGCCAACATTCAACATTTAAAATTCCTATCCTAGCCTATTTTAACCAGTTTCCATAGTGTCCGTCCTAGTTTTTGGAGTAAGCCATGCTGTGTTTGTTTTTGTTTGTGTTTGATAAGGGTTATGAAAGATTCTAAGGTGCATTGCTGTTGTTTCTGTGTCTTCTGCATACTTTGTGTATACAAGGTAAACTATTGATTTGATTGGCTCTGCTGAGTGACACATACAGTATAACCACGCCTACCTAGAGGAAACTCGGGCTGGACAGAAATACAGACAGAATTTTTTGAGACTGGTTTCGAGTCCTCCAATGTATGAAACAAAGATATAGAAAGAGCGGGTTTTGAACAACGTACAGGCAAAACCTCATTTATTTATTTATTTGTCTTTTTTTTATTTATATATAAAACTGAGACATGCTAATAATAAGATAAAGATTCAAATTATCTTTTTAAAGAGTAATATACTGACTGACTTCAAAAGTGCTAGAAGAAATATAACTCAGTATGTTCACTAGATGTACATTGTTCTTTAAACACATTTACCTGACACATGTGTTATAGAGATTATGCAGTCCGATGGAATGGCTGATGGCAAGGCACTCGAGTATGCTCCTCTGCACTCCTTCAACAGGCTGCAATAATCACAGGAATACATAAAAAAAAGTATTATTTGTAAAATCTCTTTCATTTATTTTCCAACCCCACTCACTACCTCATAACAACTACCCATGGATAAGTGATTGTGCCGATTTTGAAGCATTGTGTCAAGGTGGAGGGCAGGGGGGGGGGGGGGGGGGGCAAAACCGTCAGACAGCTCATTCAGTTCAAGAGCACCAGTTAGTCTTGACATCAAATTTCAGAATGGAAAAAATAGAACACTTCAGGAAATTAGCATTACGAAACCAAAAATAAATTTAATTTAGGTTTTTTAAAATTGTATTTACAGGATTATCTTTTTTCCTGAGATCAGGTCAGGTAATGAGGCAGTTCACCAAAGGTTGTAAAAACAGTTATACAAACTTTAAAAACTGCAAAAATTATTTAAAAAAAAACCTTTTTAGCTACTCTAAGTGTGATTTCTCCAAACTGTGTATGTCAGACCTTTTCTTTTTGTTACGTGCCACAGCAAAACAGTTAATTCATTTTCTAACCAGGCTTTAAAAGGCTATATTTCTAGGATTTCTGGGCTGTCTCACACATCTCTTATGTTGTACAAACCAACAGCGGTTCAGTGCTGCAAGCCAGACTTCAAATTTTTAAGAGCCACTTCAGAAACATTAACACACCTGCTTTTGCAGATCACTTTGCCTGAAGGTGTGTGCAACCACTTCCTGACCTTAGAACAAACCGTCTTCAGCCCAGGTCAGAAAATTTAAACCTTACGCATTTTAATCTTTGTTACCTGGTGCAAAAGGCATAGAATGCAATTTTTTATTACTTAATTGTAATAATTTTGTTTAATATGCCGAATATTTATTTAATGACGATTAAATATTTATGTAGTCGTTAAACTGGTGTGTGCTATGTCCTTCAGGCAAGCTTTAAATGAGGTGTGCAGTAACAACTGTATAAGCACCAAGAGGTGATGCATAAAAGAAACGAGCACTTTACTTAATGAAACACGTGACAAATCTGAATGTCTCCTGAAGAAAGGAAAATTTGATTGCTCCATTGGATTTGTGCTATTTGTATGCTGCTTTTAGACTTGAACTTTTACTATTAAATTACTATTAAAGTAAATAATAATCCAATAACAGTAAATGCAGGGATAACGCGAGATTACACTGGCAAGATATTAATATACAGATAGACATCGCATATCTGAGGGGGAGTCAAAAATTATTTGCACTCCGGTTATATTAATATCTCTGTTGGCAGTACTGTCTGCACTTATCAGCGCTTTCCTTTCAAGCCTATCTTACCAGTCACTGCTGTGCAGGTGAGACAGGCTTGAACAGAAGCATCTGGATATTTGCAAACTAAATTTGGACACTTGGACGATATTAGACAATACTCTAAGGAAGGTGAAAGTTTCACTACAAGCCTGAGAGTAAACAGAATATATGGAAGATAAACTTCCTCAATCACTGACAAGGAAAAGTTCAAAAGTCAACCAACAGTTGGAAAATAGATTCTTGCAGTTTTCTGGGATTCTCAAGAGCCAGTATTGGAACATTATCAGGAAAAAGGTTTGGCAATCAACAGTGCTCGTTACAGTGAGATGCTTATTGAAGAGCTGAAGCCTTTCGATGCATGGGACTGCTATTCAAAGCACTGTAATCTTGCATGACAATGCACACTTTTGGCGACACTGCAAAAACTTTTTTTTTTGAGGTGTGAAAACATGCTCCCTATAGTCTTTATCTGACCTTCACCTGTTTTGTACCCTAAAAGCAGCCCCACGAGGAAAAAGACTTACTTCTGATGAAGAAGTGAAGACAGAGGTGCATTTGTGGCTCGCAGTTTAACCTAAAACTTTTTTTTACAAAATACAGCTTGTTGACAGATTTAAAAAAAAAAGTGTATTAAAAAGCAAGGAGATTATGTTGAAAAATTATGTATTTGTCTTTTCTAAAAGTAATACAGCAAGAGTGCAGATAATTTTTTACTTATCATCATATACAGGGTGGGCCATTTATATGGATACACCTTAATAAAATGGGAATGGTTGGTGATATTAACGTCCTGTTTGTGGCACATTAGTATATGTGAGGGGGCAAACTTTTCAAGATGGGTGGTGACCATAGTGGCCATTTTGAAGTCGGCCATCATGGATCCAACTTTTGTTTATTCAATAGGAAGAGGGTCATGTGACACATGAAACTTATTGGGAATTTCACAAGAAAAACAATGGTGGGCTTGGTTTTAACGTAACTTTATTCTTTCATGAGTTATTTACAAGTTTCTCTTTGTTCACAGCCATTGACATGTCGAAAAGATTAACACGTGATGAGCGGATCGAAATTGTGTTGATATCTGGTGAACGCAGTAACCGGGTCATTGCAGCAGATTTCAATGCAAGACACCCTACGAGACCACCCATCTCCCATGCTAGTTAGCAAACTGCCTGCTAAGTTTCGTGAAACTGGTTCAGTGTTGGATTTGCCAAAATGTGGACGCATGAAAACTGTCACTAATGAACAAACATCAGTGGCTGTCCTAGCTTCATTCAGCAAGAGCCCACAGCGTAGCACTCGCCGCATGTCACTGGAGAGTGGCATAAGTCGAACATCCCTTCGGCGGATATTAGCTACTCACAAATGGCACCCTTACAAACTCCAACAGGACTATTGGAACAGGACCCTCAGTTCACGCAGAAGATTTTGTTCAGTGATGAGGCAAACTTTTATGTGAATGGTGAAGTTAACAAACAATACCACCGCTATTGGTCTGACACTAACCAACATTGGATAGATCCCTCCAAGACTGTTGGAACAAAAAAAGTGATGGTATGGTGTGGTATATGGGGTACAAAGATAGCGGGGCCATTCTTCATCAATGGAAACCTCAAGGCCACTGGATATTTGAAATTGCTACATGATGATGTGTTTCCCTCTTTATGCACTGAAGCTGGCACGTTCCCTGTGTTTTTCCAGCAAGATGGTGCACCACCACATTATGGGTGTCAGGTCCGAGCATTCCTAGATGAACAGTTTCCTGAAAAGTGGATTGGTCGTCGTGGGCCAGTTGAATGGCCCCCAAGGTCTCCCGATCTGACCCCCTTAGACTTTTATCTTTGGGGTCATCTGAAGGCAATTGTCTATGTTGTGAAGATACGAGATGTGCAGCACCTGAAACTACGGATACTGGAAGCCTGTGCTGGCATTTCTCCTGCTATCAGTGTGTGAAGAGTGGTGGGAGAAGAGGGTTGCAT
Organism: Clarias fuscus; assembly: GCA_030347435.1. Taxonomy (NCBI): domain Eukaryota; kingdom Metazoa; phylum Chordata; class Actinopteri; order Siluriformes; family Clariidae; genus Clarias; species Clarias fuscus. Next base: position 15,257,293 of record CM059206.1, on the reverse strand, counting down.
TGACAATCCATCACAATGGGCAGCACATTGAACACATTTTATAAGTGGTCAGAAACTTGTAAATAACTCATGAAAGAATACAGTTACGTTAAAACCAAACACACCATTGTTTTTCTTATGAAATTCCCAATAAGTTTGATGTGTCACATGACCCTCTTCCTATTGTAAAAACAAAAGTAGGATCCAAGATGGCCGACTTCCAAATGGCCACCATGGTCACCACCCATCTTGAAAAGTTTGCCCCCTCACATATACTAATGTGCCACAAACAGGACGTTAATATCACCAACCATTCCCATTTTATTAAGGTGTATCCATATAAATGGCCCACCCTGTAGAGTAAATGAGGCTACCTTGTAACACAGTTTTGATGTCTGGAAATTAAAACAAGATCAGCACAGAGCATATGCTCTATCCAGCCCAGACTTTAAACTGGAGCCTGCATTCATAACTGTGTCAACAAACAGAGGAGCTGGAGCTGCGGCTGGAGTTCTGCAGTGCTCCTTAAACATGCAGAGAGACAGCACACTGCAGTTAGACGGTACACAAGCCACCGAATGGCAGCAGCACAAGACATGACAGGAATCTTGCTGGAGCCAAGCACCAGAAGCACTATATCAAATGTTTTCATAATTACAAGGAAGCAGAATGTCAGCTGCGTGAATGCAAATTTTAGAGACGCTAAGCAGACTTTACACTCTGTAAGGTTTTTATTTTTTTGCTTTGCTGCAAGTGTTTTTCCCCAAAATCCTAATAACATTGCTTCTCTGGATATAGAGCTGATGTGACAAAGTTACACTGATGCTATTCTTTTTCATGCTCTTTTTTTATTCTTACCGTTACTGTGTACATGTATTTGGAATAAGTGTCTTTAAAGAAAGGATCTGAACGATTGATGGGATAACGTTAGACTTCTAAAGTGGATGCTTATATGTATTCAGACTTGAGCCACTAAGCCATTGTTACCGAAAAGAAACTCAAGTTTTACCTTAGGGAAGAATCGGCAATAATCCCTGGTCAGGACCATTTCAGCCACATCCTTCAGCCCCTCCAGACCCAACATGTCCGCGGCCAAGACGACCTGACTGAGGGAAACAAACAGTAGGACAACTCACAATAACACACGGCAGACTACTGCACCGAATGGGCATTGTGACGGTTGTTAAAATGGGCCATCACTCGAGCTAGGACTGATGTAGATGCTACTACAGTCAAGGCTACCTAACATTGGTCCCTGGTGGAAGGTCCATTATGGCTCCATACATAAAGTGCAGAAGAACCTCCATCTCATCAGGGCCCAGCCTAAAACACAAATACAAAAACATAGTAAATATACAGCATAATAATTTCTGGATGTTTCGCTAATATGATACAAAGTCAGGGTTATACTATATATTCATAAAGTAATTTAAAGCCCTCTGCGTACATAAATCTCAAATTCCCCAAATCGTATGAGGGTTTCAACCATAGTTTGCATGCTAACTAGAGTTATTGTTAGTAAGGACCGCCAGAACCTCACAAGCATCTGCTTTTATGCGGATGTGAAGGGGCAATAGTCGCATCCATATAAAATGACTAACTAGGGTCATTGAGATTCAATCAAATGCACTGGACCAAAATGCCATCTTCCAAACCAAGTAATTTTTTTCACCCAAGTAATACACTTGTTATGCTTAAACTCTTACTTTTAATCACTCAGAAATCATTTTCCACATTATTTGTAATAGTAAGAAACAAAAACTATTAATTGCTGTTAAATCCAAGACAAATTATTTTCTATGACAACTTTAATAAATTACATTTGTTTTTTTACCAAGACACAAAAAAATCAGTAATTTCACTGATCAATGAAAACACCTCAAACTTTACAATCTTTCAGTAAAGATGGCTGCTGGGAAGCATGTCACACGTGATGATATGCTGAACTTAATACACAACAGGGAACTGATGTAACTTGGCAACCAAAGTTTTCAGCAGCAGGCCTACAGCAATGCACTCTTAGGGGAAAGGAAAGGGGGCCGGGGGGGGGGGGGGGGGGGGGGGACTCCCCTTGCAATTTAGAAACGGCGTGTTATGTATGCCGTTCATCTTGTGCTCCATCTACAAGGTGCAGAATAGGCGAGTTAGTGTTCATGAGCAGTAATCTAAAAGCAGAGTGACTGGCTTCCTGATCATCAGGGGAAGTGTCTGTTATAGCTCTAGAATGTTTTAAGAAATGCATCTGGTAGCAGCATAAAAAGATGAGAAATGTATTAAATTGATTTGTAGTGTGTAAAATGAGAAGTTGCTTTTGTCAGCCGGTCTGTCTACACCCGTCTGATGTTGGAAACAACGTGCACACAGACAAAAATGTGCTGCCTGATTTAAAACACACACTATCACACGAATAATTAATGCACTGTAGGCAGCCTGCACCGACAGTCTCGCATGCCATGACTGGAACCTGATTATATTAAAAGAAACGTAAAGGGAGAGGGGAAAAGGAAATATAGTGAGGTAAAGTGCTTTTGGTCTCAAATTTATTTAAAAAAAAAAGTAAAAAATAAAAAAAAAAAGAAATAAAAAAAGAACAAACAAATAAATTTAAAAAATCACCTAAAATTTAATTCAACCACCTTTAGCTTTGATTATGGTGTGCAATACGGTGGTCAAATGATGTGTGAAAATAATTCCCAGGAACACTCTCATAATTTGACTCCTGGAATATAGCTGTGCCATCAGGGAAGAAAAACTCCTACCCATTGATATGATAACCTGGTCATTCTGTACATTCAGGTCATCAGCTGACATGATTTTAATGCCACATAACGTTGTTGAGACCTGACCAACTGAAACAACCCCAGATCACAGCACTGCCTCCAGAGGCTTGTACACCGGACAGTATGCATAAAGGGTGTATCGCTTCTCATCTCCTACCCTGGTGTTCCCATCACTCTGGCATCACACCACATGACCTTTTTCATTATTTCAATGTTCAATCTTTATGCTGCCTAGCTAACATTGTCAGGTTCTGATTAGCCACATTAATCTGTTTAAAAGGCATTGCTGAGAGGAAGCTCTATTTGCTAGTCTCTTTAAGTGGATGAAGAGCTTAAGATGGAAATAATTATCAATTCACTTGGCTGCTTAAGCTACATTTATTACGAAATCTGAGCTTATCCTAAAACAAATGAAAATTTTGCATTAAAAAAAACATTCACTTAGTTTTATAAGCAAGTTTGTGACAGTAAGCCATGATCCTACGTCAATTACAAGGGCTAAACTGACAAATCCACAATATTGGCTTCAGTAAAATCCATAACCGATTCTGAGGCACTTATATTTAAAAAAAAATATTTGAAGCCACAAAGACAGTGTTCAAAAGAACTGAACTGGGAATGTCATCACTGTCAGTCTAAAATAATATCTTGATGGATTTAAAAGGCTGCCCCATGTTTAAGTTTCATTGTGTTTTGTGTTGAACTTACCCCTGTAGTGTGATACTCTGGCGTGAGCTTTCCATCCAACTGCCGCACAACATGGCTCGAAAGTACTGAGAGCGGGCGCAAAGAATTGCCCTGAAGGATGTGCATATGCACGCGCACACACACACACACACACACACACACACACACACACAAGAAAAGAAAGGTCAGGTTGATCCATCACAATCAGCTTCATACTTCATCACTGTGGTTGATGTTCAGCCTTTGGAGTAACAGCAGGATGTTGTGGTGGCATATATGGATGGATGTGTGTATGTTTCCGTGGTAGAGCAATGTGTGATAACAAGATAACAGCATATGTAATTTATATTATATTATGTAATAATATATAAAAACAACATGTACGAGGAAGGAGTCAAAAATTCCACATTCTGGCTGTAGGATTTATTTTAATGACATTTTAGAAAAGATAAATACATAATTTTTCAATATCTTGCAAATCTGCTTGCTTTTCAATACTCTCAATTTGTCGACAAACTCTCATACTCTCTCATTTTAAAAATATTTTAGGCTGAGCTGAGAGCCAAGCATGCGCTGCTGTCTTCACTTATTCATCAGAAGTGAATTTTCGTCCACGTAGTGTTGCTTCCAGGGGACACAACAGGTGAAAGGCAAACGGAGCAAGAAAGGATGCATTAACACCTAAAAGTGAAGTTTTTGCAGATTCTCAACAGAAGTGTGTGGACGTGCATCATCATACAAGATCACAACGCACTCTGCATTTAATTTGAAGTTTATGCTTTAACTCTCACTGTAACATCTCACTGTAATGAGCACTGTTGATTGTTGAACCTTTTGCCTGATAATGTTCCGTATAGTGATGGTTTTGTTTTATATACTTTTTTTTTTTTTTTTTTACAATACCTGTGCCTGAAAAATTACTTAAATAAATACTTTAAAAAACAGCAATATATTTAACACGTACATAAAAACAAGTAGATACAAAATGAACCAATTTATTTTATACCTAACTCAACAACAATCATTTAACACCAATAACAGCAAAGTATTCTTGGTGCACTACAAACTAGCATCAAATGTCACCAATTCTTTTGCCGAAATACGACCATGTTTGCCTTATCTGGCAAAACACAACACAGCTTCCAAATAGATGTAAACAGATTTAACTCAGGTAGCTGGATAGTTTTAGTTTTAAGAACAGAAATGTCACACAAACGTTTTTCCATGAAGTTGAGTTTTGCTGAACTTTTAGCCATCACAAAAGTGAAAAAGATCTGGTGCTGCTACAAGCATCATGCTTTTTGCGGATAGAGGAATGTCTCCAGTGAAATGAGTAGAATCTCACACATACAAATGGATGATCAGAAGGCATTTAAAGCTGCAGACAGACAAAGTGTTGTATCACCATACAGACTCAGTAGGCTTCTATGCAGCGAATTTAACACATCACTTTAATCCCATCTCCCACTGCTCAAAAGTAAGCAAAGTGAGTCATCACTAAATTTCTCCTGCTGTCTGAATCACAGATCAAGCTGCAGCAACTGATCTGTGAGGTTGAAGGTGAATGTGTGATTCTTCTGAGATGCCCAAGGATTGCAGACATGGCTTTCAAGTGCCACTCACACCATTGCTCTCTTACTAGCTTTTCTTCTCTTTTGTCTTCACACATCCTCCTACCTTTTTTATTCTGAAATTAATATCCTAAAATAGACACCCCTTTTCTTCTTCTGGCTGATTACACAGAGTAAATCATCTCATAAAGATAAAAGACAAAATATATTTAAAAAAAATAAGAGTAGATGATAATCTACTTATGGCAGCTTCTGCTCTTAAACATACTTGAGCGAATTTCTCTAAATAGATTAATACTCTATAGGCCTCCATATGCATCACAGTAACAAACGCTCTAAAAATTAAATACCTTCGTCTGTCATTTGTTTTGTTCTTGTGTTTATGTCCTTGTTTAGTGTGATTATTATTTATTGTACTGCATAATGCACTATAACATTATACAATAGAGGATGGGTAGCTCACTGGTTAAAGCATTGGACTTACCCAGGTTCAACCCGGGTAATTGAGCAAGGTGCGTAACTCTCAACTGCTCAGGTGTCTAATGAGATAAAAATGTACAATAATCAGGATAAGTGCGTTTGCCAAATTCCGATAATGTAATTTTTTTTGCCATAAACCTTTTTGGGGGAAATCCAGAAGAAATCTGAATGAATTTTCAATAGGAATGAAAGAGGTATAAAGCTTGGATAGACTATTCAATAAATACTTTAATTTTAGCCATATAAACATTTGATCTGAAATAAGTTCTGTTCTGGGATCATCTTCGGATTTGTTCGTAAGTCTAACAAAGTGAGTCTTATATACTGTTGACACAAATATACAAGGTTGGGTGTTTTGGTTCTGCATTATACCCCCTGCATATAGACCACGTTTAAAGGCTGCCCGGGAAGATGTCGGGGGAGGATAAGACTACATGGTGTTCACTGCACGTTTGAACGGTCGTTATTTTGTCTCAGAGCTGTATTGGACTGTGAACTCAGTCTCGTTTGAAGATTTTCTAAAATTAGGATAATTCACTATCAGGACAGCTTTACAAGACAGACATTTCATGCTCCCGAACTGATTTATTGAAACCAGTGAGGCCAACTCTTTTCTCCCGCATCCCCACACAATATACCAGACTTTGGACATTTTATACATGGACTCGCACTCAAAATATTGTATATAATTGTAAATATTAGTATCTGGTGCACTGTAGTGTCCATTTTTTGTACAATACATGTGAGCTACTTAAGCAATTTGTCCGTATCTAGGAATGTTCGCAGTTTTGCAGCCTGTTCGAATCTGGGGAATTTCATAACTCGAATGTTCATAAATCGGGAACTTACTGTACATCAGCTTGGGGGGTAACATTACGTAACTCTGGTTTTAGGTAGGAAATTTAGCTTTCATCACTGATCAATAAACTCGGTGGGAATAAGTCACTTACACCTGTTTCAGAAAGCGGGATTTATCAGAAAAGATGGGAAGCCTAACCTAACCTCAAAGTTGAAGAAAAATATGTCCTCTTCTTCTCGTTATATCTCCAACACATCAAACGGCTCATGGCGGGGAGAACCACTATGCGCATGTCAGTAAATTGATATTCTAATTAAATGCGTTGAGAACCTACACGCACAACTCATCAAATCAGCATACGCATAAAAAGTTCAATTGGAATCTTTAATCAGAGCTATTTCCATCGGATTGAAGAAACATTGCCCATTAAAGCACACCAAGTGTTTCACGCCTACTTAAGTTTTGGCGCTCTTTATGCACAACACACTAAAACGGACAAGCTTTCTGCGGAAAATGTCCTAATTTAAAGAAAAACACCACACCACACATGCAGGGCAGGATTAGCCTGACTCACATTTATTATACAAAAATGCTTCGCAAGCACCTTAAAGAAAACTACTGCAGGTATAAAACACTGAAAGCCCACAAGCTCAACTCTAGAACCAGACAGCTGATCCTGAAACAGATCAACCACTAACATACTATAGCCTCAGACCAGAACGGTCACATTTTTGCTAAACAACTAGTTAGAGTAAATAATTCTTCCAATCAGAGATACACTGTAAAACAAAGACAGATTCAAGCTCAGTTATTACTGACCCGCTGTGGAAAAGGGCTGACAGGACAACTTTAGAGGCTTTAGAGAGAGAGCAGAGGCCATGTGCTGGGTGTGAGAGAAGTGAGGTCGACACAACAGGGCAGTTTTTCTGCCACTGTCAATAATATTGATGTTAATTGATTTACCTTCGCTACTTTTGCCAAACAGAGAAATACACTACAGAGTTTGGTGCAAAATACACTGCAGGACGCCTCACCCTGCTTACCTTAGATCTGCGTTTTATAACTGAATTGAATTGAACTTATTTGAAAGGGGAGAGAAGAGCCGAGGAGAAGAGAGGCTTTTGGTCAAACCCAGTTGCCATAGTAACGACCTGGTCTTAATGATTTTAAGCCCCACTATACCATCCAGTACATTTGCAGTTACCTTGCTTTTGCCATTGCACTGGTGGTGGCAGGCTGATTGGGTTCGGTTTAAATAACTGTGAAAACATGTCTGAATCATAATAAGCCCAGACGTTAGGATCTCACTGTACCACCGATATTAGCATCCTTATTTATTAAAATCAAATTGTGTCTGATTTCTGAATACACAGATCATGTTTTGTTAGTTCTAGTAAAGCATCCAGGTGCTTTTATCCATTATGCTCACGCTTGCTGAATGTCCTGCTGTCATGTTACCTGTGAGCTGAGAAGACTCTTTCTCCCACCTGGATGCTAATATCACAGGCCTCAGCTCGTTCATACAGGGCCAAGAGATCAGCGCCGAGCCCAGAGGATGGCTCTAAACGAACAGAGTCTGCCAGAGACAATGGAGAGAAAAACACAGATATAATTCACTGGATAAAAGAGAATAATTCTGGTCTGGTCTATCTGGTTCTTCAGTAATCTCAGACATACTGTCCTTGTTTATGCAGTTTCTAACACTATGCATGTCATGTATATAGAATTGAGGATACGTACATTATATAGTTATAAACTGTGACAGGGGCTTTCTGGAATTACTATTGTCATATTATGTTATCCCACCTGGACCTGAGCTGGCATGAAATTCTCCATCCTCCTCCACCACGGTGCCATTTGTTAGCTGCGAGTGGCCATGCAGTCCTGCGGAGGAAGCGGTCCCCTTCCCCAGACACTCATCATCGGTGTAGATTCTCCTACAATTCCACAGACATTTAAGCAAAATCACCCCACATATATATTTATGTACTTATAATTATGATAGAAACATTTGAATTAAAACGTTTTTTTAAGCTCGTAGAGCAAGATGAGGCTTTTTACGGTCCTTATTGCTCAGTTAAAGAGCACAATTGTCTCTCTACTTCAAAAAGAACCCAGGGACACTATTCCATCCACAAATGATCTAATGATCTTCCTCTTCAGGTAGTCTCAAGGATAACACCCTATTTAATCTACACCTACACTTAAGATGTATGAATTTAATCAACGTTGGGAGAAAAATGCTAACATCGAAGAAGATTTAATCTCATAGCTGCAGGAGTGTGGGCGCATGATCGGAGAGCCTACAAGACATGCATAATGCATACTAAGTGATTATGGCAAAATAGCAGGACCATCTGTGTATAGCCATAACTGGTCTTAGCATTTAAGCAAAACCAGCAACGACTCGGAGCCTCTGAACCTCCAGGGGGCAATAAGGAACACTCAGCCCGTGGCTCTTCCAACCTGCAGCTCGTGTGATATGATTGGAGTGGGGGGTTGCAGAATGTTCACGAAGATATAATTACTTTTTTCCCCCCTCATGATTACAGAAGTATCATAAGAATGAAAGACCTTTACTGTGTGCATCAGTTTCAAGGATGAATTTGCTCTACAACATTGATAGATCTCTTAATTTAAGAGATTACCCTGTGGCATGACCGGAAAGTGTTTACCATGTAATTTAGGTCAAATCAAGGAGTACTAGTGAGCTGAACTGGATGTGCACTTAGGGGTGACATACGTGCACCCCCACTTCAGTTGTAATGATACTAGCCAGAGTATCGTGAGTCCATGTGAACGTATAGTCAGACAGGCCTTTCCACAGAGCATGTTACACTGCCCCCTAATGGTCCATGGTCCTGTTTGCGGGCTGTCACTTGGCAGAGGAAGTGAAGATCACAAAATATGTCTTTGTGGTTGCTTACAAATTCCACAAGGATAAACTGGCTAATGATGATTCACTAGATGACTTTTATTCCTCAAAACACATTTGTACACATACAAATTCCCCATTAATTCTAACAGGACACCTGACTCATGTCCTTTGCACTATACTCTCGCACTCTCTCTCTCTCTCGCTCTCATGTCCCTCATAGTGTGGTCCACAACTGTACTCTACTGATGCTGTAACACCCACACTAAGTCCGCAATGATGAAGTAGACCAGCTGCAACTCACTGTTAAAGGTGTTTGCATTTTTCTGTCTCTTGTCTGTCGACTGACTGACCAAAGAGTGAGAAAAAACGAGCATCGATATAACTGCAAGTTGTTAGGAGGCTCCAGTCCAAAATCTCCTCCTCTGGGCCTTTTAATATAAACTTTAAGTGGTACAAACATGTCCTTCTGCTTCAAAATTAACTTTGGAGAGTGAGTGTACAAGGTGCATCTCTGGGGTGCGTTTTTTTTTTTCTTCAGGTAGTGATCTGGGGCAGTGAGCATGGTGTTCCAGATACACAATATTTTTTGTGTGTGTGAGAGTGAGAGAGAGAGAGAGAGAGAGAGAAAGAGAGAGAGAACCCTAATGTCTCAATGCAGTACGAGACTTGTGATATAAAGACATTTGTAAAAATATATTTATATTATTTAATGATTAATTTATACAGAAATAAAAAAAAATTAAAAAGTTGACAACAAACCCCAAAAAATGGAAGTGAGCTATTAAAGGACAGAAGTCTGTGATTGAGGAGCGATGCGAAAAGATTACAACAGTAATACTATTGTATTGGACGTTTGTTGAATTAGTTGAAAAATGCAAGTTGCCAACAGTTTATGACAGATGAGAAATAAATTTGACTAACAAAAATTGGAATAAAGCAAACACTTTATGATAAAGCTAATATACTGTACAGTGCCATCTGTCAGCTATCCAATGACAACGCAGCTTAGACAAACACCACATTTAGAGACGATGACCAAAACGTTCTCCTGCCAGAACTAGATACACCCGACTGGCTAGACAGCCAAACAAACCAAACCAGTTGGCCTCAGACAATTACACCGAGCACAAAGACTGGAACAAAAAGACAACCCTCAATTGAGTCTCCATATATCACAAATACACTGTTCACCTTGATCTTCTACTTGCACTATTTTACTAATAGCTTCGGCTTCATCACATAGACCGACCCATTAAACAAGGAGAAGAGAAAACGAGTATAGAGGCATAATACACACCGAACATGCTCTTTGAGATCGCTAGGTTCCGTCCCCTGCAGGTTGATTGTGGAAGCGTTCTGTGAGGTTCCCTGGAGGAGGTGAGGAGCTCGAGCCAGCAGCACAGCCTTGTGGGCCCTGAGCCGAAAACCTGAGCTCACACACAGACTCACATCCGTCTCCTGCTCCTCCTGCAACAGCCTGAAACCATGAGAGAAATATTCACCAAAGCATTTAGAGAAATAATAACAATAATAATAAGAAGTAGTTTTCTTATGAAATCAAAAATAGATATATCATTCCTGGTACACTATGTACAAATAATGGCAAGAGGCAAGAATGTTTTTTTTTTCCCTACAATTCCTTAAACACTAGTCTGAGTCCTCTTTTTGACACGACAGCAGCAGTGTATATGTTATCAGTGTCAGCCAGGTGTTTAATGTCAACATATTTCAAAATTAAAAGCCAGACACAATTACAATCATTGATTAATTCCTGATCAGAAACCTATACGCTCATGAGAAATGTTATTAGTTTAACAATACACAGGTTTTCCTCAACAATTTCTTTCAGACACGTTGGCAAAAAGGATGACAGAGGCTGTGTGTGTACACGCTAAATGTTTTGGTTATTTACAGTGTTTCTTGCACAACACAAGACTTTTGGTTGGTAATTTGCATTGCAGTAGACTACATGCAGTTCTGATTTGGAGAGGCCAAGCCCTTTGTTATTTCAGCAGCTTAAAATATATGACAATTACACATGGTAGCCATTTTTACATTCTAACAACTTGCACATGTTATGTATAAAATAAACCCAGCAAAGTTACCTAAAACTAAATATGATTGCTGCATATTTGCTCTACACAAGACTGAATGTATTCTAATAAAACAACAATTTGTCCTTTTTAAAAACACATCATAATATTGCATTGTCCTAATAAAAATATGAAATGAGAATGAGGATTGTCAGGTATCTGATTGGTTCATACTGAGGTTAGAAACTTTGAAGGATCAAACGAAGATTTCTATTTAGCATTAGCTGCATGATAGCAAGTTAGCTTAGAGAGAAGAAAAAAAACATCTCGTTGGGGAATCCGAGGCTGTAGCTTTATTTCGACAGTACTAAACATCGATTAAACAATCCAGTTGTTCACAACACCACATTTCCTCAGTTAAACAGTAACTGTAGAGTGTGGCAATCATATCCTGCACCGCTCATTACTGAGAAGAACAAGTTCACCAAGACCCCATCTGCCCTCTGCACCTGCTGACTCATCCCTGTGCTGAACTGGACTTCATTTTAATTTAAAGAACCTCTGTTATATCGAACTTTCAGCTGCATAACACACATGATGTTATACAATTTCTGTTATCACCCAAATGAGGATGGGTTCCCTGTTGAGTCTGGTTCCTCTCAAGGTTTCTTCCTATTGCCATCTCAGGGATTTTTCCTTGCCATTGTCGCCGTCACCCTTGGCTTGATCATCAGGGACAATCTCATTATCTAGACACATTTTTCTTACACATATACACTTCCATAAATTTTCTTTTCATTTTCTTTTCATTTCTGTGAAGTTGCTTTGAGACAATGACCATTGTTAAAAACGCTATAGAAATAAAATTGAATTGAATTGAACTTACATTTTAGGTACTGAGAGCAAGCTGGTAATATAATTTGACCAATTATTTATGTCCTTAAAAAAAAATTAATTGATGTCCTAAGACTCTGTGAACAGAAGCCTTGTATTAATTTGCTCTTCGCTCCCATCATCATCATCTATGTCTTCTATAGTAGTGTGAGTGCTTGGGTGACCCAGTATTTTACTCTAGCAATGCTGCATCTACTGCAGAAACAACCGCTCACACCACAGTGATGATGAAGTAGGTCAGGACAAGCTCGAGGACAGTCAGAAGCTCAGTTATTATTCAATTTTGTGTGGAAATAAATGACTTATTCCAGGGTTTATTTTAATTTCCCCTTGTTCTACCATATCTTTATCACAAATACCATAAATAATTACAATTATGACCCTGGTCTACACACTGAGAAAAGGACTGAACATGTATATACTGTATTCATGAACATGAATTATAATGAAAGAGTAAGAACAGTTCATGTTCCTTTGAGTAAGGTTTCATGCTTTTGTAAAAGAACTTAATGAATTCTACCGTCAAAAAAGTTGGAACGTTTGGTTATTGAATAAGGAAGCACCTAATCAAAGCTACTCCAATAAATGTGTTTCAAATAAAAAGCTTTTACACGCTTTTCTCAAACTAATCATGTCAACATTATTGTTAACTGCAGTCGCCCAAGTAATAAAGAAACACCAGACAAAAAAAATGGCAGGTTGAAGAAATGCTAGAAGGCATTTTTTTAAAAAGGTCCCATATTTTACCATTTCTTTAACAAATTAGCATAGTACACATAGCTCAACTACAGTGTGTCTGTTAATGATACAGCTGAAATAATATAGAAAGAGATAATGGATTTTTTATACCACGTTTTCAATACCATGTAAATGAGCTACCGGCACAGCCATAAAAAATCCTTTTGTGTGAGGTCACAATAGGGCAAAAGTCACAACAGGGGCAAAGTCTAACCGGTTTGCACACACACACACTGGAGACCTATCTGGAGACTAAAATGTTAATCTTGCATAATTGAGCAGATCCCCTTTAAAGAGCACATCAGTACATGTTCTTTTGTGTAACGCTAATGGCTAAAGCAACACGGAGCAAATCCTGCTGCACCTGGATTTCCAAATGGTTTTTAAGGTTAAAGTGTAAAGCAGGCATTTACATATTCATTCAACTGGCAATTTTATTCAAATTGTCTTACAACGCTGATCCAAGCACAGACAACTACTAAGCACTTATGGCTGGTTCTGACAGACATGAGATTTGAACTTACAATTGGATATAAATTGACCTCTTTTTTTTTAATAAGATGCATGATACTCATGATATGAGTATCATGTCTACGGGCAAACACCAGAATCTAAGCAAACACTGACATCCTCAGTAGCCACAAACCTTTGTTGAAAAGTTATGCAAAACCTCACACACAACAACAGACTCCTTCGACATGGGTTGTGTCCTATGGATAGCGAAATTTCGTCTTACACAGTAACACTCTCACTGCTTTATCCTGCACAAGTCTGACAGCACTGATAATATAGACACTTTATGCTGATAGGGAACAACCACAGGTGACAGTTCCTATTACATTAAGTGTTTAAGGTTTAAACTGCTCTATTGGATTTATTTTGTCTCCAAATAACACATGGCAAACAGTAATAAACAATACTATTATGCTTCTGTTGTCTCTGCATTTTTGTCTTTAACTTTTTAACTTTCTCCTCTAAAGACATTGATTTTGCTCATTACACCCATCACTGTACTGTGTCTCTGATGCATCCATATGACTAAAAGTCTGTATCCTAACTGTCACACTCCTACATACTTCTTAAATATGCCATTCCCAAAACCATGGGCACGAACATGGAGTCAGTCCTATCTTTAATACTATAGGAACCTTGACTCTTGCAGGAAGTCTTTATAAGATTTTGGAAGAGGTTCTGTGGGGATTTGTGGCTTTTCAGGAATGAGAGCATTAATGATGTTGGGCAAGGAGTCCTTGTACTCAGGTAGCGGTCCAATTCATTCCAGAAGTATTCAGTGGGGTTTAGTTCACAGATCTAGACAAGCCATCTGAGTTGTTAACCACCGGCCTTGGCAACCCATGTCTTCATGGACCTCAGGTTGCGCACTGGGATATTGTCATGCTTGAACAGGTTTAGTTGTGCTTCCATGTATGATCGAAAGTACATACGTTCGAGAATATCATTTTTAATCCAAAATGGAGATCAAATCATGTTGTAAGAATCACCAATCCTAGCTTAAAAAAAAAATAAAAATAAAAAAAAGATATCAAGCATAGCCCAGCCTCTTCATCATATTCTGTGTAAATTTTCTTGGGATGCTCATTGGTTCTGGGCCACCTGTCTTTTTTTCTTTGTTCTTTTTGTTGTTTAATGATGGTTGGAATCCAGTAAGGTACAAGTAAGGTTACATTATCGGCCAACATTAAGCCTTATTCTGCTTCATCTTCACGGCCTCTTAAAGCCGATTTTCCAGACAAGCCTTCCTTAAATCGTCTAATGCATCCTTCCCTGATCTTGTCTTGATTTGTCCTGTCTTGAACTCTTCATCTGCTTTATTCTGATACTTCCACACTCTTTTTCCTTGACAAGTTTCCTTTCAGTACCACTCAGCATCTAGTTAGGGTTCTGTAGGTTGCATCACCGCCACATATAGCGCTCTCTCTCTCTCTCTCTCTCTCTCTCTCCCCTTTAAAGCCGACTTTCCAGTCCAGTCTTCCTCAAAAACAACATCAAATGCTTCCTTCCCTGATCATTCTAAAATACTCTTAACATTGCATTCTACTCTCCCTAGTTCTTGGAGCCGGGCCACAATATCTAGCTTCTCCTGCATATATTTCCTGCACGAGAGCAACCCATGCTCGACAGTCTCACTTTCCTGGCATTCCTCACAGTGTGCCGTTGGATGTTTACCTACTATAAATAAAGTGATTTTAAGGTTGTAGTGTCCAGTTCTTAGTCTGCTAATTAATACTTACTCTTCTATCTACTTAGTCCTGTCCTTTTTTTTTTCTTTACAGTTTTTCCAGCAAATAATCAGATATGGAAGCCAAGAATTTGCTTCTGGTCTATTTATACCAGCCATCCCCTGAGTACAGCATCCTCGAGGTGAGTGTGAGATGAAGCGGTTGAGCTACCTGTTCAGGTCTGAAGACAGCGCACTGGCCAGCTGTTTACCCAGGTTGCCCTTGTGTTTGCGCTCTTTAGTCTGGAGCTCTCGGGCAGACTCGGTAGGGAGCATCGCTGTGGCCTAACGCTCCTCAGGGTCAGCACGCAGCGAGGATCTCTAGTGGCTTTCTGGAAATCTGCTGAGAAACAGAAAAACATTTCAACTCCACATTATTTCTGGGTTTACTTTCGTTTGCTCTTTTAAAAAGAAATCCAATATCTCTCAGTCAGCATCTGGACTTGGGAAATAGGAGAATACTCCAACACTCCAAAATATCAACACAGCTTACACTAAAGCTGTACCACATTATAAACAAACACAAAGTATGTTCTAGTTAAACAGGGAATGTGTGCGTCAACTGCTAGCATCACGCATACAGTGTGAAAACACAACCTAGAAACCGTTGCTTGGGAATTGTTCACCCCAGGGGGGGTCATACTGATGACGATATCTATGTGAATTGTATTGACATGAAAAAAAAAAAAAGCTAACAATGCTAACATGAACCTTCTTTGAAACTACATGGTTACTCCACTGTAAAGCCCCAAACGTTAGTGTTAAATCACGTGTTCACAGGTATCTAATACAAACTCGGCACAAAGCACTGACCTGTAAGCCATCGCGCACACACACACACACAAACACGCACACTTCACAGTTCCTCTGGTGTCCTCATGGCTAGAGATTCATACTCCTGCACTGCCGCCTGCCTCTGTTACGCTAACTATATTCGCTGTTCGTGAAAATTTTAAATGAACCCTGGAAATGAATGTAAAGCAAACGACTCGTTACTTCCTTCGAAGGTGCACGAGATACAGTATGAAGTAATGGCTTGGATGAAGGGTTGTTTAGACGGAGACACCTCCCACTCTCCTTTCACTTCCGGTTTCTGATTTCCGCCAGAGGGCGCTCGAGAGAGCGAGCGAGAGAGAGAGAGAGAGAGATGATGATGATGATTACTATAATTTTTCCTATTATTATCATTATAATATATATGTTTATTTATAACGAAAGTGTCACTTTTTCTTTGACTTTATCTATATTTTATATTTTTATATATTCTCATTTTTTTTAACTATCTACTTATGTTATTTTCTTGTAAGCTTTGGTAATATTAGTCATACCAATAAAGCACCTTTGAATCTTGAATGAGAGAGAGAGAGAGCTTCAATTAAAGTTATTAAAGTTTTTTCAAAAATAATTTTTCAATCAGTTATTTTTAAGAAATTCATTCATTCATTCATCTTCTATACCACTTACCCTGTACCGGGTCTCAGGGGCCTGAAGCCTATCCCTGGAGACTTATCCATCTCAGGGCACACACACTACGGGAGAGGTGGGAGTACCCAGAGGAAACCCACCAAGCACAGGAAGAACATTCAAACTCCACACACACAGCCCACACAGTTGGGAATCAAACCCTCGACGCTGGTGGTGCGCCACCATGCTGTCAATTTTTGCAGATTAAAGGAAGATCAAAAGATTACAAATTTTCATACAATAATCAATCTATGTTGTAATTATTCTTTCAGCTGCTCTCGTTAAAGGGTGACCACAGCGGGCTATTCGATCTGCACACAACTTTTGGCACAATTATGCTTTTAGGCCTCAATGCAAGCTTTACTAAAGAACAAATATAGGCCAATTTTAATTGCAAAGGGGTCAGGGTGTGTGTGTGTGCAGGTTTCCAAGCAAGAGACCTAATAGTCCATTAAGAGTGAAGATCAATTGATTAGGCAGACAAAATCTACTGTAAAATCAGGTACTTCTACTTGGTTGGAATGAAAACATTGCGGATAGGCCTGGACACCCTTGTTCTTTAAGGCTCAAAGCATAATAATATGAAATACATTAAACAAAGTTAAATAAAGACTGTTACTGTTACCACTACTGTTATGGAGTATCTCCACTTTTTTTCTGTTCCAGCACTCTGAATCCAAGCACAATGAAATCTGTTTCGCCATGCAGGATTAAAAGTCAAGGAATGCTCTAAGTTTTGCAACAAAAAAAAAGGAAAGAAAGAAGTGTTACAAAACCAGCTCTTGGAATAGAATTAGCTGATTATTGAGATCAGGTGTGTTAGAGCAGGTACAACACTATAATGTGCACCACAGTGGATACTCCAAAATCAGGATTAAGGGCCATAACTAATCCCACAGACACCCCACTAGGTGCAAACAAAAACAAAGCTGCAACATTCAGTAATAAAACATGCACAAACCATTAAATGTTGCTTTAAACCCTGTGACACATTACTATTTAGACAAAATGGCTCTTAAACCAATATTAAATAATGTTAATATTAAACATGCCTAAAATAATTTCCCTCTTTCTTTCCAAAGCAAGCCCTCTAGTGCACCTCTGATGCCTGACAGTGACACGACAGTGACCAGGTATAAAGAACAAGGGAAGTCCAGTGTTTACTCTCTACAGAAAATAAACAGTAAAATTGCAAAAGAATGAAAGCAAATGTTATTGTGAATGATCTTGATGAGTTGTGAGTGTGGCTATTTACACTAAGGATCCCATCCAAGCTACAGTATTGAGCTAGTAAGTCATTTACATTTTAAGGCGTTGTGTAGCAGGTGTAGTCCTAAGTCTGTCAGGACAGGACCAGCTGTTTAATATGTCATTTTTTATTTTGTTTAAAGTGAGGTTGTCTATTTGTATTGAAAAAAAGAAAACACATGCACTATATAGAGTGTTATATATTGATTAGATTGATTATAATTATAAATCAGCCAGCTATGATTGCATTACATAGATTTTAAGCAATAAAGTTAAACATAAGTGGCTTTAAGGCAGGAGTGTCTAAACAACCAGAAAAGCTATAACACTTGCTATCAAACTCATAAACCGACAAGGTCAGAATATTTTAAATCTCCAATATATAATCAGTCATCACCAAAGTGACATATTGGTTAGCACTGTGACCTCAGGGGTTGGATTCCTGCCTAGAGTCTGTGTGCTTGAAGTTTAAATGTTATCCCTGTGTTTGGTGGTTTTCCTCCCACAGTCCATAGATATGCAGATTGGGTTACTTTGCGTTCCCAAATTGCATGTAGTGTGTGTATCCTGTGACAGATTAGGCCAGGGTGTACCCTGGCTCATACAGGATAAGAGGTATATGAGATGAATGAATGAATTTCATCATCATCATCAAAAAAAACAAAAAACAGATAGAATTCCTCTTACTTCTTTTCACCCTGTTGATTTAACACCTTGCTGGCAGGTCAAGGGGAATAGCCTCTTGACAGGCTTAGAGTGACTGCTAAAAGCCACACAATGGGCACAGGACAGTTAAAGAGTGTGAAACTGCAGCCTTCTCTGATCTACATCTAGGCATTTGGTAGACACCCTTATCCAGAGCAACTTACATTTTTATCTCATTATACATCTGAGCAGTTGGGGTTAAGGGCCTTGCTCAAGGCCCCAACAGGGACAACTTGGTGGTAGTAAGACTTGAACCTGGGACCTTCCAAACCATAGTCCAATGCCTTAACCACTGAGCTACCCCTGATGAACCTCAGTATTCATTGTTTTACATGGGTCACCAGATTTGAATCCTATAGGATCTTTGGCATGTGATAAATTATGACATTCAAAGCATGAAAGTGCTAATAAAAAAATCATCAGGAATCGCATGATGCAATCACATCATTGACTGAGCAATACAGAAATTCACTAATTATACCTACCTTTTGCATTTCCCTATTTTGGTAGCTTGGCAGTGTTTACGCTGTTTTACCAGCATTAAAACACTTGAAGGTGTGTCATACAAACAAGACCCCCAAACAGACAAAAGAATATGTGCACAGTGTTATAGCTATCATTTATTTGCTTATAAAACCAAAATGACGAAGAGCTGGTTTAGTGATGTTCTCATACGCAGCATGTAGGAAGAGATTTTAAAAAGTGTACAATATTTAGACATCACTTTCATTTTATCATATACAAGGATCACATTCTCAAATATCTGAGCCAAGTGTTGTTACAAAATACAAAAAAGGAGAAGAACAATATTTATTCATTAAGACAACACTACCTGAAAGAGGCCGAGCGATTCTAGGGGTCTCGAAAGATTTGACTGGTTTACAGCGTAGCGATCCCACAGCTCAAACTCTACACACACGGAACATTTTTACTTCGCAACATAGTACAAGTTGAAGTCAAAAAAGGCACCACACAATACAACTTACTCACAAGGAGACTTTTGCCACAAATATGTTGTCACCAACAAAGTTTAAGGCGAATGTCATGTGCAAAAATTTAAGAAACATCAACCACACACTCTACTCTGTATTTATCCTCTCCTATTAAAATGTGCTTTTCTTTTTATCCCCCTCCAGGCTTCGCATTAGTGTTTTGTTAACATGTGCTGAATTTAAACAGGATGCTTGCATTACTCAGAAGGTGAACAGGCTGAGGGGAAAAGGTCAAACAAGGTCCCTTTCTTCACAGACTCAGTTCCTGTAGTTTTTCCGTCCCTCTCCCTCCTTAAGAAACGTCCATATAAGCGTGTTGACGATGTCAGGCTGGTCCTGCTGGAGCCAGTGACTTGCGCTGGAGATGATGTTCAGCCGGAAGTGGTTGCGGATGTAGAGGCGACAGGCCTCGGCCATGTCCTGCTCGAGGAAGGCGTCCCTCTCACCCCACAGGAGCAGCACCGGCGATCGCACCTCGCTCTGATCGAGAGGAAGGAAACTGCAAATACAGGCAGAAACATGCCCACAAATGCTGATTAAAAAAGAAAAAACACATGGACAAACTGTATGGTCATAAACTGTATGGTGATACACACTGAGAATCTGTGCTCATACATACAGTATGCACATTGAACCTGTCTCCTCGGCAGAAGCAAAGGGAATTTATCAGACCACTTAATGCACTCTTAACCTAAATGATTTTTCTTGAGCCTTTTTTTTTCTCTTAAATTCTTCATTGTTTGTCCTTCAATTTACAAGTTTTCATCGCTTCCATTTCAATTCTATCAAAACTCAAGTTAGTTAGTTAAGCCTTTATTTGTTACATATACATTACTGCACAGTGAAATCATATGTTCGCATATCCCAGCTTGGAGACGTGGGTCAGAGCACAGGGTCCGCCATTATACAGCCCACTGGAGCAGACACGGTTAAGGGCCTTGCTCAAGGGTCCACAATGGCAGCCCGGTGGAGCTGGGGGTCGAACCGCTGATCTTCTGATCTTCCTATCAGAGATAATGCACTTTTATAAGGCAATCAGCAGACGCTTTCCTGCATCCCGAAGAACCTTTCGTAGTTTGGATGTCTCATTTGTTTGTCTCTGCAGGTAGTACTTATCCCAAAAGTGGTCTATTACTTATTATGTTGCTTTCTTTAGCAACACAATTGTTTTTCTATAGCAGTTGATGTTTTTTGACATCAAGAGTTTGGCATAATGCTGTATATGCATTTTCCTTTAAGTACATATACAAATATCACTGCATTCTGCAATTCTGTAACCTTCCTCTCACACACTCTCTCACACACACACACACACACACACACACACACACACACACACACACACACACACACACACACAGTCCTCTCCGCTCTGCGTGGAGGAGCAGATGGAGGACACAGTTAAGCATTCACCTCTCACATGCTCACAACTCATCCTCTGCGTGTAAAACGTCTACACTGTTTAGTGATGCAATAAATAGTAATAAAAGAGAAGAGTGTAATATCAGTTTGAAAAAAAGGAAAAGAAAAAAAAATGGAAAGTGTCCACAAGAGAGGACAAGGTGAGACTCTGCACTGTTTTAAATAGAATCAGAAGAGAATCAGAAGCAGAACTCATATTTGACACAAGAGGGCAGCGCTATCTCAACTTAACACACCACAGGCAGTGAAAAACCTCAGAAAGCTGATCCACAATCATGCAAAAGGAAAAGTCTTTAAACAAGATGATTTGAGAACAAGCATCACATGTATGTTTAAATATCACCAGAGAATCATAATCCCCGTGCTGTTGTTATGGTTTACTAAGAATGCTGTTGAGTCATAAATGTCAGATATATGCTCAGTTCCTTCTATTAATTGTTCAATAATATTGTATGTGTGTGTATATACATGTATGTCTGTTTATGAGTATGTGTGTCTGTGCGCATGTTGCACCTAAAGACATTTCTGTAGTAGTTTAGGGCAGCCGTGAGTGCGCCAGGTTGAGACAGGGCATAAAGGTAGGCCTCAAGTTCTTCTGACGTCAGCCAACGGCCCTTAAGCCCGATCCCAGTGCTCCGACTTGTGAACAAACTCTTCAGCGCCTGCACATACACATCATATGGACAAATAAAGCAGATCTTATGAAAAAATCAGCCTAATCTATGTATACTTACCCCACCCCTCCAGTACCAAACTTGTCATACACATTTACAACATTTGGCAGACATCCTTGTACAGAGTGACTTACATTTTTATTTAATTATACATCGGAGCAGTTGAGGGTTAATGTCCCAACAGCAGTAACCTGGTGGTGCTGGGTTTTGAACCTGGGACATTCCGATTAGTAGTCCAGTGCCTAAACCACCGAGATACGCCTGTCCTCCATACCCACCCAACCCTTTATGCTTTAAGGAGTACCTACCCTACCCTACCCTATCTAACCTAACTACTTAACCCCTCTGCCCTACCTACTCACCTTACCTACTGTCATACCCAGTCCTATATGTCCTCAATATATTGTACAAACACTGCAAGCTGAATCCAAGAAAATAGTTTCTCTGAAATGAGCTTATACAGTAAAGTATACATATTGCTATAATTCAGGTCTTGACAATAATAATCTCCTATTGCTAGTGATTTGTCATTACAGCACACTGTAATAAGGACAGAAACTCTGTTAACCACCTTTTTCTTCCCAATCACAGCTGATTTCACTTGAGCATCACTAGCTCAGCTCCTCAGACTGCATGTCCAAATAGGCACCTGTCTTTTGCAGCACTTACTGTACAAAGCGCGTCTACATTCTGAGAGTCTGACCGTGCTTAAAACAGCATTTCTCAAGTGGAAATCATACTATGTGTGTAGGCAGGAATAAATGCCTACTGACCTACTAGTTCACTTAACATACATTTAATTCAATACTAAACAGCCATGCTTGCAACAGGCACACCCACACACACAGACACGCATACAAACAGAACGTGAAGCTTGTCCACCTTAAAGTCATTGATGGAAAGCATAAGCTCTGGGAAGCGTGGGAGCTGGAAGAAAAAGAAGCAACTGGACTTGAGCATCTGACTGGGGTGGCGAAGAGCATAATCTAGGAAGAGGAAAAAAGAGAAAAGGAAAAGAAGAATAAGAAGAGAAGCGGAAGATTCAGAGTGGAGATAAGACCAATGAAAAACAAGAGGTGTCTGAGAGGGCAAAGGATGCTGGCTGCAATTTTGGATAAACATTTCTCTCCTGAGATAAGCGCTCCATCCTATTAGGAAAGCAGTATAAGGTGTGAGGATTTCTTTAGGTTTCTTATTATGGACAAAATCAATGAGTGAAATGAATCTGTTCATTGCCTGCAAAATAGTAATTGTGTTCAGAATTATAAGGCTGACTTTCCTGAAAAGAATGCATGTTGTCCAAATAGAAATTAGAACATTTTATATTTTAATGCAAATTTTTGAAACAGAATGAAAAGTTTTTTAACATGTCCAGAACAAAGATTACATAATCTCCATTCTCTTCACCTGAAGTACTCTGCAATTACTTCCTTTGTGTCTTCCTCTAGACACAACAACACCAGATGGAAGAAACTATTCTAAGACAGTGTTATCATCACAATCTTGCAATAATCCCTCAGTTTTAATGATGCTGATTATGTTAATGCGTTCAGTGAGCCTTTGGGGTCAGTGGGAGTCAGTGGGAACTTTCAGGCAGATGAAGAAAATAGTACGTTTGACAGCTTACCAGCGAACACACACGGATGAGGGCTGTTCAGCACCACCAGCTTCACCACCATCTCAGGATAATGAATAGCGAAGAGCCACGCGATGATGCCGCCCCAGTCGTGGCCCACCAGGAAACATCTATTATACCCTGAGGGAGAGTCACACAAGAGGCTAATGAGTGTTTGTGTTCGCGCTCACGTGCGTCTAAACGTGACTTGCTTGGCCTAAGCCGAATGTTTCTTCACACAGCTGTAAGTAGAATTAGAATCACTGGAGCAAAATGGGCCGGTCATCTTTCTACACATCACACGCATGCTTTGTTTTGTTTTCCTAAAGTACTCAAAGTGATGGGACAGGAAGTGATGTCGCAGCGGAGTAGTAAGAGCGCTGACCTTATACGCGTGTCTCTTTCACGATGAATGATTCCTTCACATCTAGCACTTCATATATATTTATTGCAACATTTATCATTCTAACACAGGAGGTTGCATGTTCTTCCTGTGCTTGGTGGGTTTTATATGGGCACTCCGGTTTCCTCCCATAGACCAACAAATGCAAATTACTCTAATTGGTGTTGCCAAATTTTCCACAGTGTGTGAGTGAGTGTGTGTGCTTGTGCCCTCTAATGGATTGGCACACTGTCTAGGGTGTACCCCGGTGCCTAGTGCCCACAGTCCTCTAGGATAGGCTTCTGTCCTCCCATGACCCTGTATACAGTAGGATAGTCGGTATAGAGAATGAGTGAGTGTGTGAAAGATACAATTATGTTGTAACTAAAAAATTTTTTTTTATTTTTTTATAATTCGCAACTGAATACTACATGTTCAAAATTCTTTGTCTTTCTAATATCATCTAGTTAAAGATGTATCAAGGACATTTCCATCAGATTTTACAAGCTGTCAGGATCATATACCAATCTTTCTCTGGATGTCATTAAGCACTCACCACTATTAACAGTACTGCCTCGATTAGGATCAGCACATTAGACACTGTAATCATATCACTCAGGGAATGTTAAACTTAGAAAATGTAATTAATATCGTATGTTTACAGTTTACATTTATTCCATTTGGCAAATGTCTTTATCCAGATGACTTACAGACATGCTTTGAAGTCTATAATTACTGGGCCACAGGCTAAGCTATCAGACCTTAAATCTCTGTTGACGTAAGAAATGAGGAAAAAACACACCGACTTTTTTCTTTAAAAAAGGGGTTATTTATGCATTCAGTGAAGAGTTATGTATTTAGACATCTCTTGATGACAGAAAGTTGTAAGTTGGCAGAACCGTTCGGCCAGTGCCTGAGGAATTCCCTAGTGCGATACTTTGTTGTGTTGTATTTATATTGTTGTCCTAGTGTTGTAAAACGTGTAATTATTGCTTTGCATCATGTCTGTTGAAACTATAACGTTCCCTAATGTTGTGAGGTGATTACACTTCGGTCTTCTCACATTTTTATAGTCTACTGTACCAAGCACTTTTTTTTCATTCTACAAATTAGGTGTTCTCTCACTGTCCACTTTATTAGAAACAGTTCATGCAGTTATCCAATCAGCCAATTATGTAGTAGATACACGAAGCAAAAAAAAAAAAAAAAACACTCCAGATACAGGTCGAGCACTTCGGATAATGTTTACATCACACATCCAGTTAAAGGGAAAAAAAAACATGGTGTCCGTAATTTTGGCAATGTTGTTGGTGCCAGATGGTTGGAGTATTTCGGGAAGTAAAACAAAAAATTAGTAAATTCAATGTTTTCCTCTTTTATTAACATGGTTTTTACTCTTAAACCTGCCGCTCACGTTTTCTTTTCTCTGCTAAGGTATGATATGTTGATTAGATAACCGCAGGTGTGCCTAATAAAGCAGGCAGTGAGTGTAAATGGTTAGAATGAAAACAAAGATCTTTACTCCACTCCATATTGGTTATTTGGTTAAAGCTGATCATTAGTTTAATCAGTCACTTCACCCTTCCACCCAAGTCTTGTGTTGAATTTTTTTAACAATATACAGTACCTGTTGCATAAAAAAATCAATCCGATTTATTATCTCCTGTGTCTCTTTATGACAGGTGTGTATGTGTATATGTGCGCAGGTAAATGTGAAAATAAATGGTGAAGTAAATGGAACTGCTGCTAACAATAACCTGTTTATTTCAGACCTAAAGACAACATCCACTTTCATTTCGCGCTGCCCGTACTATCTGTCAGGGTGTGAATTAGATTTCAGAGCAGAGCTTGTAACATCATCACTCACTAGACTGTGCTGGTGTTTTGTTAGACTGTGCGCTGAAGCAGCATCACATCCTGACAAAATCCTCTAGATCCATGGGTCTATACTTTTGAAATTTATTGAAATTAATTCTTTTGTGGTGCAGATGAGTTGGGCTGTGATGAGATGTTGTGGTGGGGGCTCATCTTGTATCTGCCCCAATCACAGCATCTCATTCTCTGCTCCCAGCACACCTGAGCTGCGTTCCAATCCGAAGTGTACTTCACAGGGTGCTCTTAACTCCCTGTTCCGTTTACAGGGAATGTCGGTGAAGAAAACTTCCCTCGACAAAACTCCACCATTCAGAACACCCTGCGAAGTCACCAGCGCAGATGTCACTTCCTCTGTGGGTTACCATGGTAACATAAGCACCTCAGACATACCTGTCGCTGCTGCTGTGGATATTTCACACTACAGACATTAAATATTGAATATTTATTCAAACAAAAACTAATACCATTATAAAACATATGCTCTTGAAATGTGTATAACTTGTAAATAAATTATTGATAATAATTAAGAAGAAGAATATTTGAATAAAGATGTATAGAGATCTATTTATTTATTTATTTATTATTTATTACTAGCCTATATAATACTATGGATTTCTTGATTAAGTGAAAATTTTAATTATTGTGGTCTTTTAATATGATGGTGACCTCGATAATAATGCTAATAAATATAATGACTTATGAGAAAATTTTCATTCCCTGTACTGGTGGAGTGAAGACCCGTTGTTCAGTTGTTCCCTGCACTGTTCGCATTTCCCTTTGAACTGATCAATTTCGCATTGTGCAGTTTGGAATCACACTTAACATGGCTAAACACCCTGTGAAGTATACTTCGCAGAGTACTTCAGGCCGATCGGAACGCATCCCTGATTTAACTGATCAGCTAATTAACAGCCTTGTTCTGCACAGAAGTAAGCATGAAAGAGCAAGGAAAACACTCAAATGTGCACCTGCAGGCTTTAATTATTCTATTATAGAAAAAAACTGTTTATATGTAGCCTGTGGTTTTTTCTCAAATTGCTCAATTTAGTTCACTATCAATTCTCTATACTGTTTTCATTATCAGGCTTAAACCATTCTCACCAAGTCTCACCTTTTTTGCTAGTAGAAAAATGATCATTGTAGTGACTTACAAAGTGTTCATTCATTCACCTTCTATTAGCAACCTTGTACAGTACATATTGTACAGTTTTTAAGTAAATGATTACAATATTTGTATAATCTTTTTTTCATATTTTATTTCTCTATTTGAAGACTCTTTTTTAAATGAATTGTACTTGCTAGTGCAATTCATTCTCACAGAGAAAATTTTTTTTAGGTTATGGGCGGTCATATTAGCATTTCACTGCATATCATACTGTGTATGGCTGTCTATGTGACAAATAAAATTTGAATGTGATTTGATTTATACCGTTTATCCTGTACAGGGACCTTGAGCCTATCCTAGGGGACTTTGGGCACAAGGCAGGGTTCACACCGGACAATGTGCCAAGTTATTGCAAGGTGCGCACATACACCTAGACAAACACACACACCCTCCGGGCAATTTGGGACCGCCAATGAGCCTAATCTGCACATTTTTAAACTGTGAGAGGGGAAAGCAACGGGAGAACATGCAAACTCCAGGCACGCAGATCCGAGGCGGTAATCGAACTCCAATCCTGGAGGCGCAAGGCTTAAGTGGGAGTGTACATGAAAAACACATGTACAATACAAACATTCTATTTGGGCAAAAGATGGTAAAAATGAATGTTGTGTGAACACTAGTGTCAGACTATGGTCCGCTCTACGTGTGCGAACCTTCTATATATTTGTGTTTGACTGTTTTTTGTATTTATTTCACTGCAGTTTCTTTACAGAAAGAAACCAATCTAATCAATTTAAAAGCTAGTCAAATCGTGTAGATTACATAATAATACTCAGCGCTGATCTCCCCCTATAAGATGAAGGTCAATACCATCTAAAGAGTGCATTAATGCAAAGAGCACTGCTTATCACCAAATGATCTTTTACAATCTCAACAGAATTTATCAGCTCCTTTGAGCTGTTTAGATTAAGAACAGAGAGGAGAGAGTGAGATAATGCAGAGCTCACTCCTCTTACCCAGATACTCCACAATGTCCTTGACGTCAGTGACGAGGTAGTCAAGCCGGTAGCAGTCAGTTGAGGGAGGCAGGTCAGATTCGCCATAGCCTCTCATGTCCACAGCAACAACACGGAACTCGCTCTTAAACTCCCTTAGCTGGTGTCTCCATGAGAACCTGATGAGGAAATGGGAAACTCAAGTATGCTGCATAGGGAATTAAGCTGTTTGATTAAATGACTCTGACTGCCTGGTGATTATGGTTTCATTCTTCTTCTTCGGTTCATAGATATCTCATACTATACATAAGATTTTGTTTATTAGAGAAGTTATGTGAAGAAGCGAAAGGCTCATTTTAGTGTTGTTCAATTTAAATATCAAATAGTTGTTGTTCAGAATCATAGTGTTGCAAATAAATATTCACCAATCAGCCATAACATTATGTATTATTGTATTATATTATGTCATATAATACAATATAATAATACAGTTATTATATTACCGTTATTATATTACAATACAGTTATAATAATACAGTTATTACATTATAATACATTGACAATTACAATGGCACCTGGAAGTGGGATAGATAATATATCTATCTATCTATCTATCTATCTATCTATCTATCTATCTATCTATCTATCTGTCTATCTATCTATCTAACTAACTATGCTGGATTGGTGTCAGATATCACAGCACACCCTCAGAGGTCTAGTGGAGTTCATTCCACAACAAGGAAGGGCTGTTTTAGCAGCAAAAGGGGACGTACTCAATAGTAGGCGAGTGGTCATAATGTTATGTCTGAGTGGGGTATATTTATAATGTGTCCAATATGATGATTTAATATCCAGATCATGCTAAATTTCATCACAACCCATGTGTTTGTTCCTATTTATTGTTATATAATCTTAAAACATTTTTGTTAATTCATCATTAACAAAAAAAAATGTTTTTTGTGTTTTTTGCATGCATTAATAAATAATAAAAATCAGGTTGACTTCTTTTTATAACAATGATTATTTTTTTGTTCTGATGCCCACCCTTAGTCTGCACTCACATCAGCATTTCTACCTACATGCAATGAAAATTGTTAAGCTGGGTAACTCTTTTTAACAACCCATTAAACATAAGAATAACAGTCATCGAATGAGAATTAAGATGCAAGGATTTTCATAAAGCTCCTGCTGGGAACTTGAGGGACACCTGTACCTCTCGGCTGTCAGTCTCTATGCTGAGATTGTTTTCTGTTTCAAATGTTTAAAATTGTGCCAAACATCAGTTTACTCATCAACCAGGCAGAATTTCTAACTGACCATATTATCTGAGGAGAAGGGTTGCAGTTTCAAAGAGATTGTGTGTGTAAGAGAGAGAGAGAGAGAGAAAGAGAGAGAGAAAGTGTGTGTAAGAGAGAGAGAGAAAGTGCGTGTGTGTAGGGCAGAAGGCAGAATTCTGGCTGTAACTCTGATGATCCAGATTCAGCAGACACTCCCAATACAGGATCCAAATCTGTTAGAATATAAATGAGCTTTAAAATTTAATGAGCCTGCACACATACACACAGAATTCTTAGAGCTCAGTGATAAGGGAAGGTACTGCTTTGCACTTTCTGTAAGTGGAGCAGGAGACGATGAAGGAGAATCGTCCTCCACCTCTCCGAGCCTGACCCCAAACACTCCTGTTTTATTCTGGAGCAGTAGATTGGCCAGTGGCGCAGAAAGGATACGGGGCCATATTAATGAGGAACTCTTCTGTATTCAGCTTACCTTCCTGGACTGAATTTGTAAAAAAAAAGAAGAAAAAAAAAAAAGAAAAGTGTGCCATGTGCGAATATTAAAAATTCATATTCTAATCATTTCCTATCCATTTATTCCTAGTTCATAATGTTATTAAAATATTATCTCTTGCAGATTTGCTTCTCACTGTCATCCACTTAAATGAACGTTTAATACAATAAAAACTGGAATGAAGCCTTCCTTTTGAATGGGACAGATTTAATCTCAAGAGCACAAATACTGCCCAAACATGGTCCCTACATAGGCAGCCTCCCAAAAGCAGCAACAATACTGCAGTATATTGTATAACTGATTATATAAACGTGTGATTGAGGCATGCTACTGAAATACTACCGTGGCGAAAAAATGTAGCTCCATAAACATTTTAACAGTGACTTTCTATGTGAAGAATCCTGTCCTCTATACATGAGACTGAGTTTGGTTTGTTCTTATATCGTCAGTTCTGAAGCACAATTAGGCCTGAAAGAAAAAAGAAAAACATCCAATTTAATATAATGGGAACTGTCTGTATGTAAGTGTGTGATTTCTTGAAAGTCGTTAGCTTTTTCAACTTTAGTCCTGTAGACTAGTGTTTTGTTTTAGACAACATATGTGTTTTGTTTGATCATTTACTTTTTGGGTATGGGTATGGGATTCTGGTCAATGAAAATATTCACAAAAGCAATATGATGCCCTGCAAGGTGTGTACATTTACAAGTAATAAGACTTAATAATGTGAATCCCTATATATGGCCTTCGAATCATAAACATGGCATAAGCTACTTGGCTTGAGCTTTGCCTTTTACGGAGTTTTGTTGCATCACTTATTGTAAAATCAATTGTGTCATGAACACACATGGTACTTTGAGATTAACTGACAAAAGAAAAAACATCAGGAGAGAACTTTGTTGCAGTTTGCCCTGTGAACACATTGCCTGTTCTGCGCAAATTTGATATTTTTCCCCTTGAACTGTTGACAGTTGTGTTGACAGGGGAATTATTCAATTATGATAAAATGTAAACTTTAGAAACTGTGCTTAAAAGTTATATCAACTCACAAATATATATATATATATATATATATATATATATATATATAAACTCTCCCTCTTTCTCTGTCTCTCTCTTTCTTATAGAAATATAAAAGACTCGGTAATAAACAGGTTATTTATAATATCCATCTGCACCGTCTTCCATATGCCTCTTTATGTAATAACAGGCATAATGCCATATGCCTCACAATCAGGAAATGTTATTTAACACTGCTTATTTGCATGTGCCTGAAAAGCTGGAGAGGCTACACGTACGACATTCATCAGAATGGTTTATTATCACTATCACTCAATCACTGAGTTGTCCTGTGTGAGTTCACCGGGTGTTTTCTTCCTATGTCTATAACTTATATGTGTGTGCATCACTGTGACTTTAACATCTCACCAGAACTCGGGGAATCCGTGCAGAAACAGCATGAGTGGTTTGCCCCGCTCGCCTGCCGCAACGTAGTGAAATCTGAGGCCGGACTCCTGGAACCACAAAAACAATCAATCACCTTCGATTTAATAAAGTGCCTACCATGCCCTCTATCTGAGAGGCTAATGCCAAGCTCATTCTCATAGCAAATTGAGTACCTCACACATTGTACCAGCTTTATAGAGCTATAAACACTCCTTAACATCAGCTTTAGAAATAATCAATGTCATATGTTTTATTGACTTCCAGGGGAATATTTATGAGATCATTGACTGTACTGCTGACACCAAGCAGCCTGAATGGTGCTTTGCTTAATTTGGTGTTTTCTATTATGGGCAAAGCATTTTATAACACCATAATTCAGCACATCTGTGTGTAAATAGCACAGATTTAACAACAATAGGATTTTTTGAAAAGAACACTGAATATTCATAAACTGTTTGGCGAAAGTCTGACACGCAAATGTTTGTGCCTTTTTGTTTTATTAAAACAATCTAGATCTAATTGTAAAACCCATGTAACCTGATCCTGATGCACTGTCTTTGAGTCTTTTATTTATAGGCATAATTAGTTTACCCTTCAAGTTCACCTGTCTTTAATTTAGAAACCCATTAAGATCTCAGAGTGGCCAGATACTATATTTGTAAATGCATTCTTGCATTTTGAATCTACGTGATAAAAAGTTATTTTCTTTACCTTACTTATTTAAATTACGCAATCTAAAACCTACAACAGCTGATTAAACTAGGGAATTCAACTCATCAGTTCATAATCAGATTCAGTGGGTATGTCAGCGTCATAGAAACATTTCCAAACGTTGCTCATATGTAAACATGAGCTGTCCTGCCTTCAGCACCACATAGCAGAAGCACAACAAACAACAATGATGGGAAACATGCTGATTCACAACGTTGCTAGAGGGCCACAGCAGCTCTGCAGTGATCTTCTAACATAAGTCATGAAGGGTTATTTTCGATGCAAGTCCAATCAGGTGTTTTCTCAGTTCACATTCTGGCAACCCACACACTGTTAAAGTTTTCTCTGATCTATCACAAGGGCAGCACAGCACAGCACCGCTGTCACACAGCTGCATACACCCTGAGCACCCTGTGTTTTTCTTGTGACCATGTGTGTTTCCTCCCACCTTTCAAAAATGAATGGTTAAGCTAAATTCCCTCTACGGAAATGAGTGCACTGGATGGACCAGTGGTGTATTCCTGCCTCGCACCCATTGTTGCTGTGACAGTCTCCAGATCCGCCGTGACACTGACCAGAAACAAGCCATTAATGAACACGGATGATTGAAATGCTGTATTGTAGGTAGTGCAAAAACAAAGTGCCTGGCATGGAACTGATGAGATGGCTCATGTGTATTCAAAGAGAGGAAACATGGGACATAATAACATTGAACTTCCACACAGTAACTGTCCAATGTGAGTGTAGCTGAAAGTGAACTGCTCGGTTACATGTAAACAGAGGCCTCACATGTGGAGGTGTGTTTTAGGTGATGCTCTTTCTACACCATCTGTCTCACCTACAGGACACAAAGCCCAGGCTGTGTCACGCCCCTAACTTGGCACTGCTTTACTGGATTTATTTCTAAGACCGCCTTTTTAAATTGTTAGAAAAGTGTCAGTGAGGTGAATAAGGAAAAAGAAAGCTCAAACAAGAGTGAGGAAGCTCTGTGCTCTGTTTCCTGCAGCGTTCCCTCCGCGCGCGCGCTCGCGCTCTCACCTTGATCCTGACGTAGCAGTGCGTTCCCAAGGACGTGTCGTTGAGGCAGGGCGGCGGGGTCTCGCGCACGGTCCAGCGGAAGGTCGCGGTCGGCCTCATGAGCACGTTCCAGCTGAGGCGGAGCAGCGCCACGAGCGCGCACAGGCCGCAGCAGCCGTACACGAGCGTCCAGTAGCCCGCGGCGCGGAGCTTCACCGCGAGCCGCACCGACAGCAGCAGCACGCGGCCGAGCAGCCTCGCCATCTTCACATCCCGCGCAGACCTCCGCTGCTGTCTCCGAGCGCTGTGCGTTTCGTCAGCGACACCAGTCTACATGGTGACAAACCTCACAGCAGCCCCGTGAGCAAAGCGTGATGAGGAGCGACTCGCGAGCTGAGCCTTTTAAAGACGATCGGATCTTGTAGCTGAATCAGGAGAATCGATTCCTGCCCACGAACGAGTCGGAATATTTCTGTACGCACGAAGCAAGCTAAAACATACTATTCCCTCGGCGTCGTGTTTTGACTACGTACATGTCAGAGTTTAATTAACGTATTTACACTGTCTGACATTGTAGTTAGTAATTAGTTAGTACTAATAGTTAGTAGCCTAGTAAACTACTGCAAGGATATATCTATTGATGGAAGCTTCAAAATACTTACAACAGTCCCTCTGGATAAGAGCATCTACCAAAACCATCCATTATTCCCATCTTGTACGACCTCCAGTCAACATTCACACACTAGCTGCAATCTGGGTACGTCAATTAGCCTAAGCTGTAGATCTTTGGAAGGAAACCAAAGAACCCGGAAGAAACCCGCCAAGCACAGAGAGAACATGCAAACCCCATGCGCATAGACCAGACATTGGAATCGAACCCAGGACTTAGAGTTGCAAGGCAACAGTGCTAACCATTAAGCCACCATGCCGCTATGATATTTTTGATTAATAAAGGCCAAAGTCGGGGTTGAGAATTCCAAGGGATCTATCTATCTATCTATCTATCTATCTATCTATCTATCTATCTATCTATCTATCTATCTATCTCCCTTTCTTTGAAATTCTGGTCTCCAAATACAAAAGAAAAGTATCTATATTAACTTAAAGACTTCTCTTGTCATACTGAACGTTCATCCTCATACTGTAGCTTTGAGATAATGACTACTGTTAAAAGTGCTACATAAATGTAATTGAATTGAACATGATTGCCTCAGCTATTTTTTCAGGTACACATTCATGCTGTAAGTCTCCCCTTCTCTCACATCCCAAAGGTGTTCTGTTGGATTAAAATCCAGTAACTGGGTAGACCGCTGAAGTCATGTTCAGGAAACCAGTATGTTTTGTGACATGGTACATTATCATGTTGAAGTAGCCATTAGAATATGGGTAAATTGTGGCCTTGAAAGAATACACACTACACACTGTCAGCAATAAGACTCTATTAGAGTGGGATTTAAGTGATGATTGGTATCAACAGATCCAAAAAGTGCAAAGAAAACAGTCCGCATGCCATTACACCACCTCCACCAGCCTGAATGGTTGACACAAGGAAGTTTGGGTTAATGGATTCAAGCTGTGGGGCAAAATTCTGACTTTATCATCTGCATCAATCAGAAGAAATTGAGATTCATCAGACCAGGTTATGTTTTTCCAGTCTTCAGATGTCCAGTTTTCGTGAGCCTTTGCCTACTGGAGAACTTTACACAAAATAGACCACAAAAAAGTAAAACACGTTTTTGGAGTGTTTTGTTAATTCATCTAAAAAAAATTAAGACTGAAATATGCCATTTACATAAGTGTTAAGACCCAGATATTAATACTTGGTTAAATCACCTTTCATAACAATGATAGCCTCATGCCTGCTTGTGAATAATGAAACAAGCTTGGCACAATTATCTTTTGGAAGTTTCTTCCATTCATCTTGGCATAATCATTTATGCTGAACCAGGTTGGATGGGCACAGCCATTTTCATGTCTCTGCACATACAGTATACCCTATTGGGTTTGGGTCTGAAGCCACTCCTGTGTTTTTTGGCAATATGCTTTGTGCCTTTGCCCTGTTGAAATGTATGCTGTCACCCTGACCTTGAGATCATGAGCTCTCTGGAGAATGATTTCACTCAGGATAGCTCTCTATTTTTGCATCAATTTGTCCCTCTATTTTCCTTTTTCTCCCAGTCCCAGTCAGAGAAAAACATACCCATGGCATAATGCTGCCACCACCATGTTTGACTGTAGGGATGGTTTTAATTAGGTGATGCACAGTGCCTGATTAGCTCCACAATTGGTATGGGGAATTGTGTCATCAGATCAGAGGATTTTATTTCTCATGGTCCTTCAGGTGCTTTTTGGCAAACTCTGAGCTGGCTGCTGGCATCTTTTGGCGAGTAATGACTTCTGACTAGGCACCTCTAACACAGAGGCTTGGTTGGCATTGATTCTTTTCCTTATGTGAGGCTCTTCCATCTTTGCAAATGAACTCTGGATCTTATTTATAGTAAGGGTTGGGTTCTTGGTTACCTGTCTGACTAAGGTCCTTCGTTCCCAATTACTCAGCCAGATCTGGGAAGACTACTGATTGTTCTAAATCTCTTCCATTTAATAAAGGCTAACATGCTCTTGGGCACTTTCAATAATGTTGAAATTCTCTTGTATCTTTCTGTTTCCTAGTATTATGTTCAATGAATTCAATTAGGCACGGGTGGACTATAATCAAGTTGTAAAAGTATCACTGAAAAGGACCACTGATAGGAGAAGGATCACCAGAGCTAAATTGCAAGTGTCGTAACAAAGGATATTAACACTTAGTTAAATAGGAAAATAGTTTTAATAAATTAACAAGACTCTAAACAGCTGTTTTTAGTTTTTCATTGTGAAGTAGTGTGTGTAGAATGATGAACAATATACTGATCAGACATATTGAGTAGCCCCCCCCCCCCTTTACCACCATAACAGTGATGCACTGTGTGTTCTAACACCTTTCTATCAAAACCAGCATTAACCTTTTAATCAATTTTATCTACAGTAGTCTATTGGATCAGACTACATAGCTAGCTGGTTCCGGTAAAATGTGTTGTTAAATGATGTTGTGTTGTTAATTTATGTTGTTGCATGTATGTAGCACCTTGGTCCTGGAGGAACGTTGTTTTGTTTTACTGTGTACTGAACTGTATATGGTTGAAATGACAATAAAAGCCTACTTGACTTGACTTACATGGGCCTGTTCACCAGTTTTCTTTCTTGGATAACTTTTGATAGGTCCTGAAAGGAACATCCCACAAGAGCTATGGTTTTGGAGTTGCTGTGACCCAGTACTCTATCCATCACAATTTGTCACTTGTAATGGAACTTTTTTTTTACTTGTCTTTTTTTTTCTCCTTGAACACAATGTTCAACAAAACTTAAAATATCCCACCTACTTCCAAATGTACCTGCTTCAAGAAATCATTCAAATTCTTATGCTTGCCCATTTTTTTCTTGTTCAGTTTTATTCGCCATCGTAACAAGATATTGAAAATGTAGCTACTGTGAGTAGGGCCAAATTGTGATGGCCAACTGGGTCAGAGCAACTCCAAAACTGCAGTTCTTGTGGGATATTCCCAAGCTGCAGGGGTCTGGACATGGGTGGCCAAGGCTCACTGATGCACATAGGGAGTGAAGGCTGGCCCGTGTATTCCAATCCAGTAGAAGACCTACTGTAACTTAAATTGAGGAAAATGTTCATTCTGGTTCCAGTAGAAAGGTGTCAGAACACAGAGGTCATTACTGTTTTGGTGGCAAAGTGGGGACCTACTCAATAGTCATAATGTTCTTGCAAAACCTATTCCAGAACAGCTGACCTTTGTTTTCGTGTTTTGAAAAAAATCCAGTATTGTTCTAGATTTAAGAAAATTAATCCAAACTTATGCCCAAACTTTTGATTGGTACTATCAGTAATGTGTAAAGGTTAGTGCGCCCTCTTTAATTCTATTTTGTGTGTGTAGCAGGTGTTTTAGGTATTAGGCGAATACAACCTCAGACAAACATTTCATTAATGCATTTCACAGGCATTATTTATTTAACAAAAATAAGCCAAAAAGAAGATGGGCAATACTAAGTATCCACTTATTGCTTCCACTGTATTTGTGAGTGTAAGTTGCAGCCAGGTGATCATCAGCAAGTGTGCAGACCTCTATAAAAACAGAAGCTTTGTCAGTTTTTTGGTCTGGTGTATTCAGGTGTGCGTTAACACAACGCCAAGAGGGCAATGCAACAGGATAATAACCCGAAGCATACCATTAACTATATCAGAATTAGGGCTGCAACTAACGATTATTTTGATAATCGATTAGTTGAGCGATTATTTTTTTTCTAAACTAAACGCTTCTTTAATTTGATGTTTTGCTTATAACTATATAAAACCATAAATCAGGGTATTAGTTATGTATAAAACTAAATTTTAAAAATGCAAAAGCCACATATAGAGTTTAATGCTCTTTAATTTTGACATTTTAAACCTTAAATTAAAGACAGTTTGTTTTTGAACAGTAAAACTCCTCTAAATGTCCAAAATATAAATAAATAAATAAAAAAGCAAAACAATTGTTGTACTCTTATATTGGATGGCACCTGTTATAGTGGCTGCTTGTTGTGGAGTGCATGGGGGATTACTTTTTTGAATGAACTCACTTATGCCGACTTGTCTCTTTCTAAAATAAATAAACAGCATTTGAGTATGCAACAATAATTGCAGATATTGCCAGCTGATAGAGAAGGAACAGCCAATCAGAAGTAGTGTGGGGAAGTCTGTGATTGGCTGGTTTTGTGGTAGTTTTGTAACACTGGATAAAGTTGAGCGCGCACAGAAAATAAATGTTGCTTGCGCGTGAAGGCAGAGACGAGCGCACACCGAATCGAGAAGTCGCGCGTGCGCGGAGAACATGTTCAGCGAGCACTGGAGACACCGCACGTGCATAGAGTGCTTTGTCTGCTCTCAAAATGTCAAACCGCGCGCTCAGAATTGTGGCAGGAATATAACTCCACAGACGAACGCGTTTTCCTGCAGACTCTTCTGTAACCTCCATTGCGCGAGCGGCTGTGTATCTTTGTGTATTTGTACATCGTGTGGTCGCGCTCCTCAGTAACGTGAGCAGTCCAACTAATCGATTTCATTATCGATAATTATCGATTTTATCGATTAGTTGTTGCAGCCCTTATCAGAATAGCTAAAAATAAAAGAATCAAGGTTCTGGAATGTCCTAGTCAAAGTCCAAACCTCAAGAGCTGTGCATATGTGAATACCCAAAAACCTCCATTAAGTGAAGCAACGTTGTAAAAAAGAACAGACCAAAACAATGTGGGGGGGGGGGGGGGGGGGGGGGGTACTTATAATTGCAGCGTGGTTACCCAGCTGTGTGTGATATATAAACACTGACCACATTTAAACACAGATAAGATGACTGAGGAAACATCACCAGGTGTGCTGAATAAGTTTCATTATAAAAAAGTTAGTGATCGTTTTATTAGGTGATCACCCATTAATCGTTCAGTTGTGTGTGGATTTATACATTGATACAGTGATTAGAGATTGACAATCTTACAAAGTAAAGACAGACAAATTTACATCAAAATATTTATTTGACTAGAATATGGTCAATATGAAATAACCCCATACTTTTTTTTTTTTTTAATTCCACATCGGTTCTACCAGGATGCTGTGTAAAGTGCTCGAGTGATGTAAAGGAAGTCAACTGATGAGGGATAGCCACAAGCATGAAGGAGAAAAAAAAAAAAAAACTGCATTTGCAACAAATCACAGCAACACTTTGAATAAACACTGACCATAAAACTCATACTGGCCTTCCTAGCACTGAATTACTAGGGACTGTTTTCAAATACCTGAACAGTTGATGCTGGGTTTTTCTTGTGTTTTCTGAGACAAGTTAAAAGGAATGGCACGGTGGCATTATAGGTCAGTTAAATCCTTAAAAATAAAAAAAATATATACTGTCTGTCACAGAATGACATACAATAACAATTATATTTCTGGATTTACAGATGCACATTTTATATGCTTAGTACTTCTAGGACAAACAGAATACTGATCATTTAAACTGAACATGAGTCACTTTGAGGTCTATTATGACTATATAAACAATTAGAGAGTAAATTTATGAATCGTAAATCTGATAAACAGACTTGTAAAAAACGCAATTGGTTTTAACTTTGCAACTATTACCACAAAAGTTCTTTTTACAATGCTCATATTGCAGTCACAAATCACAATTTACTTTCCTTCAAGCTTTCATGCTACAATTAGAAAATCAGTGGATACTGCCAAAGAATATAACTACAACGTGTAGGGCTTTGACAGATGCATCTTACCATTGCAATATAATGAGGGTATAAAAGGAGGAAAAAAAGGGGGGGGGGGGGGGCATGCAACAGCATGTTGCAGCTATACGATTACATGTTACAAAAACTAACAATGGAATGCTTTTCACATACAATTATTTTTAACGACAATAAATACAGAAATCAAAGCACACATTTATTCACTTAGACTTAACAGAGTTTCAATAACAATCAGTGCAAGAAGAACTGTTTGATTACATCTTAGAATACAAAAGCAACAAAAGGGACACCACTTTCAGCACAAAATAAAGGGGAAGGAACAGAGTGTAAATTCAAACATTCTCAGTAATTGAAGTGCAAATCACCATTTTAGTTCATTTACCGCCCTTCACAAAAGGAAGAAGTGACAACACAATTACTTCAATAATGGAAATTAAGCAAACATCCAAATATTTTGAATGATTATATTAAGGCGATACACAAACATCATATTGCTTGGTATGCTCAACTGTACAGTATTAGTTTTTGTTGTTTTTATAACCTTTACAACAGCCACTTCAGTATAAATGTGTTAAAGTAAAGTGACACAACCACACAACGTTGAGGTGCTAGAACCCGTTTCAGTCACCAGGACTCAAGGAGTTTGTTAGGAAGTGAAGGAGACCAGCTACTCATTTCACACAACAGTAGCATATTTTTTAAACAAAGTTTTTTTTTTGTTGTTGTTTGTTTTAATTCATTTCAGTCGAGGTTCTTCTCAAAGGTGGCCATGATGTCATGCTGCATGGTCATGTCAAAGGTTCCAGACATCTTCAAGAGAGGAAGAAAAATGAGGTGGGGGGGGGGGGGGGATTAAACACTTGTAAAAAGATGACTTCTTTAAAAAGATTGTCTATTGGCTGCAGGCTTTCATTCTAGCCAAATAGGGATAAACATGATGGATTATTAGAGAGCTGGTAAGCAGGTAAAATCCGATGTAACTGGAATGTTTGGCTGGAATAAGAGCCTGCAGAAACACTGGCCCATTCGTGGATATTATTGAAGATTGTTCATAAATAAAGACAGTAAATAGATGATAAAGTATCCTGGCTACACACATGGGAATACCAATAGATATACAAATACCAAATATACAGTATATAACTGACTAGCCATAAGGATACAAAATGTACCATTGTTCAACACCTAACACGTGTAAAATAAATAACTGAATAGAATGAACAGGATTTCAAGTTTCTTCCAGAAAGGTTGTGGCTGCAGGTTTTTGTTCCAATCGATCAAGATTTCATCTGGTCGACCTGTTCACATTGTCCTACACCATCCTTCTGACCTCAGTGAATCCTGATTGAGTGGAAGTAAAACCTGCAGCTAAATTGGCCCTTTTGCGGATGAAACTGGATATGCCTGAAATAAGATAGGTTACACAAAGATGTTATATTAGCTGAACATAGCTTGTAACATACGGCAATTTTTTTCCCAGACTCAGAACTGCTGCTGGTTCAGAGAACTGGTTCATGCTTGCAATCAGACATTAAATTGAGGTATTTATAGCATGAAACCTTTAATGGAAAGACTGGACTTGAAATGGTGAACACAAGTCGAAGTGAGAACTTGATCATAGACCAGGACTAGCGCTTTGACACAAACAGAACAGCTGAGAAATAGCTCTTTGCTGTTGAAAGAATAAAAACACTTTCTGACTAAGGACTAGGTTTTAGGTTGTGTTCATCAGCGGGAGAAAAACAAACATTGGAATTGTACTCACGGCTTCCCGTCTACGTCTCTCCTGCTCTCTCTTGCGAGCCATCTCTCTTTCACGGTCCATAGAGCACAGGGAAGGAGTAGGAGGTTCAGGTGTTTTGGGTTGGTCCAAGATTGCTGCCATAATGGGAAGCTCTGCAGACTCCAGCTCTGTCCTAGAGACCTGGCTTTCTGGTTTGGTTTTAGAAGGCTGCGGTGTCAGGCTGTGAATCATTAAAAACCAACACGGTCAGTAGTTTTACACAGTACTGCTGAAACAGCTGTTATGCAACCGTTCAGTGTGTTGCAGCCATAGGGGACCGGAGTCTGGAAGCAAATCAAGACACGAGCTGTAATGAGGATCTAAAGCAGTCCTTCCACTAAAACTCGAATAATGAGGAGACTTGAGATTGTGCATCTCTTTGCAGTTTTCTTCCAGAAATACAAAAAGTGCACTGAACACAAGTTCCACTCTTTTATCATAAGTAGACTGAAGTATAGAAGCTGTCTCCTTCTGGATAATCAAAGGAAAA
This sequence comes from Clarias fuscus, assembly GCA_030347435.1. Lineage (NCBI taxonomy): Eukaryota > Metazoa > Chordata > Actinopteri > Siluriformes > Clariidae > Clarias > Clarias fuscus. Next base: position 15,216,173 of record CM059206.1, on the reverse strand, counting down.
TGCAAAGCATGTATAAGAATATATACAGTAGCTCCTTCTAAAAGGACAAGCCACACATTGTGTTACAAGACCAAAACTTAATCAAGTCAGTTAAAGCCAGACAATGTGGAATAAATTCTGGTTTGATGCTAAAATAATTCAATTAACAGAACAGGAAGACGAGAATTCCACCCCACCTGCTTTTGTCTGAGCTGCTCCTCTCTCGGCCAGCCTCCAGCTGGAGCTTACGTGCCCTTTCTCGCTCCTCCTTCTCCATGGCAGCTTTGCGGAATTGCTGGAAACTCTCCTTGGACGAGCGGATGGCTGCAGGAGCTAGAGAAGCCATCTTGCCCAGGCTTGTCCAGGAGTCTGCATGCTTTAGAACGATTTCCTACCATCATCAAATGCAAATAGGATTAACACAGTGTCACTCCAAAACCAGAACAGGAGAAAATACAATGCATGTGATGTAAGGAGATACCGTTTTAGGCATGCCGGGCTTGTGGTCTAGGCTGGGTTTGTGAAGGTCATCATCTTCTGCAGGTTTAGTCCCTGTGTACGGTGTGGAAAAAAAAAAAGGGAAGAAGCCCAGTGAACACAACTGGATACAAATACAGATTAGAAGGAAAGGGACTTTCTATGAAGAAATGCTGACCAGGCATTGTGAGCAGCAGGGTAGAGGACTCTCCCAGAACACCTTGCTCCCCCTTATCTTCCCTCATATGTGGCAGGGGGGTGGACAAACTGGAACACTGCTTTCAGAGAGACAGAGAGAGAAAATTAGATGTACTCGGGGGAATAAAGCAATTGCACAGCTGAGTTCAGTAAAGCAGCTGGCAGTCCAAGCATGCGGGCCATGTCTAAACAGAAACTATACAACTCATGAAAACTAATAATTTTTTAAAAATATTTATATTCTACACACACACACACACACACACACACACAGTCTCATGCAAAAGTTTAGGCACCCCTTGATATTGGTGATTTTTTTTTTTATTGAAAAGATGTGGAAAAAAGAAAAGAAAAAAAAAGGCACAATATTTTCAGCAAACATTGGTGCATAGTTACTTTTTATGTCATAAATTGAACAAAGAAAAAAATAAAAACATTATTGTGGCACTGTGCAAAAGTTTGGGCACCCTACATAATCAGTACTTAGTAACACCTCCTCTGGCAGATATCACAGCTTGTAAATGCTTTTTATAGCCAGCTAAAAGTCTTTCAGTTCTTGTACTTGGGATTTTCTCCCATTCTTCCTTGCAGAAGGCTTCTAGTTCTGTAATATTCTTTGCTCGTCTTGCATGCACAGCTCTTTTAAGACCTACCTACAGATTTTCAATGATGTTTAAATCAGGGGACTGTGATGGCCGTTCCAAAACCTTCCGCTGGCGTCTCTTGAGGTATTCCATAGTGGATTTAAAGGTTTAGGATAATTGTCCTGTTGTAGAAGCCATCCTCTTTTCCTCTTCAGGTTTTTTAAATTTATTTTTTAATTATACAGATGGTGTGATGTTTGCTTTCAGAATTTACTGGTATTTAGTGGAATCCATTCTTCCCTCCACCCGTGCAATGTTTCCTGTGCCACCTGCAGATTTTTTGCAGTCAAATGTGTGTTTTGATTTGTCTTTCTGCTCAGCATACAAGCAGTTCTCTCCGAGAGTTTTCTTGGTCTTCCAGATCTCATCTTGACCTCCAGTTTCCCTGAACTGCCATCTCTTAATTACATTTCTCACTATGGAAACTGCAAGCTGACAACACTTTGCCATCTTATTGATGCCCACAATGCAGGAGAAGGCTACAAGAACTCTCCTGAGTCTTACACGGCTGCTTAGAGGAACCCATGGTTGTTGAGTGTCCACAAGTGTGTGCACAAGGTTTGAAGAGTCAAAGTATTTGTAAAGTTTTGAAATTAGCATGACAGCTGTTGCCATGCATCAGATCTAATGAGCTGATTATTGTCTGAAACCTTGTAAAAAAGAATCTGAGACTCTGGAACTCTTAGGGTGCCCAAACTTTCGTACAGTGAAATAAACATAAATAAACATATTGTGCATTTTTCATTTCCAAGAGAGACATCTTAACATCTTTTCAATAAACAAATAAATACATAAAATAAAATCAACAAAATCTGTTCTAAAGGGGTGCCTAAAATTTTTGCATAAGACTGTGTGTGTGCGCGTATATATATATAAATAAAACACACGCGCGCGCGCGCGCGCGCGCACACACACACACACACACACACACACACACACACACCACATAAACAGTAAATTATTAGTCTTCTTATTTGGAGCAACTACTGCACAAATTCCTGTGTATGGACTGTTTTGAAGAAGAAATCCCCATAAACAAATTGTTGCTATATAATAATGTATTTGAACAAGCAGGTTGACAAACTATTGTTAACTTTTAAATAATGAAGCCAAACTGAAAAAAAGAAAAAAAAAAAAAAAAAAAACAGACTAAAATAATAGAGAAAAGTCAAAATAAAAATGAGACAAATGCAGTCACAAAAAAAAAACCCCTACTTCATCTCTTAAGCTTCAATAGCAATAGATCTTAATTGAAACGGAGTAAGCCCTTTCTACTATTATTGAGCCATGACCATTTGTAAAATTGTAAAAGACTAATCAGATTTACCTCCTGCTTGATGATGGGCTGGTGTCTTGTCAGAGTTGCTGCAGAGTTTGCGGTGGGCAGTCCAGGAGGAGAGGACAGTGGAGAAAGAAGAGCAGGGAAACCTAACAAGTTGGGAAAGAACTTCCGATGAATGGATAATGCACAGTATAAAACAAGAAAACATGAAATACAGGGAGCTGATAGCAGGAGCTGGGTATTGACGAGTAGGAATGTAGCCCTGGATTTAAAAAGACATGTACTTCATAAATCTAGCAACAAGACAGATCACGTAATGGAAGAAAGGCAGGGCATGTAGAGCTAATCAGTCTCACGGGCTTGCTGCCATAAGGCCACAGGTGGGGATGAGGCAAGTGAATCAAACAGGTGGAATTCATGGCGATTAGGACCAACATCTTACCTTTCTGTTGATCCTTAAGCTGAGGATATACGGTGGAAGCAGCTGGGAGGGGACATGTTGGGTCTGTGGGAGCAGCAAATGCTGGGGAACTGTGGCCAGTGAAGGAACTTGGTGGACTCTTGGGCCAACTGGGTGAAGCAGGTGGATGTGGGCAAGCTGTGGGTGGAGACATTTTAGGTAGCGTTGTTGTGAGGGTATGTGGGGAGGAGGGAAAGGCGGAGGAGATGTCCGTGGCAGGAAGAGCAGTAGTGGGAGCTGAGGTGTTCTGCTCAGAAGACAGATTCATCCAAGTCTTTCGAACTAGAGGAGTGACTTTGGCACTGGGTCTGGAAGGCTGAGGAGGTAGCTGGTTGTGCTGGGCTAGAGTGGGGGGGTGTGAAGTAAAGATTTAAGATGAAGAAATGATGAGTAAAATGCAGAACCACCAGACACAATAACCTGTCATTCTCCAGTTCTATCTTTGGACAGCTTTACCATCCCAGATATAAAATCTGTCCATGTCAGAGACGAGTGCAAGGATGACCCTCTTTGATTCAGACAAATATGAAGTACCGACAAGACAACTTATTAAACCAAAGACTGTGCTCCGACACATTGCATCAAAATGTATAGCCTTTACCATCTTAACTATACACTTTTTTCACTGTGGTTCGGTTTTCAGTCACAGGGTCAATTTCTAATAGTTGTGTGGACAAGAGACATTATGATTAATACAGAAAACAAAAAAAAAGAAGAAAAAAAAGTAGTACAATAACATTTAGAAAATGTACACTGATAAATGTTTAGTTATAAATTTCATTTCTTGTTTGTACTTGTTCATGCACTCCTCCATAAATCAACCCAACGTGCACCGTTATAATCACTAGTAAACATCTGTACTTCATTTATAAACAAGCTCTCTCACTCACTTTCAGCCTCACTCACACACACAATAAGAAGGGATGCAGGTGCAGAGGGCCTAACCTGGTGGCGCTTTGGCCTCCTCTGCAGGTGGCTTGGTGGCCTGCTCAGACGGGTCTTTAGAGGACTCCTTCATCTCAAGGGCAATGCTCTTCTTCAACGCCTGATTATGGAAGGAGGGGGAATTTTGTTTCACTGTGCTGCATGAAGTGAAATGCTTCATGCACTAATACTAAAAAATAATCCTGTTGGTTTTCATTTTTTTTTTTTTACCTTGTTTTTAATTTTGGTCCCATGACCATGAGCTTTGTTTTTCTTCGCAGTTTTCCGCTCTGTAAGACATGCATAATGAATTTGAGTGCAATGTGAGCAGAGGAAAGGGTTGACCCTAAACTCTACACATTGTTACTGCTGGGCCAGGCTTGTTCATGACCAGTTTACTCATGACTTAAAATAAAATAGAAAAAGGACATACACATGACAACAAGGATAAAACTAGTTAGTAGATCTGGAAGAGTGAGGTGTTCCAAGTTCCCTCCTGTTTTTATTTTAAGGTGTGCATGCTTGGCATATGCTAGTAGAAATGTGCCTGATATCTGCCATAGAGAATGTGATGGTGAGTAAAAGTGAAAGCAACATGTGATGGCAAAATAAAAGACAAAACACACCACTTGTCTTAAAATGTACAACAGGTGTCTAGGAAAAATGAGTTTATTTGAATCTCCGGGTGTCAAACACCAAAGTCAATGAGCCAACTTTATACCCGTTTAAGCAAATAATTGTACACAGCTCCAAAGAAAATGCTTGCATTTTAGCAGGACAAACGTTTACCTTTCTAAAATAAAACTTTGGTCCTACTATACCCATGCCAATTACAATTTGATTGGAACCTCATTACAACATTATAATGCAGTTCATACAATTGGTTTGAATATTCTTTTTTGTTACATATACAACTTTACAAAAACCTATAATATTTACAGGGTAATGTCACAGTCTAAACACAACCTAATGCAACAGGAGAACCAGACAGTGATGACTCAATGCAGCAAAGTTTAAAAGAGGAACAAGCTAGAACTCAACGTGGTTGACAGGATAATCTATTAAGCAAGAATCTGGTATTTTTAAATTACTGAATTTATTTAATTATATAATTTTTACATGAATACACACATCAGGCATTTCTCTGCACTGAGCTGTAGCTGGCCTCCTTTCAAACCACGGCACTTTTATGCCAACAGACATAAATAAGTGATTAGGATGAAACATGAACAAAATTATCAAAGTCTACAAAAAATTGAAAGGGGTGGGTGGGGGATAATAATAATAAAAAATAATCACCACACAAAAATAAAATAACACCTGACAAAAACTGTAGCCAGGGAGTGCATTTTGTAACAAGGCTTATGATTTATAAGGAACAGTGCACAAATTATACAACAACAAAAAAAACTTTAATTTAACAATATCCAAACAAACACAAACAAAAAAATGAACTCAAGCATTCAAGTATCTGGTGTTCCAGTATGTCGTTAAAGTGACATTGGTTCTATTAATGGGAAAACAGTGCATCCAAGAAAATATTTTTTTCCCTTTCCCTTAACCAACTAGTGATGTGCAGGGAGGTGGGAATGGGGAAAATTTCAGCCTTGCCCCAGAGAAGGTTAAAAAGTAGAAAGATGGGAAAAGAGGGAGAAAGTGCTTGTGGAGATCAGCTAACCTGAGTCAGAGTCACTGCTATCAGAAGAACTAGAGTCAGAACTACTGCTGTCAGAACTGGAGGAACTGCTGCTCTCACTAAGTCGGGACGGGTGCGCCAGCTCCTTAGGCTCCGTTGTCACCAGTTCACCTGAAAAATATGAAAAATAAAATAAATGCAAATTACTTAAGCTTTCAAATGCCTTACGCCCATATAAAACAAACAAAAGCCAAAAAGGGTAAAGTATAATATATGCTGTATTGCTGCATGGCCTGGGCCAAAAAAAGTGGAAGAAAACAGTTAAACAAGGTGAAATTGCATCATAAAAAATAAATAAATAAAAATAACACTTAAATGTGCAAATTCATGAGGAGTCTAATCAGAAAGCATGAAGATGGGCCTTTTGGGACAATAGAAACGAGTCATATGGTTTTCTGAGTCTAGATTTACCCTATTCCCAAGCAATTGGCAGCCAGCGTATACAATTAAAATATATAAAAAATTAATTTGAAGCCACAGGCATTCATGGCCAAATAAAACTGCTCTTTAGGTGGAATGAAAAAAGCCCAGCTGATCAATAGTTTCTGAAGAACTCAATCCAGCCACATCTGGCACAGATGATACGAACGATTTTTCTAAATTTTGGTGTGAAAAATAAACTGAAGGTCTTGACCTATATATGCATGACTGTGTGCATTGTGCTGTTGCTACTTGATTGTCTCACTGGATAACAGTATAAATGAACAGATGTAAAGGTGTATCTATTAAAAAGTTCAAATGAGTTTAAAAGTCACAGCTTTTATGGCTGTCTCAATTTACACGCCCAGATGCATCAGATTCGAGTTGTACTCCTAATCAAACAAATCATCATGTATAATATAGGACCTTGCACTTCGAAAACTGAAGATTTCAATTTGTCAATAAACCGTGAAAAAAGGAAAGAAAAAAAAAAAAAAGGAAGAAACCTTACTCTTTGCCTTGGTCCTCTTGGTCGAGTTGAGCTCGTCGCTGGCATTCGGTTTCCCTAATTCTTTCATCTTTTCACCTTTGGGTTTTTGGGGATTTTCTATGGGAAGAGAACATATAAATATGTAAAAATTGTTTTCACACACTGGATAAAATTCTGATTTTACTTCAAGAGCTTGGCAGTGTACTCACGGGCAGGCCCCTTAGACTTCTTCCTGAGGCAGGTTATGACAAACGCCTCAAGAGCTCGAAGAGTGGTTGGTTTGAGTGTCTCAAAGTCAATCTCAATCTCTTCGGGATCTGTGTCTCTAAGCATAGGCTCCCTGGCCTTGATGATATGCACCACTTTGCCCAATTTGTCTCCTGGCAGTTTGTTGATGTCCAGACTCAAGCGTCGCTTCTCCTCGTAGGACATGGGCAGTACGAGCTCTTCTTCGGACTCGTACCCTTTGCTCTCAATATTCTTCCTAATAAAAGAAGGGCTCGTAGTTAGACTGGCAGAAATATAAAATTGAAGCAAAAAAAACTGTTGTGTAACTGAGTGTTCAACCAACCCTGATGACTTGCTGCTACTCTGCCTCTTATGTACTTTCTCTGGAGCTGGAGGTTTTTGCACTTCACCACTCTTTCGCTTTTGTCTTTTTCTTTTTTCCTTCTTTGACTTCTCTTTCTTCTTTTGCTTCAGCAAAGGTGTTTGGGTCAATATTTGAAGCTGCTCCCGTACCGCCTTCAGCTAATTTGACAGAGGTGCTGCTATTACTTATAAAAAAGAAGTAGAAAAATAAATCTACACAAAAGTAAACTAAGATATTGTGCAATACCTGTTCCTCCAGAACAGACAGCCTCTGTGCTCGTTTTTCTTCATCTTCCTCTGAGTCAGACGAGCTTCCTGACATAGAAGATTCTGAGCCACTGCTCTCCGAGTTGGACGGACTTCCTGCTAGCTCGTTTTTACCCCTTTTGGATATCTGGTGCTGGTTAGGAGACACAGGTCTTGGCTCATCTGGAATCTTTGCAAAGCGGGACTCAAAAACCTCCTGAGCAGAGGAACCAATGTTTAAGATGAGTCATTTCTTTTATGAAGCACACCAGACCAAGACACACATTCTGACATTTTAAGTTAGAATGTGCTGAACAATCATAAAACAAGATGAACTTCATCACCTGAAATTTTCTGGCCATGGACACAACCTCATGGTTTGGAGGGTTGTATTTGTAGCAATTTGAGAACATAAGACGAACGTCTGCAGCAAACTGCAAGGCGTCTGTATATTCACGATTGTCCATCTTTTTCTGAAAGGGGGGGGTAGAAAGCCAGAATCATGTCAGCTACCTTTCCTGCACTATATATAAACATCCACACTGCAAGACTTAATAAGCCCTTTCAAATGACTAATCATCCAAAAGGTTCAGCTTTAAACACATTTTACCTTTTATTTAAACATATAAATGCATGATAAAATGTATAATAACCCAACAGCTGTGTATACAACAAATAGGCATTGGAGATAATGATCAATCTTCCTCAATTAACAAATTGAAAACATTAAAAACATAAATTTAAAACAGAAAGCTTTAACCAAGTAGAGACATACAGCTCTGTGCCAAGCAGCCAGAAAAACATGGGTGACCCAAATCTGTTTATTTAGGTTTACGTACTGATGTTACAAAGCTTAACCTGCCTACATATAATACTTATATTTAAATGCATTTTTCAATAATTTCATCACGCTTGGTGAATCCATTTACATAAACATAAAATATAACAAATTGTCTACCTGAGGGGCGGTCATAAAATTTGCATTATCATATGAAAAAAAAAACAGAAAATAATTGCCCCAATTATGACTCTGGAAATGCATAAGTTCCTGAACATTTCTTCTTGTTGAAAGAGACCCTGCGTAACTTGCATTACTGTAAATGAGTAGTCCTTTTGTATACTTCTTTAAGTAGCTTTTAAAATCTGTAATTTTACTTTTACTTCATGTTTTGTTTGAAGTATTGTACTTCGCTATATTTGAAATCATTCGCTACGGAGTAAAAAAAAAAAAGAAAAAAAAAAGCTCTATTATTTTACCCTTTTCTTTACTTATACTTTATATTTTGTATTACACTGAAAGAGGCCAATATTGGTTTTGTGCTGAACGTTACTCTTGGTTCTGAGCTCTTTTTTCGAGATTATCGAGGTAGAACCTTCCCTCATGAGCTAAAAAGAAGGCTTCTTCAAAAGATTGTCTCCAACAGCTCATTCAACATTGGGAGAATTGTGTTGCCTTACGTGGATGATGTGTAGAACTGGACTAAGCTCACAACCAACGTTCATTTTCATAAAAAAAAAAATTCTTATCAATAATCATTTTATGACCGCCCCTTGTAGCCTGTACATCAGGTGTAGGGGCTTGCTTTTTCTAATTAATAATAATAATAATAATAATAATTTAAAAAAAAAAAACGAGCCTACTCGAAACGAATCGGACTATTTGACAAATTATTTGTACAATTTTAATTGCACATTTCCTTAATAGTCAACATCAGACATCCACTGCCAGTACTAATCAAGTCTTCAAAAGTTCAATTACATACTGGGTAAAAGGTTGTGCAAATTGCTCTTTTTTGCTGAAGTAATGAATTGCTCATATCATCTTACTTTAATAGTGCCCAAATCCATGGGCTGATGGATGATGTCGTGATAGTCATGCAGGCCGAGTGCCACAGCATCCACAGGTTCATAGAAGGGCCAGGCGTAGGCAGCGTGCCTCTTGGTGAACATCTCCTTCAAAATGCCGCTACAGTATTTAACCCTTTCGGAGAGCTTGACCCTGCGTCCCACCTGGTGCTGCTGTGGAGAATCGGGCAGATCTTTACGTGGTGGTTTGATGGGTCTGCCGCTGCCTCGACGCGAGTACAACTTCAGCAACTTCGGCTCAGAGATGCATGGAGATGACTCACTGACGGTAAGAATAGGGGCGGTAGGGGTCGTGGTGTCTGCCTTCCTTTTCACCCCTGTTTTTAGCTGAAAATGCAAACCCGTGTTGAGAATCACATCGGTCACAGATAAAAACATCTGCATTATGTGAAAGAGACTGACCTTGGCTTCAAGCTGAGCTGACAAGGGTGCGGAGGAGATCGTGTGCAGTACCTCGGGAGGGATGACAGTCACTGTCTGTTGAAATACAACCTCAGATACTGGGGATTGAGGCCGCATTTTCCCAAATCCTGTTATGCACACGAGGAGACAAGTTACATCTTCAGCTTGAACAGACCTGCACAAACTATGCTAAACAAAACCAAAAGAGCAGAATGGCAACAACACCTTGGGGAAGAGAAACCGTTGCGCTGAATGTTTTGTGATATCCAAATGTCCCTTGAACACTACTGACCTACTGAATTATTTTAGTCTCAAGAACCCAAAGCAAATAGTGGCATTTATATTTAGTTTGTATTAGTGCCTACAGATTTATAGTGTCAAATCAGACCCATGATGACATGCAGCATAATAAATTAAATTTACTAACATAAATCTACCCTAACTGAAATGAAGCCCTATTAAAGCTTACCTGGAGGAGGCATCCTTCTCCCTTTCAGAGGTGCCTTGTTGGTAACTGTTGTGACCTCAAATTCATCCTGTGGCATCTCAGCTACTTTCTCGAGGAACAACTTCTCAAGAGCCTGAGCCATCAAAACTATATCATCTCCTGGCTAAAAGAAAATGGGTTTCAACTCATTAACATACACATGCATACATACAGTAAATACACACATTATAGAGAGCGATTAATAGCAGACGACATTTTACCTGATTGTATACATAACAGTTTGTAAACATGGTGTTGAAGTCTTCAACACATTCCATAGCCTTCCAGTAGTAATTATTTTCAAGACGTTTTCTGATGGTGTTCAAGTCCATTGGATTTTTGATTATTGTATAATAATCCTGAAATCAAAACAGAATCAATGTGAGATTCATGCAATTTATTCAATCACAGACAAAAAACTAAACACAAATACACCCAGTTTCCCTACCTTTAGGCATGTATACCTGACCTCACTGTTACTTCTGGTTTGAAAATGCCCACTGAGGATATTTCAATTATAAATTGAAAACTATCATTGCAACTAACTTAAATGACTTTACAGATTTTAATGCTATCAAAGCATGAAGTTGTGTTTTAGTGCATCATTAAACCTGCCTTTATATAAACCAGAAATTCACAGTCTAGCCCTTGGGGCACCAGGTATTTGAGTGATAATTACACATGACTTATATGGCCACAACAATATTAAAAAAAAAAAAAAAAAAAAAACAGTAGCTCCTAAACGTTGAGATCCCCCACCATAAGCTATAATACAATTATATTCATCATTACATGAAGATACTTGGATTAACTAAGCAGCTACATATGCCTTGATATGTATATAAGTGCAGGTTTTTTCAGTGCTAATTAGCAGGTAACTTAATGAGCCTCCTATAATTAAGATTTTATAATATAGTCGTATTATAAAAAATTTAAGTGGTAGTTTGGAGCAAACGTGACTGATAGAAAAGAAGTACAATACTGATGGAGAAAATAATGCAACAGTTGCAAACCTGTAACTGGACAACCATCGTTACTTTTAAAATTAAAAATTGTACAGCTAAAACCCTTTTACAATGAAACTCAACTTACAGGAAGGTTGAGCTGAACAGCGTCCACAGGGTGCCTGAAGGGCCAGGAAAAATTGTGCCTCCACAGGGCTTTGACCACCACTTTGTCTAGGTACTGGAGCTGGTTGGTGAGGCGCCCCGGCTTTCTATGGTTCTTGTACTCAGGGGGAGGTGGGTTCCTGTTCATGCTGAGCACCAGCTCCGACATGATCAGTTTTGCTCTGAAGACAGGCGTGTGCAGAGATGTTCAGAAGCTGTCTGGTCAGCTCAGCATTCATAACACATCCTCTGCCACTGTAAACAGGGAAAGCAGTTTGAGCACAGTCATTTTTATCCTGCAGCCATGAGTTCATTTTTATCCTGCAGCCCTTGTTCGCTTCAAAATGTATTTTAGAAGCATACAGACTAACTGGTATTTCCATCTTGTTGAAATAAAAAAATAAAATAAGGTTTTCATTCCTTACTCAGAATATGAAAACGTATCAAAACTCTTGCCTAATAGAGCCTAATTAATTACGCACATTCTAAAAATGCAGTAGAGACCAAATAATTTCACTCTCAACACACTTGAACCAGGTACCAGGTATTCTTTATGGTGTAAAAATTTTGGGATGACCAAAAAGTCAGGTTTGCACAGAGTAGCATAGTTTCAATTTGGCCTTAAGCTAAAACTAACCCATACTCCCTAGCAGTGCCACATCTGCTTTATGATTTTGTGGCATTTTGTTTAAGGAATACATGCTTTTTGACTATACACATACCTTTAAATGTTTGAGGTGCATATTTATTTACAGAGGAGATTACTTTGGGACACATTCAAGCATAAAAAAGGACTTTAGCAGGGTTTTCACAGACTGGGTCAAATATAAACGTGAATGATTATGGAATAAATTACACACCAGGTAGCCACAGACCAAACATTATTCACAAAGTACAATAGCCTTACCGTTATTAGAACATTACACTTTATTCGGCTGTTCACTCTATTTACATGTCTTACTGTGCTCGTTTGTTACTGTAATGCTGTTGTTGCACAAGCGCTGAAGTAGGGCAAGGACAAAATAGAAACAAACAGATGAATAAATTATTTTTCAGTGCTGTGTTGTGTAGTTCATTTGGACTTGATTCAATTCTAGAGACCATTATTTTCGAAATAAACACTGCGTTGAGGAAAACGTGCTAATCACATCGAAATGACGGATGCGATACTCGAGTCATTTCTTATGGCTACAGAGTGGAGGGCGGGCAATGCACTCCGCAGCAATTCCAACGTCTGTTTGTGGTGTAACCAAAATCCCGCAATGCGCTACGTTTAACCCATCTACTCTCGACGCCTTAGTTTGTGCACCCTGTTTTACACTGAACTGGTGCAAACGTCTCCAGCGACACAGACCAGTGATTAGTTTAATAGTATGCACTGCCCCCTGGTGGCCGCACTGACAAGCTACTCGAGATTGATCTTATGATTGTTGATAATCTATTGATACGCATCTACCTTTACTCCCCAATCCCCTTCTACACAGATCAACATTAATCTACGCTACAAACATCTGATTATTATTTTTTTTTACAAATCGGCCCTACCTATGCAAATACAAAATATATTTTGTAAAGTTTTAAATTACTGCTTTATATATTATATTGGGAACAAGTTTAAACTCGTGGCACGCAGCAGCCATCGCTTTTTACAAACGGTTACATCTTGCAGCCTTGGACCATCTTGATGGTTTTTTTAAATATATATAATCCACCTAAACCACCACACCTCAGAAATAAACAATACAGATGGCAATCATCTAGTTTACTTCTTACTTACACGTTCTTCACTCAAATTTCTAGTTCACAGCTGTCTTGGTCACACAAATGAGAACAGGGACAAATTATAAAAAACATGCTATTTCTAGTTTTTTATTCAGTCAGTACATTTACTTTTACACAAATCAGCATATAAAATAAGTACGTTCTTTAATTTCTCTTGAGCATTTAATGAACAACAAGCAATATTAATTTTGATGACAAAAATCTTAGGCATTTTAGCTGTCGAAGGTCAAGAACTAAAAAGAGAAACAGGAATGGTAACTAGTTACATTTTATTTTCTTAAAGACATTTTCAAACATTCGTTGCGGATTCAACATTAACTGTCGGTTCTTGTGGCGATGACGTCATAACTAAGTCGTTTGCGCAGTCTAAGTCAATTTCAGCGAAGTATTTTACCGCCGCTACCCAAACTGTTCCCTCAAGCCAATACAAGTACACTACATAGGCTGAGAAAGAATGAAATTCTCCAGACCATGTAGTGCCTACAAAATGAATACGGGAGCATTTAGGATTCCGCCATGTAGTCGCTCCGTCACTACCCTCAGGGTGGATGTGGTGAGGTAGTCGCGCGCCACGAGGCTCGCGTGTTGTTCAGAACGCCTTGAGAATATCTTCGTCACAATAATGTTATATAACAAACCATAAACAAACAAACTGGTAAACATGTAAATAGTGCGCAACAAAACACGCCTTTGTCATAAAGCTAATCGTTAGCTTGTTGTACTCTTTGAGCCGCTATGACGCAATAAGGTGAAATCAGATAGCCGAATTAGAAAGTCGAAACACCCCCCCCCCCCCCCCCCCCCAAAAAAACCCCGCAACCAATAAGAGAAATTGAATTTAAATATAATGCTTTGTAATCGCGTTTGATTTAAAGCAAAGCGAAAATTTGCGAAAACCAACTGCTGGAATACAGACAACAAAATGGCGACCCGGCAGCGCCAATACAAAATGTCCCAGCGTCCGTCCTAAATAGTTTCTTATCCCCTATATAGGTGCCCTTGGTGCGGCATGAGGTAACGGTTTCAGCGTCCCATTTGTAGTTTGCTACATGTCCTCTAAGGAGCCATTTGGGATTAGCTTAGCTTCACATCGCAAAAAAAAACCTAGCAACTACTAGCTAAGCTAAATATCCCCGCCCCAAGGACGACATGTAAGCCATGAACGAACTCACCGACTGCGGAGTCGTACAGTCTCTCTGACTCGCTCATGTTTTTACGCTGCTAGCTCAACAAAACACAGCTAGCTCAAACCTGAACCGTTACTAAAACATTTACCTTTCAGTCACTGGCACAACAAAGATTGTTTTTAACAGTGCCGGAAGTTCTGCTGGAAAAGATGACCAAAAGCAGGCTCCTGAACGACTGTTTCGTCCGGATACAGAATTTACTTAAATGGTTTGAAACAAATTTCTAAAAACAAATATTTTGACTTTTCCCAAACACCAGTCTTCAATGGCGGACGTCTCCCACGGCAACATGCCCGCTATTTATACCCTTCTGCTCGGAGCTCGGCCTCCGATTGGTCAATACCCTTCACGTGCCCGGGTTCTCTTTTTCTTTTCGTTTGAGGGGAAATAAGCACGATTGTAAGCAAAAATAACACGATTTAAGGCATTTTATTACCATTCAGTCTCTCGAGATGTAATTGAACATTCAAAAATGAATTACCCGACCTTAAAAACCGTAAAAAAAGACGTACGTCAGAACAGTTTTTTAAAAGTGCGACATTACTGGTCCCGTGACATCACATGACCATTCTAGAACGTTCTACCCCTATCTCTAGATTTCTTTATCATCTGTATGGCCCCTATTGCCTGATTTTATGGGTTTCTCCGGCGGTCATCGCTAAGGTTCTTCGCAAGTATCCGACTATGGTTCATTCCTGCAGCTTGAAAATTCTAACAAAGAAGGATATGATAGAGCTGGGGGAGGGAGGAGACACCAGGTTAAGCGCATGCGTGCTGCGTTCCTAGTGATTGGCGAAGGAATTGAGGCTTTATTGACGTCAAGTACAATTTTCGATTGTTTGCCGTGTACAGTAATGAAATGTACGTGTGGTGAAATTAAATGAATATAATTTATATAAAGACACATATCACATTTTGTGCAAACTTCTTACGCACGTCTCTTTAGTACAAACTAGAGGTTTACCCGCGTCTTCGACCGCGTGCAGATCCTGACTCTTGCTAGAAGATCTGCAGAACCTGTGTGCTGCCGAACTTTAGATTTAGTGAGGAACGTCTGTGACACAACTGTGACACGCTCACACTATGACATAAAAGTTGATGGTGATGCTGCATAACAGCTACCCGAAGGACTAATTTTCTCAATATTCTTCAACAGCTGTTTTCTTTACTGTACAGTGCAAAGGGCTTGGGAGAAAATACAAAAAAGCCATAAGCAACGCCAAGGCAAAAAAGCATTTGAAAACATTTCTATATAAAAAAAAATAAAATAAAAGTCCATAAAGAGTAATAAAATAAACCCAGTCAGAGTCTGGTGTCCAAACCTCATAATATGCAGTGTTAGGTACAAGCTTGTGGAGTTTTATTAAACATGCTGTAGAATAAGCCAGTGTTCTTCTGGTAACTTTGTCACATTTGCTCTGTTCTATTTTCATGCACGGGAGCCTACATTACTTTTTAGGGCCTAAGCACTATGACATCGGCCCTATGTTGTCATAGTGTGTGAAGGGCCCTATTGTTTTCCTAAGGATTTTTTGGGGGGTCTTAACATGCTCAAAACTCACGAGAATTGGCAGACAGTTTGAATAGATTAGGATAACTGCTAGTCTGCCGTGTCTGTGCATGGCTCGGGGCCCTCACATGAGATTCTGCTGCATAGCTCATACAGACTTGCACATATACACACAAAACCTGGTATACATTTAGAGCTCATTGAGCTGAACAACTTTCACCTTTTATGTCATGGGCTCAACTCAACAGGAAGTCAGTTATTTTGTGTCGTCTGCAAAATGCACCCGAAGGAATTTGATCTATTCTTTCTAGGAAATTTATATGATCACCACCAAACCGGACCTATGTGATCTAAAGACACTGAGGATGCAAGATTGTAGAGGGATTTATGATATCTCAAATGGGTCAGCTGTGGTTAATAACTTTCTGTGGGACATCATATTGAGTGACATCACATTGAATTACATCATTGTGTAATGCTTTTTTCCCCCAGCATCTGGGGCTTTTTGGAGGTCTAAACATAAAATTCCCCTTTTTCTAAAATTAGTTCATAATGGTATTGGTATATCCGCATTAAATGCCTGTGCCCACTGTGCAGGGTGCTTAGGCCCACTCATTGTTGCTTGTAACTATTTTTGTTTTGTTTTTTGTCTTTTTTGTTTCCAAATGAAAACTGGGCTGTCATGTAATATGTTGCTGTCTTTACAGGCATACAAATATTATACTGTAGTGTTATTTATTTACTTATTTTTAAGTTATTTTTAGAAACTGAATTGTTTTGTACATAATCTTTCAGACATGATTAACATATATAACCAAATTTGTAGTAAAGATAATACATTGGCTACAACTGTATTATCATATACATATATATATATATATATATATATATATATATATATATATGTACAAAGTCACTTGCCTTCCAGAATAATGCAGAATCACTTTACCATTGTTGTTCCATAAATCTTTATTATTTGTTCCTAAGATTCTCTTTCATATTGTTTTGTATTTGGTTTTTGGCAGCTCAGTGTGGCCCAAAAGCTTTCTAAAACACTATACACTATTTAAATGGTACTTTATATTTACACATATAACATTACACAATACATTATTTAAATGATAACAATTTGTTATTAAACTGTGTTGTTTCATTCATGTTTTTCCAAACAAACAAACAACAAAAAAAATATATATGAATATTGTAAATGTTCTTCTCTTTGCAACAACTGGCCATTCCCCAGTAACTCCCCAGCTAGTCCTGGAATGTGCTCATAGTTGAAATATGTATGAGAATGAAGAAGTGGTATTGTTTTTACAAACTTGTTGTAGATCCTGAAGCTCTTGCTATCATTACCTGCGAATGGAATGTGCTGCTAATTTGCTGCCATTCCTCCAGCTGCTCCAATATTTAATCAGCCCTTAATTCTACTTACTGTTACGTTCAGGAATGTTCATGAGGAACGTCTGTGACACGCTCAGAGAATGACATAAAAGTTGATGATGACACTGCTCACTGTTACAGTACATAAGCCGAGGAATGCCTATGACACGCCTGTGACGGAATGCCTGTGATTGAGAAATATAACATGATATAGCAATATACTGTAACAAAATAGGTTCATGAGATTCATCTGGAAAGCTTAGAAATATTACCCTATATATAGATTTTTTCCTGTCATAATGTCATGATGTATATTAATGCACAAATATCATTGCTTCAGATTTTTCTATGTACATACAGTGCTGTGGAAAAAACCGTTTGACCATACTGATTTCTTTTTCTTTTTTTATTTGCATATTTGTCACACGATTGAGATTGAATATATCATATATATCATATAGAAAATGACATTAGATAAAATAAAGCTTGGCTTTATTTTAATAGTTTTAGGTGTAGATTATTATTTCTATCAATACTCTTCGATCCATCACAAGTATTGTTCTAGAATTAAGATAAAACGTAAATTATCCAAAAGAAAAATTTAATTCAGAAACATTTAACTGAAAGAAAATTGTTGCCAGATATTAATTAAATCACCCCCGAAGCTATAGATCCTGAAAATGAGATTTTGATATGGATTATAAAGTCTTTTCACTTTTGAAAGCGGGGAAAGTAAGATGCAATAAACCCCTAACCTTAACCACAAATTTCCTTTATTTAAAAAGGGTGCCTAAACCTCACTCAGCATGTCAATGACCCTGTGCACAAAGAGAGGTCCGAGAAGACATGTTTTTCCAAGGTTCGTGTCAAAGAAGTTCTCCGCACAGAGCCCTGACACCAACTCCATCCTTTGGGATTAATCAGAACTCTGACTTCACCCCAGGCCTCCTTACCCAACATCAGTGCAACATCATGATCTGGTGGCCTGATGGGCAAACTCTCACAATCACACTCCAAGATTTAGAGGAAAGCCTTCCCTAAAGAATGAAGGCTGTTAGAAGAACTGGAATGGGCTATATAGAACTGGAATGGGCTGTTCAGCTAGCACATGTGGGGGTGATGTTCAGGGAGTCCAAAAACCTTGGGCCATGGAGTGAAGATACTCTCTGTCTACTGTTTTCAGTGATGCACTTTTACCACTGATGAGATGAATAGTATGCTATTGACTGGGTATTTTATTAAGCGAGAACATACCACAGATCCCTCAGGGGAAGTCTGTGGTAAAAGGAATTTATTGATGTTTTCTGCTCTTTAGCTGTGCAAACATAGTTATTAGCTGACACATAGTTTTTCAGATCGGTTACCACTTTATGGATGACTGAACAAGCTCTTCAGTAAACTGTACTGTTTGCCATGTATTCACTTCCAGAGACAGGATTGCATTTTTTTTCACAATCGGACTCTACCTCAACAGACCTTTACCTCTACTGTCTCTTGAATCTCATGGGAGAACCTCCTCTTTAAAGAATTGTGTGATAAAGCCTCCTTAACTCTGGCAAAGATGATGTTGGCAGTGGCACAAAACCACAGAGCATGCCTTTCATAGTCTGCCCCTTACCACTGATTTTGGGTTATTTCTTTTGATTATTTTCGTTTGATTTAATTCACTATTATGTTATGATTTACATTTATGCATACTAAGCTATCTATAAGCTGAGGATGTATATCCGCTCAATTGCCTCTGTATTGACTGCCTTAGAGAAGCATTCTCTGGTTTGGACAGACACTGTGCTGATTGTGCAGCATTGCTTATGCAAACTGCCATCCAGCTGACAGATTTAGATCTAAATTTAAAGTTGAATATGACCCAATCTTGTTTGCAGAGTAAACAATATGCTAATCATAAAAGTTCATGTCAAACTTGATTTCAGAACTGAGTTGGAGCTGAGTTAGAATCAGAGTCTCCTTCTAGGACAACCTGGCATCAGACACAGCTGAGCTGAAATTATTGTCAGTTCTCCCTCAAGGTAAGTGCATTACATTACCTTGAATATACTGTAGTCAATTTTAGGTTGTATTTTTATTATTTGATACAACAAACCAAAACTAAGAAGCCTATGTTTCCAATGGTCATTTCAAACCTGAAATAGTCTTGTTCCTTTGGTAGATAATTTGGTTTTTGTTTGTATTTATTTCTAAAAAGAAAAAAAATCATTGTCTAATAAGACAAAACAAATCCTGAAATAAAAATGCCAATAAACAGTTTTAAAATCTTATTTTTTACGCTTCATTTTGACCTTATTGTCCAACAGTTTTCTGTTGGGTTTAGGTCTGGAGATGACTCAGGCCATGGCTCAAGAACTTGAATACCATTGTCACATAGGCATTAATTTCACTAGTTTTTTCTGTTAATTAGCACAACTCCTCAGAGAGATAAGGTAGAACTAATCAGTATAATCACCTGTTTTGTGTACAGCTACAGGGTGGGTGAAAAGTAGCTAGACATTAAAATTTTGCAATAAAGTCCATATTTCTAATACAATTTTATTGAAAACAAATTGTATGTGTACTTTATTTCATTGAAAAATGAAAGCAAATCTTTACATTTCAACCAATTTCCTCAAATGGCCGCAGATGGAATGTACAGTCTTCTAAAGGAAGTCATTTGGGAAGTCGTTATAGATTGCTGAGAACCTCCTAAAGCTGTGCCACCAAGTCCTCCAGTGTGTAAAGCTTTGTCCTGTACACCTCCTCTTACTTAGCCCCACAGGGGGAAAAAATCACTTGGAGTGAGATCTGGACTTCTTGGAGGACATTCATGAGGTGTGCATCGTCCCAGCCAATGTCCTGGAAAACGCTGGTATAACCATGGATGCACAGTAAAAGCAAAATGACATGGTGCACTATGGGGCAGTGTTCCAGTCATACTACAAGTTCTAAAGCCATTAAATATTGCCTAGTAACTTTAGTTTAATTTTATTTAGTTAGTTAATGGCAAAAGTTGTCTTAATATTTTGCCACCAGTGTGGTTCATAATCTTATAGTGAACCATTGCTGCAAATCACTTGCATTTATTGCAAAGCCAATAACTACACAAAAAAATCCTACAAATGTTAGTACTTGTGATTTCACTTATTCCCTATCCATGCTCTTGTGATAAAGAAATAGCTTTGTGCTGTTCACCAGATTCAGGATGAACATTTTAGGAACCTGACTACTACAAAACACTGGTCACATTCTTCTAAAACATTTTTCCCCAGAGAAGCTAAGGGTGTGCTACATACCACGACTATACAACTATTTTTGTGTATACAGTGGAACCTCGGATTGCGAGTAATGTGGTTTACGAGTGTTCCGCAAACCGAGCAAAGATTTTTAATAATTTTTTATTAAAGTATTAGTTTACGAGCTCCAAGTATCATCCTTCACACATGCGACTCTTATTTTGACACCGAGCGTCACTCTCTCACCTCCCCCCCTCCCCTCTCCGTCCCCTTTGACACACACACTTTGACGCTCTCTCGCTTTTTCACCCCCTCCCCGGCTTCACAAACACACAGAAACTCTGCTCTGTCGCGATTCTTTTCAAAGGTAAGGTGCTGGTTCATTTGTTTATTTATTTTTTTTTACTTTACAGCAGTGATTCCCTTAGTATGCGCTCACGCCAGGTCAGAGAGATTTCTTTTTTTTCCCTGTTAAAACGGTGTTTCCGTGTTTGTTTGTGTGTCCGTTTGTTGTGAAACTTAAGTAATTCTGTTAGTATGCGCTCAAGCCAGTCTCGCTTTTTTCCGTTAAAACGGTGTTTCCGCTGTGTTTATGCGCTTGTTGTGAAACTTAAAAATACGCTCATGCCAGTCTCAGAAAGATTTCTTTTTTTCCTGTTAAAACGGTGTTTCCGTTGTGTGTGTCTGTTTGTTGTGAATCTTAAATAGCGAGGTGGGGAGAGGGAGGAGGAGTGTTACTGTGTAAAACGAGGCGATGGATGGGTATGGAAGTATAATAGTGTCAAAATTGCTCAAAGCAAAGCAGGTTGAACTAGAGAGGCACATTTTCTGAAGGAAACTGTGAGTGGTGCTTTGCCGTGACGTCATAGAGCTTCCCATGTCATAGTCATGGATGTAGCTGATGTCACAGCTGATGTTGGTCTCAATGTTAAGTCTATGGGGCTATGGGGGCAATTAACCGCCCACCCCTTAGAAAAGTCATAGCACCCCATTCCCGATCAAGCCGCACGTTTTGACACCTCTCATGGGTCTATGACAAACGGTGCGGGACTAGTCACGCGCCAAACTTTCACACGGAAGAAGAAAAAGAATAAGCCTGTGAGATTATAATAGTAGTTCGCAAAGCAAAGCACCACTAATTACATGAACTGAAAAAAACTTGTTGCAATAAAAATGTTTGAATTTTTTTTGCATTGCAATTTGATCTGAATTGAAAAAAATCCTTAGAGCATTTACAATGTTTGAAATTTTTGCCACTACAATTTATTGTAGTGCAGTGGCGTGCCGATTGCTGCTGTCCATGCCGCAATGTACTTTAAAGTGTGCTTCCTGCTCCCTGTGCAGTGTACTTCTCACAAACTACTTACCGATCGGAACGCAGCACTCTTAACTAACTGGCTGGGTTGCCAGTTGCACAATAAACGGTTAAAATACCCCTCCGCCGTAAATGTTATATCCAAAGCGAAGCCAGCGCTCTTTCATTCACACGTGTGAGCGATGTGTTTCCTGCCCCTGCGCTCAGTAATGTACAGTCACATTCAGTAACAAGATGCGATTAATTTCCTCAGCAGCAGCAACGTCCATGCTGTTTGCATTTTCATTTTTATTGATTATAAATAAAGATAACCATAAAAACTTTTTAAGTAAGAAAACCGTAAAGTGTGGATAGTACGTTTTAATGTCAGTCTGATTAAATAATTTTTTTTGTTACTTTTTTTTTTTTTGTACAAAAGTATTTTATGCAACGCAATTACTTTACAATATTTAAATTTAACAGCGGCAACCTGGCGGAGCTGGGGCTCGAAAAGACGACCTTCCGATCTGTAACTCAGAACCTTAACACACTGAACCAATTTATATTCTTTATTTATATCCTTTTTATATATCTTGTAGATTTTGTCCATCATTGCACTAGTAACTCTGGTCAGTTCTCATATTACTGTGTATACTGACTGTATGTAAGATATACAGTGTGCAGTCTATAAGCCGTCTTACTGATACTGTCTCTATCGCTGCTGAATATCTGGAATTTCCTTCGGGATCAATAAAGTATCTATCTAACTAACTATCTATCTATCTAGGTGTCTGTCTTTATTCTTTGTCTTGAATTTTCCCTATCAGTTTATTTGCCCAGTCGGAGCACAGAGTCAGATGTCTGCAGTACTCTGGTACTTTGGTGTCACTCGCAGACCCCGGCTGCTGTTTGACTGCTTCCTAAATTTATTTCTGCTGCTGTACAGAAGTTTTCCACATACTGTCCATTACTGAGCGCAGGGGCAGGAAACACATCGCTCTCTCGCGTGTGAATGAAAGAGCGCTGGCTTCGCTTTGAATATAGCGTTTACGGCAGAGGGGTATTTTAACCGTTTATTGTGCAACTGGCAACCCAGCATGTTAGAGTGCTGCGTTCCGATCGGTAAGTAGTTTGTGAGACGTACACTGCACAGGGAGCAGGAAGCACACTGGGGCATGGACAGCCACTGCTCTTTCTGTGATATCCCGGATGTGAAGACCTGAATTTTAGCGACCTGAATTTGTAAGACTGCAAAATAATGAAGATTGTATTTTTAACACTTGAAAAAAAAAAAATTAACAGCAATTTAGTAACTTGAATATTTTTGCTTTGAATTTTAAATGCTTGAATGCATTTTCATTTGAAATATGCAACCACAATAAATTGTAGTGGCAAAAATTTCAAACATTGTAAATGCTCTAAGGATTTTTTTCAATTCAGATCAAACTGCAATGCAAAAAAAATTCAAACATTTTTATTGCAACAAGTTTTTTTCAGTTCATGTAATTCAACCTGTTATTTTGCTTTGAGGAATTTTGGCACTATTATACTTCCATAGAAGGGGCTAATTCCACACACACACAGACACACACACACACATAAGGTTAGCTGTGGGTTTGGGCCAACACAGTGAAGAACATGCAAAGTACAGAAAAATTCCTGCAGCATTGAAGATCCTGATAAGCACAGTGGCCTCTATCATTCATACATGATGTGAGAGAGGAGAACCTTCCAGAAAAACAACCTTCTCTGCAGCACTCCACCAATCAGGTAGCCAGACGGAAGCCACTCTTCAGTAAAAGGCGCATGACAGGACTTTTAAGAACATGAGAATTTTTTGTTGTTGTTGAAGCACCTTTGGCACCAATTACAACCTCAAGTCTTTGAGTACGATGCTACAAGATGGTTGTTCTTTTGGAAGATTCTCCTTTCTCCACAGAGAAATGCTGGAGCTCTTTCAAACCAACCATCGGGTTCTTGGCCACCTCCCTGAGTAAGGCTCTTCTTACCCAGTTGCTCACTTTGGCCGGGCAGCACGCTATGGGAAGAGTCCTGGTGGTTCCAAACTTCTTCCATTTATTGATGATGGAGGCCACTGTACTCAACTGGACCATCAATGCTGCAGAAATCTTTCTGTACTGTTTCCTGGATCTGTGCCTTCATACCTTGATACAATCCTGTCTCAGAGGTCTACAGACAATTCCTTGGACTTCATGGCTTGGTTTGTGCTCTGACATGCACTGTTTAATGTGGGACCTTATGTACACATGTGTGTGCCTTTTGAATCAACTTCAACCAACTAAATTTACCACAGCTGGACTCCAGTCAAGTTATAGGATCATCTCAATGACGATCAGTGGAAACAGGACGCACCTGAGCTCAATTTTGAGTGTCATGGCAAAGGCTGTGAATACTTATGTACTGTAAATATGATTTTTAACATTTTTAATGAATTTACAAGATTTCAAACAAACTTCTTTCACATTGTTATTCTGGGGTATTGTTCGTAAAATTATGAGGAAAATAATGAATATAATCTATTTTGGAATAGGCTGTAACATAACAAAATGTGGAAAAAGTGAAGCGCTGTGAATACGCCACTGTTATATGGCCACTCTCCTGCTGCTGGTTTTCACATAACCAGAGTTACATATCTAACTAAGTTTACTGAAGATGATTGAATGAATCCTCATTCCAGTCTTAAAGGAATAGTAAGGCAATATGTATAAAGTTGGCCCCTTTACTCCCATTATGTGGTTAATTTAACAAAGATCTTCTGTAACTGCTCTTAAACCTAATTTCATCATTTGTTCTCAGAGAAAAAAATATTAAGAAAACTGAATGGATTCTATTCTTGAATAACTTAAATCCCTGCCATTTTATTTCCTTAATGTGGATTGAATGAAGTATAGGAAGATTTTGGCTTATGTTTATGAAAAAGATTATGGGTGAGAGGAGAAATAGAAACATAAATGTAAGAGATTTGTGTGTCACAAGGTGAGAAACCCTTCTATAAATTAATGTGGTTTAGGCAGCACAGGGAGAGACTTCGATTCCCACCTCCGGTCTGCTCTGAGTCTACCTATGCTTGGTGGGTTTTCTCTGGATGGTGTGTGTGACTGAATGTGTGCCCTGTGATGGATTGGCACCTTTGTCCCCTGGCATAGTCTCCAGGCCTTCTGTGCCCTTGTACAGCTATGGTTCTATGGTTCTCAACCTGGGGTCAAAAGATCCACACAGGGTCTACGTGCCACTCAAAGACACCAATTACACTTACAGTATAAGTAAAATTCTGCAAAGAGAACCATATAAAAAGATCAGTTTATTTTTTTTTGTTTTGTGTGCATGGGCCGGGCTTTTCTTGGATATGAGCAGGAGGTCTCTAGGGGAACCACAGGATAAGCGGTGGAGAGAATGAACGAGCGAGAGTAAAGTGGATTATTTCATGATTGAACAAGACTGATTGAACAAGAGATTCCCAGAAGCAAACCAGAATGAAGTGCATTAAATCGCCTGATGTATAATATCATTTAATAACACATGCATTAAAGCACAGCGGGGCAAGAAGGTATAGATATATTCAGTAATCAATTTAGCACACAAGGTAATTATTTTATTATATGGCAATGTGTACAGGGCGGCACGGTGGTTTAGTGGTTAGCACTTGCACCTCCAGGATCTGGCTTCGATTCCTGACCAGGTTCAATTCCCACATCTGTGTGAATGAACATGAAGTTTGCATGTTCTCCCTGTGCTTGCTGTGGGTTTCTTCTGGGTACCATCCAAATTAGGCTTATTGCATTCTCAAATTGCCCATAGTGTGTGTGTGAGTGTGTGTGTGTACCACGCCTCATGTCTTAAGTCGCCTTGGATAGGCTATAAATCCCTGAATACAGAATTAAGCTGTATAGATGATGAGTGAGTGAGTGAGAGTTTACAGGTTATGATGAATTTACTGTATTTAACCACAAGAGGGAAGCACATGCCTTATAGTTGATTAGAAAAATTGTGTGGCTGTTGATGGGCAAGACTCAAATCCAGAGATACCAACTTGCTAAATGCTTTTGTTTATTTGTTTATTTATTTATTTGTTTGTTTGTTTGTTGATTAATCTTGGAATTGATTGTGTTCTGTAAACCAATGTGTCACCATTGAGATGAATTTGTAATAAAAAGACAAGAAGTTTAAGAAGCTTAATACCTCTTTTTATATTTGTATTTAGCCTGAGGCACACGAGAGTAGTGCTTTTGTAACATGGATGTGGTCGGTGTGGGAGGAACTGTTCTTACCTGCAATGGCTTCACCACATCCTTCAATGTGTACAGTTCAGCTCTCAGTTTGTGTTTCCACCCTCCAGCAGGCCTGCTCTCATTCGCCATAGATGCACTCTATTTACTCAAACACCTAACACTCTTGACTACCTTTTGCTAAATCAGGCTTAGGTTTTGGTCTTGGACTCACTTTCCTAATCCCGTCTCACTTAGATAAATAAATGAATAAATGTCTAAATCCTATAACGGATATAAGTGTGATATTAGCAAATTCAATTTATTTGTTCAAGATTGAAAGAAAAAGAGATAAGGTTTTGAAAAGATGATCATAAATAAGATTGATACACAGAGAAGATCATAAAGTAAAAGCAGATGTTTCATGTTCAGGGCTTCATTGCATCTTGTCTTGTGTGTAGTTTTCACAAACTCTCCCACTGGCAGGTGATGAACCGGGACATGGTGCTGAGGAATACATATGTATGAGGAAGTGGAAGCTGATAGCAGCTCTTTGAATGTGTTCTCATCGTCATTCAGAAAGCAGCATATCAGGGTCCCCCCCCCCCCTCTTTTTTTCTCGCAAACACGGCTCCAAAACAAAGTCTTCTGGCATACCACCTCATTAGTGGCAAATCACGGCCTTGACATTTACACTGTAAGCAGCCGAAGTGCATTCCCATTTCCCCAGGAGCAAAGCATAGCAGAACATTTCAGTCAGATTACATGAAAGATGTGGCAGAGAAGGAGGCAGTCGCATCATGAAGAAAATACACTCCAAACAAATCACATAAACAAATATAAGCAGCAACAACACTCACACTTTAACAACCTAGAAATATTGTATTCCTGAACGGAACAAAAATGTCTTTTGCTGGCGGACTAGTTGCTAGAGGAAATTTATTGTCAACCCACTTGCATAAACAAAACGCTCAATTATGGATGTCTTATGTTGTTTTCGATACTAACATGACATATTTTCCATCATAAATCCCTAACTACTTTTTTTTACCTTTTTTAAGGAGTCAGATTTTCCATATTAGGCTGAACCAAGATGGAAAGGATTAAAGATTCTAAGCTGTTATTTCGACCATGCCTGATAATCTATCCTTTTGGAGAAGATGGCCTTGGCGTAGCCTGCATTATGTTTGATCTTGCTGGATTTAAATGTCTTCCCTGATAATCGCCAGGCAAGGTCACATATTATACCGTCAGCAGGCCTTGAAGCAAATCAGATGGCAATGACCGTAGAGTGACATTGTTATCACAACATACTTTATGAGACCCCTTAATGATAAGATCTGTCCCTTTATCTGAGATAAAAAGACTGCAAGTTATTGATTTACACGATTCCACCATGTGAAATATGAGCTCATGATGTTTACATTAACCAACAAATATTAATAAATAATAATAATAATAATAAAGGGGTTCTCAGTGGTTTGTAAATGCATACCAGTTTTGTCTTCCTAAAAGGATCTTTTTGAGTTTTTCTGAAGGTGAAACCCTATGTATTAGAGCTTTACATAGACCCTTGTCAATAAAGTGCCCCCGCCCCACCTCGAGTCTGTGTGCATGAAGTTTACATGTTCTTACCGTGGTTGGTGGGTTTATTTTGGGTGCACCAGTTTTCTCCCAATGACATGCAGATTAGACTATATTGGCATTCCCATATTGCCTGTAGTATGTAAATAAGTGTGGGATGGATAAGTGTGGGATGGATTGACACCCCTAGAATAGGTCTCATAGAATAGGCTCCAGGCCCCCAGCAATCCTGTATATAGGATAAAGTGGTATAAACGATGTGTAAACTAATAACACATTAAGAACTGTGGTGTAAACTGAAATAAACATTCACATGAACAAACCACAAACCAAAGAATACAAATAATTTGTTCTGTATGGACAATTAAACCAAGATTCTTGTACAAGTGTCTCCACTGGTATTGTCTATATGCTGTACATCATGACATAATATGCTAGATTGCACCTTTCTTGGAAGTTAAAAATGATGTAAAAACCATGACCCCAAACCTGGCCTTGGGAAAATGAATTTTAACAAAATTTAGTGACACTCTTTATAAAAATAAACATTACAAACATTCCTACAGGAAAAAGAATAAAAGCAAAAGCATAATTCATGAGAAATATTTCCTTTATCCATGGTCTGTTTTTTTGAGGTTGCATACAAGGAAATACATGTTTTTATTTATGGGAAACCATGGGAAAAATACATACACAGATTAAAATACATGAAGCATAATTATGAATATATGTTTTAGATGTTTGTAAATGTTTTGCCAGGAAATAATGACAATGGTAATTGTCGCGTACCAACGGAACTCAAACGAGACAGTCACTGATTTGGCCCGGCAGGGTGATTTATTAGCAAAGTTGGGGGCAAATAAAACACGGGGTTCAACCAAAATATTATAATCAACACTGGAACTGAAACACGGGAATAATCGGAAACCAAAAGCAAAACAGAAACCAATAAATAAACAGGAAATAAAGCGGAGCTGGCGGGAGGGAAAACGGGAGTGCATAGGAGGGAGCTTAAAACAGATTGGGAGCACGGGAGACACAGAAGCACACTACAAGACGAAGACACGGAAGTACACGGGAGCGCGGAGCGAGGCAGACAAAGAGAAACTTAAATACACAGGGATCCAATTCAGAACACAAGGAAATATCAGTCTTTTCAAGGAAACACGAAAATAAACACAGTCTTATCTTTTTAGAAGAGTTCGGGTCGCGTGATTAGTGAGGTTAGTAGCTACATGGAATACTGGGGACACTGGATGCTGACCTAACCAGGTTAGTATCTAAAGGAGTTAGTGGCTAACCCGGTTAGTACTGACCTAATAGGGGGGGACTGAACACAAAAGGCAGGGCACACATGAGGCTATACCAAAGTAGCGGCTAACCTACTAGCAACCAGAACCACTAGCAGTCAATCCCACTAGAGGCTAGCCTACTGGAGGCTAACCCTACCAGGGGCTAACCCTACTAGGGGCTAACCCTACTAGCAATCAAGGCCTACTAGCGGCTAACCCTGCTAGCGGCTAGGCCCTCATGTGGCTACACAAAACTAAACAGACAAAAAACTACACAAGAAGACCAACACTGGGAAGACACAGAACAGTACTTACACTGTACACAGGAGAAGACACAGCCTAACTAAACATGAAACAGGACAGCTCCATGAATCCATTAACACAAGGAACATAAGGAAAACTAAACTAGAGCCCTCTAGAAAAGCAAAGGTGAAACAAGATTACTAAAATATAAACTCAAAGAAACAAGAACAAACAAAAAGGAATGCCCACATGACGGTAGTTACAAATATAACAAACAAACAAACATACCATACAAACAAACAGACAAACAAATAATGCTCGACCCAGTTTCCCAGAACAAACTGCTATTTATAGAAGCTTTAATGAGCCACCTCAGTTCAGGTGAGCACTCATCACCTGACTGAGGTGCCTTCTGGGAAACTGAGTCAACCAACAAGAACTACAGACATGAACAGTGACCTCTGGTGGAGGTCCCTAACAGGTAATATGGTACAATTGTAGCCCAAAGATAGTACAGTTAAACCTTGGATTGCGAGTATAATTTGCTTATGATCCAAAGCACTCATATATCAAAAATAATTTCCCCATAAGAAATAATGGAAACTCTGATGC
The DNA here is from genome assembly GCA_030347435.1 of Clarias fuscus. Taxonomy (NCBI): domain Eukaryota; kingdom Metazoa; phylum Chordata; class Actinopteri; order Siluriformes; family Clariidae; genus Clarias; species Clarias fuscus. The sequence continues at coordinate 15,186,565 of CM059206.1, read as the reverse complement.
TTCATTAAAATTTGACATTTTAATAGAATCTTTTACTTTCAGGACACAACCATTAAATGACACCTTTATAACAACAAGCTGCTTCGGATGAAGGCGTCCGAATAAATTATCACAACATAAACCTAAGCATCACTTGGTACTAAAAACGGCATCATGTGACGCAGTCAGACGGGACCAAAGTCAAATTTTTTAATCAAACACACTATCAGTATGTTTGGTGAAAAATAATCCAACCTAACTAACAAATACACTTTGTCTGATTTTGCCTATATTTTGCCTATATTTTGGCAGGTTGTTATGGATTTCTTCTTCAGGATCCTGTGTTCTGACAAGGACAAGTACAGTATATTTAAGCCAAAAACTGTTTGTCTCTGCCAGGTGGTTCAAGCTTGTCCCTATTTTATAGAAAGAACCTTAAATGAGAACATTAAACCTTTAATGAGTACTACAGATACTATATAAATACTACAAGGCAACACCTAACTGGTTAAACAACACAGTTTTAAACAACAATTGTTAAACAAACTTTTTTTTTTGGCAACAGTCATCTCAGTTTGAAACTGAACCTTACTGAAACCCTGGTCTAAACTGAAGAACACATCCACATCCACAAACCACAAACCAAAAAATACAAATAAATTGTTCTGCATGGATGAGTGAACCAAGATTCTTTTATAAGTGTCTCCACTGGGTCTATAGGGTGTACATCATGAATAATAATAAAATAAATTTGTTCTGTTTTTTTGGTAGAATGTTTAACATTGCTTATTTTTCAAACAAATTCATCCATATCACAAATATATATTTATGTAAACATTTTTATGTAGGGTGCCAACAATTACAGAGAGCAGTATAGAGAGCTAGTCAGACCAAATTGCAGTACTGCATACAAGTCTAATTGGATGCCATTCATCTACAGTTTATTTTTTAGCAACAATAGTAATGAACTAGGGTTAGGGTTAACCCTAACCCTAACCCATGAATTTTCATTCGTACTTAATTTCAATATATTAGATAACTGACAACCAACCACATTAGATGCACAATTACAACAAAATTGTGCATCTAAAAATTTGGGACAAAATTTGATAGTTCCATTGGTGGCTCATTGGTAGGTTTCTCTATACTCTATAGTTGTAGCCAATCAGTCGTGAGTCATGCATCCAACAGCTCACTTACAATTTTGCCTAAGAACACTGCCATGAATAAAGAATGATTCAAAAACATCCTCTGAGAGCAACTCCTCCCAACCAATAAGAACAGTTTGGTTGACAAACAATGCCTTTTCCAGCATCATGGAGCATCTTGCCACAGGGCAAAAGTGATAAGTAAGTTGCTCTGGTAACAAAACATAACAATTTTGGGTTCATGGTGAGGAAAACTCCCAGACCTTAATCCCATTGAAAAATTGTGGTCAAAACCCTGCGAATTCTGACAAACTCCAAGAACTGATTATGCAAGAATAGGCTGCTACCAATCAGAATGTGGCCCATAAGTTGACTTAAAAACACTATAAATAATAGCAATAATAAATGCAAAAAAAAAAGTTTTTTGAAGTTTATGAAACGCTTGTAAATATACTTCAGTATACCATAGTAACATCTGACAAAAAGATCTAAAGACATTAAAGCAGCAAGCAGACTTTGTAAAAATTCACATTTGTTTCATTCTTTGGCCACAGCTGTATGTATGTGCTTACAAAGAGCGGCGAGTTTCCTACATCAGCCTCCTGTTACACTCTTAACGCTCAACTGCAGAGAAATGCTGTGAGCTTGCACTCGACTTCCTAACAGGCCCCGCCCCCAAATGCGTTATTGAGTTTAAGGAGTCATTTTGCTGAGTCGATTCATTTGAACAAACATTCGTGAAAAGCAAGAGAAACGGGATCATATTGATTAGGTTGATTAATATATATATAAAAAACAAAGTATTGTATAAATGTCTGCATTTTGATCATTATATTGTAATGAGAAGTTAACGCTTAGTTTTGTTTTTTGAACGTTTTGTGCTATAATTTTCTTTATTTTACACATAATTGTATGAACAAATGGAGCATATAAAAGACTGCATTTGCGAATCAAATTCAGTTTACATAGACTGTAAAACTACACTGACTCAAGTTTATAAACCAAACAACAATATAAAAAAACCCACAAACTTTTGGTCATTATAATCGTGAAGCTTTTTTTTCTTTTCAAAGAGTCGTTTAAAAGGAAACGGTTCCTCGCGAGTCTCTAATGGCAACAAGCCCCGCCCTGAATCTCATTCCCATCCTAGAAGCCACGCCTCTCCATGGAGTTACACACTGCGCACGGGATAAAAGTTTTTGGGAGCTCTTGCTCACGTTATTATCCGCAAATCTTGACAGCTCGTCTTACAGCTGATGACATTAATGACCGGAGACGGCGGGATGCGCGTGTGACGCGGACATAAACTAAAGGAAACCGTTAACTCTGGCGTTGGGCTTTTTGCTCCTGCCGCGGCTCCAGAACTACTTCTTCAACTTCAACCAGAAGTTTTGCTCTGACTGTGAAGACTGGCTGGTATGTCAGTGTGTTCCTCGCACTAACAGTACGGTTAGGTGTTTTACAGTCGCGTGTATGTGTGTGTGTTTCTGCATACTTCCCCGAACACCCGTAACTTCGTTTGACAGACGCATCTCGCGCGCGCGAGCGAGCATGGCAGCGTTTTATCTTTCTAAGAAAATAAACAGTATCTTCCATGATTTTCAGGCAAAAGCTCGTTTACGATGATGCACGACTTAGTTCCTTTGCTAATTATTATTTCAGTAATTCAAAAACGACATGTTTGTATAGTGAAAGTTGTCAGAGCATCCCTATTTCATGAATAAGTTTGTGCTTCATTTGAGATGCCTTCAGACCTTTGCTTTCCAGTGCTACCATGCACATTATGCTGTTTAACGTGCTAAACTGACCTTTAAAACGAAATGCATTGTAATGCATTAGAGAGTGGTCCTGGAGTCTTCCCCCTCTGTTGTGCACATTTAACTGTTTCACCTGCTCTAACACACCTGAGTCAACACATCATCAGCTCAGTTAAGTGGGTGTGTTAGAGCAGGTACAACAATAAAGTGTCCAAGACTTCAGGTGGTAAACTGCATTAGAGTATTAGATCAATGTTTCTATCCTATATAGAGTATATACGTGTGTGTGTGTGTGTGTTAGAGGATTTAGGGATCAGTATAGGGAAACCCTGTACTGTGGAATATGTATAGCACTGAGGCCTTAAGGGTGCACATCTGGGTCTTGTAGACTACATATGCTTTCTGATCATCATCATGCATTTCTTTTTTTAGTTTAAGTGCTCCAGGAAGAAATCTTGTTAAGCCAATAAGTGAAGGGAGTCAGAGATACTTCCCACAGCAATGCTGTGTAGATGACCCTGTGTGTATATAGGTGCAATTCTGAATGACAGTTTGCAATACCTGTAATATCCCCTGACAAAGCTATTAAATGTCACAAAGCAAAGACAAACACGATGCATGAAATATTGAGCTAAATGGATGCACATCATGCACCAGATCTTGCACAGTGCATAGTGAATTTATGCTTCTGAGCCTGATGATTTGAATCAGATTTGCAGTTTACAAAACTCATCTGTTTAGTGCTCTTATTTTAGTAGAAACTACATGACTTTATTATTTATTTCATAAGTTGTCTAATTTATATAGCAACTTATAACTGTAAATAGATTTGCTCTCAGCAAAGGATGTGTGTACAACAATAAAGTTGTGTTCAAAGTGTGTACAAATTCAAGTTTTAGTGGAATCTTTTGTTGAATGCGAATATTTGTTGAGTATTGATTCATGTATAATTAATTATGGGTGCATCACATGCATGTAAACCATGTGTCAAGGCTTGGTGAGAGGAGCTTCCATTTATGTGTGCATCATGCTTATCTGAGAGAAAGATATTATTCATAATAGTAGTGATGTCATGATGTTAGAGCCTGAAGTGGTTATATAAGATAAAACCAATCGTTGATAGACATTTGACACAGAAGGTTTTTTTTTATTACGTGTACAGCACAGATGCTGGAGAAACAGGGTTTTGTTATGAGGCATCTATGAGTCGTTTCTGATTCAAGACTGATCAGATGTTCAGTTAGTGGAGATACTCCCTCAGGGATTAGAAAGAAGTTTAGACACGCATTTCATGCTCACGCTTTGCCTCGTTACACAGCACAAAACTATGTTGCACAGTGACCTCAAAGTGTTAAACCAACTAGGCTGTGAGATTCAAGATCAATAATTTAGCACCTTAACTGTTGAGCCACCACTACCAAGTGCAGTTTACAGTATTTACATAAAAAGATATTTCAAGTGATTAAATATTAAGTATATACAAGTATCTTTATACTAGTTTATGTACTTCATATCTAATAAAACCTTATATACTTTTAAATAAGTAATGTTATAGAACAGGAAGCATTAGAGCACTTTTAAAACCACTTGAAAAGTCTGTTTTAAAATGCCCTAGTTAAATGAATGACCTAAATCGCTTTAGCAATTTAACTTGTTTGATCCATTTCAGGAAATTGAAATTAATTAATTGAAATTAATTTTATTCCAGGCACAGGGGAAACACTGAGAATACTACAATGCTGCTGCATGCTCTCACACTAGCCGATGCTTGTTTCCTCCTAAACCACTTCGCCTGTATGACTAAAGCATGTGATTGATAAAGAAACGTATGCCTTATAACCATGCTGTCAAATGATATCTGATGAGCGAGCAGAGACTGATCGTGAGATAAAAAGAAGGGGTTGTCATAGCTTGAAAAATCTACAGGTCAGTCACTCTGAGGCTTTTATATCACCTTTAACATTTCTGTCTTCGTACCAGTTCACTAACTCTGCACTGTTTTCCATGTGATTGATGATTCAAACCGAGGCCTAGAAGTGCATTCGCATGCCGTTCGTGTTGGTGCATGTGTGTGCACGCATGTGTTTTTGTGCGTGTACGTTGATGTGAAGTGACTAATAAATAGTGATCATACAGAAACGTGCATTAAGATGTTTCATGTGTGAAGGCGATCATTTGGTAAATTTTGTGTATGCTGACTCCAGTGATCTCCTTCACTGCAGATGTTTGTGTGTGTGTGTGACAGTGTTTAATTGCGTACGTGGGAGCAGTTTTCACCAGTGACCATTAAGTCCAAGTTTGCTTTTACTTAACACATAGCTCTTTCTTGCATCCAAGTCATCTTTAACCTACTTTAACATCCTGACTCATATGTGTACGTGTAAAGTCTCATAATGTACACCCAGGTTTTATAAGTGTGTTTCACTCTTGCTCGTTCTACCACTTGGTGCTATTGTGAAAAGGGTGTGGCTGATCAGTGACTGTCAGTCTTAGTCAACAGTGTGTGAACCCCATGTCTTTTATTTTCAGGAAAAGAGGTCTGCCTCTAGTTTTTTAGATGCAACCTCCGGTTCTAAAAAACTACTCCAACGTGGGAGTGCCAAAACATGCAGTTCCTTAAATGACCACTAGGCTACAAAAGTAATTCAATCCCCATAGAGAGCTATGTTTTCCCATTAAAGACAACTGTACAAGGGATGGATTTTTTAGTAACTCACAAGTTAAAATTACATTATGCCCTAAACTTATGCTTAGTTAGGGGTGTGGTCGATTTAAGTGATGTGAAACTACTAGTTGTCTGCTGTTCATCACTTTAGATAACCAGCTAGCTGGAATGATTGTAATTTAACTTAACTTAAGTAATGTTAGCATATAAATTAACGTCAAGCACCATAGCATTTTAGCTAAGCTAATGCTAAGCTAGCTAGCTTGTGGGAACTGAGGTAAGTAGGCATGTTTCAACCAACAGCCAGGCTGTTTGTTCTGCCCATGTGCCCCTTTATAGATGAACAAGGATTTAGATGGAGTCATCTCATACCAAGATGGCGATAACCAGAGCTCACGCAGTTGAGCTTTAAAACCCTTCTTCAGGAAGCCTGTGGGTGACATCAATGACGGTTTGTCCATTCTTGTACAGTCTGTAGGTTTGGAGTTGTGTGTCAGTATCAACGATGGAGGTGTGTGTCGGTCTCAGTGATGGAGGTGTGTGTCAGTATGAGCGATGGAGGTGTGTGGAGGTCTCAGTAATAGAGGTGTGTGTCAGTTTCAGCGATGGTAATGTGTGTAGGTCTCAGTGATGGAGGTGTGTGTAAGTTTCGATGGAGGTGTGTGTAAGTTTCAGCGATCGTGGCTTGTGTCAGTCTCAGTTATGGAGGTATGTGTCAGTTTCTGTGTTGGAGGTGTGGCCTCTGTGTATGTGACATGTTTCTTAAATCAGGCCTAAAAACACCTATTTATTAGGACTTACAGTTAGTTGATATTCAGCCTGTTTTTAAAAAAATATGTAAACACTTTAGCGATTATATCCCAATGAAAAGGGGTTTGTAAATAACCTTATTATTATTATTATTATTATTATTATTATTATTATTATTATTATTATGTTAATTATTAATAAATTTTAGGATGATGTCTTTTACTCTGGTGGTGTAGTGGACCCTGCACCTCCAGGGTCCAGGTTCGATTCCCGCCTAGGCTCGATTCCCATCCCTGTGTGTATGGAGTTTGCATGTTCTCCCTGTGCTTGGTGGGTTTCCTCCGGGTACTCTGGTTTCCTCCCACAGTCCAAAGACCTGCAGGTTAGGCTAATTGGCGTTCCCAAATTGCCCGTAGTGTGTGAATTAAAAAAAAAAATGCTGAGATAGACTGAACTGTGTATTGTGGAGAAGCCATGGTCAGTGAAACAAGGCTTTAGCCTTTGGTCGTTCCTTATCTTGGACCCAGCACCTTATCAACATTCCTTCTGTACACATCTGGAGGGCCATTACGCAAACTTGACTTAATACATGACATACCTTGACACGAGTACCAGAATCTGCATGTTGGCCAAAAAAAAATCTGTGGTATGTTTCGGCTGCTCCTATTAACGGGTCACCACAGCGGACCATGCAATTCGCACACAACTTGGCACAGGTTTTACGCCAGATGACCTTCCTGACGCAACCTTCTCGTTTTATCCAGGCCTGGGACCGGCACTGCATCAGTTGGCTGAGGTTCGGGCATTGGCTGGGAACTGAACCCGGGCCTTCCACATGGCAGGCGAGAAACCAATCACTAAGCCGCCAGTGCCTGCTTCTAATGTGCCCGCTTCTAAGAGTACATTTTTAGCAACCCTAGAGTGAGGCAAAACAAGTTGTTAATAGACATTTGATATAAGTAGTACATTACCAGTCAAGGATTTGGACACAAGTTTGAATTTATTTTCTACATTCTACAACAATTATATATATTATATATTAATATAACTATGAAATAACACATATGACATTAGGTACTTAAACAACAACAAGAACAACAACACTGTGTTGTTATTTTAAGACCTGAAGGTCAGCTGTTCTGGAATGATTCTTGCAAGAACAGTATTGTCAGTTTGCAAAACCCATCAAGTGCCATGATGAAACTGGCTCTCAAGACCTTCCCAAGAAAGCAAGACCAAAACTTACCTCTGCTGCAGAGGAGAAGTTAATTGTTATTAGTTATGGCAGCGTCATAATCAGCAGACATATCTTAATATCAGTTGTTCAACGGAGATTATTGCATTTTTTTTTTTTTTTTTTTACAATGTAGAAAAAATGTAATTAAAAAAAGACCATGGAATCAGAAGGTGTATCCAAACCGTATTTGACCGGTAGTGTGTATTGCTTATAGTCTGATTCATCATTAATTTTGCTGCCTGATCTGGTTATGCGCAAAACCATATGGCAGCCTCCAGTCCTCCTACACCACAATACAGAACAGAGTAACTCGTAGCTACTTATTATGTTCAGTCTGGGTTCACTAATGAGTTTCCCAGCCTGTGGCTCATTGTGTGTGTGTGTGAGAGAGAGAGAGAGAGAGGAGAGAGTCAGGCAATTAAAAACTTTTGCTACAAATAGTCACAGGTTAGATCACTCGTGTTAAAGATATTCGTTTAAAGATATCAGAATTCACTTTTTTTTTGGTAAATGTTTTAGTGCACAGGTTTTGCTGACAATAGCCACTTTTGACCTGGAGCTGCTGTCTGATCTCAGGCTTCCTCTGATTGTGAATTAAAGGTGTCGCACTCTCTATAGGCTTTGATAATACGCACACAGAATGCAAGATGAAAAACCTCACTCTGCATGTGAGCTGAGAGTGTGTGTCGTATATATGTGTGTGTGTGTGTGTGTGTGTGTGTGTGTGTGTGTGGGTGGGTGGGTGGGTGGGTGATTCTGAGGCACAAATCAAACGCGCAGCTTGCTGACCCGGGCCAAGGTGCTAGAGGTGCGGTATTTGTTGAGATCCTCTAAAACGACTTCCCTGCTTCAGCAGCTGCTGCTGTGTATCAATGCCCCTTTGTTACTACAGCTGTTTGCTGAGAAAGAGGGATGAGTGTACCTTGAGTGGCCCTTCTCACCAGAGAGAGATAGAGAGAGAACACAACAAAAGGACACAACATAAAAAGGACGAAAGAGAAGAAGATTGCAGCACGTTTTTAATTCCACCACTACAAGGCTGTATTTTATTAATCGTGGTTCGGGCCTGATTGATCTGAGGCATGACGTCTGCACACTTGGCCATTTATTATAAGGGTGAGTTAAACGCTGACCTCAAATATTTTTCTTAGCATTATCATCATTATTTTTATTCTTCTCTTTATATGTCTCTTTCTGAGACAACATTATGACACGGCTTGCACATGTGAAGTAATATGAGAAGCCATTTTGATGCTATCAAGTGCCGTTCTTTGATTTATCAGTCTGCTGTTTTAACAGATAACGAACAAACAAAACACTAGTTGCAGATACACATTTGCCTCCTCCATTTGAAATAGGGACCGAGGTATCATTCAACTAGTTATTACATGCAACATTCAATAAGCTATTAACCCATGAAATGAGAAACCACAGTGAGTGGTTTCTCATTTCTTGAACAACCATGTCAGGAGACATTCAGAAGTTTTTCAGAAGGGTCAACATACTGTACTGTCTTGAAGCAAGCAAAGAAAACAACTCAGCAAATTATTGCAACTGGGTTAAGAAATGTGCAACACATCATGAAAACCTGGAAGGATAGTGCAGAACCATCAACTTCGTAGCAGAAATGTGACCGGAATTAAATCATGAACGAGTGTGGTCAGAGATCCCTTAAGTGCTTGGTGAAACTGGAATGCAAACAAAAATAGACATTAGAAATCACAGTTATCTTTAATTGCTTACAGGATTGGGACAGATGTGTGATCATAGGAAAACCACTTGTTAGTGAGACTAATAAGAAAAAAAGACTTCAGTTTCCTAGTGAGCACAAACATTGGACTTTGGAGAAATGCAAAAAGGTCATGTGATCAAATGAGTGCAGATTGAGCCTATTTCAGAGCAAAGGGTGTGTCAGGGGAGGAAAGGAAGCGCATTAAGTGATGCACCCATCATGCATAGTGCCTACTGTAAAAGCATCTGGAGGCAGGGTTATGATCTGGGGTTGCTTCACTTGGTCAGGTCTAGACTCAGCAATGTTATGACGACCTGAATAAGGTTGGTGATACAAGGCCATGGTGACCAAGCATTGCAATCAAAGCTAAAGGTGTCCATCAAAATATTACTGTGTGCAGCGCTTCTTTTGGCCAGGCAGTGTATTAGCCTGTTAAACCTATAACACTGACCAATACAGTTTAATGTTTTGGAGTTCCCTGGTTAGCTTGTAGATAACAAAAGAGGACCATGGTTGAACAGGATGTAATCCCAGGAGTTCCCACTCCCAAGGTTCGTCGAATGCAGCGTTGTGAACACAAAGACCCTCAGACCTCATTATTAAAAGGAAATAATGTTTTTCTGGGTTATGCTTGTTCACATGTTTCCACGCATGCACCTCCTGCTGTTTTGTGCTGTTCTGCAGGTGATGCTGTTTAAATTGTAATGACTACAGGAAGGGCATTGTCTTAATAACATCAGCATAAATCTTGTTAATGCGGAAGTACACAAACAAATGTGAGAAAGAGGAAGAATTGTAAAAATGTTACAGGTGGTATCATTTGGTATCACTTACAGTTGGTATCAGCAAATTGGTGTAGGTAAGTTTCTTTGTAACGTCATCACAAACAGCCTTTTTTGCATAGTGTGCCGATAGTGTGTCTGTGCAACTCACTTTCTTCTCAACGAACAAAACGATACATTCTAAATTTACAAGGTGTTGAGTGCATTGCTTCTGTCACCATTGTTTTGGTGATGACGATTTCAGATTGGTTGAGTCCAAATCCCTGCTACTCACTGGCAGCGGAAACCTGTCGTGTAGTCCCGATTTGCTTTGGAAACATTTGATTTCCAGATGTTTCTGCCAAACGCGGTTTCACGTTTATCACCCCTGTAAACGCACTTCTTCATACACACTCATTCCATAGAGCTGAAGACAAAATGGAAATTCCTGAAGGGTTTTCTCCTTGAAAGGCCTTAAAGTTGTGCTGTGTATTTTAGTTAAAAGCTGGACACTCTCTTTGCTTGAACACAATGTCAGCAAGACTGAGTGAGTGTTGTAGGCGGGACGCTGAGCAGACGCACAGCGGACGTTCCTGTTTATGCCATCGACCTCAAAGTCCTGCAACACCCATTGCGTTCATTTGATTGGCTGGATTTTTTTCTTGACAGAGTAGGAGTTCTTGTCATGAGCAGAGTTTCAGAGGAATTTGGCTTCAACATAGCAGGGGCTCTGTCTGTCCATGCATATGCATTCATTTTGTTGTGTTCTGTTTTTCTTGAGATGTTACTCCATGGTGATTGGTCCAGGGAGACAGTGCATGCAGTCATGGTTTAAAATAACACACAACATGATACATTTGCAGGCAGTGGACTCTTACTTTTGGACTTGAATGGGATAGAAGTGTGTGAAGTGTAATGGATGATATAGGGTTGTGTGCTGCTGTGTTGTGTTTAGCTTATGCTGGATGGATCATGACCTCCTCACTCTATCCTAGGGGTCAGTTGGGGTTCTGCCAATTAGCTCTGGCCACCTGTTAATCCTCTTAGCCTGGACACCCCCCCGGTTGCTCTTCAGTCGGGTGTCAATTTCATCTATTTTCTCCATCTTGCTCGATATCACAGGACCCAAGAGGGAGAATGAGAGATGGATGATGAGTGTGTGTGTGTGTGTGTGTGTGTGTGTGTAAGCACAAGGGAAAGGGAGGGAGAAGAAATAAGGGAGAAAATAAAGCTGGTGTAAGAGTGAAGTTCTTTAGCAAAAGTTGACTTTTGCGTTCTGCTTAATAGGCATGTCAGGATTTCCCCACATCCTTTCATTACCTTGAGCTGCACTTGCTCTCATCCCTTTGTGACCTGTACTAGCTCTCGTCCCTCGTGTTTAATGTGAATTTTTGAAAATGTACACAAACTTTAAGGAGCGTCTAAGGTGTAAAGCAGCCAGATACGCCAACCAGCCATAACATTAAAACCACCTGCCTAATATTATTTATGTTCCCTTGTGCTGCCAATACAGGTCTGAGCTATTGAGACATGAACTCGACAAGACCTCTGAAGGTGTGCTGTGGTATCTGTTATTAAGATGTTAACCACAGAACCTGTAATGGCGATCTATGTTTTCCTGTTCTTCGCCATTTCCATAAGGACTGGCACAAGGATTTGACGCGTAAAACCACAAAACTTGTAGTGTACCAGTTTAATCTTCGTTTGTCTGGATACAAGACACTCAACAAATTAAACTTAAGAACTATTTACACCTTTTCAAGCTTCAAATTAAACATGGTTTCAAAGAACGGTCAAAAGACTGTCTAACACCGAGTCCTTCCTTCTTCTAATAAATCAAACACTAAAGGGTTGCTACCGTAAACATATGAAATTGACCTATGACCTTTACATAAGCCAATAGTCACAAATATGCAAAAGGTTACATTTACATCTACGTAATAATGAAGTTAAATAATATGGAGATTTATTAAAAATGTACTTTATGGCTCTAACAGAACCTTTAAGTCCTGTAAATTGAGAGGTGGGGCCTTCATGGATCAGATTTGTTTTTTCAGCACATCCCACATAGGCTCGATTGGATTGAGATCAGAGGAATGTGGAGGCCAAGTCAACACCTTGAACTCTTGAACTCGGTCATATTCTTCAAACTGTTACTGACAGGGACCATCATCCTACTGACAGAGGCCACTGCGATTAGGAAATACCGTTGCCATGATGGTGTGTCCTTGGTCTGTAGGTGGTACGTGTGAAGTATCATTCGCATAAAGGCCAGCACTCAAGGTTTCCTAGCAGAACATTGCCCCGAGCATCACATTGCTTCCAACTTGCCATAGTGCATTTAAGTGCTGTCTCTTTCCCAGGGAAGCGACACACATGCACGCTGCAGTTGACATAATGCAGAAGTAAAATATTGACGAGACCAGGCCGCCTTTGCACCACGGTTTAGTGCTCATTGTACACACTTTCAGTCGTGGACAGGGTTCAGTTCGGGCATACTAATCATCCTGTGGCTATTTAGCGCCATACACACCGAGGTACAATTCACTGTGGACAGCTTTCTATCATTGTGGGCATAATTTCTTTTTTTATAGAAATTTATGTTACAGGAGCTTTTCCTGCACCCCATCTCAGGAGACTTAGGGCTCGAGGCGGGTCAGATAGATAAATAGATAGATAGATGATATACTTTATTGATCCCGTGAGGGAAATTATTGAAACACATATCGTATTTTGGGTACACCCTGGAAGGGATGCCAATCCAACGCAGGGCACACACATACACACACTCAAATGCTCATTCACACTCTATGGGCATGTCACTGAACTGTGGGAGAAAACCGAAGTACTTGGAGGAAACCCGCCAAACACAGAGAATACATGCAAACTCCATGCACACCGACTTGAGGCGGGAATCAAACCCAGACCCTGGAGGTGCAATGCGACAATACTAACCACTAAGCCACTACGCTGCCTTCTTTAATTTAATTTAATTTTATTTTATTCAGTTACATTGAGGTGCTCTATTGGGTTATTATGTATTTCTTAAGCTTGAGTTACAAAATAAATAAATATTAAAGAAAAGTAAGAAATTGTATGCTTTATTAATAGAAAAACTTTATAACAAAATATTAATAAAGAAAGCGGTATTACTAACTGGTTTACTGTTTGTGATTTTTCAGGTGGTGTTCCTGTGTGGAGTGCACTGAAGAGAAACTTCACCTCGCCTACTTGTGGAAATCTCTTGCGTTCAACTTCCCCTGCATGATGGGACACACACAACTGGTTGTCGTCTTGCTGCTTGCCCTCAGCAGCAAGGTTTCTGCAGGTAGGAACTGTTTTCTTCATCACTCCTCTCTTCCTTCTCTCAGCACTCCTAACCACAAACCAGCAAACCTGCTGCAATATGGCACAAAGACCCTTTATCATCCCGCTTTTCCTTAGATTGATTGGTAATTTATTACCAGTAGCACAGAGGGCTTTTGCGGCCTGCTTCTATCTCATGGCTCATAAAGACAGACATAAAGGTGCTCCTTCAGTCTTGGAGATTGCTGCTGTGTTGAAAAGTTAAGGGTGGCTAATGTGTGCGCTTCTGTTTAAGGCCATAGCTAAAAATGGCAGGTGGGATTTTAGTACTGCACTGAAGCCACCGCAACAGCTAGAACACCTCCATGAAACCACCGAGCTGGGTCTACATAAAAATAAGTCAGTTGCTGAGGTCTTAACCTAAGACATTATGTGCGTGTGTATGAGTGAGTGAGTGTGAAGGGTGTGTTCTCAGTGATTCCTATTTCTGGATCTCATGTCGAAGTCAGGCGGTGTTGCTTGTTTTGTCAGGTCCTTACAAATTGCCTTGCGTTTGGAATTTCCCCACTCCCTCCTATCATCAAATCAGAGAGACTGTGGTGATGTGCATTAAAAAAGTGATGACAAGCCCAAATCCTAACGCTAAATCTATCGGAATATCCTGTTTGTGCACTTTCCTTTTTTTTCACAACCCAGTGCAAATTGGATCACCTGGCCATTCATATCAGAAGGAAAAAAACAGAGTAAACAAGTATACAATACTGTTTGTCAAGTCCTGGTTGTTGGCTTGATCGTGGCTTTTTTTCTTCTTTTTTGTTTTTTTCTTTTAAGTGTTCACAAGTGTATCATGTTTACAATGCTAGCACACTAGCAGGTAGTAACTATCCTGGAAAGAGTTGGCTCTGGAAGTGTTTCTGAAATGGAAAAGCAGGCACACAATGTCTCCTTGGTCTGAACAGCCCATGGGTTAAGTACAGTCTCCTGCTGTGACCTGCTCTTTAAAACAATGAGCTCACTGAGGAGCCTCTTCCTTCACATCCTTCATGCCAGCATTGTAGCATTCCTCTATAGCTCCAACATGCAGGAAATGCAGTCATCTACACCAAATCATCAGCTTGCAGATTTTCGTTTTGGATAATAGACTTTCTGAACATTCAAGAATTAAAAACTTTCAACTTTTTTACCATGCATTAACTCTGCAAATTTATTATTCACAGTGACATAGTGGTCAACACTGTCGCCTTCTATCTCCAGTGCCTGAGAACTTGCATGTTCTCTTCGTGTTTGGTGGGTTTCCTCTGGGTACTTCGGTTTCCTCTCACAGTCCAAAGACTCTCAGATTAGGCTAATTGGCGTTCCCAAATTGCCCGTACTGTGTGAATGCGCGTATGAATGTTGACCAAAGGTCTTACCGCTGTTGATGGAAAATGATTAATAATAATAATCTTTATGTTTTGTTGTGTGAAAGTCTTCATGTATCATCATGTTTTTGCCATCATGCCCCACGCTGTTTTAACTGCGATCTGTAAGGTCCTGATTAGTCCAAGAGCAGCCTGGATTTATACAGTTTGAATGGTGTGGACAGCTGGAAATCACCAACAAGGGTTTCACCATTGCGAAAGATCTATTTGCTTGTTTCCAACAAGATAAGAATCCCTATTCTCTTTGCTTTTGGTAATCTAAAACCTGCCCATAATCTAATCTGCTGCATCAGCATTTTGTGATTCATTCGACATGGACTGCCGAGACAATCACATTTCACTTGTTCTTGCACTTTCCTTAATATAGTTCATTCTGTTCTGCGTAAATAGATCTGGTCAGCCTTCACGAGTGGTTTCACATATGTTTTATAATTGGCACATTGAACGGAAATGTAATTTATATCTGTGTTCTCCATATTTTCAAAAAATAGATTCGTACCGTGCACAGCAGCAGCAACAATCGTGTGTCCTCTGTTCGTGACTTTCAAGAACTCGAGCAAGAGAATTATGGATGGCAGGTATATTGTAGGACCAAGTTTGGGAAACTAAGAAGAACCATGAATCAAGACAGTCTTCATTTAGACGCTGACAGCACAGTCTTACTCGCCTACAACGTGGAATGCCCCAACTGTGACTCACCTAGTGGCTTGCTCAAATCTGCTGCCAGATGTTCTTAACGCTTTACACTTTCTTCTAATGCTTTACACTGTCACTGCAATCATAAATCGCGTAAAAATCAGAGTGCTCCATGCTGTTTTTTTTTTATCCAGTTCCCCACAAAGTTAGACTTCAACCAGTAAGCAAGTTTACATGATTATTTCTGGGCCCATTTAACATACATTTATTAAATTGATATCAGCAGTTACTGTGGATTTAAAAATGACACAGTAATAATTCTCTCGTAAGTAGAGTGGTTTAGAGCTTTCGGAATGATCTTACACTGGAAGCAAGAAACGAAAGTGAGTAAATATGCAAAGTGTGTGGTTTTTACCTTTTTCTCACCAACTCGTGCTGTTTCTCATCCTCTCTCCATGCATGCACGGATGCATGCACACACACACACACACACACACACACACACTCTCTCCTTCTGTCTCACTGTCTTTCTCTCTTACCCTGCCTTCTAAGAGCATTTGTACCCCTCGTGTTAATAGTGTTCGTAGCTGCATTATGACACCAAAGTGCTCAGGTTTAAGTGCTGAAATGGAGACTTCACTGGTAGTCGAGCCAGGTGTTGGTCTGTGCCAATTGCCAATAACATCTCGGGCTGTTGAACGCAGAGCAGCCTGGTCTCTTATGCCTCTTCCTTCACTGTCATCACTCCATCTATTTTACCCTCCCCCTATGCCAGTAGATGGTAATTTGACATGGAGGTATACGAATCCTCGGACTTCATCCAGCTTGATTTGCCAGTGCGTTTGGATGTGACAGAGAAAGAACTTAGATGAACTTACAGTAGATAATGAAAGAACTTAGATAATGACTGGTGCACTCATTTACATAAAGAAAGACCTACATTAAGGTCTTTCTTTGCTTGCACTCTGTGTTTTCAGGGTGAATTCAGCTAAAGAGATACAGCACCTGCTAAAAATGACTTCTTACTGTAATGGCAGGGCAGCTGGCATCTATACACATCTATCTCCAGGGTGGGGAGTATCCAAAAATATAAACGGACCAAAAAAAATTAAATAAAAAAATAAGTAACAACAAAAACAACAGTCAGCTGTTATTTTAAGATGTGATGGTCAGCTGTTTTGAAATAGTCCTTGCAAGAACAGTCTTGTCAAGTCCGTTTGCAAAACCCATCAAGCACCATGATGAAACTGGCTCTCATGAAGACCTTCCCAGGAAAGCAAGACCAAAACGTACCTTTGCTGCAGATCAGAAGTTCATTTAGAGTTACCATCCTCAAAAATCACCAATTTACAGCACCTCTGATTAGAGCCGTTATGAAGGCTTTACAGAGCAGATACATCTCAATATCTACTGGTCAAAGGAGATTATTGCATATTTTGGATTTTAGATGGAAATAAAAATAAGGAAAGACCATGGAGTTAGGAGGTGTGTCCAAACTTTTGACTGATTTGAATATATGTGATGTTCTGACACTGTGATCAGTAAAGTGAATGGATGTCAGGATGATGAAGCTCTTTATGCTAGGCTACTGAATTAAAGAACGAAGACAAACCATCACAGAATGAACTGATCTTTCCATAGGAACGGTGTCAAAGGGTTAATTTGTTTTGATTATTAGTATGAAGCAAGGGTTTATCTGGCCGGGAAAAGAGTGTGTTGTCGAGACAACAGACCCCAAACACTGAGCAAATCCAGCCGTTGTTGCGAAAGCGAGCTGTGTTTGTTTAGTCTGGCAGTCTGAAAAACGACAAATTTAACAACATTGCGCTTTTATGTTGCATTTAAAAATCCCCTCCAGCTTTCCATTTTAGCCTACCTGCCAGATTGTACAAAAAATGTGTGTATTGTATGAAATCTGGTTCATGGTAATGAAGTACAAATGCTTTGTGTGTGTGTGTGTGTGTGTGTGTGTGTGTGTGTGTGTGTGTGTGTGTGTGTGTGTATATAGAGTATTGCGCAACCAGTAATGTGAGCCAGGGCACTGGAGTAGAGGGGAGACGGTCCAAACCACTATATTACACACACACACACACACACACACACACACACACACACACACACACACACGCACACTCACGCACACACTCACGCACACACTCACGCACACACACACGCGCACACACACACGCACACACACACACACACACAGCAAGAGACAGAGGATATAGAGAAATGTTGCAGGACAGAAAGCAAGGGGGACAAAAAGGGAGAGGAAGTACAGAGCGAAAGATAGGGAACGCATGAGCGAGACTGGAGCAAAAAGGTGGAGAAAGATATTTCGAGTGACTGAGAGAAGCACAGATGGGATAGAGAGCTTCAATGGGGACAGAGACAGGAAAAGTCTGTAAAAGAAAAAGCAGGAGATTAAGAAATAAATATGAAAAGGATAGAGAGACAGAAAAGAACAATGAGCAAGGGAGAGAGAAAAGGAGGGGAGAGTAGTGAAGCACAGTGAGACTGTGAATGTGACATGAGGAAAAAGAGAAGGAGGAGAAAGCATTCCCTACTTTCTAAAGCAGATGTTGCCAGTTGTTCATTAACCACACTCCGCTGCTGCGAGGCACGTTGGGATGTTTACATAGCAACCGATCCACACTGCTGTAGTTACAACTGACTACCATATACACCGCGACTGACAGTCTTAACACGTCTGTCAGAAGGATTCTCTCTCTCTGTCTCGCTCTGTCTTGCACACACACAGACACGCACACAAAAGTTTATTGTAAGCCTGCAAACACAGAAATCTCTTATTATCCATCAGACTTATCGGTCATTCTCTGTCTCCTTCTCTCCCTCTCTCTCTCTCCTCTGTCTCTTTTTGCTCATAAGCGTGCGTATGGTTATCATGCGCCAAGACCCTAATCGAACACAGCTGGTCTGATCCTGCTCTTTCCATTTTGTCTTTCACTTGGTTTAGAGAAATAAGGAAAAGAATAACACAGTCTGCGAGTGTTGAGGTCTGGTGAGCGTGCAGTCTTTGCGAAACACAGATTATAGAGTTAGCATTTACATGACTATGAGTAACAGAGGTATTTCAGACCCCCTGTGTTCCCTCCAGTTTGCCTGAATGCCACTTGCTTTCTTCCTGTGCGTAAAGAAAGATGGTTATTCTTGTCTTTGTTTTTCTATTGCATTAGCTTATAATTCATATCCTTATCACATTGTCTCTTTTCTGGTTTTGGCTTTCATTTAGATGTGACAGAGAGAGCGAGATAGAGAGTGAGATAGAGAATATGTCCCTTGGGCTAATTGCGATACAGGTGTGATTTAATACACGCGATTGAGCTTCTCCAGGTTGTGACTCCTTTGAGAGTCTATAATCCTCTCCTACTTGTCTTCTCTCTGCCCCACAAGCCGCAAGATAGAGTTCCAGCTCATGGATGGAAAGACTTGCAGAAAATGTGTTCTGACTTTCCCGAAAGGGGAGTGAGTGCTGCGATATTGTGCAATAAATAACTGCAATCACTTTTATAGCGTATTGCTCAGTCTTTCATGTACACACATGAATCTGTTTGTCATGCTGTAGTTTTTTGTAGGTTTTTATTAGGATAGAGGATTTCTCCTTCCCAGGTGATGAGATGTGCATCATGATGGAAGAAAGACACAGCTGTTAATTCAATATTATATGTTATATAAATAATATTATATTGAATGATATTATACAATATAATAATATTATATAGAGTTTGGAGGTTGTTCAGTGCAGTACAAAGGAATTTAATCAGAGAGTGACACCTCCTTTATTGACACTGACAGCCATAGAAGCTGAGCCTTGTTTAAGGCTACTGAAAGGCCCCTTGCTAGATTTTTTTGCTTCATGCCCCAGGCCTCTAGGCTTCTCCTCAAAATCTTTTGTGTTGAACGAGAAGGAGGCCTGACTTTTAAGTGGCCTCTGACATGAGGTGAATGCCACCCTTAAAAGTCAATATAGAGTGTTCACAATGAGCTCTTTTGGCTTTTTGGAGTTCCTACTATACTAGCCTCCTACAGAGTGCTTGTTTCACATTCCCTTTTCTGTGTCTCTTTCACTGACAGTCTTTTTGAGTTTTTCTGACTGACACAGGAACACTTTCTGCCTTCATGTCTATCTGGTGAATGTGGGAACATTTAAAAGGCCTAACTTTACTTTGTTCTTCCCTTCAAAGTTGTCTTTTAGATTTTTTCCCCTACACACCCCACCCACACCCACACACACACACACACACACACACTAACATCCAGTCACCATGTTCACAATTTTTGCTAAGAATTGCTAAGAATTCACAAATCATGAAGAGTTCAGACGTTAAAATCACGGATTACCTGGGTGTGTCAGGGTGACCTATAGTGGTCCCATCTTTCAATTGAATTGAATTGAATTTTATTTGTACAGCGTTTTTAACAATTGTCATTGTCGCAAAGCAGGTTTACACAATCATTAGAACATTATGGAAATTTGTATGAAATGTGAAAAATATGTACAGTGGAACCTTGGATTACGAGCATAATTCGTTCTGGAAGTGGGCTTGTGTTCCAAAACACTCGTCAACCAAATCATCATTTCCCATAAGAAATAATGAAAACTCAAATTATTCGTTCCACAGCCCCAAAAAATAAATACATAAAAATAATTAATACAGTCTATAAAATGAAAATAAAACAAATTAATCTGCACTTTACCTTTAAAAAAAAAGTACAAATAAATCCTGACAGATAAGTGTTTCCGTGTGTGTGTGTGTGTGTGTGTGTGTGTGTGTGTGTGTGTGTGTGGAATTAGCCCCTTCCCTCACCTCGTTTTACACAGTAACACTCCTCCTCCCTCTCCCCACCTCGCTTTTTAAGTTTTACAACAAACACACACACACACACACACACACACACACAACGGAAACACCGTTTTAACAGGAAAAAAAGAAATCTCTTTGAGACTGGCATCAGCGCATATTAACAGAATCACTTTTTAAGTTTCACAACAAATGCATAAACACAACGGGGTGGGGGTGGGGGGGCCTGGAGGTGGGGGGATAGGGGTGAAAATGTGAGAGAGTGACGCTCGGTGTCAAAATAAGAGTCGCATGCGTCATACATGATACTCGGCGCTCGTAAACTAATACTTGCTCGGTTTCCGATTAAAAATTTCTTTAAAATCTTTGCTCAGTTTGCGGAACACTCGTAAACCACGTTAATCGCAATCCGAGGTTCCAATGTATGTCAATATAACAGTTGATGCCTTTAAGTTATTATGAAGTCCAGTTTGTTATCGAAGACTCAGGTAGACTTTATGAAATTCCAGTCCTGAACTAATGAGTTATTGCAGTCGCTTTCTGGTATGGGCTATGATTTAAAAAATTCATGGCAGAACTACAGGTTTTAATGACCCCTGTGACCATTTGTGAGCATCCGTAATCAATCGTAGGCAGCCATTCTTTGCCGTTCTTTGGCTCACTTCACTGGTAGCCAGTCACTTTTTACTGTAGCAATTTAGTTGCTGTTATTCCAATCGCTCAGTGATCAATGAGCAGAGCCTCTGTGCTTGTCAGTCTTAGTGAAGGAGGCGTGGCCTCTGTGCTTGTCAGTCTTAATGAAGGAGGTGTGGCCGCTGTTTTTGTCAGTCTTAGTGAAGGAGGCGTGGCCTCTGTGCTTGTCAGTCTCTGACAATGAGGTGTGGCTGCTGTTTCTGTCAGTCTTAGTGAAGGAGGCGTGGCCTCTGTGCTTGTCAGTCTCTGACAAGGAGGCGTGGCCTCTGTGCTTGTCAGTCTCTGACAAGGAGGTGTGGCCG
Source organism: Clarias fuscus (assembly GCA_030347435.1). Lineage (NCBI taxonomy): Eukaryota > Metazoa > Chordata > Actinopteri > Siluriformes > Clariidae > Clarias > Clarias fuscus. The sequence goes on along the minus strand of CM059206.1, from coordinate 15,165,355 downwards.
CAGTTTCTGTCAGTCTTAGTGAAGGAGGCGTGGCCTCTGTGCTTGTCAGTCTCTGTGCTTATAAGTCCGACGGAATAGGGTGTGTTTTCTGTCCTTGTCAATTTTAGTGAATGATCCGCGTACTTACTTCTCTCTCACTATCTGCCAGTGTGCTCTAAGTTCCCTGGAATGCTCAGTGTTTCTCTTCAGACAGAATGGTGTGACTCTTTCCACTCTCACAAGCATGACATCGTTGTTTATGTGCTGAGAGCGGTTGCAGCAGAGTAGAAGGAAGGACAGCCACAGGCTTCAAGTTTTTTCATCCTAACACTGGACTCTTTTGCTCTGTTTTTACGACGAGCGCTGTTGTTAATGTATTAACTGTGCACTGTGCACGTGTTCTCATGTTGTGTATGATAGTTAAACACACTCACAAGCTGGTTTACTGCTTCTTGTCCTTAAGGGGGCCTGTTGTTTGGAGAAGAAGATTTGTTGTTTCATTAGTCAGATTACTTTCAAGTAATTATTTCTATTACATGTTGCTGATTAAATGGTATTTAAGGTTAGTGCTGTGATTACATTGCAATGTGATTAAACACTCTCAGGAACATTGAGGTATTTACAGGATAAAGTATTTGGTTAGTGTTAGACACATCCCTATGACATAAAGTAATGGATGCCTACCAGCCATTACTTTATTTGTGAAGGAAAGTAGTAATCTATGTAATAAATGGGGATAATATCTGTAATATTTGCAAGTAACATTTGTAATAATTGTAGACCTAGTACACCTGTAGAGGTAGCTGTTGAGGGACCTTCCTCTGAAAACATCTGTACCACATTTATTGTGTCTATAAATAGTGGAATGTGTGGTTAGAGCTCTATGTAACTGAGAAAAACCTGAAAAGCTACTAGGAAGGAGTTGTACACGTGTGCCACTGACGAGCTCTCTTCCTCTCCATAGAGTAGAAGAGATGGATGCTATGTAATCTGTCCATCATGTTCATCACGGGCTTTGATTGTGCATTTGAATAGTTGGATGACAGAATAGCACGTTCCCTGTAGGAAGTGGTAATGATGGCGACAGGACAGATGTATCCCTTTTCAAATCAGATACTTGTTGTTGTGTTTAGCTCCGCGTCAGGCTGTGAAGTTGGTCATCCACGTGCATATGCTCGTCCAAGCGCAGCAGCTGTCTGCCCATGTGCAGAGAGACTCCTCTTCCTTCCTTCCCTTATTTCTTTCTCCTATGGGAAAGACCATGTCATCCCTCACTTCAAATACCACTGATTTATATCTACTGTAAGCACTGAAGATGGAGGGGCAAGGGAAAGAGAAAGAGCCAAAAAAACTGCAAAGAATGTGAGCAGATGGGAGAGACTGTACTTGATCTAAATTATACGTAATATATTGTATCTTACACTGTCTGCTATCAGACCTGAGATTTTGCATAGTAGTAACATCTTAAGTCAAACACAAGTTTCATTTTAAGAGGAAATGATAAATTATGTTGTTTTAATTTGACAGATTGTGTTGGTTTAAATTGCACCCCAGTATAAACACACCAGGATGAAAAGTATTACAACCGTGCAACAGAATAACTATTGTCTATAGAACATCTGGGCGTGATTTAAAGTGTTCCAGAGTACTGTACAGTATATAGGCTCTCAAGCAAATGATATTCACAATCAAGCGTTATATTCTTAGGTGAAGTCCTGCTGCAGTGCAAGAATATCTAAAATGAGGAACCAATAAAAACAGAGTGGTCTAAGTTGGTCAGGTAAAGTTGACGTTGTTTATTGATTTACATCATCAACTTCTCCATTATGTTCAGGAAAATGTTCCATCTTAAAGCATTCAACTCAGCACCAACAGGTTATAGCTGTGCTACTAGATAGCGTTAACTTATACATATAAGGTGGCAACTAAACCTTATTTAAAACTGTTTGGAACAGGTACATTGGTAACAGCAATAAAATATATAGTATGTGTGACAGGTCCAGCAATAAACGTGCATGTGCACACATGTCTATCATACAGTAGGTGAGCTCTGATACTAACAAATAGCACTATGGATTATACTTTAAAATATAGAATATATGAAATAATAATAAAATATAGAAAAGTCACACATCCAGAGGACACATAAAACATAAATTACTAAACCACCAAACAATTAAAAATGTACTTTTACGAACCCAGAACAGAAACACATTAATTTTATCAAACAACCAACAGCATTAAAACCAATAAGTTAACCATTGCTGTTTTCTTGGAAACAAAACTTTCTTTCTGAACAAAGAGGGAAATAACATGATAATACAGGTGATCCATGGCTTTAATAAATCCAACAGCATTTCATTTTACAACAGTCTCTAGTTTAATAAAAATAAAATAAAATAAAATAAAAAAAATTCCAAAGATTTCTCTCCTTCAGCCTTCCGTCTCACATCCAACACAGCTCACTAACTGTAACATCATGATAACTCTGGTAACAATTTCTGATGTGAGCTTAAGGAAAACAATACTCCCACCAATGATACCACAGAATCCAATTAGCTTAATTCATGCCATCATTCAGTTACTGTACATGTCAGGAGCTGTATACTGTAGATTTACATTCGGTGGGTTTAAATTTGGTCAGTAATCATATAGCAACAGCAGAAAAAAAAAAATCTGATTGCCTTTATTTCACCTTGGTCCCCGCCGGGTTCTAAAGACACCAACTGCATTGAAAGGCTTATAAGAATAGGAGTGTTTTAAAATAATACAGTAACTAAAATGACAAGAATATATTTTTTTTATTTTGAGAACTATAATGCCTTCATTTAATCAATTGAAGGGCTTAAGGTGTTGTCACTGATTTTTTTGAAAGTGTGCAATTTGAGCTATGAAAATCTGTGGGAAAAAAATTCTCAGCTCATCCTATCATCCTGCGCTTTTTTGCGCACACACTCTTAAGTCATAAGTGTGTATATTTCTCTTCTCTGCCATATGTGTTTCTATATGTGAACTCTAGCTTAGTGGCCTGCTTGTCCCTGAACCTGCACAGAAGCTCAGATTTACAGCTGTGCACACCTGGTAATGTGCTTGGACCTGGAACAAAGGCCTACGGCATCTAAAGCGCTTTTTTCCCTCTGGTTGTAATTTCTCCCTTATGTGCATTGTACTGTGACCCGATCAAGCTACCTCGCTGAGTTTATGGTGAGTTGCCTGCCAGTGGGCAGTGACCCATTTGCGGGAGATTTTCCTAACCCATGCTGACTCGACACACCTGATAGCCGTAACAAGTAGCCACTGAGAACACGGACTAGCTGCATGACCAATTTGAGGTGAAACTGAACCCCCTGAACTGCATGACCTATCACACACTTGTCTTTCTGTAAAGACTACCGAGTTATTCAGTATCTCTTGCTTTTGGTTTCTCACACTTTATTTTTTTCTTCGTCTTCAGCTCATCATCTAGTGTCACTTCATACAAGAATTGAAAGCATCTTAAGATGGATTATTATAACATTTTATAATAATGTTTGATGCTAAGAACAAGGTAATTCTTCAGCAAAGGTTTGATGTAAGTCAGAAAACAATTATTGGCGATTATTTTTTTTTACATTCAGTGGGGTCCAAAATTCTTAGACCAAATTTAAAAGCTGTGATTTTATTCATTCATAAAAAATGTATTCATTATACTCAATAATTAATACTCTTATATACAATATCTATGTGCTGTGTCAATTAATATTGCGATTCCATAAGTATTATGATTTTATAAATATCTGTTAATAACATTTTTCCCTCTGAACTTTTAAAAAAAAGTTGTCATAAACATAAAAGTTTGTTACGTTGGATTTATTCCCCAGCTTCACAACTGAATTCAATATATGAATAATTAAATGTAGCCCATTTCTTATAACACTAGTTTTCTCTCTTAAACAGTACAAACTAACTTCAAATACAAGAGTTTATCATTTAACTTAAAGCTGTTAGGAGGTTTTTAATTTGCGCAACTAACACCATAAAAATGCATTTCTGTTTCTGTAAGGTTTTATAATATTGTAATATTGTAATCTAATCAGTTCAGATTTCTGTGCCCTGAGAACAGACCGCTTACTGTGCTTCCTTATGCCTTCTGTGGTAACACCTTCTATATCCTGTACCCAGACGAGTATACTTGTCTGCTAGAACCCTTTTGTTTAATCAGGAGAATGTAAATGTATTTCCTCTCTCCTGTCTGTCTCCGGCTCTCTCTATCACTGACATGTGAATGACTGGTTCTTTTGATGTTCAGGACGTAGCACCATTTAAATGCGCTCTCCTTGCTAAGAATAAACTAGAGATCTTCAGACATCATACCTGCGTGTGTGTGTTTGTTTCTCCCGGTCGATCGGGCCCGTACCGGTAAGTGTATCAAGGTGCAGCGGACACAAGTTAAACTCTTCTTCTCTTAGCTTAAAACTTAGCTTGGACACACTACTTCTTCATTTAAAACCTAACAGTTTCTGTTGCACCAGAATTCTTCACAGAATTCTTATATCCCAGGTGATCGAGCTGAAAATGGTCAATGCTGATCGACCAGTGCATCTCTTTATAAATGTAATAAATCATTTAGAAATCGATTTTGGAGTCAACGTGACAATACATGGACCAGCAAACAAAAGAACCGTGATTCATAACTGAATTTATTTTTCCCCCATCTCTAGTACAAAGCCTCTTAACTGCTTTTTACTAAACATCAGGGTATCATGAGCTCAGACGACACTCTGATAGATTTAATTTGAGGATCATAAGCTTTTCTCAAAGGATTACAAGTTTTTATACAAAACCTAAGGAGTCCATGCCAGTTTGAGTGCATACTTTTATTAAGACAGAAACGGCACATACCAAATACTACGAAACTCTGAAATTCATTTAAGGTTCCACTTCAATCAGTAATACAATTGTTAATAAAAACTATTGTATTGAAGGGAAAATAATGAAAAATCTAAATGTTTGGACAACTCTTTATTTCTGAAAAAGGATCTAATTGTGAAACTATTTCAAAAATCTGCACTGATAACACATGATTGTATCACAGGTGTTTCCTCAATGGCCCTAAAGCAGTGTGGTTAGTGGCATAAAATGACCCAAGCTACAGGCTTATAAACAAAGCCAGCAGGTGAACAGAGAAATAAACAGTTCTTCACTTGTTCTATGAGGGTTTCTTTGTCCACTAAGGATTTTTAATCTCTTAGAAGAATACTAAGTTGAAACACTTTCTAGAGAAGAAACACCCTGCTACAGGGCTCTACATGGAACCGTTAAGGAATCTGTTCGACAACTGAGGGGGTTCTTCCTCAACATTTGTACATATTTTGGGAGTCCCCTGAAGACTAATCGTCATCTATTCCAGACACACTATTAAATCCTCTTTCTTTTGTAGCCTCTACAAACACTTACATACGAATAATTTAAAATGATACACAATTTATAACCGTATATCTACAATGTTCTACAGACACAAGAGGCTAAATGAAATCAGTTTTATTTTAGCATCGGGTTGTTAATCAAAACATTTGGAAGGTACCAAAAGATTTGGAGCATGAGGGAGCGTTTTTGAAAGGGTTTGGGATCTTGTTTGGCCTTGTGTTCACATACTTAAGAAGCACAGTAACTCCTTGTTTTCACTCTTTGATGGGCCACTTTTTTCCCTTGAATGATTGTCGGATTGACTACTTCTCTTTTATTCTATCCTTCTGTCCCATTTTTCTGTCTGTCATCTGATTTCTCATGTCCTTCTTTCCCTGGCTTCTTTTTGTAGTACTTTGTAGTTCTTTTTTTACAGCTCATTGTTGATAATGAAACTGTGTTTCACTCAAAGAGAAATATGCTAAAGTTTCTCTTAATAGCCAGGTATGCCTGGAGCTTACATGGAGGTAAAAAACTCTTTTGTTTAATCAATCCAAGACATGAAATTTCTAAACCGGACACTGGGCTGGTTTTAATGCTATTCCTCTTTCTACCCATTACTGTTGTAGAAATTCAACTTTAAGTCAAAATTGCATGTATCTGAGATACACTAGGGTTGCTACCTTCTTAATCTACTTAAAACGAACTTATGGTTATTATTATTATTATTATTTTTTATCAGTTAATAATATATGTATACTGTTCTCCCTTAATGACTCACAATATAACAAATAGCATAATATGTTTCAGTATAGGACAACACTGTTTAATAAGGTAAACCTATGCACTGTACTCATGAAGTATGTAGATGAAACTAAAAAACCTGTACTTAATACAACAATGCCAATCACCCAATGCACAATGTGTCAGGAAAAGTAGGGATATTAATAATTTCTCATTAATCGATTAATCGCTGTTAAGAATTTGACTGGCTAAAAATGCATTAACCAAAAATGTTTGTTTTGCATGCTCTTTTTCTGTAGCTCACATATACCATATATAAAATGTGAATTTTATATATGGTATATATATAATTTATATGAATATAAATTATTCATATAAATATCATATAAATGTATATGAAAAATGTATATGATATTTATTATTTATTAAGATAAATAATAATTAATAATAGCAGTCATAGTATTCAATTTGTTTAAACTTTTTAGGCTTTATGAATTTGTCTCGCATAACTAATTTGTTGAGATTGTGCTGCTAGATTTGTTTAAATAAAACTGACCTCCTATCAGACTTGTCATTTACTATTCAAGTGAGGCCGTATATTCTAATTAACAGTTTTGATTGACTTAGATATGTCAGTCATATTTTTTGCTCATCACTCTCATTTATTACACTCTAAATGGAATTTTATGTGGAACTTTATGTGGAATATTGTATACAGTAAGGGGCTTGGTGGAGAACAGGAAACTTTAGCATATAACACCATGAGCATGGATGCAGGACCGATCTAAACGCACACGCTTTTCTTCCTTCTGCTTTATGTGGATTGAAATGCTCATCCATGAGCAATGACCCTGTCTTCCTGCCCCGCCTTTCCCAGATGCTGCCATCCACCCAAATCCAACTTGTCTGTAGAACAAAAAACTGAGCTTTTCTACAGCTTTAAGCATTATTAAATGTTCTGAGATCTACACAGGTCACATGCAGTGGTTTTTCCTGTGTATATTGTGAGTAGAAATCAGGTCAGTCAGATGTTGTTTCAGCCTGGTTTGAGTTGAAAAGGGAAACCCTGAAGCTCAGTAGAGGGATACTGGGAATGTAACATACAAGTGTGTGTGTGTCTTTAAGGAGGGGAAGGGTCTGTTTGTTTCCCTTCGGAAACAGATCTGTGGGATTGTGGGAATATCAGATGTGCTTATAGTTGGCATTTGGAAAGTGACATAATTTCCTGTGCCCAGCTCTTGGGATGTGTCCAAATGCAGAACCAAGTGAAATGTGATCCACGCTGTGTTAGAATGAAATTATTTACACAGGCTGTGAAATTCTATCATGTTTTTCTTTCCTATGTACACATTTTATTCATATTTTGTTTATTTACTTAGCAATCTTCGTAATCACATGAACATTGATGAACACACCGTGGCCAATAGTATATGGACATCTGACCATAACAACCATATATACCTATTAAACATCCCATTTCAGGTTAAGTTTCCTATCTACTGTTACAACAGACTGCAATTTTCAAGCAAGGCTTTCCACCGGATTTTGTAGTGTGACTCTGGGGTTTTCAACTTGTACAGCCGTAAGAGCATTTGTGAGGTCAGGTGTGGAGATGAGGTGGCTTGGTGTGTAGTCCGCATTCCAGTTTTTCCCAAAGGTGTTCAGTGGGGTTCAGGTCAGGACTCGAGTGTGCAGGCTACTCAAGTTCTTGTACCTCAACCTTGGTGAACCATATCTTCATGTTTTGGCTCCGATAACCTGCTACTGAAGGTTTTTGTGCTGTAGAGATGCAGTTCCAGCCAGAGATAATAATCAGGATGTCTGCGCGACCGTTTTATCAGTCTGAGGTCTATAGTTTTTTTTTTTTTTTATCTCCACCCTCATGACCAGGCTCAGCGCAAGTGGTACCTGATCAAGCAGGGTAGGATAACCAAATTATGTATGTGTTTTTAAGTATGGCATGGTGGTGGAACTATTTTGGGGGATTACAAGTAATGTTCTGAGTTGTGGAACAGATCCGGTGGAAAATTTGTTTGCAGGCACTGTAAATTTTTAAACCCTTACTGATTTTACTAATGTAAGAGTTCACACCCATACACATACACACACAAGCACACCGACATGAGGAATGGAAATTTGAACGTCAGTGATGTTCTCAAGTGAGAAATAGACACACACACACACACACACACACACACACACACACACACACACACACAAACAAACATTTGACCTACTTTTATTAGGGTATTTAACTATATAGGGGTTGAGTTAAATGTCAATCATACTGATCTCTGGGATGTGTGGCATAATTAACTTAAAGCTTGTGAAAATGTTAAAAAGTTTAAAAAATGTAAAAAAGTTAGCTGTTTCCAACATACAGTGGAACCTTGGATTGCGAGCATAATTGTTCCGGAACAAATTATGTATATCAAAAGACTCGTATTTTCTCATAAGAAAAAAAAAAGAAAACTCAGATTATTTGTTCCACAACCCAAAAAAATAAATACATAAAAATAATGAGTACAAAATATAAAGTAAAAATAAAACAAATTAATCTGCACATTACCTTTGAAAAAAAGTAAAAATAAATCCCGACAGTTAAGTGTTTCCGTTAGTGTTTGTGCATGCATGCGTTCATGTGTGTTTGTGTGTGCAGGCGCTGTGTAACTGTGTGCTTTTGTGTGTGTTTGCGTATGAAGCTAAAGTAAAAGGAGAGGAGGAATGAGCCCCTCCCCTCTCCCTCTTCTCATCTTATGCAGTAACCCTTCCTCCTCTCTTATTTAAGTTTCACACACACACATTAATGGAAACACTGTTTTATCAGAAAATCAACAAGGAACATCGCTAATGACACTCGAATGAGCGGACACTAACGGAATCACTGCTGTAAAGTAAAAATAAAACAAATTAACCTGCACTTTATCTTTGAAAAGAATCGCGACAGAGCGGTGTTTCTGTTAAGAGTATGTGTTTGTGTGAAGGCGAGAGGAGGAGGGGTGTGTATACACACACAAAGTGCAGTGCCGGCTGACACACAGACAAAGAAAATGGATCTTTAACATCTCTAATGAGACTTGCCTTTGCTTTACACGTGCGCACACACGTGTGTTATACTAAACAGAACATGATCATATTCTCGGCGTCAAAGCGAGAAGCTCATTCGTGATACATGATACTCAGTATTCGTAAACCAAGACTTACTCGTTTTTCAAGTCAAAATTTATTACAAATTTTTGCTCGTCTTGCGGAACGGTTACTCGCAATCCGTGGTTCACCTGTATCTTTAATGTTACTCTTCATTTGTGTCTGACTCTTAAAAGAGATTTTATTGGACATTTGCTGCATTATTGCAGTTCTACAGTGCCAGTATTTAACTATAGGGAGGCTATAAGATGCTTCAGAAACAACACAAACTATTAAAAGCACACTGAGTACATAATGGCTGGGCAATAATAATAATTTGATCCGTTTTTTTTAGGTCATGACTGAACAAGGGGTGGGGCAATAAATCCCAGCCGAGTTCCTGTAATGCGCAAGTGGTGCGGTGCCCAGTATTAGGCCGTGTGTTGCCCTGCAAAAACAGAATGCCTTTGGTGATCAAACCAGGATGTTTAAAGGAACGGCCCTTTAAAAGACTTCCTGGGAGGCTAGTTTTTCAGAAGTCTGATCATGGCTCTGGTATACTGAGAAAATGTTCTACATTAATGATATCCAAGCCCTAGTGAAACACAGTGCATTAATGTGGGAGAGGATTATATCGAGAAAGATGTTTGAATGCCTCTCATGCATTTGGTTTTTATTATTTTTTAAAAACATCTACATAATTTCTTTACAAGATATTTTTCAAAGTAGTGCACATGATGCACCTACACTGTAGCTATACATAGCAAGGACATCAAAAAGAAAGAAAAAGAAATGTGCCTGCGGGTGCAGGCTCGTTTTTGTGGTTTTGGTTTTTCATTCAGCATCACTGCAACAGGTGCAAGTTGCTACACTTTGCTCTACCTACTGGCTTTACACAACACTGTAAAGTGATCTACTGAGGCCCTTCAAGCTCCTTCCCCACTCTCTCAGTTCTCTTATTAAATATTTTTTGGACTGACTTTGTCCTATCACCTATACTGTAGATCAGAGTTTTAATCTGTTGGTGTGTGTGTGTGTTTAAATTCTGTAAGGTGTTTGTTTTAAGGTTGTGCAGATCTCTAGAGCGGGAAGCAGCAATTTATTCAGCCATGCAGGAATTGTGTGTCTTTTGTGTCCAGAAGGAGGGAAAAGAGAAACAGAGAGGGAGAGAGAAAACCAAAGAGTGTCCAACGAATTGGAAAGGTGAACAGAGTTTAAATGAGATAGCAGTAGACAGGGAGGATACATGAAGTGACATACGATAAAAAACGGCTGCAGATGCATGCAGATCGCTTTCTCTGTCTTTATGTCTCTCCCAGACAGATTCATAGTTTTTCCAGATGTACTGTACTACGAGAAACATGCCATTTGTTTGACAAGATAGTGAAATTAATGCAATATTATCATCACTCAATGCATTTTACCCAGAAAAGAAATGGTTATTTATTTCACCGTCTTTCTTACTACGCACTAAGATGCATATAGCTCTCTGGACTTTATGAGCCCTCTCTGTTTATCAGCCCCGATTTCATTTCCATTTTAGGTTGAGGATTATAAAACAAACTCCTCGCTTCGTTCTTTTCTTGTAATAAAAATGTCTGTATTCTTTTGTATAATATCTTTCATTGTCTGTGGAGCGTTCTTTTTTTTTTTTTTCATTTAGGCAGCAAAGTAAAGAAACTCTGCCTAATAAGTGCTGTAATCTTTTGGCAGTCTTCCACACTTCTTTTTCCCCCTCCTCTGGCTGGTGCTTGTTGTTTGCAGCTCCACGGAGCAGAGGAAAAGTCAGTTTGAAGGATTTCAGAGAAACAGTGAGTAAAAGTAAGAGCGAGAAACGTTGAGAGAGAGAGAGAGAGAGAGAGAGAGAGAAGTGTTCATTATAGTGTTAGTGAAAGTGAGTGACTGGGGTAGAGGAAGAGTGGTAAAGAGAGACAATGTGTGTGGTCATCTAGATGTGTGCGACAGATTAAGTGAGCAACGGAGAGAGATAGAGAGAATGACACAGACATGTGGAGACTGATAAGAATGATAGGATGATTTAGAATGAATGACAGTGCGTGCTGGATCATAAAGAGAGAAATGTTGACAGCAATCGAGACAGAAAGCGATAGATAAATAGATAAAGTGAAAGACCAGAATCTACTGAAGGTGTTTGTTGTAAAAATCAAATGACTCTGTGTGAGAGACAAATGATTCATTTTGGTGACTGATGGTACAGTCAGGGCTAGGTGTGGGCACGGTATGTGCTGCATTAGTTATTCTGTCAATGGAACGGGGCAGACTTGTGGCAAGGGCGACATAGGCGGTCTCCTCCGCTATGTTATATGGATTTTTTAAAACAGTTTATTCCATTGACATTTGCGTCCTCAAGTCAAACATTTATCGGATTCACCGGTATTTGGTAGCGCTGACGTCATGTGTAACCACAAACGCACCGATATGTTAATGATTCCCTACTGTCTTGAATGACATTTAACATTTGTATTTTGCTTTTTCTAATCAGAAAAAAGATTTGGCACAAGTTTTATCACAATTCTTTTTTGTGTTGTTCAGTCTTCTTTTACTAAATGTGTAGCAGCTTCCATCTGACACATGATTTTGTTGAACTGTGCATCAGATACGCAACTCAGTGCCAGGTGCTTAGAAATAAACTACTATGTCTAACTACTAAGTCCTAAACTGCACCTGGATTAGAATTACCTTTACATTGAATGGCATATATTATTATTGGTCATACATGTCCTAATATTTCCTTTCCTTTTCTTTTCTTTTTTTTATTTTTATTTTTACATAGGACGTTGATACTGTACATTCTTTAGTGCACTAATATTTCTGCTTAAAAAACATTTAAGTTTCTAAAATCAAAATGCATCATCATGTCAGCGTGTGGAGTCATTCTGCATAATTTACGAAAATTATTATTATTTAAAAAACCTAATGTTGAATGAATATATAGTTGGCATTAAATCCAGTTCAGTTCTAGCATCGATCCCTTTTTGTTTTGGTCGGAATTAGGGGGGTTGAGGGCACCAACTGACCCAGGGCCAGCTCTGTAATGGATGGATAGTAAGGCAAATGTGTGAAGGAGAAAAAGAGATATATATCCCAGCTTAACATGATGACATGTTAGATTAAGAACAGACTGCAAACTCATTAAGGAAGAAGTGGAGGGACAGGTGGGATCACACACATGACAAGTTAATGAAGGTCATGCAGATCATTTAAAAGGTCAAACAACAGTAAAACAAGGTGGCTGAAGAGATTTAGTTATTCGTTACAGGGGTGTAATGCAGTTGCCTTGACTTGTGACACACCCTAGGCTTTTCACCAGCAAATCCTGGCTGTGCGCTTTGGGATATTTATGTTCGGTAACGTACAGTATGTGAATTAAAGTCATGCATGGGTGTGGATGATCCAGGGTAAACAAATGAACCTGAACCATTAGATTTAAATTCTAAAAATGAGTCGTTTCAGTGATTTAGATGCCTCTCAGTGGCTGTAGATAACACGCTAGAAAAGAAAAATGATTGCTGAAGTAGTGCTGGGCGACACAAATTAAAATCAGTACCATGATTAGTGAACGATTACATTTCATTTCTTTATTTATTACCCTCATGGTTCACGGTTCATGGAAAAGGTTTGTATAGTAAATATGGTCAACTATTGAAGCTGGAAACTTTTTCTTAAATGAAAGATTCATTATCTTAGAGACACCTGACTACTCAAGTTGTAGTGTGTTTTTAACGTGACAGTATATGAACACATACAGTGGGGAAAGTATTAACAGAATAATTAAAAAAAATTTTTTTACATGGGCAAGATTACTCGATTAGAGATTCTGAATGTGTGAATTGATTAATTTTCGGTAAATTGCCCAGGCCTGTGCTGTGCTGAACTGAAGCATAACCATGTGCCAGAATTATTTTAGTCCTTTATTTATTTTTCAGAAATTGGTACAGAGCTAGTTATCGCTAAAGCTAGCTAGCTTGTGTGCTACCTTTAAAAGCCAAACTGTTACAGCTAAATAGCTATTTAGGCTAATATGCAGTGTTGAATAAGCTAAAAGGCTATATCTGTGCTAACTAAAGATGCCATAGGTAACTTAGCTAGCTAGCTATTATAGCTTAGCACTGTAGTTCAACCTTTTCTATCACTATATTGTCCAGACTCCACTTGCTTTTCAAGTTTCCAAATACGTTCCAAGTTGTGCATTCCATGTCAAGCTTACGGACTACTACAATCCTTTAGCTTAATCTTTTGCCCAAAATGGCCATTGTGCTCAGGCTTCTGAGAGTTTGTTTGTGCTAAGGGCTGGTTCTCGTCTTGGTACGAGTGAGTGAGTGTGCTGAAAGGAAAAAACGTGTGGTCTAAGGCTTTCTGAGCTCTTGTTGCAAACAATTCTCTCATCCCAGTATACACAGAGAGGAAACCGTGGCTCTATCCCGATTCCGATCACTCAGCGAAGGGCACATGCATCTTGTTAGTCACGAGGCATTGAATGTGTCTAAGCCCAAGCCGTACACAGGCACACAATCTCCCCTTTCGTTCTTTCTCTCTCTAATGATTTCCATATGTTTCTCTGATCGGTGTTGCGGTGGTCTGGCTTGTATATTGTGGCCGTGCTCTGACTGCGAGGAGCTTGGTGTGTGGCGGGTGGAGAGGCACTGACGTGCAGGAACACTCGGCCAGGAGAGATGACATTCTAATAGAAATACAAACAAGAATGAGGAAGATGGTGAGAGTTTGAGTAAGATGTTTGCACTTACAAGATCTACATTTTTGTCCAAAGGTCATCGACCTTCATTCATGTTTTTTTTTGTCTGTACCACCCAAGCAGGAGAAAAGGGGAAAGGGGCTGTTTAGCATTTTGGATGGATTGCAAGTTTATGTATGCAAAATGCACCTTATTTATTACATTTCTGCACAGTCAAATTTTATCATAGAACAAGTGTACGCAGATTTCACCGACAATTCCCTTACTCAGCAGTTATACCTTTGCTGTATTTGTATGATTAAACTTATGTATGGTCAGAGTTTAAGAGTTAAAACTTAAAATGTTTTAACTTCCTGAAAATTTTTTAACGCCATGTAGGCTAATCTGTAAGCAAGGACGTGCAGAAAGAGTTCTTCATAATCTTCATCTTTAGGTTTTTAAGTAATAAAGTAATAGGTGCATTTTAAATCAATTAAATTTCATTTGTATGGTGCTTTGAACAATAGATATTCTCACAATGCTTCTTTTTGGAGATCGGGGTGTATGTTTAGATCCATATTTGGCAATAATGACAAAAGAAAAGAATTTACATACATGGAGAGAAACAGCAATTATGGATAGCACTGATGATAGGGACACTAGCCAGTCATGGGCATCTGTGTGCATCTAATATTTTGAGAAGCCCCTTGTCTGCAGCCTGCAGATCGAGGCGGGGATGAATCTGGGGCGGGGCTGCGCCACATAGTTTCTTATTGGTTGTAAGTAAATTAATGACGTCGATGCAACGTTCCTCCTACAACTCATCTCATTAGTTAGTGAAATGGATTGAAGTCGCTGCCACGATAAACAGGAAATGCAGTTGGAAACAATTATAAATTGTATGAATTATACATTTTATACAAACGCTGAACTCTTTGCTTATTTATTCAGCTTTTAGATGTATACAAATCTCAATTAAGTTTTTTTTAAATGTACGCTTATGACTGGTTTGTGGTCCAAGGTTACATACTGTACATTTACAAGCAAGACTTATCTTTCCGTTGTTTAGTTATCCCATTTCTGGCAATCCGTGACTACAAATCAAAATCTCAACCAATTGAGTTTATTTACAGCTTTTTAAAAAAATATTGTTAATAAAATACATAAATGCACCGTAAACCCGAATGCTCAAAGTAATTAAACACATTGAGTACTGTTAACTTAAATAATTGCAATTAGGTCAAATTAATAGACCTTTTTGAGTATTCAGAACTTTTTGGCATTCATGAGTTTGTAGAAATGACACTTTTCAAGTTAGCTGAACAAATTTGAAATTTTAAGTAATCGTAAGTACTATAGATATCGTATAAATATATCGTAAGCGAAAAAAACCTACAGAGCACTCGTAGCGCAGTGGTAAGTGTTTCGCCTGCCATGCGGAAGACATGTAACTGATTACATCAAATATTTTTAGTTTTGCCAACTTATTCGGGTTTACAGTGTGTGGAATAATCCATAATACATAAATGTCATTAAATTAATGACTAGAAAAGGGTTGACAAACATCAGAATTGTTTATAGATACAAACATTTATGACACGAATGAATTATGATGACAAATGAATGAATTTCATTTTTATTTATTTAAGATGATACTGTTTCTGATAGAGGAGAAGGCAGGTATTTATACATCTCTTTGTGTAATCCCAATCTAATAATGGCACGCGAAACAGCAGTCTGGGTCCTCTGTGCCATCATAAAATCCTCTGAGGCAACCACGTTTCCCATTTCCAGAATCACCGAAGCATGTCTTGAATAACGATTTACACATTTTGCATTCTTTAATTTCAAAAGGAATCCGTAATTCAGCCCTTGATCTTTCACTCCATTTTTCCCAGTTCACAACACCTGTAGCCAAAAACACACACACAAAGCAGAACTCATCTAGGATTGTTAGCCATGATACAACTTTAAAAATACAATAAGCAAAATTACATTACAAAATAAAAAATAAAATGGACAGATGCTTACTGTCAAGCCATGCATAGTGTGCCTCCTGTCTGAACAGGGTCCTATTTACAATTGCACTAAAGCAACTGCAACCTGTAGCATTACTTCCAAGAGTATAACTTCCAAGATCTCCATGGGTAACTGTAAAGATATGTAAAAGGTTAAACCCTTCATTTGCTTGAATGAAACAGGACAGTATTTCAGCACTTAAGAGACATACATCCAAAAGTTTCAACTCAGGAGTCATGATTGCCTTTTGTGCATAAAAAGGATAGCAGAGAAGACATGTAATTTTACATATGTTAAGAGATTATGACCAAAAAAAAATCATATTAAGTGTAATTAAATTACATTATTTTCAGTTTGCCTCTTGAGTCTCTTTGTTGCACGTCTTTCTTCTTCAGACCTGTAATGAAAAGTAGTAAAGAGGAGGTATGTTTATATTATGTAAATAAAAGTTTTCAAAATAATAAGTGCTACGCCTAAAAAATTGACTGATTCTTATTAAACGTACAAAAGTTTCTCTTTGTGCTTTTGTTCATGACCGATTATGCATATCGCCATATGTACATTTGCAATACTTCAATCATTTTTATTATATTGCACAGTCCTAGTATGTATAATGTAAAAGTGACACTTCAGCAAAACTTGTGTGTTAGTTCATAAAATGTAGATAAATAAAGAAAAGACAATAAACCTCAAGGTGAAATTCTCCAAAAGAAGCAAACACCATCATCTCCTAATACCAGACATGTCTGTCTGAGGGCGGGGAAAAATAATAATAATGATATATATTGTCACGAACTAACCGGAGATGAACCAGAAGACTAGCAGTTAGCCCTGTAGCGTGGATGGTAAACCCAAACGCGGAAGTAGCACGAGGGTGACGTAGTGAAGGGTTTAAGTTGAGATGTGTGGAATACCGGGTGGATCCGGAGCTTTTGAGAACCAGTCGACGATGGTGAGGATGGTGTCCTTTCCTTCGGAAACCGGCAGGCCCGTGATGAAATCAACGGCAATGTGTGTCCAGGGCCGGCGGGGAACTGGGAGTGGCTGAAGTTCCCCTTGTGATGGCTGGTTGCTGTCCTTGGACCTGGCACACACTGGGCACGCCTGGACGAACTCGTCCACGCCCCTCCTCATATTTGGCCACCAGAAGGCGCGTTGAATGAAGAGTAGCGTGCGTCGCCTTCCGGGGTGTCCAGAAATTGGGGAGGAGTGTCCCCATTGGAGGACGTCGGTCTTGACGGAGTCGGGGACATAGAGACGACCAGGCGGCACACCTGCTGGTTTGGTCTCCGCAGTCTGTGCCTGGCGAACCCTCGTTTCCAAATCCCAGTTAATTGGTGCAAGGATCTTGGTGGGTGGTAGGACAGGCGCGGGGTCCGCCCTGGGGACGTCTTCTTCGTGCTGTCATGATAGAGCGTCGGCCTTGGTGTTCTTGGACCCCGGGCGGTATGACAGGTGGAAGTTATAATTTTCGAAAAACAATGCCCACCGCGCCTGTCTGGGGTTGAGTTGTTTCAATGTGCGGATAGTAATGAGGTTCTGATGGTCGGTCCAGACGATGAACGGTTCTTTGGCGCCCTGGAGCCAGTGTCGCCATTCCTCCAAGGCCCACTTTATGGCCAGCAGCTCGCGGTCCCCTACTCCGTATCGCTGCTGAGTGGAGTCTGGTTTGAAGGGTGCCTTTTCTAGACGGCATGTTTCAGCTCCTTCCGAAGATGCTCAATAGAATTGAGGTCAGGGCTCATAGAAGGCCACTTTAGAATAGTCCAATGTTTTCCTTTTAGCCATTCTTGGGTGTTTTTAGCTGTTTTGGGTCATTGCCCTGTTGCAAGACCCATGACTTACTATCCGCACAGCTTTCTGACACTGGCCAGCACATTTCTCTCTAGAATCCCTTGATAGTCTTGAGATTTCATTGTACCCTGCACAGATTCAAGACACCCTGTGCCAGATGCAGCAAAGCAGCCCCAGAACATAACAGAGCCTCCTCCATCTTTCACAGTAGGGACAGTGTTCTTTTCTTGATATGCTTCAAGTATAATTAGCAAAATTTGCCTTGGCAAAAAGTTCAATTTTTGTCTCATCTGTCCATAGGACATTCTCCCAGAAGCTTTGTGGCTTGTCAACATGTAGTTTGGCATATTCCAGTCTGGCTTTTTTATGATTTGTTTTCAACAATGGTGTCCTCCTTGGTCGTCTCCCATGTAGTCCACTTTGGCTCAAACAACGACGGATGGTGCGATCTGACACTGATGTTCCTTGAGCATGAAGTTCACCTTGGATCTCTTTAGAAGTCTTTCTGGGCTCTTTTGTTACCATTCGGATTATCCGTCTCTTTGATTTGTCATCAATTTTCCTCCTGTGGCCACGTCCAGGGAGGTTGGCTACAGTCCCATGGATCTTAAATTTCTGAATAATATGTGCAACTGTAGTCACAGGAACATCTAGCTGCTTGGAAATGGTCTTATAGCCGTTACCTTTAACATGCTTGTCTATAATTTTCTTTCGAATCTCCTGAGACAACTCTTTCCTTCGCTTCCTCTGGTCCATGTTGAGTGTGGTACATACCATGTCACCAAACAACACAGTGACTACCTGGAGCCCTATATATAGGCCCACTGATTGATTACAAGATTGTAGACACCTATGATGCTAATTAGTGGACACACCTTGAATTAACATGTCCCTTTGGTCACATTATTTTCAGTATTTTCTAAGGGTACCATCATTTTTGTCCAGGCCTGTTCCATGAGTTTATTTTTTTTTTTATAATTCTGTTGAAGCATGGTTGAAAAGCAATGTCTGACTTTGATTGGTTAACATTCATAGAATTTTTTTTTAATTATTACTTTTGTCAGATTAAAGTTATTTATGTGACCATTGTGAGTTTTTCTTTCATTGACCGAAGGGTACCAACAATTTTGTCCACGTGTGTATAACGCATGCACTGGGAGGACACATAATCTCAAATGCATTAAAAAGCAAACACAAAAAAACTTACTTAACGTACTCATTATACACTTTAAATAACAATTTACACATAAAATGTAGCGGGTGCACACTCACCATGCAGCAAAAAACACCAGAAATAGAAGGTTCAACGTCATTACTTTGCCACCAATGAGATGAGTTGTGGAAGGAACGTTGCGTCAACGTCATTAACTTACTTACAACCAATAAGAAACTATGTAGGTGGGACGACACATGCAGCCCGGCCCAAGATTCAGCCCCGCCTTCATCTGCTTACAATCAATAAGAAAATATGTGGGCGGGGCGACTCATGCAGCCCAAGATTCAGCCCTGCCTCGATCTGCAGGCTGCAGACAGGGGTACTTGAATATTTTCGGCATCTAACGGAGACATGTGTCTGAATTTGCTATGACTGAAATTAGGAGAAAATCTGGGAAAATGGCACAAAATATAATAATAAAAAAATTTTAATACTTGCTACCACAAAACCTACTTAGGCCACTAGCTAATAACTTTTCTAGTCATGCCAATTCCTCGTTATGTTCAGAGGTAGAAACCCAACTTCCTGTTCTGCAATCAATCCGCCATAAAGTTTCAGCTTGAAACAGTCATGAATTTCTAAAGGAGATGTTTGTCCTGTGAAAATAGCGAGTTAAGTTTTGGAAGCTTGATAGCTATTCACATTCATACTTAAACGATCTATCAAAATAAGATCCTTTGCTTTCTGGAGAAACCAAGAGTGACTTCAGGATCCAGAGATCAGGACAAGCGTGCAGCCTAAATTTTGTAATGTGAATACACAATTCACCGCTCATTTGCGTTCAAAACAAAAGAATTAGTCATCGTCCAAGCATCACAATCCAGAACGTCTCGGTCTCTTTTTGTTTGTGCGTGATCTTTCATGTTAATTCAGCCTGGCTTTGATTGTGGCCTGTTATGCTCCAGTGACGAAAGCCATGGACTGCTGTTTCATTTGCTGTGTCTTGTTTCTTTGGGATGTCATGCCCCTTTTGAAGTCTCAAGCTGTTTGAGATCCTTAGGAAAGAAGTTTGCACAAGGTTTGCAAAATGTAATAAAAATAATAACTTGGATAAAAGGATAACTTGCGATAATTAACAAATTGAAGAGCTTTTACTTCCTGTTATTTTTGCATGATTTGCAGCTTCCTGTCATAAGTAAGACCGAGTCATGGCATCTTTTAAAGCCGGACTGGTCTTAGACTATATGTATCTGACAGGCTGGTTTTGTTTAACATTGATCATGACTAGCACAGCATACCAGACCATATAGTTCTGCCCTTAATTGGAGGTATGATACAAAAGGAGTTGTTCCATTCCATGCTAACCAATGATCCCCTGTCCTGAGCTTCAAGGCCACGGCACAGAGACTTCACGCAAGCTTACATGTCTTAGCTTTACCAAGCCAAGCGTGCTCACACGATACATTGTCTTGTCGTCATGCTGTTTCTCCATGAGAGGAGCATGGTATCTTTTAAAGTCCTGTTGTAAGTCATAAAGAACAGGTCAACATAGCCATGTAAGGAGAGAGTGCGAGAAAGAGTTCATGTGACAGTGGAGGCTATAAAGGAGGACAAATGGGCCAGAGATTTTTGCTAATAAAGAGGGAGTGTGGAGTGCGAGTGGGAGACACTATTGGATGGCTGCCTCCCTACACGTCCACACTCTCGTCTTATTTATTGGTATCTATATCAATTACTGACATGGGAGTTACAGCAAGAAAAACAGCACTTGTGTTTACGCTTGTTGAGCAAAGTCACTAAGCACTGTTATCTCATCTTTGCTTTCGATAACCCACATGGTGGGTTTTCCGTTCTCCTTGGGCCCATTTGGAGTCGAAACGACTTCAGAGTTTTCTGTCCAGCACATGTGCGTTCCAGTGATAAGCACTAGATGGATCCTGTGTATATTAGAGACAGACTTCATTGCACTTAAATTATGAGTATAGTTGCCATATTGCACATGGTCAGAGTTTACATACTTAGTGGATGTAAGTCAAGACGTCTGGTTGAACTAGGGATAACCAGAATTAACAAGGATTAGCAGGACAAACAAACCTGGAAGATGTTTTGCTACATATCTGTGTGGCAGATCAGCTCTAACGAGATTAATAATATTGGTCGCATGGAAGATTTTTTTCTATCTCATGTTAGCCAAATGTTCAGTAAACCAGTTTAGATCCCTGGAAACGGGTACTTCTATTATAATTCATAGGCAACTCTGTAATAACACATGCACATGGCAACCTAAGCTAACTACAATCTGTTACAGGCTGTCAATACACTAATCAAACCCAGAATCACTACAGTCTCAGAAATATTTCCTGTGCATTCTTTTTTTTTTCACATATTGACACATTTAAAGCAATACAGCATAAATCATAGGACTTCTTTTTTTCTCTGTCTTGACTTGCAACAAAAAGACAGATGTTTTATAACTGGCAAATTAAAGCCTCCTCAACTCCTTAGTCTGATTAGTAAGCACCAGATCGCTTCGCCTCTCATTCTCAATGGATAAAATAGAACTGTACAGGACTTATCACTTTATTTGGCCTGGCCTGCTTTACTTTACTCACTGGAAACCCTAATCAGATGCCAGTACGTATATGATTCTGATGTTCTCTTTGTGTGTTCTTGTTTTCCAGGTCCACTGTCACGTAGTCCATGTGAGTTATTACCTGTGGGTGAAGGTCACCCTGTGCAAGCCCTGCTGAAGAGCTACACAGCTCTATCAGGATGCGCGAGCCGCGGAACCACCAGCCTCCCTCATGAAGTTCACATCATCAACCTGCGTAGCAGCAACACTGAGGACCTGGGAGAAACTCCTGAGGTGAGGTCATTAAGAGACTTTCTTACAGTATGGCACTAAACGTTTCCAGTGATAGGTGGATGTGTCAGGTGCGTTTTCTTTATTTGCTTCTGTTAGCTCATTAAAGATACCATATACCATCAAATATACACGACTAGCTTGCACAGTATATCACTAGAGCAATAGATTCTCTTCATGGCATTACTGAGCACTGTTAGCTTCACAGATCCAGGCAGCACTGTGGCTTAATGCTTAGCACTGTCATTTCGCATCTCCAGACATGGGGGTTTGAATCTCACCTGCGGTCTGTGTGCAAGGAGTTTGCCTGTGCTCCTTGTGCTTGGTGGGTTTCCTCAACGTACTCTGGTTTCCTCCCACAGTCCAAAGACCTGTGGTGTAGGTTGTGTGGCATTTACAAAATTGAGTATAATGTATGATTGGGCGTAGGTGTGGTCTCCAATGGGGTGTCCCCCCATCCAGGGTGTACCTCAGTGGATACTTGAGAAAAAGCTCCAGATCCCCCAGGGTGTATCTTTGGACATTAAATATGCTGGTGGATTCGGGCTAAGAAAAATGTTAGGGTTAAATTTGTAGCTGAATCTCATTCATTCATCAACTCAATCATCTTCTATACTACTTATGCTGAGTACAGGGTGTAACAGAACCTTTAATAACGATCGAATACATGTGTTTTAGCACTTATGGTATTAATGATAGGTGTAAGAAAATTCACTTCAGAAAAGATTGTCAACACCAAGATGTGCAGGTCCGGTGGCCCTAAAGGACCTGAGTGAGAACCAATGGCTATCGATGACACTTCCAATCTGTTAAACACTCTCAACCAAGAACATCAGTTAAGGTACCGCGACTGACATGATACCAGAGACAAAGCCAACAGTTAATGATTATACAACTTAACTAAAGGTCCCATATTTGACTATTTCTTCACCAAGTTAACATAAGTCTCAGAGCTCTCCAAAAGTTTGCGTGTATGTGCGTGTATTAATGCTACAGCTGAAATACTCTGAATGGATGCAGTTTTTAAACCTCAGATGGATTTCACTCCTCTACCGATTCTGCTATTTTATAGTAAATGTAAATGAGGTTTTGCTTCGAATTTCTAGTTTCTATTTCTAACTGGCTTGTTTAAGCTCTGGCAACTAAGGACATAAAGCAGAAAAGTTTTTTTCCCCTCACATTTTTGTCTGGAGACTAGAGACCAATCGGAATGTCTAAAAAATTATTACAATTTAATTTTGCCACATATGTCCCCTTTAGGATTGCACATACACATGAGTAAAATAGATAAAATGGCCAGCCAGGTGCAGATTTACCAAATAGACTGAAAATTGAGTGAATTTCTCTTTAATTCAGACACCACAGTCATCTTGCTTTCAGTGTCCAGACTTTTCTCTCCTGTGTTTTTCAAATGAGAAATATATATATATTTTTTAATGTGTGGAACATCCTTTAACATGAATAGAGGAATCTCTAAGCTGTCTTTTTTGTTAAAAAATATATCTTAATAATAAGATTAGTGTGTACTGGGACAGCTTATTCAGCTTTAAATGGCGGTGATGGAGTGGAATGAAAACACGTTCCGGGCACCGCAGTCTGGGTGGGTAGTTAATAAACCGTATGATGGTTTGTGAGTGAAAGGGGAGGTTAGAGAAACAGAACAAGACGGGTGTGCAATCACACTGCGACCATCAGACGAATCGATGTTGTAATTGCAGGACCGCCTTGTTGGCTGAGAACTGTGCTGACTCGAACCATTTCTGGAGGAATGGCATTATTTTTGTGTTTCCATTGTCCTGAAGGGCCTGCAGTTGGAGCCTGTCCTCGCCCACACACACACACACACACACACACACACACACACACACACACACACACACACACACACACACACACACACACACACACACACACACACACAGAGCAATCACTACTAGTTGTCTAAAGGTGCACACTTCTATTATGACCAATGAATTTACTGAAGAAAAACTACAGACTGGAAAAAAGAAAGAAAGACTCATCAACTATCCTGTGTGCACACATCCCAAGAATAACAGCAGCGGGCCTCGAGTGAGGGGGCTCTCATTTGGTGGTTTTGTTCAGTGAAGAGTGGGGGAGAAAGAAAAAGAGGAAAAAGGAGTGTATATCTTGGCAAAGTGGCTGCGGTTGTTAGGCACTATCAGCCACGCGGATCGAGGAGAGCTCTTTAATGTGCCTGAGTGCTGTGGGCTTTATGCTATTGAAATACAATATCAAACCCTGCTTGCACGCACAATCACTGCACAGCGTGGCCTTTCTTAATAGGAGCAGTGACATTTCTGCATTAGCAGATAACGCTAAAAACAGGCTACAGAACAGAAAGTTGTGGTCTCATCACAACCAGGGTCCTAATCATCACCTTTTGACTGCCAGCATTTTGTATTCATTCCTCTTGTAGGAGGTTTGTTCATCCAGGCTAACACTTAAGGCAGAGGGATTTATGATGGGTTAGGTGCGAAAAGTGGAGAACTTGTGGAATTTGTATTGTGGTTTTGTTCTGCAATTAAAAAAGCCAGAAAACTAGACTCACCCATAGCAATTTTCCAAAAGTTAAACAATGTGTGATACCAATGATTCATGTTCAGCGTTTATCATACTATATCATATTAGTTCAGTCCTGAGCTCAGGTTTCTGTCCATACAAAGTTCCACATGGTTTCCCTTTGTTCAAGGGTTTCCTCCCAAATACATCTGAGAAGGTGGATTAGGTACACTAAACCGCCCAAAGGTGTGAATAAGTGTATGAATGTGTGCAAGTGAGTTGCATGGACCAAGTGATGGACTGGCGTCCCATTCAACTTCATGCCCATGATGGATCCAATATAACCATGACAGGGTTAATGCAGTTATGAAAATGCTTGTAGAATGGAATAGGATGGAGAAAACTGATAAAAAATAAAGAAGCTAACTAATACAATAATATTATACTAAACCTAGTTAGCTAGCTAGGAATGTTTTTTGTTTGCTACTTAATGTGGTATAGACAAGTATAGGTCACTGTGCTAATTATGTGAATATGGAAATTCTTCTTTTGTGATGTACACCTATGGTAATGATGTACCCTTTGGTACATAGACACTGATAAGCCATAACATTAAACTGTTGACAGGATCACACACCCCCAATGACCATCACGTCCAGTCTGACCCCACAGAAAAGCCAATGCATCACAATTTGGCAAAAACTGTCAATGCTGATCACGACATAAAGACACCAGAACACCGAATGCACTACAGGCAGCTACAAAGTACCCACTGCACCCAAAGTATCCACTGCCAGTATTCTGGTGCCAGACCCCAAGGCACATCTGGTGGCAAAATGAAAACCCAACATCTAGGTGGTTATAATGGTAATGTTTTTAATGTTATAGCTGGTCAGTGTACATTACAGCATAGTGATTTTTTATTTTATTTTTTAGCTTTTTAGGAAATTGAGGTCAGAGTACGGGGTCAGCCATGACACAGCACCGCTCAAGGGCCCACAGTTTAACAGTGCTGGGGCTTGAACCCCCGACCTTCCATTCCGTCACCCAAGTGTTAAATATTTAGTAATAAACCATCCATGTTAACGACTCGAATGCAGTTTTTACAGTCTAATGTTCACATTCTTGTTGTCTGATCTGTCAGGACCAGTCATCGTATGGAAACGTTTATTAAACAGTTAAAAGGGCTTTGTGCAGATCTGTTGTATAGTGACTTATTTCATTAATCCCATCTCCCACAGTGCTGCATTATTGAATGCGATGTTGGTCTGATGTTGGTCTCTTTTTGGATTAGCGCAAGCTTTATGCATTAGCAGAGCTCGACCAGTTTGCGTGGGCCATGCCATGACTCATTGGTATGACTTTAAAAACCTTTAATGTGATTAGACTTTGGGTTTTTTTGGCAACGGAAAGAATTCACTTTCCTCTTCCTATGATTCTGCTGTAGTGTATTTGTGTTTGTAGCTTGGCAACGGGCCTACGGCTTTCCTTGCTGTGTATCACAAGGTCTGCAAATCACTGAGTAATTGAGGCAAATACTTGAACAAAAGCCAACTTTTAGTTTACTTAGTGCATATCTGAGCAGGTATATCACAGTTTATACAGCTATCTGTCTCTCTTCATTACTCAGATGACTGATTATAGCGCTTTCATTTAGTAAAGAAACTGTGATAACGAAAAATTTGACATAATTAAAAAATATTGGCAGACTGTGGGAAATTGAAAGAACAAGAATCTACTACCTGATTCCAAGCTATTTCAACACAGGATGTTCAGTAAAAAAAAAGTTGAGAGTTCATCAGTTAGATATATTTAAAACTAACAAAGTTTTGATAAAAGGAAATAATAAAAATTATACTAAAGGTCCTAATAAAGATAACAAAAGTGATAGGCACAGAAGCCTATGTAATGGGATTGGTGGACACCACTCCTTCTTCACTGGGAATGAATGTAGACCTCGTTCACTCGTTCACTGTGAGAGAAAGATACAGAAGCCACCCATGTCATGTTTCCATGGGACTGATGGGCATATTATATGCAACATCTCAATCAGTGTAAATGACAGAAACAAAAATATTAATAATATTTTCAGATGATAAACACATGAGAGCTGTCATCACCTCAAGAATAAAGGCTCAACACAAATCCCCCACATGATATCAAGCCAGTTCGTGCCATGTGTTTTCCATATAAGGCCTTATTGCCATTTATATCATTGTTTTGTAGGAAACAACTCCTAGCGCACTGTGTACAGTAGGGATTATGGCATGCTAGTGCTCTTCCCCATGTGAGTTTTGTTTAAATACACTGACAGAGAAGGTCGTTCCGCTCAGCTTGTGCCAAGCCTCAGGTATTTATTCAACTTTGAAATCCTCAAGCTGATTATTGAGCTTCCTGATTGAAAAGAGAGATTAAGGACCTAAACAACAAAAGCTCAGGAGACACCCTTAATGTACACACACATCCAGAGATATCAAACCTAATACCAGCACATTGATCATGGACATTTGAAAACAGAAGCTTTTACAGCCTTACGGTATACACATAGATATACTGTACAAGGCATATATTCAAGCACAATCTGTGAAGTTGTGAGAAACTGGGGCACTGTTGGAGGCCATAGGCAGGAAAATATAAGGGGCCATCCTAGTTTATGTTCTACTTCAATACTGCTTATAGGATAACGTTCCTATCAGCATGCTTATTATAGTTCACAGGGTCTTCTGTTTCACTGTTTAGATACCATTAGTGGACCATTAAATCCACATAGGCAAAACCGGAACACTGTCGGTCAAGTGACTGACAAGTTTTTGCATTCTGTGTATTTTTCTAAAACTCTAAAGGTATTAAAACAATATGAGCAAATGGACTTACAGTATTCAACTAACTATGGTCAGTTATAAGTAACTCACTCACTCACTCACTTACTCACTCACTCATCATCTATACCGCTTAATCCTGTATTCATGGTCACGGGGGCCTGGAGCCTATCCCAGGAGACTTAGGGCACATGGCAGGGTACACCCAATCCAGGGTGCCAATCCATCGCAGGGCACAGACACACACACACACACTCACTCATTGCTATAAGTAACTATTATTACTTAGAACAGACCATAGGTCTTTTTTTTTTTTTTTAAACAAAGACGTGTCCAAATTTGTTTTGTTTGGACAAAAGTATCCAGAAACAATTTCTTCATCAACACATAAATCAGTATAACCTGGCAGGAGCATCACCCTCAGATAGGAGCTCCGATCTCTAGTTACACAACCTCCTGAGACCTGGACACTATCGTTGTATACTGTATGTTGCAATTTATATTCCTTTATATTAGCCACTAAACTTAATCATATTAAAGATATATAGCTGGTGTACATTACCGGACCAGACCTGACCAGAAACATGATGCACAATGCATATGTATTGTCAACTGTAAGTTTCTTTTATATGCTTGAAACATTTGAATAATAGCTCCATGCAAAACTATAGAGACCGATAGCAAACATATCTTGGCAGATTGAATATACAGTATTTGGGGCAAGGGTAAAGGTTTATCTCAAGGCCTTTTGTAGCTGGGCATTTCCTTTCCAGTTCAAGTTTTCTATTCCCGTATACTAATTGTGCTTCAGGACATCCAGCAACTGGGGTTAAGGTTAAACACAATAGTCTCCCAGAAGAGGCCAATGACCTCTTAAGACTAAACACTGCTGGGATGTTGTGAAATTCTCGAAAGGCTCAAATCTCATTAATTCATTTCGTCACATTAGTCTCAGTTCATGTTGATGGTTTCCGTAGCATTGTTTTGTTAAATGGACAAATCTCATGCTGCAGTGATTTCCTTCCTCTGGGGGCTGATGACCTGGATCACAAATGCATGTCTTGTGAAACTGTTTGTTCTTGACACGTTCGACTGTGAATGTGTGAATGAGCTTCACACAACATTATTTGTGGTTTTACTTGTCTTCCTCCTTTGTCTGTGACTATTTAGTTTGGGTCATGTTCAGGAGGTCTTCGTCGCTCTTCTGTGTAGTGACTTCTGCGATGGTTATTAATTTTTTCTTTCACCCAGGACGACTTACACCCAAGATACAATGCCTAAGAGTATAGCTGAATAGTTGCCAGTCCTGGGCTTACATTAAGCATAGATTCATGTTGACCGTCAGGGTAAATCATGCGATGAGCATCGTGTATAAAAAGCGAATGCACTCTGTGGCATTGTACTTGCGATGTGTTGGTGAAACTCTGTCATGAATCATCGTCAATGGATTACAAATCTTGTTTGCCCATGTGCTCCCTAGCTTGAAAAAAGTAAGGTGGGCTGTTTCATAGAAGCTGATGGAGCTGAAGGTCATGGTGGACTGAGGGATGGAACTGAAGGTCAGGGGAAAACCAGGGATGAAGGTAAATGTCAGACCTCCATATGGGAAAGTTAACAAGCGGCCTTGGCATTAATGCCGCCTACTGGCACAGATGTGGCCATCTGGGTGGTGAAAGAAGCACATACAGTACACACATACGCACACGCTGCAAACCCATATCAGATAGACTTCAACATGTATACACACACACTGTCCTTCTGTGGTACCGCGTGTACCTCCTAAAACCAAGGTCGGGTTTCGTGCGTCCAGGCGCCGTTGGCTGTTATTAACAGATGCAGCAGATCCTTCAGGAGGTAAACAGTTCAGTGCCTTGCTGATTTAATGCCTTTAAAGCCAAGGCCGAAAGCCTAGATGAGGCAATAGGGTTACCGGCAGTCTCCAGGGTCGCTCTGTTCACTAACGTATTCGTAATTAGCCCTGTGCTACAGAAAGACAGAGAAAGAAGAACTTAACCCTATGATGCTTTTAACTGCTGAGTCAGTGCTGAATATGCAGCAGTACAGAAGGCTGCCGTCTGTCAGCGTGAGTGATTAGTCTGTTAGGTATATCATTTGCTCTTGTTACTGGGTTAACTCTGTCTCTTGTATTCATTACTGCAACATTTAAATAGTTTCCCATCACTCTTTATCACTCGGTCTCTCTCATTTGCTCTTGTCTAGTTGCCGTCCTGCCTTGTGCAACCTCTGTGATTAAAACATCCAGCACCCTCTGCCCTCCGGATCGGGAGGAATTTGTGGAGAGCACTTTGAGCACGGGCCACTGAACTCTGTATGAAGTCCGAAGATCCATTCCATCGTTGTTTAAAAATGGCTCGCACGCTGTTGGTTTTGGAGCGAGCTCTGGATGGATTCAGACCAGAGGTGACTGGGCGGTCAGTGATTACAGGAAGCCCACTGTCCATCCACTCTTGATTCCACCTGAAACTGAGCTGTAGAGAGATGAAGGTGAAGGAGGCAAGGAGGCATGCTGTGTAATAGCAGCTTATACTAGCTGCAGAATTTTACTGCTGTTTATTTAGCATGGTGTACTCTGAGCAAGGAGATTATTCAACACGCTGTATCGAGTTAGAGGGATATTTATCATGTTGGATTGTGAAGTCTGTTTGCCTTCTGAGCGCCTCGTGCATTTTTTTCTGTTTGACCGGAATGAAAGATTGACTGCCTGGCACCCTGAACAAACACAATGTATTCATGCACTCATCTATCCAAAATGGCTTTAGTGTTTAGACAGAAGTGTTCTACCGTAGCTTTTATAGTTCTGTAGATTTGTGATGTCATTGTTGTAAAGAAAAATGTTTCATTTAAAATGTAAATTTTGTGAAATTCACCATCTTGTTTTTTTTTTTTTTTAATCACATCACATACACGCACACTGCACTGCTATCTGGTGTTTTGATGATTTTCAGGATGTTGTTGTTTAATCCCTGATTGCTAGCATGACTTAATGGGCACGTTGAGGAACCTAGCGCTCAGTGGGTAGGCAGAAAGAGGACAGGAAACAGGAAGTAGAGCAGGAAGAGCAGGGAAACTCTTGGTGCACTGGTTAACCTCGTGGCACAATGAGGTTAGAGGAGGCTCAAATGAAATTTGAAACAGTGTAAGGCATACAGTATACAGAAGCAGTACACCCACACACACACACACACACACACACACACACACACACACGTATAACTCAGCAGCTGCAAGGTGTCACAGTTTGCCCCCACATCCGCCGTAAACTAACATCCTTGTGTGAAAAGTCTTCGTAAGTCCAGGCCCCCTCCCACTCGGTATCAGACATGCACACTCTGCCGCACATCACTTCCACGCTTACACTCATTCGTTTTCATTTTTTTACTGCACCACTTAAATGAATGGCTTCCTGTCCCTCCATGCTCTCTCTCTCTCTCCCACTCTCTCTCGTCGCGAGGCATGCTTTTGCTTTAATAATGGAGAGGAAGGCCCAGCTGTGCTGGCCCTGGCCGTCCTCCAGTCTCTTCGACTTTGCTGTGCAATTAAGTGAAACCGAACACCTGGCAGTGAGCGTGTGTATGTACTGCGCCTACACTTTATACCTAACAGACTAATCACTCACGCTGACAGACGGCAGCCTTCTGTACTGCTCACAACCTGAGAGTCTGACTCCGCAGGATGCCGGCACGCGTCTTATGATCTTGCAGGCATTTCTTTATCAATCCTTCTGAACTGATATCGTTTCTCTAAGGAGAAACCCACAGATTGTTATGTAGTCCATACTCATAAAAGACTAGATAGGGAAAAATGATTTAGTTTTTAATTTTGTGTGGAAATTCATGTGTTGCTCCTGTACGTACATCTTGGGACAAAAAAGTATTTTTTTTCATATTTTGATCGTGGCATTGACAGAATTCGCCAAAGTTTCTTTATGTTGTTTAGCAAATTGAAGCCTTTTTTCCCTGATGAGCTTCACAAACGGGTCGTTTTCTACTTGTAGATTTGACCACACAACTAATTATTCCCATTCTTGTGAGTTCTCATCACATTTTGTGTGTGTGTGTGTGTGTGTGTGTGTGTGTGTGTGTGTGTGTGTGTGTGTGTGTGTGTGTGTGTGTGTGTGTGTGTGTGTGTGGAAATGCTCTTACTTTCACTATTAAACAGAGCTGTGATTTCAACTCTTGATTTCATTATGATGCAGATTCATCAAGTGTTCTTCTTAATCCAATCCCAATCATTTTAACTATCCTTAGTTGTTTTCTTTGCTTGATGCAGGCCAATTATTTCCTTACAAGCTGGGCTATGTAAAGAAAATAATTTCACTGTGCTGTAAAGTATACAGTATGTGACAAATAAATCTCTTTTATTCGACCCTTCTGGAACAGTGACTTTTCTTTGGACAGGCAATATACTGTATATACTATTTATATTTTTTAACATATTTACAGTATGCTATGTTTTCACATGGGATATATTTACATTTAAAGCAATCAATTACCTTTAAATTATATTTAGCAATGTTATCAGAGGTCAATATAGCATTTTTATCAATAGATGAAGCAGCCTTACAGAATTCTGGATGTAGACGTTGATTTCGATCATTTCTTTGGTGCTTCTGGTCACGGGCTCTTAAATGAAGAATGACATGCAGAGAGACGTGATGACGTTGGACAGTGTTTTGGAATGTGATATTGTAAGGAGGGGGCCTCTTAAGAATGCTCTCTTTTACAGAGAAGGAGTCTCCCAGTCACCTTATCTAAGGAGCATGGAGAGTGTGTTTCAAACACCCTCTTCCTTTTGATCACTTCCATCTGTTCGCTCCATCAAAGTGCTTTTTGGACGCTCTAAGGGCAAAAGTACGGTCTGATCTCACTGCGTTTTTACCTTTTGTTACTTATTAGAGGTATTTTATGATTTATAACGGCCATTATGTTTTCAGTACTATCACTTGGCCTGTGTGTGTGTGTGTGTGTGTGTGTGTGTGTGTGTGTGTGTGTGTGTGTGTGTGTGTGTGTGTGTGTGTGTGTCTGTGTGTCTGTGTCTGTGTGTGTGTGTGTGTGTGTATAAAGTGTAGTTGAATGGAATGGAGAGGTAATCATGATAGAACAAAGCGTCTATTCTCTGGCAGTAGACGAAGATAAGAGTGGGTGAGTACCGGTGCAGAAGTGGATAAGAAAGGAACCAGTGGGTTAGCACGAGATCACAGCAACCCTCACGTTAATTAACATACCAGATGGGGACAGGAAGATATACTGTAAGTGCTGGATGGAGAGACGCAGCAGAGTGAAAAAGGAGCTGTAAAAAAGTAAGAGAGAAAGAAAGAAAGGATTATAAGAGCAGACAGAGGGGTGAGACCGAAGGTGTTGCGCTCATGTGTCGTTTTCACCTCATTCAAATGATGACATCACTTTCAGCTGCTTGTCTTCATGTAAGGTGTACATGTGTGCGTGGGTGTGGTGGATGGTATTATTATGTATAGCTAGCTGACTCTAGTTAACGTTTCTGAAAGTTGAATAAGTTCATGCGTTTCATGTGCCATTTTTGTATTATTATTATTATTATTATTACTATTTTATTACTATTATTATAATTATGAATAAATAAGAACTCAATAACAATCAAAAAAGAATTCTACAATCAGCTTCAGAAACATCATTATTTCAGATTTGTAAGGTTATGAAAAATGCCTTTGTGGATAATTAGCTTAAAAATGTGAAATATGAAACGGAAAAAAAAAACTTTTATATTATTGTTGCTAATATTGTAGCAAAGAGCCTGCCTGTCAGCTGTATCTCTGGAAAAATCCCACAAGCTAGGGGTATGCTTATGTATTTAGCTTATTGTTCTCTGTAATGTTTCTAGTTATTCAGACAAAAAAGAACTAATAGCACATAGTTATGATTTTCTTTTTTGCGATACTTTATTTTATGTACATTGTACACTAGAGCATCCATCATTATCTACACCGCTTATTCTGTGTAGGGTCGCAAGGGTTCTGGAGCTTTTCCCAGTGAAATTAGGGCACAAGGCAAGGGGGAGACACACACACATACACTGATCCGAACCCACAGCCCTGGAGGTGTGAGGAAACTGTGCTAAATGCTGTTTACTTGCTAAACTGAGTACTTCTTTCACAGTCAGTAGTGTGTTGGATCTAACTACAGTATATCATATGGAAAACTTTAATACGCAATCATTACATCTTATCTGTAAAACAATTCCAGTGTGCTTTAAGTATTCCCTAACTGCATAGAATGCACTGTACCAAGAGTTGCAAAATGCACTGTACCAAGAGTTTTCCAGAGCATTTGAGACACTTGGGTGAGGTTCTAGTTAGAACACTAAAGGCAAACATTGACTTTTAGTGTTGTGGTTCCATTCCTGTATCTATTCACCCTCCTTTTGTCACGGTCCTTTCCTTGCCCTGTGGATTGCTGGAGGTTATCGTGTCTTTCCTGCTGGTGTCATTTCCTCTTTTGCAGTTGAAAAAAAAAAATCCCCAAGGGATCAGTATCTATTTTTTAACAAACAAGCGAAATTCCTTCTAGCGACATCAATGAAAACAGAGGAGAGGCCTGAACTCTTATCCACAGCTGAAAATAAACAATGCCTGGCAGAGCCGTAATCTCGCTCGCAGGCCGTCTTTGTCTAATCAATTTAGCGAAAGGCAAACATCAAATGGCAGCGCTTGGCTGTGGCTGAGCGAGAGATTGAGTTATCAGGTGGAATTTACCGATAGAGAGGCGAAAGAGATAGAGACAGAGAAGAAAAGCAAACAATCGAGTGTGACACAGCTGAGTTAAGGGCGGCAGTGGTGCCACCTCGGGCACAAGTGAGTTTGAGCTACTGTAGCTGAGCAATGTCTGCTTTTACTCAAAACACACATGCACACAAACACCCACACACTCCTACACACTTAAATGCTTTTAATATTGTTATTATAACAGCATTGACATCCATTAAAGTATATTATGGTGAGTTACTGCTATGGCTATAACAACATGCTGCTGCAGGTTTTTTTTTTTTCAAAAACAAAACATTCTTCTTCATATTTTCTTCCTTCTCATCCTACTGTACATCATAAGATTTAAAATTCAAGATTCAGCTAAATTCCTTAATCCCAGAGGGAAATTCATAGTACACTTCAAAGTTCAAAGTGTACTAAGAGTGATAAAGTGCAGTAATTATACAGTGAATACAAGAATTTTTTCAAAAAGGTCGTGATTGTAACATTAGTGGTTCGTCGGCATACAAACTCCCTCCCTTCTGAATTCTTGGCTTAAGAATTTAAATTGTGCAAGAAATGTGCATCTTTAACATTTGAAATAACCGAACGAGCCGAATCAAACGCCGGTTAAGTTGCACGTACATCTAGGAACCGTTCTGAAGGAAACTTCAGTAGAGGGCGAAGCGAATCAAGCGACACAAATTTGTGTTTTAATTTTTAATTTTGTGCAAGATTTTTAGCATGAAGTAGCAGCCATCTTCAGTGGAAATTAAGAAAGAACGCGTCTCTAAAAAAGCAGCCGGAGATTGATCATAAGATTATCATCATAATCATAAGAATCATAAATTAAGGTTAAGTGAGGGTTAATGTTTGGGGTTTATTTATTTTATATTTTACATTTCTCAATATTTTGATTGTTTTTATATGCAAACATATGATTATAGATACATGATTATATTGTTGCAAATTGGTAATATTGTTAATATTTTTGAGTGGCTTGAACGGATTATCTGCATTTACATTATTTCTCATGTGGAATCCTCAGCCCTACTTAAGCCTTAACCTTAAGCCGCAAATCCTGCTTACCGCCTAGATTCTTGTGATATAATTCAGGATTTTATAAAATGTAGAGAAGGAGGAGAGACAGACAGTTTAAAAACCAGAGACAGACAGAGGGAGAGACACATGTTTATCAAGGTCAGGTTTAGGATCAGAGACACGCACACATGCACACACACACAATGTGTTATGGTTATGGGTCCGCCTCTGGGCTCCGGGAGGGCACCGCACTGAGCTGATGAGGTAGATATTGCCGTGATCATGATGAGGGTCCATGGCAGGTTGTGTGTGTGTCTGTGTGTGTGTGTGTGTGTGTGTGTGTGTGTGTCTGGAGGCAGACTGATTACTATCATTGCATCATAAGGCTTTATAGCTTCAGATCACTGAATAGCTGTGATAGGATCGTTGAGTATTTTTTTCTCTCCCTCTCTCTCTCTTTTCTCTATCTTCACCGCTGTAAAGAGATCTTTATTCTAGTCCAGTCATCTAGAAAGAACCAAGATGCTGTCTTTCACTCGCACACAAAATGGGTCAGAACACACAAACCGTGTCCCTGTGAAATGCACACAAACACAAAGCCGACATTTTAACCTATGAAACTGTTTTTTTTTCCCCCTCCTTTTCTTTTTAAGAGCAACTACAAAGACTTTCACTAACTGGAGCCCAGTCTGTGACATCACTGTGGTGGAATACTGTTCCCCTTTTTGTTGCAGAGCGGCTTTAGTGCAGCTGCATTGGAGGGATTGCAAGCATGAACCGCTGCTCTTTTCAGTTCTTGCCACAACATTTTAACGGGGTTCATCAAGTCCAGGCTTTGTCTTATTTCTTTTGAGCCATTCAGGGGTCTGCCACTTCCACCTCTATGCTTGATTGTAGCTTTAATGGTCTTTTTGTGGAATTCTTTTTCGTTTACTCCCAACTGTTACTTTGGACTCATCAGAAATTCAGAATCTTCACAGTTAGCAGTGTTTTTCACTCAGCCATGGATGCCATCATGTACACTGATCTTTATTAAGGTGGGAGAGGCCTCTTTTGTGGCTTCTTGGATGAGCCATGCTCTTGGACTCAATTTTGAAAGCTTGGCCATTCAGTTTACTCACCATCGTTGAGGAAGGTCTGGAGCCTATCCTAGGGAACTAGGCAGGGTACACTCCGGACAGGGGGCCAAACCATCACGCGGCACACAAGCACACATACACTCACACACCAGAAGAAACCAGAGGAAACCAGAGTACCCGAAGGAAACCCACCAAGCATAGGGACAACATGCAAACTCCACGCACACAGACCCAAGGTGAGACCCGAACCCTCAAACCTGAAGGTGCAGGGCTGCAGTGCTAACCACCATGCTGCCCCATTCAGAGGGCTGTGTGGTCATATGTGCAATTGTTTAGCAGGAAATGCATTTCAACGAACATGAAGTCCAGTCTTCTCCATTTGTAGATAATGATCCCTCAGACCCCAGAGCCTTAGACTCCCTGGTGTAAAGCTTCAAAGACTAATATATTCCAATAAACTTCTGGTTCATTTTCTGAATTTTTTTATGTTTATTTTGTCGTAGTGTGCTACTGGTGAGAGTTTAAGCCGATGTCATGCTTCTGAAAACAGTCTGTTTAAGTGTTTCTTTGAATAGGCATTGTAACACTTTTTGTATCGAAAATTTAATTAGCATTTAAAACTTTATTTTATGTTTGCTCAGGTTGCATGTAGTTTTGTTTGAAGATTCGAAACTAAATCCAGTTCTAGATCATTAAACACATCAGGACATGCTGTTATTGGAAATCAATCAATTTCTGGGTGGTATTGGCTCTCTGCTTTGAGTCAGGCTCACCCGACCCAACCAGAATTGCATCATTCGCTTTCCTGTAGGAGTATTCAAGTGCTTTATTCCCTACATATTCTTTAGTTCAGTATGATGTAGAGCCGAACACAACATTACAAAGACATTCTGTCAGGCAATTCCTGTCGGATCATTTCCTCTCCTCAAGAGCAAAAACTAGAGACATTTGGCGGAATCTTCATTCCAATACTTTCCCAAACATCCATTTCCTTGTGGTTCTCTGATCGCTGCCAAACATGCTGCTTCCCCGAGCTTTTGCTTCAGCAGGAACCAATTCTGCCATTTTCCTTCATTGTGTCTTATTTGTCTTGGGTTTAATTTGGCCTCCATTATGTTGCTTCGCTGCCAGTCTGCTGGGTGTTTTGCACGGTTAGCGTTAGCAGGAGGCAGATTGGACTTTATGGGTTTTTCCTTGAATCTGCAAGTGTCGTGGGTGAAATAATGGAACTTTGTCAACAGAGGAAATACCCTTGTACAGCAGGACGTGAAAGCTAGCTGCTGTCAGAGTTCAGAGAGAAAGAGAGATTTTTACAGGCTAGTAATTTATGCTTGGCCTTTTACAGGAGAATGACTGAATCATAAGGGTGAAGTTTTCTGGCCCCATTCAAAGGAAGCGCTGATATTTAAGGCGTAGTGCTTTTTGAATCTTTTCTTTCCTTGTCAGTATCTTTGTATTGTTAAATCTGAGTTAATACCACAGATTCAGCAAAGCATTGATAAGCAGTCTTAAGTCTTCCTTCTCTGGAAGTGGACGACTGAGCGAACTGACTGCTGGGAAATACGACAAAGTAAATGGACATTGTCACCATTTTACTTGAATTTCTTTTAAAGCGTGAAGCTGAATGTCCCTGTTCACAATATTAGTATTTTTTTATCTATTCGATTCCTATTAAGTATTGATTTAGCTTGGCTTAATAGACAGAACATGTTTAATTTTTTCACACAGTTCAGCAGTTAAGATTTGTTTCCAGGACAG
Organism: Clarias fuscus; assembly: GCA_030347435.1. Classification (NCBI taxonomy): domain Eukaryota; kingdom Metazoa; phylum Chordata; class Actinopteri; order Siluriformes; family Clariidae; genus Clarias; species Clarias fuscus. The sequence goes on along the minus strand of CM059206.1, from coordinate 15,127,640 downwards.
AGAAAACATGATGGGATGTTAAATTTTAATGTTTCTAAATAAAAGCAGGCCAATTTATGGGGAGCGTCCAAGCCAAATCAGGATTTATGATGACATTTAAATTAAATCAATTCTGAGACCTTTTTTTTTTTTTTTTTGCTTTTTTTTTGCACCTTTTTTCATTGAGCATACATGCACATTATATTGTCAGATTGTAATTCAGTAGAAAGAGAAGAATGATGCAGTAGCCATAAATAAATAATAATATCCATGTATTAACTAAAGAAATGTGGAAAAGCTATACTGTTAAATAAAAAAAAAAAAGCTGTAGGTTAAATACTTTCCAGCAATAACCCTAACAGTGGATGACTGATATACAGTTAAACCTTGGATTGCGAGCATAATTCATTCCAAATGCTTGTACTCCAAAGCACTCATATATCAAATGGAAATTCATATAAAATATAGTATTCATATAAAAAAATTATTAATGCCTAATACAAATTAACTTGCAGTTTACCATTGAAAAGAATCATGGCTGATTTAAGACGAGAGATGAGAGGAGGAGATGGGTGGCTACTGTGTAGGATGACTTTCACACACACAGACACACACTAACAGAATCACTGGTCTGTACCAAAGAGCCAGTAAACAAATTTTTTTGCCTTTTTTTGAGGATTTTGCAGAAATGTGATGTTGCATTGTCATTAAACAGATTCATCTACGGCACGTCTACAGACTTTTTAACTTTGTTCCTCACAAGGCCGTTGTTGCTTTGCAGTTACTAAAGAGCAGTCACAACACTTGGACACAAAATTAAAAAAATGCTTTATGCGCACACACATTTGGTTAAACGGTATACACACGCAAAGATGTTGCCTATAAGAGTGAGACCAATCATGGGAGAGGATTACCCATAATCCCGCAACGTGAGAACCATTGGCTCAGTTTTGATCACGTAACGCTCGGCAGATAAAGCGTTTACGTACGGTAGTACTTGTATTGCAAGAGCTTGCTCGCTTTTACAAATCACTAGCAGACTGAGTTATTTCTAATCTGAAGTTCTTAAAACAATGAAATTTTAACCTTTATTTGGAGCATTTAGGCAGAGTTTGCGTCCTGCTTACGCTGTCAGTTTGGCATTAATATCCCATCGACACGTAGTCAGCGTTGTTCTGACGTCACTTCAACAGTGTAATTCTGACTAATATTTTGAAATGCCAATATTGTCCCAATGTCTGTAATGTCACCACAAAGTTAACATCACCACAACATTTTGACAACGAAAAAAAGTTCCTGCTGCATTCTTATCAGAGCTCTGGAGACTGGAGAGCTACTTGCATAGACGTAAGTGTCTCCTTGCCGTCATAAGGGTTACTCAAGGTTACACTAGTAGAGTCTGGGTGCTTTCACTTTGCCTGTTATATTGATTCGTCTCGTCTCGGTAAATTAAGGGATTTGTGACCGTTACTGTAACAGACAGCCTGCAGCTGTTTGGCTGTTGTTTCTGTGCAACCCGATCAGTCCAGACGAGCGAGATAAACTCCCACGTCTCACCTTTCAGACAGAGTTTAATGCCATAGCCAGCAAAATTCTGCAGTCTCACACCTCCTCATGCTCGTTCGTCTATCTTCCATCCTTCTGTCTCTCTTGGGCTTGTGTCTTTTACCCAAACGTTATCCTTTCATCTCTCCCACCTGTCACACACAGATCTGGTGGAAAAAATGATTTAATAGTAGTACTGGGGAACACGCATTACACACTGGTCAAACGGTTGAAAAATTCAGGTGGTAGAGAGTTTAAGAGACAGGAGGGTTTAAAATACTTTACCTAAGGGAAACATCCTTAAAGCTGTACAGCAAAGATGAGAAAACCAAAAAGTTAACTATGGTTCACCTTGAAAAAGTAATAGATTTCACTAGTTTTCACTAACGTACAGTACCATATAGCAACCTTCATTCATCATCATCATCTCTAGCATCTGTGGGTGTGTGTGTGTGTGTGTGTGTGTGTGTGTGTGTACTGTATGTGTGTGCCATCACCTGGTCCAGTTTTATATACTGTACCTCACTATCGGAAGTATGTAGTTTTCATATTAGTTTTACTGTAATATCAGAACTATTCAACTTGCTTTAAGATGAACGAATGAATACCAAAAGTGGTTAAAGAGTTAAAGAGAGAGAAGGGAGAAAGTAAATACAAGCATGTCACCGGTTTAAAGGAATTCCTTTCCCCCTCCGTACAAGAGGATGAGATCAGCCACACATGACTATGACACAAGGATCAGACCCCCGTCATTAAGCTCTCCTCAGAGACGCTGTTCTGCGGATGGAACGAGTTAATTGCCCCAGTGTGAGCTGATGAGCTCATCTGTGACTCGAGTCATCGGTAAAGTGTTAACTAGACGTGCATGTGCATGCATGCGTGTGCGTGAGTGTGTGTATGTGTGTGTGGTAATTTGCTTCTCACCTTGCAGCTGGCTTGGCCCTTCAGGACCGTGTGCTCCTTCTGACTCATATTTTTACTCAATAATTATGCAGTTTTTACAATTGGAAGTTTCTGGTCAGGCGTCTCTAACTCTCTCTGTCTCCCTCTCTCTCATTCTCTCTCGCATTTTATTTATCTGTCTCTCTCTCATTCTTTTTCCCTCTTTTTCTTTGTGTCACTCGGCTTGTCTAATTGTTTGTTTTTCTGCATGTCTGCCTTGCTGTCTTTCAGTGTGTTTGTTTTTTCTCATCCTTCTATCTATTTGTCTGGATGTCTGGCTGTCTACTGTATTATTTAAAACAAAATTAAATCTTAAACATTATAGTGGAGTGTTTTCCTAGCAGTGTGTTTAATACCCTTTTATTAACCCTTTTGAGGAACCTGTTTATACTAACGGTATAATCAGTGTATAATTGAGTAAAAGTGTGCTGGATGTATGCAGGTGATGTTTCATCCTCTTTTTTCTCTCATTTCTTTTCGTTCCACTCATTCCTCATTCCTTAGCCACTCTCGTGTCCATTTCTCCTCTTTTACCATCAGCCAATTACTGTACATATTCATGACTCACCACTGTTCTTGCTCATTTCTACCTTTTTTTTAAATTCCCAAAGCACGTCCTCTGCTATTGGAGGTTTACTGACATCAGCCACTTATCACACATTTTCCACTTACGACAAGGGAAGATGAGGGGAAAAAGTCATCAAGTAGAAGAAAGGAGCGAAGTGCTCATGGGGCCTACGCGCGTGCGTGTGTGTGTATTCTGCATCTGCCAAGCTTTCCCTGTGATAAGCACTCAGTAATTTGTTCCATTTGTTCCTTTTTGAAGGCCTCTCTCGCTGTGTGTCATGATTTTTACAGTATTTGCATTTACACACACACACACACACACACACACACACACACACACACACACACACACACACACACACACACACACACAATGATTATTTATTAAAGTTGCTCAGCAGATGCTCAACAGTCTTTCAAATATCAAATCTGGCCCTGACTAATATGGCTTGTGAAGTACGCCTTACATTTATACATTTTAGTGTTCATCTCATTTGGCTAATGCTTTAATATAACGCAACCTACAGCTCAGACAGAATACAACTGAGCAGTCTAGGGATGAGGTGGTTAAAAGGTGGTTAAGTTTTATTCAGACTAAATCTACACATGGGTAAATTTTTTTCAGTGGTTAGCACTGTCGCCTTGCACCTCCAGGGTCTGGGTTCAATTCCCGTCCAGGCTCGATTCCCGTCTCTGTGTGCATGGAGTTTGCATGTTCTCCCCGTGCTTGGTGGGTTTCCTTTGGGTACTCCGGTTTCCTCCCACAGTCCAAAAGACATGCAGATTAGGTTGCTTGGCATTCCCAGTGTGTGTGTGCGTGTGCGTGTGTGTGTGCGTGTCTGCGTGCGTGCGCGTGCCCTCCGATGGATTGCCACCCTGTCCAGGTTCTACCCTGCCTCATGCTCTAAGCCTCCTTGGATAAAATGGACTGCTGGATCATAATACTTTGGGACACTCACTGCGAGGTGAGTATTATGTACCCTAAGTATTATGATTATGACCCTGAATAGAGGATGAAGGGTGAGTGAGTGAGTGAGTGGTACTCAAGGCAATGGTAATGGAATGTCCGGTTCTGTACTTTCTAAATACAGTCTTGCTTTATCTAGTTAGGTTTATGGTTAGGGTTCGTACACTTGTACACTTGTATGGAGCAGTGGTAGCTCAGTGGTTAAGGCACTGGACTACGGTTCAGAAGATCCCAGGTTCAAACGACCAAGTTGCCACAGTTGGGCCCTTGAGCAAGGCCCTTAACCCTCAGTTGCTCAGATGCACTGTATAATGAGATAAAAATGTAAGTCGCTCTGGATAAGGGCGTCTCCCAAGTGCCTAGGTCTAGATGTACACTTATTCACACACTACAGGCAATTTCATAGTGCCAATTAGCCTAATTAACATGTTGTAAGGAATGTGGAAGGATACCAGAGTACCTGGAGAAACCCCACCAAACACTCTGGATGTGCGAGGCCTATAAGTTTATAAATACCTTTAAGTTATAAATACCTATAAGTTTATATGAGTATCTGCTCCTGACTTGCACAGGCATGACAGATCTTCCTCAAGCCTCCGTGCTGCAGGTCAGACTCCAACAACTGTTTTATATTTGTTTTTTGTTAGCTGATGCATTGTGAGTTTAGCAGTGCTTATCTCACTGTTGTGCTTGGATTGTGTTCTGCCTCTTGTGTGAGTCACTTTGGCCAAACAAATACAAGTGAATAAAAGGAAATGAGATCATGGATATGATTGAGTGCTAGAGAAGAGTCAGTGGATTAGGGATCTAGCGGAGATAGGGATCTGTCCGGATGAAGTGTACGAGACGGCACGATGAACTGTAAGGTTAGAAAACTAAAAACAGAATGTGTCTTTATTACAGTAGAGTTTACGGACGTGGCTTCTCTGTGTGTTTTTGTTTGTCCCATATTTGGGGTTAGCCATCTTCATTCATCATCAGTGAGAAGGAGGTTATGCTCATTTCTTCAGGTGTGTGTGTGTTGCGTGTTTTTAAAGCTGACTGTATTGATAGGTCTAGCCAGAGAGGAGTTAGAGAGAGCTTAAGACCAGACATGATATTTCAGGGGGTTGATCGTTGATTTCTCATATTTGTCATGCTCAGGAGGTCAGATTTCTGGATTTTGATCATCATAACTAATTGAAGATTACGTTTCCTCACGTATACGACATTAGTGGGATAAATACAGAAATAATAAAGCCATGAATACTTTTTTCGCACTTTCCTTAGTACTGTAGTGAGATTTCCACAAGTTGTTGTTGTTACTTATTACTAGCACAGGGTGGGTGGTTTGTTGCGGGGTGTGTTTGCATGATCAATGGAAGAACTAAGTGTGTGTTAAGTCTCAGCACTTTCATATCAACAGCCTTAATTTGGTTCCTGGATCTCTTGGGTAGTTTGAGACCACTCTGATCTAATCAGCCCAAGAGGCAAGCTCAGCAAAAACAAATTCCGCAGTGTGTGATGGGAGGGGTTTCTTTGACAGATTCTAACAAAAGAGCCAGTGTGTAAAATTTCAAACGCTAGTACAGCCCACATTATTTTTTTCACTTTTCCCAACAGCATTGCTTTCATGCAGTCACTGTGAGGTTATCAGGAAAGAGTTTGCATAAACAACAACACAAATCTGCGATAAAAGAGAAGCAAGCAACAAGAGGTCTGCGGTAATTACATGGGAACGGCCAACACAGCAAGCCTGCTCGTCAAAGCATGTGACGTCAAAAAGAAATGAGAGGAAAGCCTCATTTATACTAGTGTAGTTTAGGAGAGAGGGAGGGCAGGGCCGGGGGATTGGTTTCTTTTCTTTACCAAGATATGATTGTGATCCAGCGTGAAACAGTGCTGCCTTACAGTAAACTTGGAAATAGAAATGGCTGTATTATGGTTAGAGTCACCCGATGCTGAGTGTGATATATCAGTCCGGTAATTACACAGATATGTTTATGAAGTGCATAACAGGGTAAAAATAATCCAGCTTAAACGGGATGCTTTACATTCAAGACTCCATGTGTTCTTTCTGTGATTTGTGAAGTTCGTCTTTTTGTTGTTACGTATATTCTTCTAATATATCTGCTCTTTCTTTCTCTTTAACCCTTCATCTCCTTTGTCTGTAGGTGGCGCTACATCTGCGGCCCGTCCAGTCTTTATCCGTGCACCAGAAGCCGCTGATCTTTGTGCTCAACTCGCCCAAGCCTTTCCTGTGGAGGATTCATGCAGATAACCTGGCTCACGGAATCAAAAGGGTCTTTTACGTAAGTCGAACTTTACCTTCTATGTTATCTCTTCGGCTTTCCCGCGATATCCATCTCTTCCTCCGCGTGATGAATATTCACCAGCAGCTCATTCCAGGACAACACACAACACTTAGCTCTTTTAACACCAGCCCGTCTTCCCCTGGAAAACACATTCCCTAACACCTGCCAGCCATCTTTCCATTCGCTCAAAGCTGCATTCAGGTGCATTTCTCCAGAAGAAAAACACACAGACAGATACACAGATACACACTCGAGTACACATGACGGCATGCCAAGGTAATCATCCGTCCCAGACAGATGCCTGTTGTTTGCCTGATTGAGTCTGCCCGCGGCTCACAGGTTGGTATTGATTTGCCGCAGTCTGCAGACACTACCTGCACCCGGTGACGGATGGGTAATGGTCAGAGGGTGTTGTGAAAGTTAGCTGGGTGCTGAGGTTTAGCCTTTAGAAACTTTTACACTCCGTTTCTCTCCATCGCAATTTTTTTTCTTTTTCCTTTTCCTATTTGCTTCACAGCTGGAAAGAATCACAGTGGTGCTACTTTTAAAGAAGGTTTAAGGAGAAAGAAACACCCTTAATTGCAGTCTGCATTGTATTTTTGCTCCCTTGGCATGACAATGAGATTTCCATTACAGCCGCCCAAAAACTTCCACAACCCACCTTTAAAGATCACATCACATTTCACCTGTGTCTTTATCTAAAGAAAGCAATTTTAAATAGGACTCGGCTGGTTTAAGAGATCAGCTGACCCCTGATAACAGTAATTATATTCAAATGATCCTCTTGACCTAACAAGGCCCTCTGGACTCCTTTGTCATCATAGTATGATTCATGCCAATTTATTTCCACTCATGTTATTGACAGTTAACTAAAAAGCTTTTCGGTGGTTTTGAGCCATTTGAATAGCCCACTATATAGTACATATCCAGTAAAGCGGCTCTCCCAGTATTGAACGCTTACAATGCAAATAGACTGACCAGGGCATTTAGGCTTTGGCTTTCCTCTTCCTCAGGAGACTCGGTTCAATGAAGCTGGCTTTATGTCCTCTTCATTTCTGATGGATGCTGGCAAAAGCTTTTATCTAGCTGGCAGGTTGTGTGCGGTAATCATTTTCTGATGCACCTTAGCGTTACACCATAGCATTGCACAAGAATGTAGCGTTGGGAGTTTGTATTATTTCCATATGCGGCAATGTGCTTTGCTCAGCCGCCTCTTTCATGGACCAAGTTCAACTTACTTGAAAAACTGGAAACAATACACAACACGTGCATCCAATCCTTGGCATATGTAATAATACCGTACGAACATCTTTGCTAATCGTATTTGAGAGGAGGTGAGAAGAGGTCAAAAAAATAAATATAAATATACACTGTAAATACATCCCTCCATCCACCATCTTGCTCCTTAGGAGGCATTGTGAAATCAAAACGAATGACGCAGGTCTCCACATCTGGATAACGGCGTGGAGCTACAGAGAGGATTGACAGCAAAATTGACCTGCTCTGTGTATATATTCATGTTAAATAAAATTGTGCAGTGTATTTTTGCTACATGTGGATGATTCCACGTGCAAACTCTTAACGGTGAATATTCAGTAAATTCACTAATCTCATCTGGATACTGTTCCTAATCTATACCAGATGTGTACCTGCTGCTGTAATCATAAAGACTGACCTGTAATCATCCCAGCACTCTTATTCACAATATTAACATGCTTTCAACACACTTATTACTGTTTTGCAGTTGTAGAGTAGTAATGATTAATAATTACACTATGCCGTGTCATCAAGAAGAGCCTTAGAGAGTTATTTCTCACTAGCGATCTAAATCTACATCTAGGTTTAGGTAAAGCTGCTTTGTTGCAATGGGTGTTATGGAAAGCACTATACAAATAAAAATGAATATGTAGCTTTAATAAAGCTTTACAAAAACAGTATTTCTATTGAAAACACGACGCTCCATCACGGCACATACAAATCGGCTATAACTGCGGCTATGAAGGGTGTGTTCCAATTGTACCTTTCTTATATGCCATTTCCTGAGGCATAGCGGTACTAGGAAATGTTTCCATTTCCAGCTCGAGGGCTTCTCGGTAATTACACGGATACAATCACATACACAATGCCCTGGCTCAGTGTCATATTCCTGGATGAATGCGGTTACACGCGCACATTGAGTGTACCTGATCTGTGTGTTTTGGCAGTCAGATTTGTTTTGACAGTTGGAGGGAGGGAGCGAGCCTTCGCCGTCTGCTCAGTTATGCTTAAATAAGTCTGCCTTGCTATGGTGCTGGTGACCGACAGCAGGAGACATCTTGTTTTGTGAGCAAGTTATACTTTTTGTCCCATGTAATCCATCTAATCAATTCCATGCTCACCTGGGGATTCATTCTAAGCATATAATTAAGGAACTCTTTACCCTAGGGCTGAATGAGTTGATCAAAAAATCACATTCTGATTATTTTGACGCATTTTACGATTACAATTATAATTTAAATTGCGATATGTAACTGTTAAATGTCCCATTTTGTGCTCAATCATATTTACAGTACTAGTCGAAAGTTTGGATTTATTTTTCTACATGCTAGAACAATACTGAATTGTTTCAGCACTATAAAAAATAAAACATCTGGCATTAGTTAATTAAGGAACACCAAGTCAGCTGTTCTGGAATGGTTCTTGCAAGAACAGTATTGTCAAGTGTGTTTGCAAAATCCATCAAGCACCATGATGAAACTGGCTGTCATAAAGACCATCCCAGGAAAGCAAGACCAAAACTTATCTCTGCTGCAGAGGAGAAGTTCAGCAGAGAGTTCCTAACCTCAAATATTACCAATAAAAGCATCCCTAATTAGAGTTGGTTTTACAGAGCATAAGTAGCAGATACATCTTAATATCAACTGTTCAAAAGAGATTATTGCATATTTTAGATGCTTTAGCGTTGTTTTACATTGTACAAAGAAATAAAAATCAGAAAAAGACCATGGAATTTGAAGGTTTGACCAAACTTTTGACACGTACTGTAGTGTATATAGTCTAGCACCAAATAACTAGACAAATGATCTCATTAAGAGATATTCATTTATCACCTTGAAAGTATTTTTATACTTAAATTATTGAGGAACTCTACATAAATTGTCGACTATGCTTACTGTATGTTGCCTGAAATAAATTGCAGTCTTTTGTGATTATATAATTGCACAGGTCCATGCTGCGTTTTTAAAATTTTTATGCTACTAATTGTGCAGCACTGCTTTATCCTCTACTGACCATGTCAGTGCTTTGCTTCATCCTTCTTGCTGCTCTGGCCTTCCTAAGCTCTTGGCATGAGTTTGTTCTCCAGAGTGTGAAGATGACATCACTCTGTCAAGGCATTTACACACAGCATACTGTACAGTACCTCACAAGCTTTAGCGTCAGCATGCGATCAGCCAGTAACCTCACACGGTACACTTCAAGAATATGATACTGTACCTAGAAGTCCTTTCTTTTATTCAGCCATTTGTTCTTCAACTGTTTCCTGTTAAACCCTTCGCTTTCTGAGGAGAGTTAGAACTTTGACACTTTTATTGATTAAAACAATTAAAGTAGTAGCGTTCTAGAGGGAAAGCTAGCTCATATTGTGAGAAAAAAAGAGAGAGAAAAAAGGAGAAGGAGAAAACTAAATGTACCTGTTTATAATTTATGCAGTTTAAGTTAAGCATATTGAAAAATGCTGGCTGTTCAGGATTAACACTATATACCCTTTTAGATGTCCCTAGAGAACTCCTGTTGTTCTTTTTCTTACATCTGGCTATTCTCTACCAGTCCACATTTAGAGGTCGTAGCCCACAGAGGCCCAGCGTCACAGATAGGCGGGCTGGAGCCTGTACAGGCCTGGTGAGCACAATGTTGGTGTTGGCCACCACAATTGAGCTTCTCGCCTCTAGGAGAAAAGCTGGAAAAACGCAGACCTCAATATAAAACACGCTTCACAGACTATCCTGTCTGTTGTGATAGAGACGTCGACATTGAAATTATACTGAAAGGAACCTTATCCAGGTTAAATGAGATGTGCAGAGGGTTTTGGAGTGTTGGTTGTAACCGAATATAGATCTGGGCTGGTTTATTATATGATATGTAATGTTATATGCCATTGCTGTTTAAGACATTTGATCAAAATTACGTCTTTGGCGTCATTTCATGAAACAACATTTGGCTGATTGATGTGTTTCCCTTTCTGTGTTTGCCAAGTAACTGTTTGCTTCGTTTTTATTGCTCAAAGGACACTGTTAATTGAAACCATAGTGGCGCCAATATGTTTTGCCATTGATGTTTGTCCTTTTGCGGCGTTTGCATATACTGTAGATGGTGTTTTTTGCCACTCTGCAAGTCCTTGCCAGTTTGCAAAAACACTAGCCTCTGAGTCTGTGCCAGTGCCTAGATTAGGCTTTTTGTGAAGTGAGCGAAGCAAATCACACACAAATATATTTTGTCTGCATTTTGTCTCTCCTGCTTGTTGGGAGATATTTGTCACGTCCCAAAAACGTTTACATCTGGTATCAAGCACATTATCATTTTAGCAAGATGTTCGTGCTTTCTTGAGATTACTGCTTGGCGATAATTGATATAAACCATTTGGCCTGGCGTCTCCACTTATCCTGCACATATGGCAGTAATATATAGATGCTGATAGGCAGAGTCCAGGAGACCCCTCTGAAATATGTGCTTTTAAAGGTGTGGAGTATGTAGTTTTCCTTCTCAGCTAATGACATTGTACTGGAAGAGCTGTTGGAAGGGGGGGGAGAGCACTCTGTTTTAAATCTCATAGATGGGATTCAGATCCACTGGGAGTATCCCGAACCCAATGCGTCAGCAAAGATTTTTCCATAATGTGCACTGCAAACGCAAAGGTTTATATTGTAATACCTTAATTATAACTTCTCTTACTGATTTAATTAGCAAAATATAAATGTGTTTTCTTCATAGGTTCATTTCAGATGAGGAAGGAGAAGCCCGGTGTAAAACCTGTTGCTGGATTATTGATTTAGAGGCTGGTGGTTTAGGAACTCTTCATACGGTTGATGACATGATGAATTCACCTGAAGTACCATGATATTTTAGCTGTTTGTTATATATATATATTTATTTGGGGGAACATTGTGGGGCACCGTGGCTCTCTGTGACCTTCGGCTCCATCCTGAACCCCTGCAGAATGAACAGCTGCAGTGTACCTTTCAGAAGGCGTGGTGTAATATTTCATAGGGTTGTATTTCATACTTGGAGCTGACTGTGGAACTGCCAGATGTCAGCTGCAATCGCTCCATCAGCACAACCAGATGAAAACACAGTTCCTCGCCTTGCAAAGTGTGATCACACGTTGGCTTTCCTGGGTTTGATAATTCCTCCCTGGATCCAGGACCAGGCTGAAGGTAATGGTCTTGTACAAGGCTAGTGGGATGATGTGAAGTTTCCGCGTCACTCACCTTTGCAAACGTTAGCTGTGAGTCAGAGGCCCCAGAGAGCGACTGCTGGACATTAGCTCAGAGTGCAGAGCTAGTCCAGCACTACTAAAGTGTTGTCTGGACCTGTTTACTGCCAGATACGGGACAACACATTAAGATTTATAGCTGTTGTATAAGCTTGCAGAGAGACGCCAGACTCCTTCCTCCAACAGAGATTGTCAGGATTCACAAGTACGCTCCAAAAACCAAAAGTTGTAAAGGTGTTGTGCAAATAATCTGTTTTTTCCAATGTTTTAAGCCTATTTTCGGTCTCAACCTACTAAAACATTTTTATATCCTTGATTATGGGGTTCATGTTGTGTTTACAGCTCTATTGAGCAAGCGACGTCTGAACAAGTGACGTGAAGTGAAGTTCAAGGGGTTGCAACCTTAAGCGAACGTTGTGGACTTGAGGCAGGAGGAAGAGATAATTAGAGCTTTTTTTTAGCCTCAGGTAGTTGCTTCCTATGGAGAAAGACTAGAGTTAAAGCTCACACCATTAATGGTGAACAATAAAATGGAAGCATGGCTTTAATCAAATCTAACCTCAGTCAAATGCATTACACCACAACACTCCCAGACGTGTTGGATACAGTATGCAGGTGTTCTGCTTTGACTGATATGAGGAATCTGACTGCTATTCCTGCACTTTGTAATCGAGGGTGAAAACAGGATTGTGTAAGTTAAATATAATTGGCTGGTTGCAAACTGGATTCTTTGACACACGTTTCCTTTGTAGAGCATTTATTCTCTCATTTATTCATTGACAACATGCAAAAGTATACTGTATACAGCATGCTCGTGTGGAAACCCGAGCTCATCTTACAGTATGATGAGGTAAATTTCTTTCTAGTGGCCTGCTTAAAGTATGAAGTCAACCAGTCACCTTTTGGCATCTTGCATATATTTTATTAGATTTTTTTAGTTACCATAAAGATGTTGATGCTTTATTTCCAACGTGTAGCCGCTGTGTCACTTCCCGACACTTGAATCAGCACTTAAAGTGTTGTTTACTGTCCCGGCAGTGCTTGGCAATCAGTTTGGTTTCCTCAGCACCTCGACAGTAAAATCCTGTCGAAACACATTCAATGTTTAATTAGCTTGGCCGCGTGACTTCATCATTGTCGTTAAAGTCAGTAGGACCTGGCTTTCATGTCTATTCATGCTTGCATTACTAGACATTAATCACAGGATTGTGTGGTGGATTTCAGGCTGCCAGGCTGTCAATCCGTAAGCTGGCATGGTGTTTGGATGGGTTTGCGGCTGAGGAGGCGTTCTGTGGAGCAGAAACGTTTGAGCTTCAGAGTGGTCTTCAGTGCTTTCATATCGCTATTAAGAATTCCTGAGGTTTGAAATGCACCTCGAAACCTGGAGCTGATTTAGCGTCTCGGGCAGTTCTGCCTAATGCCTTGAGACTAATTACAGCCTTTATTCCTGCAATTAAATCGATAAACTCTGCTGTGCTCAGCGAGGCCTTCCAGTTGATTTCTGAAGGACTTTTCTAGTCTATTTTTTCTTCCCTCCCTAATTTTTTTCCTCTGTGTCGTAAATGTATGGGCCCCACACTCCTCGCTCAGCCCTCTCCAGCTGTAGTAGACCACTAAAAATAACATTAGACGTAGACCTGAATTCTTCGACATCCTCCATGCTTTTCTCTTCCTTTATTATAATTCTCCTTTCTCGAAATTTATCGTCCCTGGCGAGGATAGAAGGGAGCCTTCCAGAGGTCAGGCAGATGTTCCACTCTCACTCTCTCACTCTTTCACTGTTGCTCACTTTTAATTCTTCGCTGACATACAGACCCTTGGCTCAGGTCGGAGCAGACTCTCAGTCTCACTGAAGGAGTAAGAAGGCATTGCTACGTAGAAGGGTCATGATCTTATATAAGGCAAAAAGTGAACTTGCCAGCATGGAGGCAGTTGCTGATACGCCACCAGACAGGAGTGGGGAAAGCAAGCACAGAGATGGAATAACGCCGAGCTGTCCAAGCTGTGTGTATGGACGTGTGGTCTCATACAGTGGGGTTTTCAGCATATGTGATTGTTTATGTCTGTGAAATGGAGCATATGTGTTGAGTCCCAAGTCTGAAGTCTGAAGGGAGACACTTACTCCCAACAAGCTAAATTCTATCTGTCTATGATTTCCTCCTTACTCTAACCATAGCATGATTATTATTCCTGCTATTTACTGTATATGGTGCTTTTCTCATACATAAAGGATATAAAAAGCAATAGATGATATAAAGATTTCTGGAGAAACTGGACATTTGCATGTGCGAAAACTGTCAGTCAAGGCAAGTTTAATTATATAGCACCGTTCATTCACAGAGGCAACTCAATAGGTCTCAATGACAAAGTAATAAGACAGCACCCTTTACGCATGATTAAGCAATATCACATGAGTGTTGTACTGTTGTACTGTACAGTATATCAGTGTCAAAGATATCACAGCCATGCTGATATTCAGTACAACAGCACGACATCGTGTGCGATATTGCTTTTATACAGCACCATATAATATCTGCATAATCCGGTTGAAATTCATATGCAATTTTGTAAGCACTCAAAGATCCAATCAATAAAGCGTGTGTCTTGCTAGAGAAGTTCCAAAAACTAAACCGAAATGATACTGTAGATATAGTTCAACGTTCCTGCGCTGTAATACTCTATATCAGCACTCACGGCATGCTTCTTATCCAATCAAATTACTTAATCATAACTAACTGTTGTATAATAAACAATAAAATGCAAGATGAAGTGCATGGAAATGTGTGCTGTCCTTTTGTTCAGGAATTTGATGGACAAACTGTGTCGTTTATATTTAATGCTAAGATGAAAGTTATCTGTACAAGGTGTCACAGTTGTATGATATTTCTAACATTGTTAACGACATTACTGTGAAAGTGTGAAAGCCGTTCAAACATGTGCAGGACAGATGGAGCAGTACTGATGCTACATGAGCTCCGTCCCTGGACTGATTGGTACAGCTCATACACACACATTCACACATGCGGGGGGCGCATATCAGGAAGTGACAGCTACTAATAATAAACTTATGATTGTTATAAGGATCAAGCAATTCAGAGTTTAAGCAAGATAAGTAGCACAAAAGAAAGTTGTTAAATACAGTCTAGGTTTAAAGGGCGCACAGTGTTTACATGGACAATTTTTCTTCATTCCGATTAGAAATTCCAACTTAACTGTTTACATGGAAGCCGATCTGATAAGATGTTCGTTTACATGTCAAGACATTTAATCAGAATATAAATAAGTTCTGCCTGCTTTGAAACATTCAATCTGCTAAAAATATAACAGCAGAAGAAATATTTTTTCTCCAGATTTGAGGTTAGGCTTTCTAAAAAATCCTGCATTATGGGTTAGGATTACAGTTGGTTACAAAAAATCAGTCTCATCTCTGATTGGTTAGATGCTTTACTACGTATGAAATGGGGATCCAGTCAGTGCCCCTTGCTCAGTCAGATGGCCAGTGGATGAAAGTAAACACAGGTGGGAGAGAGTTGTTCAAGGGTTTTTGCATGGCTAATATTTACCTACTGAATGGAATACCAAAGGTTTACCCATCACCCCTCTTATTCCTACTGAAAATTCATTCTGATCCGGTCAGACATAAGCCATTGTAAGCCATTTTACCCACATGGCTGTCAGCCTGCTTGATGACCAGCTGTGTTATATAACTTTGAAAAAGTGGATGCCTTATTGATCAAATGTGTGAAAATTTGGAGAATAGTTTTAGAGCGGCTTTCAAATACCCATCACAAGTCAATTAAAATGATGTCTGCTGGCAGTGGAAGATTTAAGTTTGGAAAATCTGTTTTATATATATATATATATATATATATATATATATATATATATAAATCCTTATCCTCACGTTCATTTATTGCTCAGACCCTCTAAATTTTATAGGCTGAAATTTCTCTTGTCGTAAAGCTTGTGCATCGACACAGCGTCTGTTTTATGGACATATCTTTATCAACAAAGAAATCTTTGTTTCTAGATGTCTTAAAAACCTGCTCCACAAGCCCAATAAAACAGATCTCTGTCTGCATTGTAAATCAGGACTCTCTTCACTGCCAAAGCTGCCCTCTGTCTCTCTAACATACTGCCTTATGTCAAAATCAAATCTGATAGTGAGTAATGACTTGCTGTTCAAGCGTTCGTTCGAAAGGGAAGCAAATCAATATATTAGCAGTGTGAGAAATCTTATCTATAATGTCCGGTTCGCACACAGTTCACGTTGTCTAAGTCAGTGTTCCATTCAAAAACTGAGGAACGTACACTCATAAAATGAAGCGGTAATTAACGTCAAAACCTCCTGAAAAGAACCTTCCTACTGTACATAGAGGGGACAGTAAACCAGTGTGCACTGTGCATTACATAGATGATATTAGGAATAATCTAAACGATTCACACACCACATGTTGGTATAAATTCTCACAAAACAGTGGCAAAGGTTCTGAGTTGACTAATCCTAATCTAATCTAATCTATTTTTCTCCATCAGGTGACAGAGGGTTCTGTTGTCCAGTTTGAGGAGAGAAATCTGTCTTTCTCTTCTGAGGTGCACACGGAGACATTACCACATGGAAACGAGCACCTGATGTCCTGGGCCAAACGCCAGTACCGTGCCATCACATCCTTTACCGAGCTCAAGATGACTCATGATGTCTACGTTAAAGTGGGAGAAGGTGTGTATGCGTGTGTGTAAAAGTTCTAAAGAGATTATTATGCCTAGTCATAAAAGTGCATATTTTCACGGCACGTGCCGTGCCCCACTAAACCCTAATCAAAGCAGCACGCTTGCTAATTTGCTCTCAATGGCAGCCATTGACGGTGTGTGTAATAACTGTGCCCGAGAGTAATAAAGTTACTCCCAGTGAGCCTCAGGCATGTCTCTCTCTGATCGACACAGGCGAGCATACAAGACCGTTTGATTCTCTTTAATTTCTTTCGCTCTTAATTTGCACTTATATTTGCATTTAACTTTTAATTTTACTGCAGTTAAGAAACAAAGAGCAATGGACAGGCATGTTAGAAGAAGTGATTGAGTTGAATCACTGAATACTCTCGCAAGGCTGCACTGTGTGTTCTGCCAAATCTGTCCAAATCACAGAGCAAGAAAGAGTAGGAGACTTTGGTGTAAGTAGTGGAAAAAATCTAACTTCAATGTGTAAAAGAAAAAAGAGAAGATGAGGCGGAATAAAAAGGAAACCGTATTATCCGAACGATAGACTACCAGGAAATTCTGCAATTCCCTGCTAACGAAGTAACACAGAATTAAGCTCTCGGCCAAAGTTAGCTGCTTGCCTGCTGACATTAGCCACAGAAGGAAAATTGGCCGTTTCTCAAAAGAAACTGTTTAGATGAATTAAACTAAGCTGTCTGAGGGACATGTGGTGGTGGAAAGTAGTGATCACCACAGAAAAAGAACATGCAAGGGTGCACAACATCTCCTGTGCATCTCAAGTCTGATCGTTTGAACAAGCTTTCTGGACAGAACTAGGCAAAGAATGAAGATCTGATCAATATTTAATCTGTCTGATTCAGTTATTTGTTCTGTTCAGGTCATAGTGGCTGTGGTCATCTAGAAATCAACAGGACACATCTTTTGCAAATATCCACTGTTTGGCCGTGCTTTCTTGCATAATGCCATCTAAATGCTGTTGAGACCGACTGAAGATATACTCACCAGTAGTCTCATCCTATTTTGTTCCAATTGGGTAATTTGCTAGTTCTTACCCACTACTCTCCCCTTTTTCTCTTCCCATTTAAAAGCCAACAAGCAACTGTTGAAAGTGATCCCTTGCACTCATCGTTACTGTATACATTCTTGGTCTTTTAAAGATGATTTGGTCTTTTAAAGTGTAGAATGTTCACAGTCCTGAACCAAAGTCACTTTCCACTTTAAATGAAAAAAAGCAAAGCAAAGCAAAAGGTGTGAGCAAACACAGGAAATATTGGTCTGTTTTTTTTTTTTCATGGCTTGTGTAAGTTGTGTGGTTAATGTTAATTATTTCCTTGAATAAACAGTGCAGTGACAAGAAGACGGTTGATGACAGGCCAGTGACGTGCTCACTAACCACAACATCGGCTATAAGCTCACAAGCGTTCCAAATACTCTGACTTACTGAACAGTAAACCCCAGTAGGCCAGTTATATTCATCATTTTTTAATGTTATCTTCAAGCCTGTAATCTTTCCTGAACAGCTACTGTAACTCTTACTAGCTTCAATGTGATGTGTTAACTAAACAGACAAATCCAGCTAACTTTAAGATGTAGCTTAAACAACTTGGGTGAGCAGAAAGCTGTAATGTTTCTTCGCTTGACCGAGAGATTTTCAAGTGGTGAGAACAGTGGTGTGATTATGACTACTGATGCATTTGAGTGGCTTTATTTAGTCAGGTTAAACACTTGTGCCGTAATATTAAGGAGTTTGGCTGTGATTTTAGACTTTGTGTTTATCACTGCAGGAGAGCGCTGTCTTGAATGTCCTACTGGTCCCTTTGTAGCTCAGCGTGAGAGCGGGACATGTTTCCGATCTGTTTTTTTTACAAAGTGCAGGCACCTCAAAGAGACAGGAAGGTCCAGAGGAGGAAGAGAGTTGCCAACCTTTCAGTTAATATACGCTGTCTTCGTGCACAGACCAAAAGCTGGCTGTCCAAATAAGGACAGGATTTGTTTCTTGGTGTCTCTTATAGTTTTGTATTGTCTCCTAGAGTCTTTTACTCTGTCTTAGAGATTAAATTAATAAAACATTTCTTGAACCTCTCTCCTGCACTTTCTCAATATCACTCTTTCTCCTTTTCACTCGTTCTAATATTTGAAAGTTTCTCTCTCTCTCTCTCTCTCTCTCTCTCTCTTTCTCTTATTCTCATCACTTCCCTACTCATTCATTCTAGCTGGGTTGTCTTCATGGATTAATTGTCATTAAAGAAAATTGATCAAAAGTAGTGAAAAAGGTTTTTACCTATCATGACTTGAGGAAAATACTGCATGCAGTTAAATGTGAGAGACAGCAGGCAACCAGTCCCACATGTACTGTAGCGAAAGGACAAAGAATTAATAGATCAGGTCAGCCAAGAAAAGAAAATTACACAATTTTGATCAGCACAGACTTTGCACACCGAACAGTCCTTTAGTAATCGTCTACTTATGGGTGGAGTGGGGAAAATAGTCAGTTCTGTGGATCATCAGCTGTCATTTTAGATGAGCTGTAATAGCTTCAGTACTCAGAGCCTAATATTCAACCCATATGTCTGTAGGTTGTGACACAATAACAAAAGCTGGGTTGATATTTATCACTGTGTTTGACATGTATCATTTCGTGTCCTGAGTGTCCTTATTGCCCCAGAGCTCTAGAATCGTGTTTCAGAGAGAACTAGAAAAATAGGCATCTAATGAATAGGTTTTTTAAAGGTTCTTAAATCCAAATTAAAGCTTGGCCTATGCGTACATGCTTCCTGACAGATGAAAAAATTATGACTGTAATAAGTCTTAAGCTTCAGTAAAGACCTGTAAATTGACCGATTCATTTTATTAAGGTTATCATACTTCTTTTCCCTTTCATTGTAAAACATATATATATATATATATATATATATATATATATATATATATATATATATATATATATATATATATATATATATATATATTTACACAAAATAAATCAATAGAAAAGATGGCTAAAAAACTATATATATATATATATATATATTTATATTGTATAATTATATTATACAATAATTTACAATATATATATACTGTAAATAATATTGTACATACAATATCTATATAGTTATTTGATATTATTATACTGTATATTATTATATTATTTTTATATATATATAAAAAAAAGAATAAAAAAATCCACATTTTTTATGAAGCTCTTCACAAAAGAGAAAATCTTTGGATTTTGTATAATAATAATAATAATAATATGTGTATGTCTATTTTATTATTTAAATGAATTTCAGTCTCTTTACTTTCGCATTGCTCTTATCTTAACCTTCATCTGTGCACAAAACTTTTCAGACCCCGTATTTTCTGATACCTGCAAAATCGACAACAAGTTCCTGTCACTGAACTACCTGGGGAGTTATGTCCAGCCTCAGGCATCCACAGGATGTGTCCTCTCTGGTCCAGATGTTGATCAAGATGTACACATCATCGAGCTGCAGGCCCCGAACTCCAGCAGGTGAGGGTATGAAAGGTGAAGTGTCAAAGCATAGGACTGGTATAATCTCGCTATCCTGACTAAGGATACTAGTAAGTGAAAATAACTGGAATATTGTGAGTTTAAAGCACAGAGACTGACAAAGATCCATTATTGGTTTATTAAACAAGACCCTTAAGATGCAGTAGTTCAGCTGTATGGATTGGAGTGTGCAGGTAGAAGAAGTTAAGTTTATTTGATTTCTAAATTGAACCTGGTGTGATTATCTTCAACCTCTAGTGCTATCTAAAAGTCTGAACTGAACTGAAGTGTGAAGTGTTATATCCTTATAAAAAATAGCTCTCTCGTCCTAGTGCTCTGATTACACAACAATGACTCAGAGATCCCAGAAAGCTTTCTGAGATATTGCCAGGATTGACTAATAGTATTGCGTCAAGTGGTGTGTTGCGCATATGTCCTGCTTTTTCTGGGAAAATGGCCAGAGTTTTAATCAGTTGGCCAGACGCAAACAGTGAAGATATTTTTCTGTTGCACTTTCTTGATATATCTTTCTCTTTCGTTCTGTTTTTCTGAGCAGTGCGTTGCAGGTGGATGTAACGGTGGATTTGAGGCCAGTGGAACCAGAAATCCCTATGCATCGTAACATTGTCTTGCTACTCAAATGTGACAAGTCTGTGAATTGGGTGATCAAGGCCCATAGTATCATTGGCAAACTACACATAGTGGTATGTAGGCATGGTTATCTCAAATATATATATATTCAGTCAAACATGTTTGGTGTCTGAGATTCACTTGTTTAGTTTTCATGTTTGAGCTAAAACCGACAATTAATGCAAGTTTCAAGGCACATTAAGTTTTATAGTGATGTTACAAATATGGTTATGCATAAAAGTTAGTGGCCCCTTTTATAATTCTTTGTTTTTTTTTTTGTGTAGAAACATAATAAATATCATCTTTTTTTTTTGCGGGTCTCAGTATTAGGCAAATACAACCTTTTTTCACCATGCCATTATTTATTTAAGAGGGTAAGTTACAGGCAGGTTCTGCTAATCATCAGCCCTCAATTAATTGAACATTAGCAGGTGTGCAGACCTCTATAAAAGCAGAAGTTTTGGTGGTTTGCTGGTCTGGAGCATGCAAGTGTGTGTTAACATATTGCCAGCTGCATTGTACAGAGAATAAAGCAATGGTCTTAGAGAAGCAATTGTTGCTGCACATCAATCTGGAAAGGGTTATAAAACCATTTCCAAACAATTTGGAGTTCAGTGTTCTACCGTGAGAAAGATTATTTATAAGTGAAAAGCATTCAAGTCAGTTGCCAATCTTCCCAGGAGTGGACGTCCTAGAACATTCACCCCAAGGTCAGACTGTGCAATGCTCAGAGAAATACAGGAAAAAAAACAAAGCTCTACATCTTGGACCTCACAGTCCTCACTGGTCTTATTAAATGCTACAGAACATGACATCACAATTAGAAGAAGAGCGAACAAGTAAGATTTTCTTCCCTTCAGTCTGAGAAGAACAGTTAAGCATGACTGAAGTTTGCAAAAGTGCATCAATTATGTAACAATGTCCCATGGACAGATAAGATCAGATAAGTGGAGTTGTTTGTCCTTAATACCAAGTGCCGTGTTTAGGGAAAACAAAACAGCATTTCAGCAGAAATACCCCATACCCACTGTCAAGCATGGCATTGGAGGGATGATGATTTGGGCTTGTTTTTTCATAGCACACAGCCACAGGACCTTTTGCAGTCATTGAGTCGACCACGAACTCCTCTGTATACCAGAGTATTCTAGAGGCAAATGCGAGGCCATCTAAAGCTCCTACATCTAAAGCTTGGTAGAAATTGGGTCATGCAGCAGGCCAATGATCTAAAACACGTCAGTAATCCTATATCAGAATGGCTGAAAAAAAAAAGAAAAAATCATGGTTTTGGAATGGCCTAGTCACAATCCAGACCTCAGCCCAATTGAAATGTTGTGGTGGGACCTTAACAGAGCTGTGCATAAGCAAATTCCCCAAAACCTCAATGAACTGAAGCAATGTTGTAAAGAAGAATGGACAAAAAACGATGTGAGAGACTGATAAAGTCAAACAGGAAACAATTACTTCAAGTTATTGCTGCTAAAGGTGGATCTACAAGCTATTGAATCATGGGAGTACTTAAT
This sequence comes from Clarias fuscus, assembly GCA_030347435.1. Classification (NCBI taxonomy): domain Eukaryota; kingdom Metazoa; phylum Chordata; class Actinopteri; order Siluriformes; family Clariidae; genus Clarias; species Clarias fuscus. The sequence continues at coordinate 15,105,496 of CM059206.1, read as the reverse complement.
ATTGCCCACATGTTTTGTTTTTTTTTTCCTTTTTGGCTTCATTTTTGTTAAATAAATAATGACATGGTGAAAAACTTTATATGTTGTTGTTTGTCTGAGGTTGTATTTGTTTAATACTAAGACCAACTACCTCTTATGATTTTTAAGGGGTTTTTACACACACACACACACACAAATTATTAAAAGAGGGCCATTAACTTTTATATGTGACTGTACTTGCTGATGTGATGTAGGACAAAGCCTGACTTCCTGTAATTAATGAATGTAAACAAAAGCATAAACTGGACTGGTGGACTGGTATCCCAGCCAATGTCATCCTGGGATAGGTTCTGGATTTACTGTGACTTTATTCAAGGTAAACCAGTTACTGAAGATACATGTATGGATGAGGAAAAATGAACATGCATTATTATTATTATTATTATTATTATTATTATTATTATTATTAATCACTTCTCTTCAGCAGTAATGGTACTCTGATATGTAAGAGCTTCACCTATGCATGTAACCAGCAGACAGCCCTGAGTAGAGTTCTTCATTTCTCTTCGACTACCGAAGTTACTTGATGGAGTTTCATGACTTGTTTGGACAAAGACAACACTGACAGGCATCAAATCTGTAAACCTGTTCTGACGTCTGACAGCATCAGACGCCACTTGTCTTTGTGTAGCAGCCAAACAGACCATGGACAGTTTGATAGAAAGACGAATTGTGACAGGCCCAGGGGCATGCTGTATGTTGAAATCTTTTGCTGATTTCTCTTTAAAACTCTTTCTCCTCTGTCTAATGTCTACGCAGTCTACCAACGTCCGGCCTTATTTGCAGTTCTGTAGAATTATGATCCCCTGTTTGAAGTTTTCCAAGAGATTAATCCACACAGGGATATTGCGATCATGACTGCCTTGTGTAGGGAATTACCGTCATGGATCAAGATAGACAAGAACAGCTGTCTGGATTACAAATAAAGAAAATTTTTGGTTATAGGACAAGTTTTCAAATTCAACTGATTCTCTTCGGTACAATTACAAAATGCTGATTTCTAATGTAAACAAAAGAAGGAATTTCTGAGAAGCGAACATGAAATTAATCATTTTTGTTTATCTTGGAACTTGGACAGTAACCTTATTAAAATGTAAAAACTGAATCAAAAATCAGTAAGGCAAGATTGTATGATGATATTCTCATTCTCCAGACCTGAGTTAGACAATGTTATAATAATATTTGTCAAAAACAAGTTTCATGTATTTCAAGTTTCCACAAATTAGTGCAATGCAAACAATTCATCTTAGAACTTTATTACCTTTGTCTATTCTCTGGACTATACAGCGTACCTGTGTAGTTTTCTGTGTAGTCTGATTTGCAGTTTACTTCACTGGCATTCTCAATGCACATACATTGACAGTGCACACGTGTGCGTGTGACAACCTCTGTGCATAACTTCTGCACGTTTTCAGATGCAGAAATATTGGAAAATTTGTGCTCTCCTACTTATAGCAGCTAGAGTGCATATCCTGCACCATCACCGGCTGAACCTGATAGTCCGAGTGGCTGTATCAGTGCAACAGAGGACTAGGAGATGTCAACACGTAGCAGGTTAAGCTACTCCAGACTGTATGTATGAGTCTGTGTGAATTGGCTACTGTGTTCCTGAACAGGAGGAGAATGCCAGCTATGCATGTGATATGATATCCTCATAAACTCAAAGCCCTGCTACTGTGGGCAGACTGGTGGCGGGTGTGAGAAAATGAGCGTGGGAAATGAAGGTTTATAACCCACAGTTTTTATCAAATTGCCAACAGAGGACAAACGGGAACAACAAATGTGAAATGCCTCTGTAATTCAATATATTGCACCCTGCCCAGATGCTAATTAACAAGATTTTGAAATGCAGTGTAACTTTATGTTCGGTACAGTACAGCGATATGCATGAATGATCAACTATTGCTTTAAGTTTCAAAGCCTTAAGCTAGTGAATGTGTATTGCTCTTTGTTTTTGTTTTCCTTACAAAACCCCTTCTGTCTAGTATTGGAAAAGCTATACATAGTCTTTAAGACCATTAGTAGCTTGGCTTGGGATATGTAGTGTACCCTGTTTACCCTTAGCTCATAGCTTTTTTCCTTTCCTATACTACAGACATCAGACAGCGTTAGCCTGAATGCTAGTACTGAGCGACTGATGCAAGTAACTAAGGCGGTGAAGCAGAAGCTGCCTGCAGGAGCCCAGGCTCTGATCCAGTGGGCCGAGGAGAACAACTACAACCCCGTCACTTCCTACACCAACACCGCCGTGGCTAACATATTCCACCTGCGTATTAGAGAAGCAGGTACTTATATTGATTACATGGAGATTACATAGAGAATCTGCTGTATGTAACATGGGGGTCAATACGTCAGAGAGCACATTTAAAAAAAAAAATCTAAATCCTGGTTTCATTTTAAATGGAAGTAAATTTGTTATATTCATCATTTATGTCTACCATTGACATGGATCTGATCAAACTTGGATCCAACGTGCAGAGTCTTAGTGAGCTCAAGGGCACACTGTTTTCAAAGCATACTAGGGGAACTACTATATATATATATATATATATATATATATATATATATATATATATATATATATATATATATATAATTGTGTAAGCATTGAAAAAGAATTTAATTTGTTACACATGGTTAAAGACTAGTGTAATGATTCAAAATATTCTATATTACATTACAGTATATTTCACATAAAGGATTTTTTATTTTTCTGTATGCTAGTAACTTGTATATGAGTGAGTGAGTGATAAATGTATATAATCCTATGGATTAAGATACCATGTCTGTTTCTTTCAGTTAAAGGCATTTTGTCCTCTACAGAAGTCTCTGATATATCAGAGTTCCCCCCAGAGCTCTCTATCCTTCGAAACATTGACTCTCACGAACAAACCCGTCCCGACCTGCCCTTCTTTTTCCCTCCGGGGATGGACCATAATCCGTCCTTTCCGTTCCTACCTACTCTGGAGGAGCAGGAGTTGTCACGTCGGGGTCCTGAGGAGCATCGTGGAACTCTGAGTGGGCTTCTCAGCGTGCAGTGCGAGGAGAGCAGGATGTTGGTCAGCATTGACAAGGAAAGCCTGCAGGTAACCACTATAAATATAGAATATTATAGTTCAGGTTATTATAAATATGTGAAAAATAATCTCCCTTCAGAAGAAACATAGCATGTGCCAAGATTTCAGTATACAGCTGAAATTACTGCACAATCAAAACTGGAAGTAAGATATATAAATAATAATAAAAAAGCAGGATTATTTTTGTGTATTAAAGTATCTCCTTAAAATGACAACAGTTTGTCCCAGGAGCCGCACTGCAACCGTTCCATTACTGGCTGGAATTAAACATCCAGAAATCTTCAAATTGTGAGCAGCATCGCTAGGTTTAACCTCGGCTGGAGCCAAGCGCGGGTACAGATGACATTCTCGCACAAAGGCTTATCCTTTCAGTTCAGCGTTGGACAGCTACTTCAGAAGGCAGCCAGTGAGCGAAACTATAAAAAAAACTGTGCCTTGGGTTGCAGAAAAAAAAATAATCTCATGAATTGGCAATTGCAGAAGTCTGATTTTTCCGATACCATACTTTAACCCTCTATACTGCACTCATTTTACATTAGAATTTTTACGTTTCAAGTCTTTCCCCAAAAACTTTTTTTGATTTTACAATAAGTTTGGCTTTAAAGCAAAAGGCATGTAAGGCAAAAATGTGCATACGGTAAATACAGGTACCAAATGTGGTTCTTCGTCCGATTTGGAGTTAATGTCCGGCATGACAGTATAGCATAATGACAAAACGTGTAATTATTTATGGTTTCCTGATTTCCTTATACTAGGATATTGTATAATCCTGATTATACAAAACTGATACAGAATGTGAAATGGTACTTTTATTTCACACTGATGCATTCAAGTGAAAAGTCACTGATGGAATTGTGGAATTTTTTTATAGTGAGCTACATCTGTTGCTGCCGACACACTTTTCCACTCATCGACACACTGGAACATCCTGTATTTCTTCTTACATAGGAAGCTGTGTGAATATTCCCAGAAAATGTGTTTGTGTGTGAATGATACTCTATGATGTCAGTCCTTGTAAAAAACACTGAGGTTGTGGTGCACCACACGTCCTCTGTATTGCAACCAATCTGCTTTAGAGGCATCGCTCACACTTAAAAAATGTGCCAAAGAAGCACAGTATTTATTATTTATATGTGGTTTTATGCTTTGGACTTTTGGATTGAACCCTAAGCCCTTGTCTGTGTTAAAAATTAAAGCCCTGCTTATCTCTTCTACGTGTTAGCGATGTGAGGAATGTAGAAAGATGTTTGATGTTTTGGCTCAGACATTATGTAGGCAGGACCGTTCCTTACATATCTGTTTGTAATTATTTCTAAATCTTATTTGTTGGTTTTTGCTTGCAGGCGGCAGGTATAAGTAAAGCCAATATAACCCTGCAGGACCCACAATGCAAAGCAACATCTAACTCCACACACTACATCTTGGAGACTTCACTGTCTGGCTGTCAAACGACAAAATACCCCCTGCACAACCCCAGCCCAGTGGTCCTCTACATCAATTCAGTAAGTATAACAAATAAATAAATAATAGACAGTAATTTTTTAATCACATAAAACATAAAAACAAAAAAAGAAAATGCATGCAAACAAATTAATGAATTCATAAGCTTTTAGAATATGGATCTAGAAGTTGTTTACGCAGTGTCCATGCTAAATAACAATTTATTAATTCCCTTTTTTTTTTACTGATATACAGTAGTTATATGATAATTTTTTATAGTTCGAATAAGACTCAAAGAAGAATTTATCAAAACAGAAAATACAAAAAAAAAAAAAAAAAAAATACAGAAAAAAACTATGCAAAAATATACATTGGACATTAAAGTTAAAAGACAAAAACTAAGCATAATTCATAGAGTTCTTACCAAAGCTTACTTGTACACTAAAATACTGCTTACGTTGCCTAATGTTTTTTTTTTTTTTTTTGTCCAAAAACCACAAAGAGGCACAAAAATGATTAAAACTGCAAAAAAAAAGGGAGGAAAAAATAGAGAGGAAAGGACTAGGAAAAAAAGTTTTTTTTATTATTTACTGATTGAATAATTCCTTAGTTAGCATTTTCATAGTTAATATTTAAAGTTCACGATTCCAGGATATTCTTTATATAATTAGTGGAGGGCTCATTTAGACACGGCATTTTCACATTGCGGATATGACGTGTCCGAATCAGCACTCTACTAATTATATGCTGGAATCGTGAATTTTAACATGAAACATTTGCAATAGTAATATAATATAGTATATAATATGATAATAGCAGTAAAACACAACGTGTCCTGAAAATTCAATCACATTGTTTTTATCTGTCATGTGAAATTACAGTCTGGGCAAAATAGTGGCGGACGTGAGTGAGCTAAATGTATTGAGTGAACTTTTTTGAGAAGGCAAGAAAAAGACGTTTGCTCTCTGCAGATTCTCCAGCAGTCATGGACTACTATAATAAGGTGTTGTCATCAGCTAAAATTTCACTAAAGTGTAACTTCTACATACGGAGGCTAATGATGCATTTTAAATTGAACTTTTGTCTTGTTTTTCAAATGAATCTCATAATCTTTACAAAACATGGAGATCCTGGAGATCAAAACAATACGGAATGTTAGCCTCCTTTTCACCAGTTTCACTTTAATGTTTTAATTTGCTGCCAGTATGACATGCTACAGAAACACAAACAAAGCATGACTTTGCTATATGTTTTGGAATTGGAGATGGATTTATAGCATTTTGCAAAACCATACAAAATTCACACTGATATTACTGTAACAATTTTAACATATTTCGGTATTTATGCCTTTAAACACCCCTGTGACTCAAAGAAATCAGTTTGTAACTTTTTTTCTCAAAATTTTATTTTTAAAATGAAAATTATTTCATTTTCTAGTCAAAACCTTCATATGGAAAGCCTTAAAAGCAGTAATAAACCATTTGAAGAAAATGCATATAATCATAAAAATAATAAGGTTATACAGCTAAAACCTCAACAACGTAATGATCTGCAATTTGTAAGTGGACTTTTATTTTGATCCTAAAACATGAATGGTACTTTACCAGTGTACGCTACTGTTGCTATTTATGTTTATGCTTGTATTTTAACAAACCGGTCTATGATTAATACCCCAAATTTCACTGCTCAGTCATACCATTAACTAGACCTATAAAGATTACAGATCATTTCAAAATAAAGACAAAGTGAAAAAAGAAAGAAAAGTGATCAGGGTCAACTGAGGCTCCATGACGGCTCTGACTCTTTCTGTCCGAGTACTGATCAGATTCACTCAGCTTCAATGAGTCACTTCCTCACTGATGTCCTGTGATAATTCACGGGGGAAATTTGATACAACGCATTTTAGCCCTGCTCCATTAGATCCGGGCAACCTCTCAACTGTTGCAGCTTTGGTGTGAACGAAGGGTCTAGATGGCGACTGGCAATCGTGTCCTATGTGTTCAGAGCAAAGATGTGGCCAAGTCTAAGCTGAGAATCATCTACAAGCCAATAACCAAGCTTAGGATTTCATCTTGATTAGGATTTCATCTTGATTAGGCGACATTCTCAAAGCCTTTATCATTGCTGAACTCGTAAAGGTCAAGCTGATTCCATTTATTATGCATTAAAATGTGAAAAGTATGCTCAGGATATCCACCCTGGGACCGGCAATGTTGAAACTCCTGAGCATTCCCACGTCTTAGTTCCAGCTCATATGTTTTTGAGCTCTTACAGGCTCTTGCAGGCTCCTACGGTACATGCACGCACACATTCACACAGACAAAAGCAAATTATAAAGGAAAGACTATTATTCATGTATCAATTGATTGCATGAGTGTTATAGGACTGCAGCGAATTAAAGGTCTTTATGATCAACAGATTGTGATTAAGCAGTCAGAGAGCAGCTATGGCAGCGGCTGGCCATCGGACGATGAAGAATTGGAGTCAGGAGACGTGCTCCTCCCAGAGAGAACGTCGTCTGGACACCACTCTACCATCATGGTATGATGTTTTAGCATTGAAATCAGTCTTTAAATTTCCAGCACTATATTCATAAGTTATACATTTCTGAGAAGTTCACAATCCAAATCCTCTGGTACATATTTTTCAATAAAATGGACATGTCCTGATGCTGGTGCCAAAGCCAGAACCAGTTTAATTAAAATTTAGGCTTATAAAAAATGCACTTTTCCCACTGTATTCAGAGCACAGGTTTTATTTAATCATGTGTGTGAAGTTTCCACTGCGTGATGCAACACAGACATGAATGTAGTTTACCTGAGTAGTTGCAAAAAGGAAGGTTTCATTAGCAATACTTGGATTCTTGCATTTGCTAGTAAAATGTATTTTTCTTTCCCAAACCACAGACTCACAGACGTCATGATTTTTCCACCCGTACCGTACTTTTTATAATGATCATGTAAACAAGTTTAATTGTTGGTTTCATCCAGCTCAGCCTGCTGATCACTTCCATTTTCTGACATTCTGGTTCCTCAGCATGAAACTAGCTGGTTAAAACTTAATACATTACACATTGACCTTAACAGCATGGGCTTTGTACCACACAGCTGTCTAAGTTTCACAACTGGAGTCCGTCGGATGTCACTGCCATCCAAGACCAAATAACCCCATCTCACAAGCAAGCTACAGTACGTCAGTGGAACTCTATTAGCAACTAAATATGAGTAGTGTGAGCTGTCTTAGGCACTAGAACACATGGTCAGTGCAGACTGAGTGAATTTTCCTAAGGATTGAAAGCCTAACCTTTAGTACACAGCATTATTAATTTTAAAACAGAATATTACATTATGAATATGTGTGTTCATGTTTAAGACCCCTGATACCTGGCTATTGTTACAAGCCATAAAACTTGTGCAAAAATATGTAAAATACTGTATATAAAAATGTATACTATCATTAGATCATGTTTCTGTGCTGTCCGTTTGTATTTCAGCCTATAGACTGTACAAATACTCTTTGATGTAGCCTTAACCATAAAAAGGCATTGTCCACGTGGTATTGTCACGCATACCAATTGATATATACATGTTTTAGAAGGGCCTGCTGAGCTTCAGCCCTGGGACTACATTTCCCAGACTCCCATATTGATAGTAAAAAAAAGTTCAAGGGCTCAAAAGAACTTTCATGTCTTTTTACGGTGTCTGTGTCTAAACTCCTCTCGACATGCTGGTCTGGATCACTGCCACACTCTTTTACCATTGTAACGTAGTGTTCTCTCTCTCTCTCTCTCTCTCTAAAAATATTGCAGCCCATTTTTTTGCTCACTATTGCTGATGTTTTTACAGTATCTCTCCCACTCTGTGTTTCCGTCTCCAGTTTAACTGCAGCTACCGTCAGGCTGAAAATGCTCCTCCTAACCTTCCTAGGGTTCGACTAAATGCTCAGCATGAACATGAGGAAGACGTGACATTCAGCATGGAGCTGTACAACACCAGCCTGTTTCGCCACCAACAACCTCCGTCCTTCTTCCAGGTCACGGAGAACAAGTCCATTTATGTGGAGGTAAAATACACATACAAATAAACTTTATTCCATAAACACTTTCGTAATAATGTTTACCATTTTCTCAACTTGTGCAATTTAATTCCAGTATGGAACTGGAGCGTACTGGTCACGCTCCAGTTCCGTAGGTTTTTTTTTTTCTCTCTGAGTTTACAAACAGGAAAACATAGATGAAGAGGCAGAAAAGTACATTTCAATTTCAACAGTTTTATATAGATGCATCATATGTTTAATATCTAACCATGCAGTATGTCATTTACGAGGAGAGCTGACAATTTACAGTGACAGCACTGGAGAAAAAAAGTGCCTCAGGCAGACATTGCGAAAGGTCTTAGCCTGTAATCCAGCCACTGGTACTCACTGTGTACTGAAGCGTTTATTGTTCTCACGTAAAATGGTGATACTTGCCGACAGCAAATAGACAGCAGCGATCACAAAGAGTAAATGATTCGGGTTTCCTCTGACAACAGTTAGATAATGATGCAACACATGTGGGTCTAATTTATACACAAGCATTTCAATCCAGTTTTAGTTTAAATGAAAAGGCATGTGTGGTCACAAAGGGTTAGGGAAGACTCTTTTTTATAGTGGGAAGTGTTATTCGTAATTTCCACAAAATTGGTTTGGGATACATCATAATACATTCAATTTAAAAAATTTAAAAGTCTTGTAATTTAGGCATCAGTTTGCAGGATGGTGAATATAAATTTCCATGTTAGCAGTATTAGGCAGTTAGATGTAGGCAAAAATACAGAGGTGAACTTGAATTATGTGTAAAGTACATGTGCTACAAGAGTGAACAAACACTTCCTAGAAAGCATCACATCTGTCTTAGACTGTTCCTTGCATTGGAAAGCTTAGGTTACAGTTAAACCATACCTGTATGCATACCTACTGTATATGCCTCCAGATTTTCATATATACGTAGACCCCCTGGGTTGGGATTCTGACCTTTGACCCCTGTGACTTGATCCAGATTTATCCATGATACTTTTGTTCTCTGCACAAAGTTTAATGACCTCAGGCAGTGAATGGCATTAGTGCAATTTTATTAAAGAATCTGCAAATAAATAACATGAGATTCACAAATACACATAAAAGAAAAGAAAAGAAGAAGTGTAAATATATTTTCCAGGTTCACATATCCGAAATTGCTTCCTGTGTACATTCTGGTCTATCATTTATTTATGGAACACAACATATGCATTTATACAGAAAAATATAGTACAATTACATTGATTATAACATTATGCATAATAAAATATTAGAACAGATTATTTAGACAAATAAGGTAACTTGTTTGTCTAACTTAATTTTGTGTAAAAAAAAATTTTTTAGGCAATTAGAGCAGGAATGTAAAATGGATGAAAGTGTGATAATTTTGATAGTTTCAAAAACAGCAAATGTTTGTTTTGGAAATGGAAATGTACAGCAGTGACTGTACAGCAGTGTAAATTAGTGCTTCTGAGCCATAAAGAGCTGCTTCATAAACTTGCTGCAAAACTGCACTGAGTTTATCAGTCGGTTTTCTTTATCACTCCATATTAGTGCTGCACAAGTAATCACACACACAAAAATCTAAATCGCAAATGGTTACAGGTAATATATGCATACTTTTGAGTTGATAAATAAATATTGGCAAACATCCTCTTAATGAGAACATTTGTACCATTATTTTCCCTAGATATATACAGTTGAAAAATAAATTACACATTATATAGTTAAATATGGCAGTTTTAATTGTAATCGCAATATGTCTCTAATCATTATTAGATTTAACTTTATCATTGTTCAAAGTACATGTACAAAGTCAATTAAATGCAGTTAGCATCTGACCAGAAGTGTGTTAGTGACCTATTTCCACTAATGTATGTACAGAAGTTCTTATGTGCAGAAGTTGCAGTAGGTATTATAAATAGGATATATATGGTACTATACTGTATATCTTGCAAACATTGATTCTGCAGTGATAAAGACATGTCAAGAAGATAACATGCTAAACAGAATATACATATGTACATACAGTATATGGGTGTTTGTATAGTATATAAAGTATACATTTGGGTGGAATATAAAGTAGTGTCATAACAACATTATAGATTATGGATGGTGCAAAGATGCAATGTGATTTTTTTTTTTTTAGTGCAATTCTACTCCGTATTAAGAAAGAACGCTGTGTCCATAATGTTCTCTTTCTGTCTTTGCAATTAATTCTGTCTGATTTATTGACATAACCTTACTAGGGTACAGTGTGAGATATCAGGGAACACAAATACCATCTACTTGGACTGGATTTGAAGTTTGTGATGTGTGTGTATGCATTTTGGATATAGTCAGTATGAACAAATCAAATACTTAGCAATGGTTATTTCTCTCTCTTTTTATCCCTGTCCAGATCTCAGCTGTTAAAGCAGATCCTGACCTGAGCTTCATGATTCAGACATGCCTCATCTCCCCCAATTCTAATCATGAAGTGCCTTCTGATTTCACCCTCATTGAGAACGTTTGTCCCAAGGACGAGTCTGTCCTTTACTACCCTCAGAAAGTGGACAGAAGGCGCTTCAGCTTTTACTTCAGGTCAGTGTTCAAAGTGCCGTTATTGTTCCTGCACTGCGAGATGTCTCTCTGCTCGAAGACAAAGGACACGCACCCAGAACTGCCAGAGGTACCGAGCATAACTCTTCCCTTGATCATCTCCTCTCATCGCCTGTTTTTTCCATCTTGTTTTCCTTTCCTCTTTTACTTGCTCGTAATTCTCTCCTCCCTCTCCTTTTTCCATTTTCTCCTGTCCTTTTTCCTGTTTCTCTTTTATCAGTGTTTTATTTCCCCACTGCTCCTTAATGCTTTAACAAACTAAAATTAAAGTCTTTCTTTTTTTTTTTCTCATTCATTTAAATGTCCATTTACTTTTAGGTCTGAGCTGATTTCCATCCAGAAAACTTTAGTGGACCCATAAATCAATGAATAAATGGTGTTGATCCAAAAATATTTTGTTTAATATACACACCTGACTGGCCACCTTCCGTTAGAGGTCCTTGTGAGAGCAGCAAAACGTTGCCTCTGTCACACTCTGCCATCGTGACTACCCCATTTATTCTGAAGGTCTGTTTTTCCCGTCAGCACCTTGGCACTGGTTAATCCGCTCCAGCTGCCAGAGTCAGCCTTCTCTTTACTAGAGAGTTCATCTCCCTCTCTCAATCTCATCTTCATCAGTGGGTTTAATGCTGAGTACACTCTGCTCTGTCTCTTCCAAAAGATAATACATGTTTTAAATAAGATCGGATACAGTTAATCTTGTTTTTTTTATACAGTACATATCAGAATATTAGCTAATATGTTCCTATGATGTCTTCTCTCATCCAAAAACTGATCTAATCTCCACTGCCCCATAGATGACTAACTAAATTGTGTGATTCCTCTCGCTTAAGTACTGTATTAGTTAAATAATAAGGTCATATCAGTGGGATTAGTGGGATCAACCTGAAATGAAATCATATCTTATTTAGCACAGCTGACTATTTTTTTTTTCTTACTGCACCTGCATACATTGGGAAATATTCCCTTAGTGTATGTATGTTAACTTTCATAAACACGACCCCCAGTATATTCTGTCAGTATGGATATCTTGGTAAAGTTAACAATATGTTCTAGGATTATTTACATTTTTTTCTTAAGTAAAAAGGCACTCCAGGTAGTGTGGATCTTTCGTGCATAAACGAAAAGGAAACCCAGTATTGATCAAGCTTAAAAAGTTCAACAATGAAATCTAGATGATGCTTGCCAGAGAACTTATGCGTCCTTGGGGTTTCATGTACATGACCTGCTAATAATCAAGCGCAGGTTGCTTGGCCACAAGCCCTCCATATGTTTATCGCTAACGGGATATATTAAAAAAATACGTCACTGTATTTTCCATGTCTGGACACGTAGGTTTTTCTTTTTTAATGTGATGAACATTCATACATGATGAAGACACCAGTCTGGATACTGCATACAGAGTTCACTTATCTATTATAAATCATGTATAATTACTTACCATTACTTAATTACTACTTATACAGTGGATCTGAGGCCACATTGAAAATCAGAGTTTTTAAAAATTTATTTGGAAATGAACAGTTTGAAGTTTTTGAGAATTTTTAGAACAAAAGTAAATATTTTATTATTTTGATATTAATATAAAATACATAATATTGAACAAATGTTTAATATTGAAGATTTTAGACCATTTACTATTCAAGATATCGACCATGCTAACTTATTTGAACAACAGTTCAGAATTACATCCTCTCAAATCTCTTTTATTGAAATAGGTTTTGAAAGGTTTTGCACACTTTGGGCTCACTTTCTGTGCAAAAATGGGACAAGACAAATACTAAGAAACAATAAACTTCCTGTATACTATTAAAAGATTTAAAAAAAATTTTTAAGTTGTCATCAGTATTAAAATGTGTAGTAAATAGGTATTTTCATTAGTGGTGTTATTTATGACTTCTGTAGAAAGATGTATGTAATTGTACAGTGATGATGTGATAAAAGGGACATTGGTGGCTCAGTGGTAGGTTCTTTGCCATTGTCATGTCAAAAGCCCAGGTTTGATTCCCACCCAATACCCAATTAATACCCAAATCTCTTCAACTATATGCAGTGTCCGTCCTGAGCCCAGATCAAATGGGAGGGTTGCATCAGGAAATTCATCCAGCATAAAACACATGACAAAGTTATATGTGACTTGATGAGCCAGCCGTGTCCGCTGGAAAGACCAACACAACAGTGACCATGATGGCTTTTAGACTGTATTATTACCCAGTACAGATTTCAACTGTATAACACCTAGGAATAATGCAGAAATAATTTATCCTTACTTACAGTATAAAAATTGAGACATCTTGATTATTGGGACATGCTTCATTTCTTTAGAAGAATGTGTCTTACAGTACAATTGATTGAGTCCTACAAGGGCTATGCATGTCACAGCTGACTCAGCTTAACCATGTTGAGTGAGTAAATTCAGGACCGACATAAGAACACTGAAATGCTAAATAAAGTCATATGTATCTAAACTCTTCAAATGAAAGCAATATTTTCACTTTGCCCAGGATTGGGAGACTCTAACAATTCACATTTAACTTTTTTTTTTTTGCTCAATATTTACTCCACGCATTCCTTACATCCGTTTTTAATGAAACCTTCTGACTAAAACGATCAAACGTCAAACAAGATCACATATCTGCTCTGTGTTATATATGGCATGTGGTATTTTTCATTCCCTGAATGCATATGATGGCGCAGCGTTGTATGTCGGGGATCGCTCTTAAATTAACGGCAGATTTTTTCTTTCTCACCCTACAGTGTATGCATCCTAAAGAGGCCTGCACGTCTGTCAGTGCGGAAACCGTTATCAAAATGATGATGAACAGCAGAATTTGCACAAAACCACTGGTGGTCATTGAGGTCATTGATGATGATATCGATAATGAGTACACAAATGGAAATGTGCCTGGTAAGACTCATTTAGCTAGAGGAGGCCTTATACTAATTAGTGTCTGATTAATTAAATAATTTGTTTTATCACTAAAGCTTAATTTTATAATTAATTTCTACCTTTTAATTCTAGCTTCTGTAGTGAACTATTAGCTGAAAATTTGTTAATTTTAGAGAATATTAATTTCTTTCCTTTGTTACTTGTTTTTGTTTGTTAAGCCACACAGTGACCTATGAATTTAACTTAAGGCATGCAGCATTGAGAAACAGGTGCAGATGATGACAGATGATCAGGCCGGTGATTAGTATACAAGTGATGCTGAATGCTGAGTGGTTGGAACAGATGAGAGGGGAAATGAGGATGCTGCTGAGGTTGTTACAAAAACCACCAAGTTTAAAAATTGTATATTTAGGCACTTTGCAGCTTGTCACAGTAAAACATTTCCTCCCATTTCTTTTATTTAATATGCACAGTACTGTATCATTACCTTAGCAGACTTTACTACAGTATGTGTGTCTTCTAACATCATTCTTTCCCTTTTAAATAAGACTTTTTTTATTCTTGTGTTCTTCTGTAATAAACTTGTTTTGGACAAAGAAAGATGATGTCAGAAGAGTACACAAGAATATGAGAACAAAAACAACACGTATTGTGAAACAGGCTGTGTGTGTCAGAGGGGTTGATACATCACAGCGTTCCTGTCTTGGCATGGATCATGGTACACTACTACATCTGGAGCATATTAGTGTGCAGCAGTGTATTATACATACTGTGTATATGTGGGTGTATTTACTGAATGAACTGTCCGTGCCGTGTGCGGTTGATTAGAAAAACGGAGCAGGGGGCCCAGCGATGCTGATTTGTCCCAGAGAGAATGGAAAGAGAGCAGTTGGTTTCATTTAGCCATCTACTGAGCCAGGCCTCTTCCCGGCACTGCAAGAAGGAGGGATACAGTGATGAATTGGGAGAGAGGGATGCTCTAAAGGAAAGGAGGAGTATGCATTGGGTTTGGGAGCACAGCCAGAGAAAGCTTTGACGTAATGCGTAGTCATGCATTAGGAAATCGAGCATGACAAACAGAAAATTTATTGACCTCACATGGTTATATATCATAGATAAACAGTAATGCCATTCTGTGCTGTACAAGCCTGGTTTGTTTGTTGCCTGTTTCGTAACAGCCATGTCTATTTCATTTTCCAGCTAGTCGTTAAAAAAAAATGCCAGATATCTTTTCTCCCTCAACTTTTTTAATGTGCTGATGGCGATTATTTTTAAATTTCACCCATATGTAAAATTCTCTAAAGACAGTTTCGGTAAAAGCGTTTGAAATTAAAACATTGTAGCATTGCCAGAGTATGCTTGAGCAGCTTTTGTCTGATGCCTAAAAATCACAGAGAATATGCCTAATTATACAAATCATATACGTTATCTTCCCAAATTATCTTAAGGTGTGCAATGTGTATCCAATCTTGTACGCCAATCGCCAAAATCCCACTGATCTTCTTATAGTCCAGTTGTGGCCTCTTTTTTCTGAGAGACGGGATTCTTTGTTGGGTAGTGAGCATGATCTTGAAGTGGATGGAATATCTTTTAGTATGGGGCGTTTGACAATATAAATAAATCCATCATCGTTTCTGCCGTATCTCACATATCACATGTGTTAGATGGATGTTTAATGGATGTTTACGTAATGGCTCATAACAATTAACTGGTGAATCATAATCCCCATCCCATTGCAAATATTTTACAGCTTGACAAAGGATTCACATCAGGTCTAAAATCAATATTGAGTGTAGGGTTTCTCAAGTTGGGTTGGAGCACTGCTGAGAATTATCCTTACGCATGCATCCATTTGGTTCCCCTTTTGCTCTACAGGAGATCTGGATAGTTGCCAAGCATCATGTCTTTATAATAATGACCTAATCTGAGCCTGGGTGATTTCAGCCTGCTCTTCAGTCTTGGCTGAGTTACTCTGTGCTTTTGGAGAGCACGGAGAGTGAGCCAAATGTGACTCATAGCACTGCTGGAGATTTCAGCATGCTAATCACCCGTCTTGGTGCCTATATGAAATGAGGCATGGTGACCATAAATAAGTTCATTAACCTCACTCAGATCTAGTTGATAAACGATGCTTTTGTGAATCTGTAAGTGACTGCTGCGTATTCTTCAGCACAAATTAAAAACTCATTTTCAACAACACTCCCCAGTCCCACACAAGCTACAGTATCTGCTAAATTGTATGTTGAATCCTGTCTAAATCACTATTACATTTACAGAATTTGCAGATCCATTCCTGTTGAAGAGATTATGTTTAATTTGCTGGAGCCGTGACTTCTAAATCCCTGGTGAGGTTTAGAAGTGCAAATATGACGTAGGCGTGATGAAAAAAAGTCTCAGAGCTATGCTTTGAAGACAAAGACATCTCTTATGCAGGGATGGCAAAGAAAACAGGCTTCTTTTGAAAAGACCTAGCGGTTCATGCTGGATAGTATCCCAATGTTGGAGGCTGATCTACAAATCAAAGAGGACCGTTTGAGCATGCTGACCAAATGCTGCTTTTACTGCAGGAGGAATAATTCTCTTAACTTTTAGTAAATATGAAGCTGTGTTGGAAAATGGCGAATCTCATATTCATATCTATACACTGTATGGGAATTATATCATTTACATTTTGCATAGTTAACGCATAGTTGCAAAGTTACATTTTTACATAGTTAATTTTATACAGTATGTAATCCTCAACAATAACACTTTAGACCTTATATTAAGTTGTGTGATTTAAAATACTTACTCAATCAGCACAGGTGTAAAGGTGTTCATTAACAGTTTTCAACTCACCAATCATGTGGCAGCAGCACAATTCATGAAATCATCCAGTTCAAGTTTAGCCAATTTTCTCATCAAACATTAGAATGAGAAAATTCACTGACTCTGATCAAAATATAGTCTTTGTTGACTGGCAGCCTTGCTTGAATATTTCCTAGGATTTTCACACACAGAAGTTTAGACAGAATTGTGCTGTAGTGGTCAAAAGAGAATGGCCAAACTGGTGCAGCTGTGGTGAGCAGAAATGCATCTCAGAATATGCAGCATGTCAAAACCGTGAGGCGGGCGGGCTACAACAGCAGACGACCACATCATTTTATCTAGATGGCATGATTGGTTGATAGGATGCCTGTATAAACGAGCAAGTGACTAATAAAGTGGCAAGTATATTTCTCAATTAAACATTTTCTAGCATGCTTATGCTAGACTTGTTGCCCATTAAAATGTTATATTAAGCAAACAGAATGTATGAGTGTTGCATTTAATTACCAGAAAATACAGTTCTTTCTGAAACACAGCAGTATTTCAGGTCACCCAGTTTGAAGGCAGTTTAGTAGTGCAGTGTTGTGTAAAAGTGCTAATCATTCAGCAAAGCGAAGAGTTTGGCCACCTTGTAGAGCTGGCTAGAATACAGACATATGCACATAGCCTCACTTGTCATTCTCCTCCCTTCTTTCTCTATTGGGATCCAAACTGACCACAAAAGGTGGAGGAGAGAACAGAAAGAAAGTGTTTAAACTTGGGGTCAGGAACACTGACCGAGTCCTGAGTTGCTTGGGCCAATCCCTTCAACTCATGTCTTTATTAGAGCTGCTAGGTGGAGCTGAGCTGGGAAAGCTTGAAATGTTTGGAGGAGTGAATAGACCTCTGTGAGAACCCTGACAGTTTCTTAGGGAGCTACTCATCATTTAGCCTTTTGTGTTCCCTGCCTTTACGAGGCATTCGGTAAATCTCTTTAAGTGATTCTGGGATTTATTTTGGTTGTTAAGGTTCTGGGGTGTTACATGTGTAGAGTGTACAGCCATTGTGTTTTTTGACTCCTGTGATGAATTTGCACATGCTTTTGGATTTTGTGAGAAATGTACACTCCCTTCTGCTTTCCCTCACAAATTCTTGTATGAGCGCTAATGGCATGACACTGCATTTTCCCTGTTATAAGCTGGACAGAAAGGATAGGGTGTCTGCGTGTGAGATTTTCATTGACAGTCTGTCATCGGCCATCAGCACGGTTGAAAACCTGAAGGTGTCCCTCCCAGAATAGCTGCCTTTGTGCCCAGCTTATGGCACTGTGCCAGTGTGACCCTGATGCCCGCAGCTACACAGAAACTTTTGTGCAGCATGATCGAAGATCATTAGAGCTAATTAGAGGCCTGAAATCCATCCACTCGGATCGCCAGGCAGAGGAGTCGCTCAGGGGTTTGGCCTGTTCTCTGGAATGAGGAGCGTTTGCCAGTTCTTGTATGTCTTCAGGTTCCTGTGGGCTCAATTCCAAACCACATGTGACTTTTGAGAGTAATTTGTGCCATCTGCTGTGATGAGAGTGTAGCTCACTCTGTATATAATTGCTGTAGTTACTGTATATTATTGAAAAGTGTATACTTGTTTTTTAATATTTTTTTCCTTTTTTATTTTAGATCCCACACCCAAAAAACCTCAAGTGCTTCCAAACGACAGTAAGTTCTTAAAATTCTTTAAGGCTTGTTATGGATTGTAGTCTAAAGGTATATGGGTTTCAAAAGTCTGAGTTCACCACTGAGAACAGTTTAGTAATTTTTAAACCAAAGTGTATGATGATAAGTTTGTAGTATAGGTTTTATCAACTGGAACCAATATCTACAGTAGTGAAAATATTTTAATAAATGTAGAATAAAAACATCACAAAAAGGACATTAAAAATGGACAGTCTTTAGGGATGTGTGATAAGGACCAAAAATTATGGCTGGGTATTTTAAAGTGGATTCGTGATACATCTACTGTATATCTCAGTGTTTTCTATGAGCGATATCACAAGCAATGTTAATAAAAGAGATGAACAGTGATTAACATAAGATGCAAAGACATGGCTTCACTCCTTGTTTGAAACATGCTTCAAAATATAAAATGAAGTATATGTAAAATAAACACCCTGTATAAAGTACAAGATAGACCTACCCCTTCAGTTCTAAATAACAATAAGAGATTGATTACAATTAAATACAACATTAAAAATGTAAACATAAAAATTACAACAGGCTTACTTGCCTGTTACTAAAACCCTTTACTAAAACCCTTTTACTTGAGGCATGAACGAGTGAGAAACAGGTACAGATGATCAGGCCAGTGATAGTATACTGGTGATGCTGAATGCTGAATGGTTGGAACAGACAAGAGGGAAAATGAGGTTGCGCATTTGCAGTTGACTAACAATTAAATAACTCCATATGTGTTATCTCATTGTAAAAATTGTAAAATCTCTAGTATTGTTCTTGAATGTTTAAAATAAATCACTTAACAAAAAAACAATGAATTAGAAGGTTTGTCCATACTTAGACTGGCACAGTACATGATTTAATTAAATTTCATATGTAAAGAAAATATGTAACAGAGTTCCAAGGCTTCCCAGCACAAAGTTTAAGACGCTCTTTGTACTGCAGGTTACAGTGTTGATAATGCCGTGCTGAAGAATATTCTACACATTAGATTGTCATTGCAATTTTTCAGCTTTATTGGTTTGAGCTAGCATGGTAGCATCTGCGACTAGCAAGACTAGCAACAAGGTAATACAAGTCAAGTACACCACCAAGAGTATAGAGAGAGTGAGAGATGTAAACACTTTAGGAAAGGAATGGGTCTTGTAACACACCAGATTATGTCGATATAAATGATATAGTCTCATCCTATGTCTTGTTTCAAAATAAATCAATATACCTTAAAATTACTATATATACTGTAGTATAATCCAGCCCTATAGATAGATAGATAGATAGATAAAAGGATGGATGACACTGCCCTCAGAGAAAAAATGTCATAAAAATAGTCATTTCCATTGGCAATATTAAGCATGACTTAAGTAATAGTAAAAACAGTTCAGTTGGAAAAACACTTAGACCATTTGTAAGCTTCTGTGTGTTTCAGTTTCAGCACTCCTGAATGTTTTTGCAGGTGATTTAATTCTTTATCAGATTTGTTTATCAGTGTTTAATATGCTATATTAAATCTTCTCTTATAGCACACATTTATGTCCTGGACACTCCGACCGTGGTTGGCATTGCCTTTGCAGCCTTTGTAATAGGAGCTCTCCTTACAGGCGCCCTCTGGTTCATCTATTCACGCACAGGTGAGAGTCTGCCTACATTACTGCATCTCTCTCTCTCTCTCTCTCTCGCACACACACACACACACACACACACACACATACACATGTACACAACCTGGACTTTCACTGTTCATATATTTCTAATAGAAGGTTACGGAAGGTTATCATCCTGTCAAAACAGGAAATGGGGAAAAGTTCCCATTTTGATCATGGAAAAAGCTACCCAGTGCTGACAGAATAATAACAATAACATAAGACTCACTGTGATGTAACTACTTCTTGTTTATAAGCTGAAACTTGGATACTCCTCTGTTTTCAGCCATTGGAGGTGGCATTAATGATCCAAAAGGCATTCTGGGATATTCTGGGTACAATAGAACTGGGACTGGAATTCCCCCTGTTTGCTTCGAAGGTCTCACAGGAAAACATGTACAAACATACTGCATATACCCACACACATACACACATGCACTCTATACTGGATGCCAGGATTTTACCCCTGGCCTACCAGGGGTAACCAGATTTTTCCCACCAGGCAACCCTCACTGGAACCTCAAATAAACTCATCACCTCTCATAATCAAATCACCTTTAGACAAAGATAAGCTTCACTTCAGAAACCAAGAGAATGGACTATTGTCTGTTCCTCATACCACACAGGTCAGCCATAACATTACAATCACCTGCCTAATATTTTGCAAGTTCCTCTTGTGCTGCTAAATCAGTTCAGAACGTGCGCTGTAATACATTTTAGCAAGATATTAGCACTACCCCTTGATCTCTTTTCCACGTTCCTCAAACCATTCCTGAACAGTTTTTGCAGTATGACAGGGCACATCATCTTGCCGAAAGAGACCACTGCCATTAGGGAACACAGTGGGTATGTAGGAGATATATGTTCTTGGTCTGCAACATGTCAGTTTTTTTAATGTTGTGGTTGATCATGTACTGTATAATAACACTTCTTGCTATGCTTTCTACATTAACACCAAATGATAGCATTCCTTCCCCAAACATTCTAACAACACTCACATGTGCACATTTTGCTGTTTAACAATACAAAAATAATAAAATGATTTTATATAACCACAGCACCTGCTAGGCAAAAATAAACACGCGGAATGTTCTTTGAACACTCTTAGAACGTCCAAGGGCAACACGGTCGATTTCAGGAGAATGCTATGTGCAGAATGTAGAGAAAGAAGCTGCTACACTGCTCCAGCAATTCCCTTCATGGTTTTTCACAGTGATCAATTTAATTACACTCAGGAGTTCTCACATCCAGAGCTGGTATAGTGCCAGCAAGCTGCAGCACCATTAATCTGCTTCACCAGGATAAATTTTTAGTAGTGGTAGTAGATCATATTTCCCGGATCAAACTAAAGTCAAACTAATAATAACCGTTCGTTTTAGGTCTTCATGCTAATCTTCATTCTTATGTAATCCTGGCAATGCAGGAAGGTTTGTGTGTTGAACTAAAGTAAACGTGATATCAAGTGTTAGGGAGATTATCTTTATCCACCTGTTTGTGCTGGAACATCTGCAGAACATCATGTAATTTCATCTTACATGCTTCCCCCAGAGACACATTTTAAAAAGTCATTTGTTTATTATAATTATGAATTCTTGAAGTTTTAAAATTTTGGCCCTCCCATGCCTTACACTCACCAGCCACTTCATTGGGTACACCTTGCTCGTACTGGGTTGGACCTCATTTGCCTTTATACTGTAACTGCCTTAATTCTTCATGGTATAGATTCAAGAGGGTGCTAGAAACATTCCTTACAGATTTAGGTTCACATTGACATGATAGCATCATGCAGTTGATGCAGATTTGTCAGCTACACATCCGTGATGCGAATTCCCCATTCCACCATGTCTATAGGTCCGATATTGGATTGAGATTTGGTGGCTGTGGAGACTATTTGAGTATAGTGAACTCATTGTCATGTTCAAGAAACCAGTTTGCGATTTTAGCTTCATGACATGGCATGTTATCCTTTGGTCATACGTGAATGGACATGGTCAGCAACAATATTCAGGTGCTAGGGAGCACAAGGTGTGCCAAAAAATATTCCCCACACCAGCAGCTTCAAAGCGTTACAAGCAATACGAGACATGAAACACTACTATCCAAATGTCACAGCAGAAAACGAGACTCATCAGACCAGACAATGTTTTTCTGGTCTTCTATTGTCCAGTTATGGTGATGCTACGAGAATACCAGATGGCCAGGCTGGTTGCCCTTCTATCAGCTTGAACCAGCCTGGTCATTCTCCTCTGACCACTGCCATCAAAAAAGGCATTTTGGATATTTTCTCTTTATCAGACTATTTTTTTATAAGCCCTAGACATGGTTGTGGTTGAAAATTCCTATACTTTAGATCAGCAGTTTTAGAAATACTCAGACCAGCCATCTGGCACCAACAACCATGTCATTTTCAAAGTCATTTAAAACCCCATTCTGATGCTTAGTTAGAACTTCAGCAGCTTGAGCAGTTGAACAGGCATACCTAATGAACTGCGCGATGAGTGTACTGTATATCTCACTGTCATTGCTGAATGTGCTCTAACATCATGACATCATACAAAGCTCCTAAAGTGCTCTTGTATTATTACATACAGTATATGTACAAGAACAAAGAACAGACATGATGGTAGGCGGTTTATTAAAAATGAAGCCCATTTCTGTGAAAAAAACAAAAACAAAAAAACATAGACTGCATAATACTGGTTTGGGTGAACCACCATGGTCATTCTTCCTGGGTTGCCAGGTTCAGTGGTTAACCCTTTTCATTCATTGAACTTTTTACATAGCAAACTGCCTATTGCCTCGTCTGATTGGAATACCCTTAAAAGGAGTTGTTTGGGACGTGAACAATAAACTCCAAGATGTTACGGTTTTCAGAGCAGCCTAAAATATTGCAGTTATTTTAAAGATGACTAAAACATGAGCAAAAAATAAGACGGTGTTTTTTTCCCTGGAGACAAAAATCAACCAAATGCCAGATAAAGCCTAGTGGTTTCAAAGTTGAAAACTCTCACTTGTTTTTTTTTTTTTTTTTTTTACTATATGCTCTCTATATACAGCAGTCTTTCCATTCAATCCATATTTACATTTATATATTTGGCATGCATTCTTTTCCCAAAATGGCTTTCAAGTGAGGTACAATCCAATCTAAGCACAGAGTGGAATAGTTAATCTTAAAGAAACCTTTGGATCCAAATGTACTGTATAGTACACAATGTTCTAGTATAGTCGAATACTACTGTAGTTTATTAATCAGTACATGTTTACTGGCTGTTTCAGGAAATAAAATCCCAACCTTATGGTGTATTACTTATAATCTGAACCACTAACAAATCATTGCAGTTAAAATGCACTAATACACACTTACAGTATATGTACCGACTTCAGTGCTTTAATTTGAATATCTGTTGGAATGTTATGTACTGTATGTCCTTTTGTGAAAATCGATTGTTACTGATTGAGAACTGAGATAAATGCCATAGTTTAGTGCTTGAGTTGAATGCTGTTTACATCTTATTTAGTGGACACTTTTAACTTAACATGCAACGGAGAGGATGAAAGAGACTATTTCAGTTGACATGGGGTCATGAGACAAGGAGAAAGAGAAGGTGTGATGAGGTGAGTAGGAAAAGAAGAGGTTACGAGGTGAGGGGAAGCAGTACAGATGCAAGCTGATTAGGAAAAGAAAAGCATGCTGGGAGTGGAAGAAGAAAACAGAACAGGTGAGAAGGAAGAGAACGTGATATGAGCTGATTAGGAAGAGAAAAGTATGAAAGGTGAAGAGGAAGAGGAACTGGTTAACTCTGCAGGCCGAGGGAGGAGCAGGGCCGATTCGGCCCGAGTTGCTTGGCCAAACATTTCTGGCAGACATTAGCGGCATTGGGGCCTAGAAAAGGGAAAGGCAGACTGAGTGTGGGTTCAGCAGTGGGGAGCCCAGTCACATACAAGAACATAAATGCACACACACATACTCGCATAGAAACACTTATATCATTCCAAATTCAGCTGCTGTAATTACCCAGTCCAATCACTTTTTCACATTCTTCTCTCTCTCTCTCTCTCTCTCTCTCTCTCTCTCTCTCTCTCCCTCACACATGTTGGTCTCATAATTCTAATTAAATAAATAAATAAAAAAAGCTTTGTAAACATTTCCCTTATGCAGACAAGTTGCCCAATATACCCCACCACGATATAAATCATTGCACAACCCTCTTGCCAAGTCCCATACAACACACACAGTTGCCTCACACTTCTATTGTTTGGGGTTTGAATCATGATCTCCCAAGTCTGTGTGCAGGGACTTTACATGTTCTCCCTGTTCTTGGTACATTTCCCCCGGGTGCAGTACTCTGGTATCTTCCCACAGTCCAAAGACTTGTGTAGGCTGACTGGCATCTCTGCATTGTCTGTAGTGTATGAGGGTATGTGAGTGTGTGCACTTGTGCACAGTGGGTTGGCATCCCATCCAGCTGGGTGTAGCCCAGCTTGTGCACTGATCTCCCTGGACTGGCCTAAAGACTCAGTGTAATTGAGTTACACTTGAATTACAGGTATAGATTAATTGTTTGTTCTAACATCCTATTGTTTCTATAGAAAGCTTATACAGTATAAAAGGACTTGTACAGCAGACACGTCACAATTGTAGTTTTTTTAAGGTCTGTGGAAGGAGACTCTCAGCATGGAAAAGTCTTCAGGAGAGAAGAGTTCACGCTTTTCGTTTTTTTGGAAAAATTACAAGTTTTGGGTGTTTTTTTTTTTTGAGTGAGAGAGAGAATAAGAGAGACAGCAGCATTGTGGTGAGGGAATTAATGTTCCACAATGTCAAATATAACAATAATCCATTAAAATGCCTGAATTGTTGTTCATAAATGAATTAAACATTGTAATCATTGGCAAATTGCTGTGGCACAGGTACAATAACTCACTCCAGACCTTGCTGTTATACAGAAACAATAACTCTGCTTGATGCAACGCTGCATCACATCAGCATCCATTTCAGATAACCATATGGTCAGTCATGTGTTATTCCTTCTATATTAAAACAAGTTTACTCTCTCTTTCTCTCTCTCTTTCTCTCTCTCCAGGTGATCCTGGGGTAAGGCAGAATGTGCCCAGGTCTCCTCCTGCCTCTGAGAACAGCAGTGCAGCTCACAGTATCGGCAGCACTAAGAGCACACCATGCTCCAGCAGCGGCAATGCATAGCATGTGCTCATACACACACACTTAAACACACATACACACACACTGACACACACACTGACACACAGAGCGAGGGCCCGGCAGGTCACCACATGGGGCTCAGATCACATGAATTTTTCAACATCATCAATCTTGGATGCTTTCTGAACGTAAAGAACCGAATGCGTTTTGTAAAACATCACAGCTTGTCACCTGCTCAGTTTTCATCCTAAAATAGTCGGGAATGTGAATAAGGAGAAGAAACAAAGCCTTGACAAAATCTGGATGAAAGTTGATAAAATGCTGTTGAGGAACCAGGCATGAAAAACCCCTTACAAAAGCAGGATTAATTTTTTCCAAATACGGTTGGAAACGTCTGTTGATAACAAAGCTTGTTTACTGCATTCGTTTTTATGGTGCGGAAGAAGTTGGAAGATGAGAGAGCTTGATGCTGGGCGTGTGGTTGCACAACGTTTCAGTGCGCCAAAGCAAGCATGATTTCGATTCGTGCAAGATTTCAGCCAATTCGTAATTAATACAATGCCTGTCTGGTTTCAGAGCAATAATAATTCCAAAGGGAAAAAACAGACTGCATATTTGACACAAACTACTGCATTTTATGCGTTGACTAGACATTTATAATCCATGTTCCAGTGGAAAAAGCTTTCAAGAAAGTTTTTGTTTTTTAATTTTATGTTCCACAGGTGTATTTTTTCTGCAGGACTTGTTAGAACTACCATAAAAGCATCACAGCCAAACCAGCACTTGATCTAATAATATATACAAATATGCACTTATATATTACAAGTATGGTCGTGTTATAATATACAGTAACAGACCCTAAGCGCATTAACTTGGCAAAAGGTATCCTAAAAAATACAACCAGCAATGAAAATGAAAAGGTTTTTACGTGAAATAAACATGGCATGTTTTTTAGGGATACTGTTGGGGTTAGTATTGGGATTAGTAGTCAGGGTTAGAATTGGGGAGATTAGTCGGGAAATTATCACTCTGTAGTGAAGAACCTCTTCAGTTGCATTTTCTGAGCCATGTTTAAAAAGAAATGATTATAGTTTTTAAAAACCCATCAGTTTAAATATAAGCATTAATTTTATTATTCAGCATCTTAATTTAAAATGGTCACTATGGAACTGATATAGTGTTCATTAAAAAATCATTCTACTTATTATATTGTTAAAAAATATATTACTATTACATAATTGGTCAACGTTTTTTTTTTTGTCACTTTACAATATTGAACAATGGTTATTGCATGTCATTGGTTGAGACTAAGCCAGAATTATACCAATGACCTGCCAATAATAGAAGAAAAATTACAGTATATGGGTTCTACAATTTTGTTACATTATTTTATACATAGAAAAACGCAACACTATTGGGTCCTCTAGTGTAAATGTCTTGACAGAGTTTTTTTTTTTTTTTCAGATAGTACACTTTATATATGGATCTATTGTAAAAAATTATAAATATAAATATATTTTTGTATATAAATGTTTATAAACAATTTTACCATCATACCATCCCACAATATTTTCCTAAAGCTGCCTACATTTTAAGCCAAGCTTTTCGCTTATTTTAATATTTTTCTTTTTACGTTTAACACGAATAGTATAAAGATATATAGTGCTTATATAATAAATCATTTGAAAAATATATTTATTTATTGATATGTGCAACAAATATATGATGATTTGGCTTAAACAGTAGAGTAGTTTTCCAGATATTTGGAAACAGTTATATATAATCAAAAAGTATTTTGGAGCATCTTAGAGAAAAAGCTTTACAGGTATGTACTGTAGATATGAGGAAGGAGCCACAGGAATAAGGAGAAGCAGCGTAGAGTTTGTGATCGGACTGAATCTATTACAGACCCTACCTGACCATTCATAAAGGGAGAGTAGTTTATTAACAGACTACATTATCTCTGTCGTGGCTTTTATGTATTAATTGTTTACAGCATGCAATGTACAT
Source organism: Clarias fuscus (assembly GCA_030347435.1). Taxonomy (NCBI): domain Eukaryota; kingdom Metazoa; phylum Chordata; class Actinopteri; order Siluriformes; family Clariidae; genus Clarias; species Clarias fuscus. The sequence goes on along the minus strand of CM059206.1, from coordinate 15,078,071 downwards.
TTAATGTATAAAAAGATGTAACTATAATATAATTATCAAAGTGATTCCATCAGAAAGGTTTCCCCAGTGTTGAGTTGGAAGTGTTTATTTATGTACGCTATGCCGCCAAAAGTTTATGGACACCTGACCATCACACTCGTATGTGCTTTTTGACCATCTCAGTCCTTTTTTTTTGTAATATACTTTATTATTCTGGGAAGGCTTTCCACTAGATGTTGGAGCATGACTTTGCACAGGAGCATTAGTGAGGTCAGCCATTGAGAACCGGTTTCCAGTTTAATTCTAAATGTGTTTATTGAAGTGGTGGTCAGGGCTCTGTGCAGGACACAGTTCTTCCTGGCGAACCATGTCTCTGTAGACAGCTTTGTGCACAGGAGCATTGTCATGCTGTGACAGGTTTGGGCCTCTCACGTTTTCTCCAGTAAAGGGAAATTGTAATCCTGTAGCTTACAAGGCCATTCTAGACAATGTGTATTTCCAACATTGTGGCAATATGTTTGGGGAAGAACCACATATGACTGTGATAGTCACCAACTTTTGGCTGTATAGTGTAGTTGGATACAGTAGTTAGAGAAAATGTATTGCTCAGTGATATCTGCTTGGCAACTCTGTAGTTTTTTTTTTTACCTTGCATGAAGAAATTTTCAATGACATTAGGTTTCTGCACCTTTAATCTACTAATCTGCCCCCGAGTCAAACATGTAAATAATCCATTTTTGAAAAAGCACCAGGTAAAAACGTTTCAAACTAACATTCCAACTAACATCTCATTATTGTATTATCGTTGTTGTTATTGCATATTTCTTTTGCATTTCCGTACAGGCCTTGTTTTATATGTGTTTTTGCTAGGTGTTCGTGCAAAGTGCAGCCAAAGCGATTCCCACCGTCACAAACAAACATGAATGTTGCCATTTTTAAACATGCCTTAAATGTCAGATCACATACTGGTGAAATGATGTGACAAAAGAGGGGAGCTGGTTTGGTTTGGTTTGCTTTGTACACAGCGCTTAACATGTGAAGCTTCATAAACTCTGTGCATCTCATAACTGGGTCACTTGCTGCAGAATTTGTAGAATGTATTTTATTTTAAAGCTTTGATGTGCGTGTAAAGTTGTATTGTATAGATGTCTTTAAAACAGAGCAAACAGAGTATGAATATAGATATAGATAAATATGTATGTGTATAAAGATATATATTTTTAAGAAAAATTAAAACCTAGAGCCAAGCTATGATTTTAATCATATACTGTGAATTTTTTTTTTCCTTTTTAGCTTATTTCTGTAGATGTGGATATGGGACAATCCAAAATAACACTGAGTTGCCAGTTTATTACATCCACCTACCTGCTGTGCTGAAAATAATAAAGTATTCATTTCATACAGTATCTGCTCAGTGATGGGCCTAAAGTGGTGTGTTTAATTAAGATGGTAGGCAGGATACAGTAGATGGAGGCTGACAAATTATACATAGCATTATACATAAGAGATTAGACTATAGCTCATAATTACTTTCATAACATGCGGCTGGGTAGGTGAGTGATCTGATAAGCTGGAAACTCTGTGTCAATCTTTATTTTTGTTTTATGTAGCAATTTGGTGGTTTACATATAAAATATATGTTTAATATATGTAATGTATACATGCGCACACACACAGATCATCCATAACATTGATACAAAGGCCAGTGGTGAACAATGGCCGGTCTGTCAGGTCCGATCCCACAGAAAAGCTTAAATGCAGCACAAACTGATTAAAAAAAAAAAAAATGTTAATGTTGGCAGAAAAGTATCACTCGCTGCATCACAGCTTGCTGTGTATGGGGCTTAGCAGGCAAAGAGTTCAAAGTTAATGAACTGACCTCCAAATTCTCCAGATCTAAATCTGATCAAAAATCCATGGAATGTGTCGGACAAACAAGCCTGATCCATGAATGCCCCACCAAGAAATTAAGCTGCTTTTAATGTTATGGCTAATTGCGTGTGTGTGTGTGTCTAGTTTGTGTGCCTTTTTTTTTTTTTTTTTACATCATACAAGCATATGCTTTCATGTGATTTCTATACGTATGTGTTGTATGTGAGTATGCATATGTACAGTAAATGATTTTGCCACGTCTAAAACTATCTTAAAATATCTTAATTAAGTTAATTGAGTATCATTAACAACTACTAACCAAACTCACTTAATTAAATCAAGCAAAGACGCAAGCAAAAACCGGTCACGCTATTTACTCCAATGCAGGGTTGGGTACAATCCTGTGGTTTGCTGAGTGAGTGAGAGTGGGAAAGAGTCCAAGGATATTTTCTCAAATTCCAGTAACACTGAAGGTGTATGCCTTCTTCGAAGACTTTCTCATTCATGAAAAATGCACCAAATGTCAAAACCATTTTAGAAGCAAAACCATTTCTGCAAAATATATAAACAAAAAACTCAGCTATGAGAATAAAAGGATAAGAAATGAGATTTTTTTTTTCCATCTTAGAGTTTAAGGTATGAATTATAATTGTTCTAACTGTTTTTATTGTGCCCTTTAAAAAAAAAAAAATTCTACTCTGCTTGTTTAAGACTGTTGGCATGAAATGTATTCCCAAAACAACATTGTGAAATTGGAAATTATTTAAACCACATATTCCACTGTAGTCAAGTTAAAAGCACACATTCCTAGAACGGGAGATATGTGTTCATGCTTTGTATTTGTCTGAATGTTTGTTGTATATCTACCTCATGTTTCTGGTGTGTATGAGTGATTGTCCAGAATGTGTGTCTTTTTGAGTTTGAGTAGCTTTGTGTGCTGTTCTCCATTACGTTTGCATTGTAAGAATCACTAAAAGCTGGATTGTTATACCATATATTTAGTACATGTTAATGTGAAGTTAAAAAGAAAAGAAAAAAAAAACACTCAAAGCCGCTCTGTCGACAAATCAGGTCCGTCTGTTGGCTGTCATTTCTGATCGTACGTGAAGCTTTTCATTTGTCTGTAAATAAACTGTGCTGTAAATATGCATGCTCTTTAAATGTCCTGTGTATATATATATGTATATGTATAAAAATAAAGTCGTATAATCGTCACCAAATGTGGTTGTGCATCTGTGTGGTTTAAACTTTAGGGAGGCTATTGTGTTTTTTCATTATCCAGAATGTACAGTATTCTGCTTTAAATACATTTTTCATTGCAACTATGGTGTTGTTAGACGTCGTCTCCGAATGACACGCGTTGACATGGTGTTAGCATTGGCTCTGAAAGCGTACAGTTGTACTCCCCTTTCTAGGGCGAGGTTGTTAAAGGATGTGAGTTGTGTGGATACTGAGCTTTATGAGTACACATGCACGCATTGTATTTTTTCTTTGAAGAATTCCTAACCAACCTTTTTTTCGTTAAAAGAAAAGTTTGGACAAAATTTTTTAAATTCTAATCTACACAACATCCCCTTATATTCCAAATGTAGTTCATCACCCAAGACATGTTTGGTCTCGAGGGTTGCACCGGAGGCTAATGTACTGTACATGTAGCTAAACAGTAAGAGAAGCCGATAGCCGTCTTCACGGCATCTGCATCTGCAAGTCATCACACGGCCACATTAAATCATGACGACTTGTTTATTGTGTGAAATAAGCTTGGTTTTTCTGGCGCAGTGAACACGCTGTTATCAATTAAACTGGACAAATGTACATCAGAAAGTGGTAGCATACTGTAAATTAAGCTGGCATCGCTTTAATGCTCAGCACGTGCTCAGGTGTGATCTCCGCACTAACACCACAAGCTCAGAATCAAACTAAAGAACTGAAACTGTGGAGCTGCTGAGTTACTGTACACGCTAGAAATGATTCAGATGATAAGTGTCAGTTGGATTTATTTAGCCGATTGCGCAATCGCTGAACTGATCTTCCTGTCCTTCCTGTATGGAAAAACTGCAGCCATCAAATAAGTTTCAGCCAACTGGCTAGATTGATCTAAATGTCATTTTTGGCCTTGAAGCAGGTCATATTTCCGTCATGTGTCTTTCAAAGGGAAGAGAGCAATGAAAAGGAAAAAAATAGGAAGTGTCTGAGGGAGAGCTGGACACATCTCCCGCTGACTTCATCTCCAATTTTGAGCTTAGCAACAAACATCTTGGGGCGGATCTGAATGATATCACCTCCACCAGACCCCAAAAGGGCTGTTAACCTCAGCGGCTCACGTCACTGGCTCGCAGATTTGCTTCACTTAAGAGTGTGTGTGCCAGTGGAACTGTCTTACTAGAATTCCGTTTGTTGTGTATTGTATTCTTTCCAGTGCCTTTTCTTGCTTCCAGTAAAAAAAATTTTTTTTTAAAAAGGCCAGAAGATTAGATCACCGAGGAATAAACGTACTGTGTTTCAAATGGTTGTTATTCCTTTGAACGGTCATTGTTTTGGAGGAGTGACGACATGAGGGATCCTGGCCATTAAAGCTCCAGACTGGCAGGTCTGAAGTGTTGCACAAGTTTGACATTAACGTGGGGTCTCTAGTGCATTACTGCTTTTAGTTTTAGTAAGTTGCAGTATAGAGGCAGCGTAATCCACAGTGCTGATTTACTTATGCTGTGCTTATTTGTGTAGTTGGACATTGCAGAAAAAAGGTTTAAGGGGTGATTTTTGATTGCTCATGGGACGAAAATGAAATTTCACAATTTCCCTCTTACAACATGTCATTCAATACTTTTGTTGATTTCTTTAGTTTAGCGCTGAAGCTTCAAGATCAGTGTAGCTAGCATGTACTGTAAACAAGAACGCTTCTAGTTACCATTTTATTCATGTAAATTTCATACAATGCAGATTTCATACAGTATTTATCATTTGTATCAGTACAAAGGAAGTTCTTCATTTTTTTTTTCTTCCTTTTGACTATATTGCTTCTGTCTTGTTTATTCCAGTGTCTGTGCTTCGGGATGGAGATCCTTCTTAAATCACTTGATGTACTTGGACACCTTATACTGTAGCTCGTTTGTGCCATAGACCATCTGAGACACTTTAAAACACCTTCATATCTAGGTGTGTCAGTAGAGATGATAGAAGAAGGAAGAAGAAAATAATCGAGGTAAGGAAAGAGAATAGAATTAAAGAAAAGAAAAGAATGATGTGGTGAAAGAAGGTAGAAGGGAGTTTGAAAGATGATGTGACGCACCAGATTGGGTCAAAACAACCCAGATTATGCATTTTTCACATTTAAAAATATAGATATACTAATAAGAAGCGATTATAACAAGCACAAATATATATCGTCAAAATATATTCAGTGATATGTCAGTTTACATTCACGAACAGAACCAGTTCTCGATTTCTCAATGGATTTCTACAAATTAATGAAACCTGATGAGTCTTGGGTTATTGCACAGTAAGACTGTGGCTTATACCTGGGTGTGTCAGCTTGCTGATATGGACCAGGAACATTTTTGTACAGTACATGCTCAAAAAATACAATAAATACATACACACTCAAAAAAACACCTTTTTGGGCTGATACAGTAGTTCTGCCATAAATATTAAAGTAGCCAGTGTTAATTTACTATAATATCTGGGTTGGCGGATTTTGCTATGTGTACTGTAGGGCCACTGTCTGATTCCATAAGTCGATTCCTGATCATTTTCCTGCAGTATTCCTGTTTGACTTAATTAATTACCAATCATATCAGCTCCTCTGATGTTGTCTTGATTGCCTACTGAAATTCTTTTAGCTAATACAAACTGCCCTGCTCCAACACTTCAGCTGCTAAAGTACTGTTTACAAGCCATAAAAAGCTGTGCTTAGGGGAGGCAGAACTCCAACCATATTCCCCACCGACTCCTCTGAGCTCTCTCCGTTATACAAAGCTATGCAAAAGTCTTGATCCACCCCTTGTTCTTTCACAGAAAATAATAATTCTGTCAAAAAATTATTATAACATTATGTACATTACATTGAAGAAATTCGAACAAATGTTTCATTATGATAGGATGCACACAGGAGTGCCTAAAGATACAATTTAGAAATTGATTGTTTATGTAATGACCTCAGCAGCAACCTCATTTCCCCTCTCATCTGTTCCAACCAGTCAGCATTCAGCATCGTCAGTATACTAATCTCTGGTCTGATCATCTGTCATCATCTGCACCTGTTTATTACTGGTTCTTGTCTTAGGTTATTTAAAAAATATATATATATATATTTTAATGTTTGACTGATTCATAGGTCACGCTGTTTCTTAACAAACAAATAAGAAACATTCCTCTGAAACTCTTCACGTACAGGGATTGAACAGAAAATAAAAGCCAAAAATAAAAGTCCTTCAGGAAGCCTTGAGGACTATTCCTCAAGACTTTATTCATTCTAAAATAAATTCTGGCTCACCTAAAGATGAGACTAGCTAAAACACTAGTGTCTGGTAGATAGGTGTCTTAACTCACATAACTACATCCTGAATTGTCACTATTCAGTGTTGATTAATTACCTACCACAATCAGAAAAATATGTCCCTCTCTGTTTGTGTAACTATGTACGCCCTGATAAGTAAGTAATCTGGAAAAATATTAGAAACACATGCTAGCTGTATTTTATTTAGCTAGTAGCTGTCTAGGAGATATAACCGGCTTTGGTGCTCATTGCTTTATCATTATTTTTCCAGGATTCTTAAGTAGTAGTGAGGTGTTAATATATTACTAATCATTCATTAATATTTCATCTAGGGACAGTTACCTGAGATTGTAAATTATTTAGAGAAAATTCATTTAACGGAAACAAAAGAAATGAAATGTAAAATGCAGTTTTTAATCATTACAACAGCTATTAATTATAGACCGAAATGAAAAGCTTTTTTCTTCTTGTTTTTCAGGGAACCCCACCCATATGCCACACAAGCTCATCAGCAACGCTGTTACCATGAAAACAAAACTATGAGTCCTAAATGAGAACCAAATGCTGTACAACCAACATCCAGCAAATGAGCTGGAAAAAAAAAGCAGCTAATAATATTCATGTGGACATTTAAAAGGGATAAAACAGACGCAGATGACTCTGGAGACGATAGAACACAGCGATGTTAACAACGATACAACTACACAATCACAGCACTCATTTGCTGGACTATATATCTTACAGCACTTGCATGCTTTAATATGAAAAAAAAGAAAAAACACTTACTGAATGCCAGCATCCATGTAAATAAAAATAGCTAATACATTTTTTTGTTATACTTGAAATGAAAAAAAAAAAATGGACACAGACGACCGAAACTTATGGCCAAGAGATGTGAGTTAAGTACTTTAGTAGAGGCTGGGAAATCTAGGAGATTGTACAGTGACAGATCAAACAACAAGGTGGAAGATGGATGACCTGCGCTCTCAGTAGGAAAGGGACGTGTGGGGCTTAATCATTTGGCCCCTTCAACAAAGTAAGTGCACTTATCTTTCTAACTATTGCAGACCAAACACTCCTCACAAGAGTGTGTGGGGAAGCTGCTATTCTCATCTCTTCTGTTTGGATCTGTGAAGAGGGTCATTATCAAGTCTGGAAGTTTTGTTTAGGCTGACAGTCTAATAATCAGCATCAAAACATACAAGTCACAAATCTCATGGTTCTCAAACTGTAACGCCATTTTTGGTCAAAAGCTAAAAACATCCCCTAAAACGGCCCTGCAAAAAAACCTGGATTTGGACAGTTGCATTAAATATGTGTTTGTAGACTAAATACACTGTTTTTCATGGCTAAAGAACAACAGACAGTTATCATACATTATCGTAGATTACAAGTCTAGTGCAGCCAGCCAGTTCCAGGTGAGTAGAGGAAAAATACTTACAGTAATAAAATAAATATGTTTGCTGTACAGTTATACAGATGTGTGACATGCTTGTACATGTTAAATGGGTGCAGACAGTGTTAAGCACATACATTTGTTAATGAATCGTTTAAGGTATGAACTGGCATCAGCCAGCATTATGCAGAAATCAAAAGGCCTTTAAAACAGTTCCGTTGAAGCTAATTGAAGTAAAATGATGGACAATGATCTTTTATCATAAGAAATGATATCTAACATGCTTTCTCTTCTACAGGCCGTCACATTGATATCTCCAAACCTCCCTTCAGGGTATCTAGCTAGTGATTCTGAAAGGTTAATCCTGTTTTTTTAGCATAACACCTGGTATATAATACTTTTGATTAAGCAAGCTCAGAGGCTTTGATGGACACTTTCACTTTATCTTTGATGGACATCATTACAGAGAAATGACTACACTAAACCTCATCTGAAGTCTACGGCAGGCAAGTCGAACCTTGAACTTGAAAATAAAATTTCTCATGGATGAAAATTGACCGACATTTACTATACAGGAGATTTTAAGCACAATACGGTGATGATATTTTTTGGCCGCAGAAAAACATTTGACCCGTGTAAACACTTTATATAAGGACATGACGGTCCTGACCGAGGTTGCTCAGAGCCCACTTCAATGGCTCCTGTGAACATTCAGCGAGTGGAATGCCTGATCCTTGAAAAATGACGAATAACTTGTCACCAGCTTGCGGAAGAGACGCATTTGTCTGTGAGAACTGTACACACAATCATTCACCAACACCACTTACACATTACAGGAACTTGGCTGAGAGTTCTTGCCATATTCTCTTAACAGTCCCAACCAAGCCATTTTCACATGTTTGGCCATTGCAGGAGTTCCTGGGTGGCCAGACTTTAAGGTTTACAGCCTGGCATACTGCACAAGTATGAAGAAACTGCACAAGTGTTTTCTGTTAGTCACCTATGATCGATCTATCTATCTATCTATCTATCTATCTATCTATCTATCTATCTATCGATCTATCGATCTATCGATCTATCTATCTATCTATCTATCTATCGACCAAATGTACTGTACCTACCTGTACCGCGATGTCTATTGCACTGTCCATAGGATTCTTCTTTAGATATGTTTATCTCATTTCAAGCTGTAACAAATCGAAAATTTGCTTTAGCAATCACTCTTCAAGATGAAAATTTTGAAAAGTCCTGACCCACTTTTGTCCAGTTTTCTGTTTATATATAATATATTTTTTTTTTCTGGAAAGCATTGAACATTCATGGCCTTTTTTTTGAAAATCATGCAGTAAAACATGTACTTATTATGACTCAAAAATCCACTGCCAGCCTGACAGTCTTTGCCAGAGACACATGCCAGATGTTCCAAGAAGACCAAACCTTCATTATGGTTTGTTATTCAGTTTTGAAGCTCAGTTGCGTGTCTGGACTTCTGGATCCATTTGAACAACATTTCCCCATCCCCTGCTTTCCCCATCAGGCCCTAAACACTACCAGATGCTGTACCCACCTCCACCAGTGCCATCACACACACACACATACACACACAACACACACACACACACACACACACACACACACACACACATGCTGGTGAATTCAGCAGACTGTCAAGTTAATCAGGTAAAAGTGAAAGCAGATCAGATAGTTTAAGCACAGAGGTGTATGCTGACTGCCAGAACTCTGTTAAGGCATGCTGAACTCACACAACATTTAAAGGAATTTCACTAAATTGTTCCGTGATTCGCTTGGTTTCATCTTATTAAAATGATATGTAATGCTATGAGCACTAACCACATAAGTCAGTTTAAATCTTTAACCATTCATGACTTTATGAAACATGCTTTTTAAATAGAGATTTCTTTTTTCAAAAAGGGTAGACTTTCATGTAAGTACTGTACATCATTTTTGAACACATTATAAAGTGTGTACTGTAAGCACATCAAGTGCATACATTATGCTATGTACACTATTTGTTATTATTCTGATAAATACAGTATATCAAATCAAAACAATATAATTATTGTAAATTGTATAATAAATGCGTGCAGTCTTTTTGATAGTACACTAAGCATCACTCTCTCATCGTCTATACCGCTGTATCCTGTATTCAGGGCATTGATCAGTACACTTGAAATGATATTTTATCAAACTATCAAAAGCAAGTTATTAAAAACATTTGTTACCAACCTAAGAGTATGAGGATGCCTTCACTGAGATACATGAAATGTCTTTTAGTATCAGGACAGGACACACAGATCTACTGACTTCAGTACCACCTCTTTTTTTATTTAATTAAGTTTATGATGGTGAAAATAATAAATAAACAAATAAACAAACAAACTTTATTCCGAGCATAGTCTGAACAGGATTTAAAAAATGCTCACATAAAGGTGAAGCTAATATTGGTATATATATAATACTGTATATTAAGAATATACTTTATAAGATCCACAACTGGATCCTCGCTGCATCGCTGGGCTTGAAGCAGAAACACGCCCCGTATGAAATGCCAGGTTATTACAGCATACACATTTAAGCATTGATTCACAGCTCACCACTTTACTGACATGTTATTGCAAAGTTAAAGGAAATGAGAGGAAACCTATGTGGAGGCAAAGAAAACATGCATAAATAAACACAGACAGCAACCCAAGTGAACCAGGACCTAGAAGTTGGAAAGCAACGATATTTCCTGCCCTTAATTTAGTCATAATCAACTCCTACTTGTTACCTTTGCTGAGCTGCTTATGCAACATGACAGGCTGGCTGAATGTGTTTAAAGGCACTTAATGCCCTGTTCATGTACATGACTCAACCATTATGTACAAAATGCCAGGGATAGGTAGCTGTGGAATTGCCAGGATGGACGATATGCAAACCCAGTCTCTTCCTGATAAAATGGGCTTTTCTTGCAGTCTACCTCTAACCAAATCATGGGTGCCTGTAAGCTTGTGTACACAGAAAGTATGTGTATTAAGTGTGTTATGTTCCCTTGTGTTGCCTTGTACTTTATGAGCAGCAGCAAAAAAAGGTGGGGCTTGCTGGTGTTGCAGGAAGGTCTACACTATCCCCACTTGGTAGCTGTCATATGATGCATGAGCTGGCTGATGGGTGGGAGACAAATAGTGGTGGAAACTGCAGTTGCCCGACACATTTCTACACTTGAGAGATAACAAAAATGCGTGAGCATGGTGTGATGATTTCATTTAGAAGGCAGGATTTGGTCTCTTCTTTCTTTCTTTCTTTCTTTCTTTCTTTCTTTCTTTCTTTTTCTTTATATATGTATGTCTTTCTTTTTTTTTTTTTTGAAAGGAGAGACCATTTCCTGCCCTCTAAACAGCTGATAGTTGATTTTTTTTGCTTGTCATATCCCTCATGGACAGGCACTGAGATGAAATGCAAATGCAGCAAAAAGTATTTAATAAGAGCTGACACAGCAAACAAATCCAAACCAAGAAGCAAGATAAAATCTTGATTAAAACTAGAATTACAATATGAAGAATGCAAGGGTCAGACAAGTTCAGACAAATGTATAGGGAGCATTACTTCACATAGTCTTTGTGTCAAGAGTGTGCTTAAATACTGTAGGGCGTGGTGTTGATTGGGGACTGAGGTTTGGGGAAATCTGAGCTTGGGTGACATGACCTTCAAGTGTTGTGCTGGGTATTATATTCCAAAGGAGCTATGTTTGTAGACGGGATGTACGTGATGGCATACATCCCGTCATTCTGAGCAGATTCTGTTAATGTCATGACAGTATATGAGTTTTGAGTTGTTTGGGCTCTTTTAAGCTCTGGTAGTCATCTCTGTATTAACAGATGAAAGATATGGCAAGGAGGTTTGAAGATTTGCGCAAAACTTGATGGCCTAATACTTTTGCATGGCTTATGACTTTAACCTTTTCACATTTTTTTCTAGAAGGAGTGTATCGCATGGTCAGACCACTCAAGGTGGAGCTGGGTCAGTTATTCTGTATGTTTGCATTACCTCCTGAGGGAACCGGGGCCGCATAGAGTTCAAAGCTAAAAATGTGAGAAATGTGTTGGGGGGAAGAGACTCGCTGTGTGTGCAACCTCTGGGCCAGTAGAGCATGGCGTTTGATTGATGCTCAGCATGGAGAAGAAGAGGAGGCTTTGTCACTACCTTCCCAGCCTCATCGAGGGAGGTTTTCCCAAGCCTCAGTGTCTGGATTTCACGTTTTCCTGCTGAGGACTTTTCTCTCCCTTCAACAAACACCAAACGGATACCATTACACAAGACTACAGTATACTTGCTTCCAGGAACAAAGTTGTGTATATGTTTTACTGGAAGTCCATGAGGTGTATTCACACATGAGTGGACAAAACTCGGTTGAAAGTGACAGGGGTGCTGTAAAGGGGGTAGGTGAGGATGATTCCAAGAGGCCCTTAGTGACTGGGGGCCCTCAAATTTCTTTGGAAAATAAAAATGATTGGCTGCACCAAGGTTGGATGGGGGCCCAGTACATTACATTTTCAACAGGCCAAGAATCTCTAGTGGCACGCTTAGATAGTGATAAGAAAACAAGCTTTTTTCATCCTTCTTTCAGCCTTTTATCCAGCCTTAAAAATTAAGGTCTTCATTTGATAGGAATGGTTATAAATGTGAATTTTAAATCATTTATTTTAGAAGTAGGATCACAGAATGTATGGCCTTATACAAGGAAATGTAAACCAAAGTCAAACTTTATATAACAACTACAGTAGATTTTTACAGTGGAATTTAATAGCACACTCATAAGCGCAATTTAAAAATTGTATAACACCATCTGTTGAATTTTGGAATGAACTAAAATTTTTGTGTTACCGTGAAGTGCTCGGAGTGAAGGTCTGAGATCGCATTTATTAAGTCAATTTCAACTGCACTTATTAAAAATGTACAGCACCATCTGTAGCATTTTCTTTTCTTCCCGTTAACTGATTGCAATAAAACAAAGTCTATGTGTTACATCAAACTCGGCCAAGTACACCTTTGAAAACCGTATTAAAATTCATTCAGTAGTTTTTATATCATGTGCGCACAAACAAACGCAAAAATTCAAAAAACCGTCTATTACTTGTTCTATTACTTATCTGACTTCCCCCAAAATATTTTTTTTCGCAAATATCTTTAATGTACAGACACGCCAACTTTACCATTTTATTATATGTATAGATATCATTCTTTTACATGATCAAATCATTAGGAAGTAGCTGGGACAAATTTTAATGTTCTTTATACATTAAACTGAATATTATGTTACCAAAGGGTTTTGACACATTTTTAAACACAAGTTAAATTTTGAAATAAATAGTACAATTAACCTTAGTTATAGCCCTTGTAACTTTATAATTTACTCACTCACTTTCAGGAACCACTTTATTCTAGTCTGAGTAGCAGTAGATGTACAGTAGAGTCTGTATCCAGGGAACACTGGGTATGAGGTTGGAATACTGTACACCCCAGATGTTCTCTTTGTACATGCCAGATGTAAACAGGGGAGTACTGGGTATGAGATAGCAATACACCCCAGATGTTCTCTTTGTACACCCCAGATGTTAACAGAGAACACTGGGTATGAGGTAAAGATACACCCCAGAAGGGCCACCATTTCACTCAATGCCAGCATGTAAATTCTCAACATAATAAAGAGAACATATACAGTATATAAACCCCACACACAGTAACTCAAGCTGAGATTCAAATCAGGGAACCTGTAGCTGTTAGGCAGCAGTACTACCTGCTGTGCCACCCCATCACCCTAACTTTGTAACTTTGTATACAGTATGATTGACATTTTGCAACCCAATTGTTTAGTTTGCAAATGAAATGTCTACCTAGTGTCTAATTTATTTCTATTGTCTTTCAGGTAACACTTGCTGTAACACTGCTCACAGAAATAAACAGACTATTAAGTGATATTTTAAGACAAATGCATCAGTTTACCTGTGGTGGCATTGTGTTGCAGCCTTACAGATACAGGGAATTCAATTTCATAGTTCAGTTCATATTCGTGCATGGTGCTTTGCTAAGGAATGTTGCAGGGATAGATTCTTTCCCCCTGTCCGGGATAAAGTGGTTATGCAATATGAATATAGAGTACTTGGCAAAATTTTGCACTATAACAATAAACCTTCACAACCAAATGCCAGCATTAAAAGGTCTGAATAGCTTCTACTGTAATTCCCTAAACCATTAATGCTGTATTGTATACGTACTGTATGCATTACACTTAGAGTTTGATGTTGTAGCGTTTACTGAGGTAATACTGGTTTAGGTTTGTGTAGCAGGTAATTAACACACATTAAATCTGTCTCTGTATATAATAATCACTGGTACTTTGATGATGGGAGCATCAGGATCTATCTCTCTCTTGGTGGCTCTGTCATAGGGTTTTGCATCAATCACTATATTCTGCTGATTTAATGTTCACTCACACTTTATTAGCCCTTAATTCTTTATTTGACCTTTGTACAGGGCGAATAAAAATACTAGAGCCTGTCACATTTTTATGATGAAACACCCACTGCAATTGACTGACTGTAAGCTGGTAGCTGTGAGTGGGACTTAATACTGTTTGGAGTAGAAGGTAGTAAGGGCACAAGGAGGTAATGAGCTAGCTCGTGTTGGCGTAATGGCTGGATTCCTCACAGCCGTTACCTTAAAGCCTCTCAGAGGAGTAATCATCTCTTTCCTCTGATGTCAATAACAGAAGCTCAGGCTCTGTGTTCAGTCTGTGGAGTGCCTTATACAAAGTTAATGTCTACACTTTCTACTTAAGCCGAGCTAGAGAGAGAGACACTTAAATGGAGCTAGAGAGAGAGAGAGAGAGAGAGAGAGAGAGAGAGAGAGAATCTTCTTAGTGTTTCATTTCTTGCAGCATTTCTTCAGTAAAAAAGAAATAAGTCCTTGGGTTCAAATGAAAGAACATATACAGTATTGTGTTTAAAACTTCTATTAGCAATCTTATAATTCAAAGTAGAAGTATGGGAGTAATTCCACTGAGGCATTAAAGTAGAAACTAGCCAAATTTAAATTATACTTATTTCAATTTAAATCTGGATAAATATTTATATTTAAATATTTCAGAGTAAAAAGTAAATAATAATCTAGCTTATCATATCTGACCCAACATTTGTCAAGTACAAAGGAAATCAATCAGAGGAACCTAGAATATGACTTTCTTTTTAACTAATGTGTAGTAACCTAGCTAACTTGCAAAAATACCTACCTAGGTTATTTCAGTAGCTAAAATACAAGACTACATTTTTTATATTGGAGCCAATATTGATTTTTTTTTAATGTGGATGTCAATTGAAATAAGGAAATATCTCACACTGTACTGTATACTGTATAACCATCTGGTTTGGTATTATTGGATGTGTAGGTGTTATTGTACCAAAAACTAAACACTGCATGCATAATCTACAGTCATGGCCAAAAGTTTTTCACAAAGTTTGCTGCTAAACTGCTTTTAGATCTTTGTTTCAGTTGTTTCTGTGATGTACTGAAATATATTTACAGGCACTTCATACATTTCAAAGGCTTTTATCGACAATTACATGACATTTATGCAAAGTCAGTATTTGCAGTGTTGGCCCTTCTTTTTCAGGACCTCTGCAATTCGACTGGGCTGCTCTCAATCACCTTCTGGGCCAAATCCTGACTGATAGCAACCCATTCTTTCATAATCACTTCTTGGAGTTTGTCAGAATTAGTGGGTTTTTGTTTGTCCACCCGCCTTTTGAGGATTGACCACAAGTTCTCAATGGGATTAAGATCTGGGGAGTTTCCAGGCCATGGACCCAAAATTTCAACATTTTGCTCACCGAGCCACTTAGGAAAATGCATTGTTCTTTACCAAACTGTTGTTGGATTGTTGGAAGAAGTTGCTGTTGGAGGGTGTTTTGGTACCATTCTTTATTCATGGCTGTGTTTTGGGGCAAAATTGTGAGTGAGCCCACTCCCTTGGATGAGAAGCAACCCCACACATGACTGGTCTCAGGATGCTTTACTGTTGGCATGACACAGGACTGATGGTAGCGCTCACCTTTTCTTCTCCGGACAAGTCTTTTTCCAGATGCCCCAAACAATCGGAAAAAGGCGTCATCTGAGAATACTGTATGACTTTGCCCCAGTCCTCAGCAGTCCATTTGCCATACTTTTTGCAGAAGTTTTTTTTGGAGAGAAGTGGCTTCTTTGCTGCCTTTCTTGACACCAGGCCATCTTCCAAAAGTCTTCGCCTCACTGTGCGTGCAGATGCGCTCACACCTGCCTGCTGCCAATCCTGAGCAAGCTCTGGACTGGTGGCACTCCGATCCCGCAGCTGAATGCTATTTAGGAGACGATCCTGGCGCTTGCTGGACTTTCTTGGACACCTTGAAGCCTTCTTAACAAGAATTGAACCTCTTTCCTTGAAGTTCTTGATGATCCTGTAAATTGTTGATTTAGGTGCAATCTTAGTAGCCACAATATCCTTGCCTGTGAAGCCATTTTTATGCAACGCAATGATGGCTGCACGCGTTTCTTTGCGGGTTACCATGGTTAACAATGAAAGAACCCTCCTTTTAACATGTCAAGTCTGCCATTCTAACCCAATCAGCCTGACATAATGATCTCCAGCCTTGTGCTCGTCAACATTCTCACCTGAGTTAACAAGACGATTACTGAAATGATCTCAGCAGGTCCAATGACAGCAATGAAATGCAGTGGAAAGTTTCTTTCGGGATTAAGTTAATTTTCATGGCAAAGAAGGACTATGCAATTCATCTGATCACTCTTCATAACATTCTGGAGTATATGCAAATTGCTATTATAAAAACTTAAGCAGCAACTTTTCCGATTTCCAATATTTATGTAATTCTCAAACCTTTTGGCCACAACTGTAGATAGCTATTTCAATAGGATAACTTGTATCATAAAGGGTCATGAGGGGACATGAAAGCAGGGACTGTTCTAGTCAACATACAGAACATGACTGATTTTAACAGGAAGTGTTTCATTATTTTAATTAATTAACTGTTTTCATCAGCCGAGTCTAGGACTGCCTTCGTGGTAAAGTGGAACCGTTCTCAGTCACCACATGCAGCCCAAACAGACCACATGGGATCTCCAACCAGGAGTGGGGCATCAGGATGAGACAAACAGGTCAAGCAGAGGGGGTCTGGATCACCGGCAGCTCAGGAGCGGCATGTGTAGCTTGACAGATAGAGACAGGGAGAAGAAGAAAGAGAAGAAAAGAGATGAGGTAACAGTTAGGTATGGTTACAGTCACATAATGTATAAGGTGTGCTGTATGTATATTTAGTTCAGAGTGCAAGCAGGGACTCTGGCAGGACTACAGTAACTAGGACTGCAGAAATAAAAGAGAGAGCCAGAAGGAAACAGACATGAGGGCTCCCTGGGATGTAAAGCAACCAGTCACTTCATCATCAATAAACCTGAGTCAATGAGAGAGTTGGAGACAGAATCTAAAAATACCAGTTCACCATTCCCCCAGATCTACTCCTTTATCTACTGTACTGCAGGGGTCTCAAACTCAGTTCCTGGAGGGCCGCAGCCCCACAGAGTTTTGTTCCAACCATAATTAAAAACACCTGATCCAACTAAACAAGTCATTAAGGCTTATTTGAAAACTACATGGTATGTATGTTGGAGCAGGGTTGGAACAAAACTCTGTAGGGCTGCGGCCCTCCAGGAACTGAGTTTGAGACCCCTGATCTACTGCAACTCTATTCACAAAAATGCTTGGCTAAATAAATACGTTTTTTAGCCTACACTTGAACATTGAGACTGTGTCTACTGTAAGTCCCGAACATTAATTGGAACTTTTCCAAAATTTTGGAGCTTTATAAGAAAAAGCTCTGCTACCACAACTTTTAGTTGTCAATAATAGTATTTTATAATCGATGCAAAATTTCCCTGGGAGCCAATGCGGTGTGGATAAGATAGGAGTGATGTGCTCATATCTTCTGGTTCTAGTGAGGACTCTGGCTGCATTCAGGACTGAAGCTTGTTTATACATCTAGTTGAACATCCAGATAGTATAATAATCCAATCTACAGTATAAGTGATATAATTTTTTTTAATATTAACTACATGAGCTTCAAATGAAAGATTGTAATCCATTATCACACCAAGGTCTTTTACTGCTGCTCATGATGAAACAGAATAGTTGATACATCTGACAAGAGGTCTGGAGTTCTAGATCTCAGGCTGGAAGACATATGCTATTTGGCCAAAAGTATGTGGACACCTGATTATCACACACGTATGTTTTTTTTTTTCTCAAACTCCTGCTAGAAAGTTAAAAGTACACAATTGTGTGCAAACCTATTCCAGAATGATGCAAGGTCTATGAGAACATGGGTGTGGAGGAACTTGAGTGACCTGCACAAGGCCCTGACCGCAACCCCACTGAACGTATTTGCAATTAAGTGGAATACCAGCAGCGGCACAGTTGCTTAGTGGTAGTCGCCTTGCACCTCCAGGGTTTGGGTTCGATTACCGGCACAGTTCGATTTCCACCTCTGTATGCATGGAGTTTGCATGTTCTTGATGTGATTGGGTCCAAAGACATGCAGATCAGGCTAATTGATGTTCCCAAATATTTCAAATGAATAAGTGTGAACAAGGCTCCTGTATACAGGATTAAGCAGTAAAGACAATGACTGAGTGAGTGGAATGCCAGTTGAAACCCAGGCCTCCTTACCTGGCATGAGTGCCTGATCCCACTAATGGTCCAGAGTATCTGGTGCACTAAAATTTTTAATGGCTAATTTAATTTCCAGGATAATCATTCCTATCTCATAGTCTGTCTCTTGGTTTTCACTGTATGTTGACTGAGTAATATTTTTTCATTTTAATAAGCGAGTAATAAATGACTAGTGTAACCTAACCGATCCATATCTTAATGTTCACTTTGATTTTTGTCTCATTGATAGAACAACCTAGAAACAGCAGTATAAGAGAATTAGGAATAGAGTGTCATAAAGTGTAATAGAGTAGTGCCAGCAGAATAATGCCAAGGACTGTAAAAATTGAAGAACCTATCATTTAAACAGAGAAGCTTTCATATTTATTTCATTTTGCAGGTGACGCTATAAATAGGAGCCTTCTATGGTTAATGCAGGCTGACTGCATTTATTTATCTTCACCCATTTCCACCCCTTTTAATGAAGATATCACCTGCTGCAATATTACCTTCACTTGGCTTCACCTTCATTTTCCAGTAAAAAAATAAAAATAAATAACTGTGTTATTCATTTACTGCCCCAGACGTCTCCACGAAAATAAGTGCTGCATTTCAAGTGGCTCTTTTGCAAACATGTCTCCTGTCCCTGCAACAAATCATGACCTTGCAGTCTATGATAACAGCTTCCATAACAAATCTTTTACATTTAATCAAATGACAAATTGCAATTGTACAAATAGTCACACGACATCAGTTATTATAAACATTTTCTGAAATTGTCTCAATTATAGGTCAAAGTACAGTATTACTGCATGAACCCAAATGAAATCCAGAATAAGTCAGAGAGTTTTCTTAGCATGTTTTGTGGAGGATAAATGAATTATGTTTTTATTCTGTAATCATCTATTAGCTAGATAAAAGTTAAATATAGTGTATAGAAGTGCTATGATATGACAATAAATGAAAAAAATAAATAAAAATAAATATATGAATTTAATAATAAATACAATTAAAACAATACAATATTAAATATTATTATTATTATTATTATTATTATTATTATTTCTGTATAATTACAGTTATTTAAGGTTTATTTGATTCATTATTTTAGTTATTCCTATTCTTCACTAGTATAGTTCAATGTTCTAATCTCCTGCATCACTGCCTTAGTCCAAGAATTACACATTGCAACACAGTACCAGTAAGCTGCTGTGGTTTCATGCCAGTATTTCTGTAAACATCATTACAATATAAAAAAAGAAAATAAATTTTTGGTGGAGGCTATGAGAGGCAGAAGGCCATGTAAGCATTTATATAGTCAGACAGAGTGGTGTTCTGGAGGATCGATAACGGTCCAGAGACGTTAGTGTGCATGGATTACATAAACAGCTCAAAGAGGCGGCCCAGACATGAAGGTCAGTTTGTGTCTATATCTGCCTTTGTACTGAGACATCTGCTTTCACCGCTCTCAAATGTGCCAAAGTCAAGAGGCCTGGAATATTAATGGTCCCCTGTTGATTCTATCACGATTTTTCACGAGAAAAAAAAAATCATATCGGGTTGATTATTCTGTGCATAAACAGACCTGCTGACCCTGGTCATGTGTGTGCCGGGATAGAGGTTTCTCACCGTATATGGCAAGCTAAACAGCAACACACAGGATTATGACCCTGGACCATTTATTCAAAGTGACTGCCTTGTTTACGTTAGTGTCCTTGACAGTTTTATTTTTCTTGCTGCAATATATTAGCAGGATGGGATGGCTGTAGTGGCGCACAGCTGCACTGAATACCAGGACTCAATCTGAAGAATTTATGCCACATTGTGACACAAGTGTTGGACTAACCTCTAAACTAGCTATTTTACACTGATTGTTGGTGCTGTCAGACAAGGACTTTAAGGGTTAATACGTTACGTACAGAAGAGAATGAATCTAGGAGAATATTCCTCTGAGTGTCATTTTAGTTATGGAGGAATAAATTGTAGGACATAACCACACTCCAAAGTCTACCCAAATTAATATGCTGTGATGGTCTGTGGCGTGACACTTAAATTTGAAAACCGAAACTCATCTTATTTATCCTCTTTATTTTATTTAACCCAATTTCCACCTGTTGGCTAAGACTCTCTCACAGCTATTAAATTGTGTAATAATAATAATAATAATAATAATAATAATAATAATAATACACATATCTGCCTCATAGTTCAATGATGTCTGCAAAATCAGAAATATCATCTTTACCATTCAAAGAGAAGCATAATAATGCACACTTCGTATTTCAATCATAGCTGGCTGTGGTGTTGTTGGGCTTCGGCCAGAATTCTTCTTCAAAAACATGCTACTGGGAGTAAAGCTTCTCTGCATGACTGAAGATTCTTCTTTCAATTTTCAGATATTTTCCCAATCTTGATTAATTGGACAATTGGTAATTTTATCCACAAGCATGGCAATTACTTAAAAGTTTCCTTTGGACAGTGAGAAAGTCAAACTAATGACTCAAAGGACTATGGTGTTTGTAGATAAAAGGTCCCAAACTGGTGTTTTTTCAAAAAGTCTGATGTTGATAATAACGCAGTGAATTTATTATTTTAATACTGTTATTTATACTAGAACTCTATTGGGTATGTCCATTAACTCACGAAAGAAAGAAAGAAAGAAAGAAAGAAAGAAAGAAAGAAAATAGAATTAAATTAAATTAAATAAAACCTGTAGTGCCAGCATGACCCTAGCATTTAGCTAGGTTGCTAGCGTTAGCAACCACATTAACATTAGAACTTTATTAATCTTAGTGCTTGAGACAATAAAAAGCAAAAAGGCTGGGGTGTTACAAAACACTAATCTTCTTACAAATATGCATACAGTACTAGCCAACCCTCTCGATTTTTCCATAAACTTTTACTTTCTTTAATTTCTTTCTTTCTAAGGTTGGAACCAACACCGTGGAATATCTCCAGCAGGCTGAAGTGTCAATGCTGATGTTGGGAGATAATGACCAGCACTGCTCTCAGGCATTAGTGCTTTTGAGTAATAGTATCATAATGATGTCGCCGTTGAACTTTTGTTTTGCATTATCTGATCTTGTGCTTTTGAAAAATAAATATAAATATTTTTTCTATGATTTGTACAATTAATTGGGTGTTGCATAGCATATATGTATGGTTTGCAAAACTTTGTGTTTTTTTCGTAATAGACCACTATATCAAACAAATTTAACTGTTTAAAGTGTTTTACCCATGGACATATAACATAAAAATAATAATAACCTATTTGTGAGATAGAATTAACCCAACATTCCAGTTAATAGAATGGGTAGAGTAGAATAGTTCTGGGTAGAATTAACGCAGTATTATAGTTAAATATGATCTAGCATTTGGATTGAATATTTTACCCATCTTGCTGGGTTAAATAACAAAGAACAACCCATGCTGCTGGGTTAACATAACCCAGCCTGTAGTTGGTCCAATATTTACCCAGCAGGTGGGTTAAAAACAACCCAAACTGGGTTGTTTTTAACCCAGTAATTTTAGGGTGCTGTAACTAAGGCTATACTTTGAGATAACTAACTAGATAATAATCTAAATGTGTCAGAAATCTTTAGGATTAATTCCCATGCCCAGGGGCTGCAGTGTTATCTTCCATAATCCCAAATTATATAATATTGGACTAATACAAAAGTTTATGTAATACTCACGAAGAAATGAAGCACTCCATATCTACAACTGAAAACACCATCATAATAAGGGCAAAATAATCTTTACAGTGTTTTATTTGTATAACACACAAAAATTATATTTATACTGTATATAAATGTATTTGAATTAAGAGCAGAATTTTCATTTCAGTAAAAAAAAAAAAAAAAAAGTTAAACCTCAATAAATTTAAAAAAGTGATATTAGTTTAAACTAATCGATATGTAAATGCTACACGTGGCCAATACTAGAGTGTACTCACTTGTATTAGGGGAAAAAAACTTTTACAAAATCCAGCTAAACTTACCTGCAGCGTATACAGAGTAAATATTAATTTTTATATTCTGCAGTCCATTTCCTTTTTTGACTGCTGGAGTTGGGTTTGGTAAAGAACAGATAAACAGTCCTTAGCTGAGTTTTAAGACCAGGAGACATCACACGACTTCATGTGTCACCTCACCTTTTTAGCTTTGCTTACTTTTTAGCTTACCCTCTATGCCAGACCTGCAGATGTTCTCCATCAGCCTCAATTAAACCATTAAATAAACAAAAGGAAGCAATTACTGCAAACGATGTAATAATCACCTACATGGCATCGTCCGCAGGGACATTTATCCACCCGAGTTCCCTGAGTGTTTATGCTATACACTCATTGGACTAATGCAGCAGCTCATAAGAGGTATTTGATAAACAAAAGTCTATAAGCAATTATGTGTGTAAAAAGACTGATGTTCTCATATGATTAGATATGTTATAATATGTGAAAAGTCATGCACTAATGAGGTGCAAATTAGTTTTATAATGTTATAAACATAGTGGCATTTTCTTAGTAACACTAATGTGAAGAACGGACATGCATTCCTGGACAGAATGCTCTTGCCAAGATACCTTGTAAGAATTAACTTTCAAAGATATAAGAGCAGAAAATATTTCTCTAAGAATTTTAGAGAAGCTGTGTACTTGCTTTTTGAACCAACATATGCTAGTTCACTTAAGGTTATGCAAGAAAAGTATTATTATTATTATTATGGCCCAAGCACTATGACATCAGCCCTATGTCGTCATAGTGTGTGAAGGGCCCTCTTGTTTTCCTTAGGATTATTATTTCCCATATTATTCCTATTTCCTATATTATACTTACCTTTTGGACTTTTCAGGGGTCTTAACATGCTCAAAAACTCATGAAACTTTGGAATCCGCTGCCATCAGGATGCCTGAGAGTCTCGTGGCCCGGGGCCCAAAGGGGCCCCCACACAAGATTTTGCTGCCTAGCTCATACACACTTTCACCTAGGCACACGAAACTCGGCACACATTTAGAGCTCATCGAGCCGAACAACTTTCGTGCTGCATGTACTGGGCTAAACTCAACAGGAGGCCGGTTATTTTGGGTCGTTCGCGAAAACGCACCCAATGGATTTTTATATACTCCTCCTAGGGAAATTACACAATCGCTATCAAACTGGGCCAAAGAGATCTAAAGACATTGAGGATGCGGAGGGATTTTCGATATCTCAAACGGGTCAGCCGTGATAATGTCTTAAACGTACGCCGAAAAATGATTAATAACTTTCTATGTGGCATTATATTGAGTGACATTATATTCAGTGACACCTTCTGTGACATCACACACACACACACACACACACACACACACACACACACACACTAATGCACTCAACAAATATTTAGGGCCCAAACACATCTCACACACTAACACACATATCACTAATGTTAATACACACAGGCTCAAACCATACACACAAACAAGCACAAACACAAGCACATTTACTCGTCACACACAGACTGACACATCTACACGTCACACACCTCTCTCCCTCACTCTCACACACACACTAACCCTTGCACACTAATGCACGCACACACACACACACACGCACACACACACATGCACACACACACACACACACACACACACACACACACACACACACACACACACACACACACACACACACACACACACACACACACACACACACACACACACACACACACACACACACACACACACACACACACACACACAGAGGAACATCATAGTGTGAGGCTTTTCGTCCAGCACCTGCGGCCTATTGTACACACATACACATCACAAATGTTAACACACACAAACACATCTCACACACTAAGACACACATCACTAATGTTAATACACACAGCCTCAAACCATACACACAAACAAGCACAAACACAAGCACATTTACTCGTCACACACACACTGACACATCTACACGTCACACACCTCTCTCCCTCACTCTCACACACACACTAACCCTTACACACTAATGCGCGTGCGCGCACACACACACACGCACACACGCAGGCATGCTGCATGCACACACACAAACACACTCATACATCACACACATGCACACATATATACACCCATATTACAAATGTTTACACTCGCACACACACACACACACACCTCTCACGATGCACACACCACACACACACATACGCACACCCCTCTCTCACGATGCACACACACACACACACACACACACACACTCAACATGCACTCAACAAATATTTAGGGCCCAAACTGACATTAGCCTTGTATAGTGTGTGATGTGTGCAGGTTGTGAGGTGCAACCGAGTGGCGATGGCTTTTTCGAGGTCTTAGCACACTCGAATGACACAGGTTGTGCAGTGCGCCCGGGGTGGGAATGGCACAGGGTGCTTGGGCCCGTCATCGTTGCTTGCACCTATATTTATTGTTGTTGTTGTTGTTGTTAGTTAACTAATTTAGCTAATCTTTTCTTCGCATAATCACAAAAGCCTTTACCGAATGTGTATACTGTATGTATTATATGGAATTTGTGCATTGGAGGGTACAAACATAACTATACAGATACTTTTATCATAATCACATTTATCTCACAAATAAATAATAGAAAACTAACAACCTTGTGCCAAGAACATCACTTAGCATCTTAAACAAACATGTAAAAGGGTTCAGATTTCTTATTCCCATGTCAACTTACATAGCTTTACCATTAGGTTAGGTTACTGTTACGGAGTAATTCAATGAACTTACAGTAACTAAGGCTATACTTTGAGATAACTAACTAGATAATAATCTAAATGTGTTTTGTGGTTTGTTCTGGTTCTGATCTCTATTCGCTTATACAGTTTGCACACAGTTATTATTTAAGAAGAGTACATACATCACATGACAGTTTTCTCTCTCTCTCTTTAGGAAATCTCATTTTAACGTTAGATACTGTAGCTAGCTGTTTTCTTTAGCAATTTACAAAATGAAATGATGCAAAACGCTTCGGTTTGCTCAGAATAATAAGCCGTTGCATATCTTTACAAAGAAAAGATTCCAGAACTCATTTATATTTTCTGCCTATGCTTTTGGATGTTCCTGGTATTCACAGATGTTTTGAGCTTTTCAGCATCATAACCTGTCCTCAGGGTTACACTCAGATTGCATCCAGAAATCTCTTCAAGCACTCCATTGCTTCTGTGATATTATCGATGACTCTTTGCCCAGTGAAGGGTGTGGACAGAGATTGGAAATCTCCTGATTGTACAGTAAGTAGAGTTTCACCTTCCCTATTACTCTGTCATTGTTAGGATTTTGAAAAGGATCCCAGCCCCCATTCTGCAGAACAGTGTCCTCTAATATCCACTATAGTACCTCACAGTTCTCAACTGCAGCTTTTGACACCGTTGGATCTCATAATTTCATGTACTGCAATGCTCCTTATGCAGTTGGAGTTGCTGCCCAGACACCCAGGTATATGAAGTGGTTACTGACTTTCCTCTTCAAACTCCTGAACTGTTGAAATTAGTACTTGGTCTATGCTAGTGGTGATCATGAGATTTTGGAAGGCACTTGACCAAAAAAGTCATGACATGGATGCAGGTGGTTTGGATAGATATTTTGTCTCTTAGAGAGCTTTTAAGTTTTAAGTGTTTGTGATGGAATTTTAGAGAAGTTGTGTACTTGCTTCTTGCACACAAAAAGTCCTTGATAGATGGTTGGCATTGTGCATCAGCACATCATCTTTGTTCCTTTTAATAAACATGTTAATTGCCAGGGAAACACTATCAAAGCAATGGTTCATCCGATGGCAACTCGAAGCAGATGTTAACAGGAAGCTCTCATTCTAAAGTTGATATAATATTCAGCGATGAGGTCTGTAAAATCCTGTGCTGACATGGTGTTTTGCCAGTTTGAGCTCCACCAGCTTGAGTGGAAGACTGCCAGGGGCGTATACAGTACTAAGTCTAGTCACGGCACTGACAGATACGCATACTCTGCCTGACTCCTCTGATATGTTCAATTCCACTTTTTCATATGCTTAAAAAAACTGCAAATTTGGAATAGCTACTTTTAATACAATTCAATTCAATTTTATTTGTATAGTGCTTTTAACAATTGACATTGTCCCAAAGCAGCTCTACACAATCAAAGGAATGATTGAAGTCTGTATGAAGTTCTTCTTTCTGGCCTGATTTACTGAGTTCTTTGTGCATAAGGTGATCAGGTGTTCAGAAGGAAAAGAATAGCTTTTAATCAATGCTCAAAAAGGAGACGATGCAGAAACTTTGGAAGTTTCCTTCTTTGGGGTCGAAACCCGTTCTGCAATTGCCCACTGCTCTGGCATCTTGTCCCCTTCCCAGATGATCCTCCAAAATTCTTGTCCTTGTGTATATTTACACAGACATAGAAGCAGTTGAGGGCAATTTTTATACACAGTATTTGAAATGCTGCTAGATCTTGGAGAAGCGTTTGCCCTATGGACATATCAAATCACTGCAATGGTATGCTGAGGCGTTGCACTCTCAAGTGTTTATCCAGTCCTCCTGCAACATTAAGCTTTCAATAGTGAACCCTGACTGAATAATAAAAAAAAAAAACTAATTCTTTCATTAAATTCCATTCAACTGACAAACACTTGTTTTTCTACTCTTGTAAAGCAAAATGTTGTCATTTTCTGGATATCATTGCTATACCTGCCTTCTGGACTGAACTTGGTAAGGCATTAAGTGCTCATAATTTTTACTTTTTCATCATAACTCTTGATATATTTATTGTCAGCGTGTGTGTGCATGCATATGGCAGTACATTCTCTGTCTGTCTTGGTCTTTTCATGGAGGCAAAACCTGCTAAAGTTCCACCTGCTCCTCTCGAAGGACCTACAGAAAAACATGTCACCTGGAGAGCACCCAGAGAACTGGTTGCATCTGGAAAAAGAGATGGAGAGAAAAGTATAGGAAAGTCATGAGGGATGTAGATAGGAGTGAAATAAGACTGAGGACAGAAGGAAGGAAAGACAGCATGCGATGCGGTGCAATAAAATACAGTGTGTGTTTGTGTGTGTGTGCCATTGTGTATAGGGACATTTCACTCTTGTGCCAGGAGACAGATGCAACCAGACAGAAGAGGAGGAAGGACAGACATTACGGAACATTTATTGCTGTGTGGGGAAATGGCTCCCTCAGGAGCTTTCACCATCACTCATTCTACACTTAACTGCCTGTCCACTTGCACACACCACAGTCTGGATAACAGTGTGTATGCATGAACTGTAAATTCAAGTATTCCCAATGACTAAACATGTCAGAAGCCGGTCACACATATTTATCTTTGCACAAATTAAAAAATATCATGGACATTGTACTGTATCTGAATTGCAGGACAGAAGAGCAATATTGATGCATATTCAGAAAATTAAACTCATTCATTCAAATAAGAACTTATATTTAGTGGACAATGAGAATGTGCAACTTTGAAATTTCCAGGATTGTGTTAAGGCCTTGCTCTTAGAACTTTGAGTTGTATAATATGAGAAAGATCAGTTTTGCTCACAGGCAAAGCATCACTGTTCATATTATATATGGAATAACCCAGTGACATCATTCTCTATTAAGTGACTAGGTAACAATACTACTCTTTCTTGGCATAACCAGAAAACAAGTTGCTTAGGACACAATGTAAACGTTCCAAAAAAAAGTGCAGATACGTGCCTGGCCAAAAAAAAAGTTCTCTTTTCAGAGGGGTCATAATATTGAGCTGCATCAAGCGGAGGAGCAACACATGAAAAAACAACTAGAACAGCATTAAGAAGCCTTTAATGCATTACCTGAAAACATCGTGTTCAACTATGAGCTTTGTGGAAGCCGGGTGGTCGGAAAAACTTAAACACTTAAAGTTGCATCATAAGAAAATCAGTAGTGAAAAATCATAGCTATGTTTAATAAGGAAAGTAAGAGCATTTCCACATACACAATGTTATAAGAACTCACAGGTTTGGGACTAAACAGCTGTGTAGCAACAAGAAAACCACTAGTTAGTGAGACTATTCAGGAAAAAAGGCTTTAATTTGCTAGAGAGCATAAAAATTGGACTTTGAAGCAATGGAAAAAGGACATGTCATCTGATGAGTCCAGATTGACCCTACTCCAGAGTGATGGATGCATCAGCGTAAGAAAGGGCATGAAGCAATGTACCCATCATGCATAGTCGTTACTGTACAAGCCTCTGGACGCAGCGTTATGATCTGTGGTTGCTTCAGTTGGTCAGCTCTAGGCTCAGCAACATTTATTGTTATGTGGCAATAAAATTAAATCAGCTGATGATCTAAATGCACCGAATAACCAGGGCATCACATCTATGGAGTCTTTTTGTCCCTGATGGCACAGGCATATTCTAGGAATTTTAAGAGTGTGCATCTTTCTTGGTCAGACAGTGTATAAAGAAACAGCAACACCATGATTTGTAGCGTGACATTTCATGCGAAATTACTTGTATAACAGTTCTGTTTATTTGGCTTGAAATTTACAAGATTTTCTTTGGGTGTTTCTTGCTTGGGGCACTTAAAATATCATTAGCTAACCTAACTAGGTTATCTAATGATATTTTAAGTGCCATAAGCACTTGCTAATGTTCTGTGCAAATATCACCGTTTAAAAGATATTAAAGCAAGGGAATGTATTCATACTAAAAATAACTGTTTACAAAACTGTAAGTATATAAGAAACTATACAGCCGGTCATAATGAATAGATTCCAAAATCTCTCATGGCTTGTGAATGAAGAATGAAAAAAGTTAATTAATACTGATCTCAACGTTACAGGACTTTAGCATCCACAGGTTGAGAGCTTGCGTCACTGTGTATTATGGATTCAGATAATCAAACATTTTAAATGAAGAACAAGCTTTACTGAAGTAAAAAAATAGTTTTTTGTTTTGTTTTGATGAAATCAAAATCTATCTTTTGATTCTGTTAAATATCTTAAAGGACATACAAGCCTATACAGTAGGCTTATCCTAAGACTGATTAGGAAATAAAGTATTACACGGATACTGTACAATGTGTGGAATATCAACCATATGTATGTTTGCTGAATTAAAGGACAATGTGATAATAAAGGCAATATTTACCTCAGCAAAATATGTCCTTTTGATTGGATACTTTGCTCAGGATTCATGTATGACATCAAAGAATGGCTATTTTTTCCCCCTAATCTTAGTTAATAAGTTTTTTTTTTTAGATATAGACATTTATAGCTAGCTACCAGTTTATTTAAGCTACAGTAAGCTTGAGCGCAAACTAACACTTACAGTATTTAAGGCATAGGAGTGTGCTTGGTAGATGTAAGGGAACTTCATCCATACAGGTGACCTGGTAATTTTAGGCAAGCAATGTTTCTTACATTTGAGGACCGTAGCTGGGATTTTGGGAAACCTTTACCACTGATATTCTTTTTTTGAATAGTGTTACAAGAGACATGTAAAATAGTTGCATGTTGTGAGGAAGGCTGCAATTGTCAGGGGTAACCCCTAGAGGGCGCTTAGCGCCCAGAGATTTGTGTGTAGTTCATTTTGTGTTTAACTTCATTTCCCAAGTTGCATCTCGGTCAGGTGACATGGGCGCTCACCTCAACCGAGTTGCTCATTTGTTTTATTATAAATAGCTTGTTTCAGTTCTAGTTTGTGTCTTGCATCTGTTGATCTAAACCTTAGTGTATGTCGGTAAAGTTTAGTTCGTGGTTCCCTGAAGTGCTACGTGTTTTGGTTATGTTTTACATTTATTTATCTATTTGTTTCACTTTCGTTATTTGTGTTAAATAAACATCATTCTCTTTAAAACATCGAGACCTCTGCGTTTATGCCTCGCACCCCATAACGTTACAGAATGCAAGACCGAACCAGAGGCATAGCCTCTCATAGGCAGGAGCCTTCCCTAGAGATTTTTTTGGGGGGGGCTATGATGTTCGAAGCTTGGGAAGCCGACGCGGAGAGCGGGAGGAATACCAAGCGGCGTAGCGGCAAAAGGAGAAGGAGAGCGGGCAGGAAGATGCAGGTCAAGGCGGAGCAGGAGGAGCTGCAGAAAGAACAGCCAAACTGGGATGGCTGCCGGCTGGCGATACGGCGCACGCCGTTCAAGAGTGGCGCAGCATGGGGTGACATGAGTCCCCGCACCGGCCGGAAAGCAGAGACCGGGAGGTCCAAATTCGGCGGTGACCAGGGTGAAGGGGTACCCCACAGTGAGCGTCAGAGAAAAACGGAGTGCGGATGGGACGTGCAGCGGGGAGCAGCCTCCCAGCTAGAATGGAGGAACTAATAGAATGGCGGAAAGAAATAAAGAGCGCATTCGAGACCTGCAGGAGCAGGTATACACGCTCCAAGGGCTGCTAACGCAGCTAAGCCTCAGGGAAAGCCCAGACCTGCCAACCAGCCTAATCAGTCGCCCTGAACTGCCAG
Source organism: Clarias fuscus (assembly GCA_030347435.1). Taxonomy (NCBI): domain Eukaryota; kingdom Metazoa; phylum Chordata; class Actinopteri; order Siluriformes; family Clariidae; genus Clarias; species Clarias fuscus. The sequence goes on along the minus strand of CM059206.1, from coordinate 15,047,138 downwards.
CTCCTTCCTCCTGCGTAAGGGACGACGATGGTGAGTTTCTGTACTGGCCGTTCAGCGACGACGACGACAGTGAGCTCTTTTACCTGCTGTATAGCGATAGCGAAGGCGAGCCCTGCAGCGGCGATGAGGACAACGAGCACGTCAGCGAGCTCTTTATCATGCCGTGTAGCTGCTTTGTCCAGGACAGCGAGCTGCCGCCGCTGCACCGCGCCGCCGAGCACCGCGCCGCCGAGCACGGCGAGCTGCCGCCGCTGCACCGCGCCGCCAGGCACCGCGCCGCCAAGCACGCCGAGCTGCCGCCGCTGCACCGCACCTTCCTCCGCCGAGCTGCGGCGTCGAGGAGGGCGAGCTTCCTCCGCCGAGCTGCGGCGTCGAGGAGGGCGAGCTTCCTCCACCGAGCTGCGGCGTCGAGGAGGGCGAGCTTCCTCCGCCGAGCTACGGCGTAGAGGACGGCGAGCTTCCGCCGCCGTCATGCGCCGTTGAGGACGACGAGCCTCCTCTTGCTCCGTCGCCGCCGTTATGCGCCGCCGAGGTCGGCGAGCCTCCTCTTCCTCCGCCGCCGCCGTCATGCGCCGCCGAGGACGGCGAGCCTCCTCTTCCTCCGCCGCCGCCGTCATGCGCCGCCGAGGACGGCGAGCCTCCTCTTCCTCCGCCGCCACCGTCATGCGCCGCCGAGGACGGCGCACTTTCTCTACCTCAGCATCTGCCGCCCTACATCAGTGAGGACGGCGCACTTTCCCTGCCTTCGCCGCCCTGCTTCAAGGGACGCACTGGACTGCCGTGCCCTCAGGACAAGGGAGCCAGCCTCTGGGTGAGAGGGGCAGACATTGGACCCTGGGGGGGATGCCCTGGACCTCCTGTGGCGCCCCGGAGTTGCGCCCTTTGAGGGGGGGTACTGTCAGGGGTAACCCCTAGAGGGCGCCTAGCGCCCAGAGATTTGTGTGTAGTTAATTTTGTGTTTAACTTCATTTCCCAAGTTGCATCTCGGTCAGGTGACGTGGGCGCTCACCTGAACCGAGTTGCTCATTTGTTTTATTATAAATAGCTTGTTTCAGTTCTAGTTTGTGTCTTGCATCTGTTGATCTAAACCTTAGTGTATGTCGGTAAAGTTTAGTTCGTGGTTCCCTGAAGTGCTACGTGTTTTGGTTCTGTTTTACATTTATTTATCTATTTGTTTCACTTTCGTTATTTGTGTTAAATAAACATCATTCTCTTTAAAACACAGAGACCTCTGCGTTTATGCCTCGCACCCCATAACGTGACAGCAATGCAGTCATACTTGAATTGACAAAAACAGGAAACAGCTTTGGTTCAGTGGAAAAAATATAACACAGCACTTCTTAGTTCTTCAAAACCATTATTTGCAGATGAAGCGGGTTTGGGTGAACTGCCAGTTAGCGATATATGGATTGGCACAGATTTTTGTGGTTTGTCCCTGCCAGAGAGAAGCGATGAGGGGGCATTTGGGCCAGACTGATTTGTATAAGCTAAAACTCACCAAGCCATGAAAACCTCACCTCTCTGAGTGTAACCTTAAATTCTGTGCACAGTGGTGTAGTGGTTTGTATTGGTGCCCTTGCATGGAATTTGCATGTTCTCCCCGTGCTTGGAGGGTTTCCTCCCACAGTCCACAAGACATGCAGATTAGGCTAATTGGTGTTCTGTGATGGATTGGCACCCTGTCTATGGTATACCCCGCCTCGCAACCCTAGTCTCCTGGGATAGTCTGTAGGCCCTCTGCGACCCTGGACACAGGATAAGCAGTGTAGATGATGAGTGAGTAAGTTTATTTACAGTATATAGGCTTACTAGTATGTCTTCCATGGACAGTGGTAGCTAATTAGAAAGCATTGGATTACTGGTCAAAAAGTTGTGAGTTCAAATCTTACCATTCCAAACTGCCACTACAGGGCCCATCAGCAAGGCCCTTAAACATTAACGGCACAGTAAAAATGAAAAATAAATAAATAAATATATATATGTGTGTGTGTGTGTGTGTGTGTGTGTGTAGAAAAAAAAAAATCCTTTCACTTCTGTAACTTGCTCAGGTTAATTGTCTACCAAAAGACATAAATGTAAATATAATGTTCATCCACTGGTCTACAGTGAACAGAATACACCTATAGTGAACTGAGGACCTCTATACAGTATATTAGTAGACACACACACACACACACACACACACACACACACAAACTTCAAGATTTAAACAAAGAGTCTAATTCTTCCCTTAAGTGGTGTTCATAATGCATTCATCACACTGCAGCAACATGCATCACACTGTTTTTCAGAAACACACTTTTTGTGTTAATTAACACATATTTGATCTTCCTGCTGCAATAATGATCATATCCAGTTTGAAATCTGAGTATCAGTACAGTATTAGTCCTGGCTGCAGTTGTATTACATGCAATTCCCTCTAGTGGTTAGTTTGTGTAAGAGGAGGTTAAAAGTTCCCCTGACTTTACAGTTTTATCTGTTTTCTTTGCAATTTGTCCAAACGCATACACAAAATTGACCTGCTTTCTGAACTCCTAAAAGAATAAATACATTCAGCAGACCTGAACAGACATATTAGTTACTTTGACTTCATTTTCAGTTCAGGTTCACTGATGCTTCAAAACATAACACAGATTTAATATGTGGTTTATATTGTAATAATACATTTGTCTGCTAAAATATGCATCACTAAATAAAATTAAAAGTGGCAGTAAACTATAACTATGCCTGTACTGTAGCATCACCAAACCAGAGTCATAAGTAGAATTATGATTTCTTGCACTCAAAGAAATGATTTAGGCCTCGTATAGCTTTTGCATATTGATGTTTTATACATTTTTACTAAAATTGATAAATGTACTGTACTTTATTCAATATATCTATTTAATGAGTTTATCCTAAACATATATATATTTTCCCCATTATTTATTTTTGGCTTCTTACATATTTTACTTGAGTGGAAATTCTGCCCATAATTTGAATATGTCGATACATGTATCTTTTATTCAGTATATCACTAACTATTAACATACAGTATACAGTATAATTCCTAAAATATCTGATTTAAAAAGAGGACAGTTTATCGTCAGAGGAGGATGAGCTCCCCCTACTGAGACTTGCTTCCTCTAAAAGATTCTTACTCTTTGTTTTCAGGCTACAGTGTTTTTCCTGCCTCTGTTGCCCTTGGATTGCTCGCTGAATCCCGAGGCCCAGTTGTCTCTAGCTGCACCAAGGCAATCTCAATTATAATCAAATCCTGCTATATTACGCAGTGCAGATGTTTGCTTTTCACTTAAAAGAAAATGAAGACAAATATATTTATTTTATAGCCACAAGAAATTTTGTTAGGTAAGTTAGTTTTTTTCCACAAGTACAGTATGAGCGGTACGACTTTTGATTGTGCAAACAAACAGAACACATTCATGAAAGTAAAGCATTTAGTACCTTTATTTCTCTATATAATCTCCTGCTACTGTACACTAATGCGCTTATCCCAGTGTTTCACTAGAGCTTGGATACCATGAAGGTATAAAGTTTTCTCAGTTTGCTGAAACCAGGATTGGACTTCCTGCTTCATGTCTGAAACACTGGCCTCCCAGGAACTCCTTTAATGGCCCAAATATATGGAAATATTTCGGAGCGAGGTCAGGACTGTATGAGGGATGTGGCGTGAACTCCCAGCCGAGTACTTGTAATGTTCAAGTTTTTGTGTTTGTGGATGATTCTGTGTCCAGTTTCCACAGATAGATGCGTCTCATCACCATACTGTGCTTGCTAATTGGTTTCATTAACAAGAAATTTCATCACCAAGTCCCGGTTTGAATAGAATGTCCCTTTTACTGTTTGTACAATCACACGATTATTGATTCATTTATCTTCTATAATGCTCATCCTGGGTGGTTTTCCCAGGAGACAATGGGCATGAGGCAGAGCACACCCTGGACAAGGTGCCAACCCATTACAGGGCACACACACACACATTCACCCTATACAGGCAATTTAGAAACACCACTTGGCCTAATCTGCATGTCTTTGGACTGTGGGAGGAAACCAGAGCATGCGGAGGAAACCCACCAAACATGGGGAGAAAATGCAATTTGAATTGTGGACGTTCCACAGTAATAACCACTACACCAACATGCTGCCTCACACAGCTATGTAAGTTGAAATATTAATAGGAAAGAAATATACAAAAATACAAACATAATTACAAAAATATCTAATTCTTATAACTGCTTCCAACCGCATTTCTACGTTTCAACGTTTGTGTAACTTCAATAGTAATATTCACACTGAATATAGCCTTAGCCCATCATTATGAATATCAGTTTGCTTTTGGTTCTTGTATTTTTTCACTGAGCCAGCTACCAGAAGGTTTTAGGTAAGTCCCAACTGTAACCATTTTAAACATGTACTTAAAAACATTGGTTTCCCTGTACCTTTGATTTATCCCTTGATGTCGCAGCTTATTATTCAGTTATTCCCTCTTACCCAAATACTGTTGTGATATATTTACAGTGAACCGTAGATCAAACGCTCAGTGGTTGCAAGAATTAGCAAAGTGTAAATCATTCCTGAATCATTTAAAATACGTTGCTTACATTTATAACGTAAAAAGCTTTGTAAATTATTTGTATTAAGAATTGAGTGAAGCATTTAAACTACGTTTCCGTATCAAATATACTGTACAAATAAACCTGACATGCCGATGTTTAGAAAAGCTCTTTAGTGGGCAAAAAGTCATGTAAGCTGGTAGTTTATGTATGTCAACATAGTTCTGTGAATAAGCCTGGGCTATTTTCCAGAGCCAGTGAAGTTTTCCTGTTTTGCTCTTTTCCCAGCCAAGTCCTACTATCAATGGCTTCACCTCATGCCCATGATCCTGCATGTGTAGTGTACATCATTGTCATCCTCTACCCATTTTCATCAACCAAAATAGTAGTCCTCCATTTAGTTTTAAATCCTCGGTTATACATGTAATCTACTGTTCTACTTCCTGACCACAAGGAGACCATGTTTTAAAGTCATTACAGAGGTTTCTAGTGTGGTGCATTCCCAAGAAATTTTTTATCATACGTAAAATAAGTATTGTGATAACCACTAAAATTTTGCACTCTATTAAAGATCATAATTATTGATCTGTGATGCTTCTTTACATCAAGAGTGCTGAGAATAAGTGTCAATAATGTACTTAAGCTTATCTCTACTGTTGACAAACGATCAGTTTATAATAATTACTTCGTATACAGTATTTCCTACTGGTGCATTTTATGAAAGTTGAATCATTGATTGTACACCGTTGGTGTCTCTGTTTTGCATACTGTACTGTACTGTATGTTCACCCCTCATTGTACATACAGTATATTCACTAAATTAATCATTCACCTCTAAGTCTCACTCAGGAGGTAGGTTTAGACCATGCTGAATGGTAGGTAATGGAAGAAGACACTTTTTGCACAGCATTTAGGTCTACCTGTACAATCACTTAATCACTTAAAACCAATAATTAAAGCATGTCAAGCAAACTACCAAACAAAAAACAAAACAAAACAAACACAAGAAAACATGTTACTATGCCATTACAATTTAAGTATACTCTAAGGTGTGCTTTGTCTTGTTACAGACACAGTCAGGAATTCTCTCTAACTTCGAATTGATTTAGAAATGGCATTCGTGAGCCGATTAGTGCAGCTGATACAAAAGAATGTTCCATATTAAACAGCGTACGCACAGCATTTTTCCACAAGAGAGGGCAAGATTTCATTTTACAGCTTTAAACAGGGAAATTTGGAACTGTACTGAACTCAACCTCTACAGGACTGAATTTGATCCCTCTTGGTTCAGGCATGTTAAATAAACTGTATTATATTTCCACGTGCATTTATATCAGCGATGTGAATTGTATGTAAATGTGTACACTATATGTGTCCAGGGCCAGTTTGCGTGCTGTGTGTGTGTAAGTGCATGTGTCTTTATGCATTCATAACTCAGACTGCTTACTTGCCAAAGTCTGCATTCCACACCACTGCAGTACGGCTCCAGAGCACACACACTAAAAATTGGTTGTACAGGAAGTTGCTTGGCCACAGAGGGCCGCTGATGAAGCCAGAATGCTGGAACGTGATTTGGAGGAGAGTGAACTGATCCTTCTCTATTCTCCTACACAATGACACAACGTCTGTATAAACATTCTCAACCTAGAAGGAAATAAATCATTGTCATATTTCACACTGTAACTAATTTACAAACCAAAAAAAAAAAAAAAAAAAATTGGTGCCAGTTGTTATTTATACAGATAAGAAGCGTTACAAAAATGTCTGAGAAAAAGCTTCAGTGTGAAACGCATACATTATTTTGAAATTTAAAATTGTTAAGTCCTTAATGCTTCTTATATTTAGATGTTTGGATCTCATTGATCACTCAAATTTGTTATCAGTGGAGTGACTTCCCAGTTAGTCCTCATTTCTGTGTTTCCTTCTGGCTCTCGCTTTTAGTTATGCTGTCATAGTTAGTCCTGCTGAAGGCCCTGCTTGCATTCTGTACTTAATATCCATTCACCTTATACATGTGACTGTGACCATACGTAACTCTCTCTCTCTCTCTCTCTCTCTCTCTCTCTCTATATATATATATATATATAATCTCGGTGCCTTGCTTTCTGATTGGAGATCTCATCGCAGAAATCCCTGTGTGGTGTGCTTGAGATGTGTGTGGTGACTGGGAACAGTTACAATTGACCATGCAGACCATTAAGTCTTGGGCTCGGCTGATGCAGAGAGCTGTTCTTTGAGGATTTGTGACTTCAGTCGCTCAGTAGTTGAGGACTGAAATTCCTACAGTACAAAGGCTCCCATACCAAAACTGGACTTCATATGAACTTAAACACCTCTCCTATTATACTGAACTTCCAGCCCCTAATATTGAGTATGACTGCAAATGAATTCCTGGGTTCCCTTGTTGAGTTTGGTTCCTCTCAAGGTTTCTTCCTACTGCCACTGTGCCCTCAGCTTGCTCATCAGGGACAATCTGATAATCATACGTTATACATATTTCGTCACGTATTTCATACTCATTTCCCTAATTTTCTTTGGATTTTGTAAAAATGTTTTGTGACAATAACGTTTTGATAAAACCGCTACATAAATAAAACAGATTTTTTTTTTTATATCAGTATACACCAATCAGCTCTAACATCAAGACCACCACCAGGTGAACCGAATGACACCGATCACCAGCAAACTGGTGACAGAATCACGGACACGGAATCAAGGCTCTCCCACAGGAAAAAACATGAACGTGTCCAGTCCAATGCTACAGAAAAGCCACTGCAGCACAAATGGCCAAGGGAAAGAAATGCTGGCTATAAAAGACACCAGCACACCTACAACAGGCAAAAAAAAACCTGTCCTCCAAATTCCCCAGATTCCAGTCGGATTAGGATCTCATAGAATGCACTGGGCAAACAAATCCTGACTATATTTTAACTAAATTAGTGCTTACTAACTTTTCACAAAACTATCGCATTTTTGCTCAAGTAAAGTTCCAATTACATGCATACTGTACTATACATACTATAGCTAAACATAGATGTGCTGCGGCAAACGACTTAGACTGGGAGAACAAAGTCATTTAAAAATAATGAGTATGCAGTTATTGACATTATAATCCAACTGGTTCTTTACAAGTGAATATATAATATATTACATGTTACAGTGCAGGGTTACTGTGGTAGTAATATTTTTTAAAGAATTATAAAAATAAAAAGTTAGTGAGGCTGGGACAGCCTGTAATGACTTTGTGCTTCAGGAGCCCTTATTGAGCTGTAGTGTCTGCTAACTGTTTAATTTACAAGCTAATAATAATAATAATAATAATAATGATGATGATGATGATGATGATGATGATGGTGATGGCATTAGCCTTCTAAACCATGCAGTGCTGTTTACTGGCTAGTGCCTTAAATTGTAAAAGTATAAAGAAAGAACAGAGAAAAGAGTTGGCTTGAAATTCAGCCATCCACCAAAGGACTTGATTTATTTGACAGCATCCAAAGAAGAACATTTCAGCCAGAGGTCTTCTTTCTTTCTCCTCCGGTAGCCTTGGCCAACATCTTTTATTCCTTTGTAATAATACATTAAGTGAAGTTACAGCGGTGCTCTGTAATTCATTCACTATTCTCTTTATAGAGGGATGTGGAGAAGTATAAATCGCTTCATTGCAATAATGAGCACCAACAATGGGCAAAAAGGATCACAGGCCTTTTCTCTCTTTTGAAAAGAACAAAAGAATCAGTGATACTTAAAGCATTTTTCTCTTTTGTCTGACTTCCTCAGATATCCAGTGAATAGAAAACAAATATCAGAGCAGACTTGCAAAGCCAGCTAGAGTGCGAAAGTAATCAGTCTGCACCACTCATCCAAGGTCTCTCTGGTCTTAATGAGTTTTGTGTCGGGATGACATCAAAGCAGGAGGAAAACGACATAGAGCCTGTAATTTCTTTGTTATCTACAACCTTTACGAACTTGTTTACAAGGCCTGATTCCAGGCATGGCATCTCTTTTCACAATGAACGCCTTAACTGCTATGAAAACTCTGTATTTTCATAATTCATAATTGCCCCAATGATGCTCTTCATGATGCTCTTCATAATAAAGCATAAAGCAGACTAGCTACAAGAGTTTACTGACATTCAGGGTTCAAGTAAATAAGTCAACACAGCCACTGGCACTGAAAGTTTAGCACTCAAGTTGTAGCTTGCAAGCTAAGGAAGAGCATACAATGATAAAATAAAGGGAAGAGCTACAGTTAAAAAAAATAAAAGTATATACAGAATAACTCTGCAGCAGGAGTCCAGTCTGAGTTTAAAACCAAAGATTATCCAAGTATCGAGTAAACAAAAAGTAAAGAAGCCTGAAGGGGGAAAGAAGCTTTTTACTATTCTATACCAGTTTGTAGATTTTCATAAGGGCAGATTTTCATAAACGATTCTATGAAACAGTTATGAATAAATGATGGCGTAGCAATGCTGAAGTTACAAAGCTGCAATTTTATAACATAGCAGCCAGAGGCACTACAGCCAAGCCTCTTGAGGCTGTTCTACAGTACAAATCAAGTTCAAAATCCACTAAGGGCAAGTCTTTATTGGCAAAACAGGCAGAGATCCAAACCAAGTGATACTAGACATTAGGCAATAGGAGGAACTAGAACTGAAAACTACTGGAATAACACTATAATTTAATGACAGCAAACAAAATGTATCGACTCAATCAATCAATTGTATGAACCATTACATCATTTATATAATGAAAAAATTGCATCCATTATCACATAAAAAAAATTGCTCAATAAACCCAAACAAAGGCGAACAATGACTAAACAGACATTATAATTAATCATAGTTTTAAAGACAGAATCTTTTTTGCTCTCGCAATACATTTCCACAGTGTGCAGAAATTTAGTCTGGCCAAATGTTCTCATCACACCCTGTCGTACCTTGTCACACCTTGTCAACACACCTCGTCACCTTACTTTACAGAGAAGTAAAAAATATCCCAAAATCCCACATCCCGAGCCTTCCTCTAGGAATCAAATAAGACACTTTGTTGAAGTTTAGTACTTTTGTTGTGGCAGTCTATGATATTGGTGAACATATAAATTTTCCTTTAGAACCAGAACATTCCCTATAGGATATTGTATGCAGAGGGTTATTTTAGAGATTTATCTGTAATAAGATTTGTTCTTTAGGGTGAAACAAATCTTTGAACTAGAAATTCACTGGGAGGCAACAGAAATAGTGACACTTGTAGTTTTTAAGTGTTTTTTTTTGTTGTTTTTTTCAACAGGCCAGCAAATCCAAAACCTAGAGTACAATCAAAATCCGGAAAGTCGGGCGAGTTGGAAATAGAGTCTTTCGGGCAAAAGACAACGACATAAACCAAAAACCAGAATTGTAGTCATAACCATAAACACAAGAGCAGTAAAACAGAAGGCCCTGTGGTATCACTGACACCACACACTGAGCGCATTCTTTACAGTGATCTGTAGTAAGGTGAGTCCTTATATATGGCTGTGACTGTATAATTAAATCCAGAAGTACAGTATACAGAATGAGAATGAATGTTTATGTGAATTATGAGTTTGTCATGGGTGTGGGGTGCTGTAATGCTTGATGTTCATGTTTGTAGGCTCTTTGGTCAGGGAGTTGTACTGTAGTCAGGAGCCATCTTTGTAGACCAAACCTGAAATGGAAACCATATGCGAGAAAACGTGCACAATTTTGAGAAATATATATATAAATACTGCACAGTCAGGTCCATAAGAATTTGGGCAGTGATGTAATTTTTATATTTTTACCTTCTAAAATAGCTCCTCCATTTTCAGCCAACAGGGTTGTAAATAAGTGACTGATTACATGGCCAGACCTATCAGAGAGATGGCAGGAACGGTGGGGATGGCCAAATCAACAATTAGGTACATTCTTAAAAAGAAACAATGCACTGGCAAGCTTTGCAGAAACAAAAGGCCTGGAAAAAAAATAAAGTGAATTATCCCAGAATTCTTTCCTAAGTGAAGGAAAACATCCACATAACTCTCCAGGTTTTATGAGTATCATTGCCCAAGTCAACAATCAAGAGATGCCTTGATGGATGAAAATACCAATGTTTTACTTCAAGATGTAAACTACTTGTGACGCTTGAAAACAGAAAGGGTAGATTAGATTGAAAAATCTAAACAATTCTGCACAGTTGTGGAGCAACATTCTTTGGAGAGATGAAACCTCCTCCAGAATGACTGGAACAGGTGAATACGGAGAATGACACAAAGGTCTTATGATCCAAAGCATACAGCATGATCTGTTAAACATATTGGGGCAGATTTATAGCGTGGGTTTGTACAGCTGCTAGTGGAACTGGGTCACTCGTGTTTATCAGTGATGCGACTACTGATAGAAGTAACAGAATGTACTCCCACAAGTAAGCGAGGACTAAGTATTCGGTGAAATTTACAGGTTCCAGACTTCCAGACAGAATTACAGTACGTGTATCCAAGTATTTAAAAGAAAGAAGCATATTTATAATAATGTTATTATATTTATAGAATGTATTCTAAATACTTTTGAGCCTGTAAAAACTATGTAAAAACAAGGCGAAAATTGTTTTTACACATCAACCGCATTTTCTTTACTTCATTTCAAATCCAATGTAGGCGAAATAAAAAAAATTGTGCCCCTGTCCAAAATACTTGCAGCTTTCACTGTGTATACTGACCCTAATACCACTAAAACTAAATACCTAATAAATACCTGCTATTCTTATGTTGTACAGAGTGGGACATAAGTTTCCATACATGGAAAAAACTAAACAATATATATATATATATTGTTTTGAAAGAACATTGCCACAGCGTCATTTTTGATGTTCATTCCTTATTTATTCCTTATAAAATTTTTCGTAAGGGTATCTATCAAATATTATTAATAATAATAATAATAATAATAATAATAATAATAATAATAATAATAATTATTATTATTATTATTATTATTATTATTATTATTATTTATTTTTAACATGTTTTTATAAATAAAGATATTTATTTTTCCTGTGTCTGGGGATTATGGCACACCCTGTATTACAGCTCCTTGCTGGACTACATTAGAGGTTAACTAGAGGACATCCTGCCATCTTGTGGTTTTACTGTCCACTGCAATAAAAAAAAATGTCTCAATTCAGAGACCATCCAATCGAATGCTTTAAAGAATGCTCTCTTTAAAATAATTATTCTTACCGTACTAGTATTTTATCCAAACAGGTTTGAAAAGTAGTACAGTCGTGGCCAAAAGTTTTGAGAATTACATAAATATTGGAAATTGGAAAAGTTGCTTAAGTTTTTATAATAGCAATTTGCATATAGTCCAGAATGTTATCAAGAGTGATCAGATGAATTGCATAGCCATGAAAATTAACTTAATCCCGAAAAAAACTTTCCACTGCATTTCATTGCTGTCATTAAAGGACCTGCTGAGGTCATTTCAGTAATCGTCTTGTTAACTCAGGTGAGAATGTTGACGAGCACAAGGCTGGAGATCATTATGTCAGGCTGATTGGGTTAGAATGGCAGACTTGACATGTTAAAAGGAGGGTGATGCTTGAAATCATTGTTCTTTCATTGTTAACCATGGTGACCCGCAAAGAAACGCGTGCAGCCATCATTGCGTTGCATAAAAATGGCTTCACAGGCAAGAATATTGTGGCTACTAAGATTGCATCTAAATCAACAATTTACAAGATCATCAAGAACTTCAAGGAAAGAGGTTCAATTCTTGTTAAGAAGGCTTTCAGGGCGTCCAAGAAAGTCCAGCAAGCGCCAGGATCGTCTCCTAAATAGCATTCAGCTGCGGGATCGGAGTGCCACCAGTGCAGAGCTTGCTCAGGAATGGCAGCAGGCAGGTGTGAGCGCATCTGCACGCACAGTGAGGACAAGACTTTTGGAAGATGGCCTGGTGTCAAGAAGGGCAGCAAAGAAGCCACTTCTCTCCAAAAAAAACATCAGGGACAGATTGAGCTTCTGCAAAAAATATGGCGAATGGACTGCTGAGGACTGGGGCAAAGTCATATTCTCGGATGAAGCCTCTTTCCGATTGTTTGGGGCATCTGGAAAAAGGCTTGTCCGGAGAAGAAAAGGTGAGCGCTACCATCAGTCCTGTGTCATGCCAACAGTAAAGCATCCTGAGACCATTCATGTGTGGAATGTGCTTCTCATCCAAGGGAGTGGGCTCACTCACAATTTTGCTCAAAAACACAGCCATGAATAAAGAATGGTATCAAAACACCCTCCAACAGCAACTTCTTCCAACAATCCAACAACAGTTTGGTGAAGAACAATGCATTTTCCAGCACAATGAAGCAACGTGCCATAAGGCAAAAGTGATAACTAAGTGGCTCGGGGATCAAAATGTTGAAATTTTGGGTCCATGGCCTGGAAACTCCCCAGATCTTAATCCCATTGAGATTTGTGGTCAATCCTCAAGAGGCGAGTGGACAAACAAAAACCCACTAAATCTGACAAACTCCAAGAAGTGATTATGAAAGAATGGGTTGCTATCAGTCAGGATTTGGCCCAGAAGGTGATTGAGAGCAGCCCAGTCGAATTGCAGAGGTCCTGAAAAAGAAGAGCCAACACTGCAAATACTGACTCTTTGCAGAAATGTCATGTAATTGTCGATAAAAGCCTTTGAAACATATGAAGTGCTTGTAATTATATTTCAGTACATCACAGAAAGAACTGAAACAAAGATCTAAAAACAGTTTAGCAGCAAACTTTGTGAAAACTAATATTTGTGTCATTCTCAAAACTTTTGGCCACGACTGTAGATTAGATGGTTGTGGGTACAACATCCAGTGGCGGTATGGGGGACTGGGGGTATTATTTTTCAATTTTTTCACCATTTTTAGTCATTTGTTATCTCATCATGATGTTATATCATCACCATCTGTTAGTTATTTATTGCTACCACTGTTATAAACATTATACATACATACAAGCCCAAATATTTTGGAACAGCATTTGTCCTCTGTACGCCACCACAATGAATTTGAAATGAACACTCAAGGTGAGCAAAGTTAAGGGATTTGACCAAAGGCTGGCATTAACAGTTCAGGGATTATAGACATTTTAATACCAACACACCTATTTGGGGGCTTATAAATTTAATTAAATACTTTATAATATAAAATACTTTATAAATAATTTAATACTTGGATGAAAATCCTTTGCATGCAAAGACTGCCTGAAAGTCCATATACATCAATCACCATAACACTATGCCCAGTATTGTGTAGGTTCTCCTAGTCCCACCTGGACATCTCTAGCCCCTGGAAGCATGACTCCACGAAGCCTCTGGGGTATGCTGTGGTGTCTGGCACCAGGACATTACCACTGGATCCCTTGGCTGCTGTGGGTTGTGGGGTTGGGACTCCATGGATCGCACTTGTTTGTCTGGTGCATCCCATGGGTGCCCAATCAAATTGGAATGCAGAGGCAGTTTGGAGGCCAGGTCAGTGGCCTTGGGAACTTTTTTAAACATGACAATCTTTTCTTATCTGATGAAAAAAAATTGTGTATTTCTAGTGTACATAAGTGGTCCAAATATGTCTGCAGTGAGCTGCTACAGTATAAGACACAGTCTGCCAATATGGAGTAAAAGGATCAGGCTTCTTGCTTCTGATATTAGAACTTGACTTGAGTGGGCAAATACATACAGCACTTAACTGAAATTTCATAGAAGGCCTTTCCAGAAGAGTGGAGGCTTTTATAACAGCTATGGGGGACTAAATCTGGAATAGAAATAAAAAAAAAAAGCTAGTGTGGTCAGGTGTCCACATACTTTAGGGCATATAATGTGTTCTATATGCCCTAATGTATGTGGGCATACACTTTGAATAACTATAAAGTAAAAACTTTAATTTCTACACATTCTGTAGCAATAATTAATTCTACATCCTCTTAAACTGCTCTACACTTGACATGGCTGTCACATCCTTGCACTGATATGTGTGTACATTAGTCATATAAATTACATTTTAATAATAAGTTATAAAAGTAGAAAATAATGTGCATGCAGTTTGAGAGAGACAGCTAAACACCACTACTAGTTGACACCATGTTAGCTGCGGAATAAGGAAACATCTAATAAGACAAAAATATATATATACTTACAACTGTGGGAACCGTTTAAATGGATGTTATTGTTTAAAAAGGAACATCAACTTGCTTGGCCTCCTACTGTCTTAGGAGCATATTGTACAGTTAATTATGTACTTCTGTATCAAATGGTCTGTTTATCAGCACATGTTACAACAGAACCTACTGATGCCTACTAGAGATACTGCCTAGATTATATATCATAGTCTTAGCAACAGTGGATATAGCTCTGGCTATAAAGCAGTATTATACAGAATCTGGCATCGGTTGTTAGTTTAGATTCAGTGCTCTTACTTACCTAACTACATAGACTTGCAGATCAACCTGAAACCTTTGACCTTGCTTGGCTGATGTTCCAGACATCGAAGCAACCAATAAAGCAGTGTGCCTTCCATTAATGTGTAAAGAGTGTGGTGCTGGAGAGACATAAGAGATGTGTGCTCTCTATTAAAGTCAAACTTCCTCTGGTGTATTGTGACCTGTGTGGCGTTTCTTATGCCCTGTAATTCAAGTTGGGGCAGTGGAATAATAAAGCATTTTTCTATGATGATGTTCCAGCACCATAGCTCCGGGCAGATACTTAGTCTGCAATGCACAGGATCAAAAACAACACACAAAAAACCCACAAGCCAGTGAAAATGAGAAAAGTGGCCCAGCTGTAGCCCAAGGTAGGGAATAAATTGCAGATTATAACTAGCAGTGCCAAGCACAAACAGCATAAGAAATGGTTTAAGATACTCTCCTGTTATATCAGACTCAAATCTGGCAGGTTTGGCCATTAAAAGAATAATTTCATGCTGCTAATGTCAGTTTTGTTTTATCACAAAAAAATGTATGACTGGCTGTCTTTCAATGTGCTCAAACATCTCTAGATTAGGTTTAATGATGATGGAAATACAGTACAACAAAGTGGACGTTTATTTTTGCCACAAACCCTTTGGTTCCTCACTCAGGAAACTATATGCACGTAACTGCATACATGTCTCAAAGACTATTCCCTGGCAGCACACGTAACTGACTGTTAAAAAACTGAATTCTGGCATAAATATTAGATAAATGTCTTCTTACAAAGACATTAATGATTATGCTCTCTCTCTCTGTCTCTCTCTTTTAAAAGAGGAACTTAAAAATCTGTTTTTAGTTTTAGATTCTCTGGAGCATCCACTACCCAGTCGTAAATTATAAACCACTGATGCTCAAACTCAGTGAATTAGTTGTTTCTACAGAAATTATAATTTATTAGAATGAAAGTATAAATATAACACTTACAGCAAAATTACAATTCTGCTTTTACATCATGTTAATCAATAACTCTTGACAAATCAAATTATTGAATTCAACAGCAGTGTGCCATTATAGGCTCTCTGCAGTGTTTGGTGTTAACCCCACTACCCATGCATCAGTTTGACATGTAAGTCTACAGTTTCATAGGCTTAATATACATTGTAACCAATAAATACCTTACATTTTATTTCATTGTTCTATCCATCTTTAGAGCTGCACTAAAGTGGTGAAGTAAAGTACATATATGTATGATGTTAACTACTAGCACTTTTCAGCCAACGATCAATTAAATTGTAGGAATGCTGTATTAAACAAGACTAGAAAAGTTTAGGGGCATCTTTTAAACAATGTGGGGATGGATGCATGTGGCTGTGTGTATGTGGAATGGATTTTTTTTTCACTCTGTGAATGTTTATTATGCACTGTACAGTATATGTCAGATTTTCACATGGGGCTGTCTAGCTTATAAAAGAAAGTCTCAATCTTAGTGGGATTCCCTGATAAAACAAAAGAAAAACTCCTGGGGCATGATGAAAGTGACTTTTAAGTATAAACATAGTCCACAAGTCAACTTAGTCAAAATCTTAGCTAATATAGTGATATTGATAAATGACCTGACAAACAGGAAAAGAAGAATTTCTCTCTGTGACACAATTTTAACTTACAGTAGGTCAGTTTATACTGAGCCTTGGCATTGACCACACAATTTCATGTCAAGCCCTGCTATACCCTTCTGAGACACGGACTCTACTGTTGTGTACATTGCAATATCTACCGACTGTTTCACTTTATTTATAGCTGATATATAAATGTATGATATATAATTTATTAAATTGAAACTATATAATCAATGTCTTCAACCAGGAAGAAGTTTGGCAAAATGATTATACCTAACACTCCTCATGTGAGGATGGTACAAGTATACTGTATATAAATAATGAAGTTGGAAGAAAATCTCATTTCATAAAATATAAACCACTGATGCTCATTTGTATTTTCAGCTTGTAGAAACAAAAAGCCATAAAAGCGGTAAGATTTTGAACTTTGATTCTATCTGGGAGAAAAATACTATTGCAAACTACTTGCAAAAGAGCATTTCATAACATGGGTTGTGTTGTGCTGTTTACCCCTGGCTCTCTAACAGCGGAGTGTGCAAAATCAGAAATGTCAAGGCTGCCTCCCAAACTAGATAACACACACACACACACACACACTTGTATGGCTAAATACAAGGGCTGCACCGAACATAATGCAAAAGTGAGCCTAACTTTTTTTTTTTAAATAACTGACGTTTTTTTTTTCAAATTGCACATGTTGCTTGAGTAACTCTTCCGCTCTACTAAGATACTTCTCAACATAGTCTCCATCACAAGCTATGTATTTGCACCACTGTTGAACTCAACTCTCAAATCCTCTTTGAAATTCCACTTTGTCACCATTGTCTCCCAATGCACTACAGAATGTTTATGGAGATGGCCACAAGAGCGATGCACACAGTGGTATGAAGAAGTTTGAAGAAGAGGAATCCAGCACTGAAATTTCTGGATTCTGGGAAAAATAAATAAATAACTGCAAAATAAAATGCATTACTTTTGGTACAGTCCTCATAATAACCAAACTAACCAAATTATTTACTGTAATATAGAAGCATGCAGTTTTTTGAAGTGGTAGTAATTAAATGGTGCAGTTTTCCCAGCCTTAGATAAAGCATTTTCAGAAGAAAAAACTTTTTTGTATTTATCAATGTGACTAGAGGAGTTTTTCGGTAAGGTGAAACTATAGTTGGATCGCTAATGGCTCCACACAACGACAGTACAAGGGTGATAGATTTCCAACTATAACGATAGCTATTTAAAATACAGCACAGTCACCTGTTCAATTTTGAGGGACAAAGCTGCAGAAAAATATTCAAAGACCTTCCATGGTCAGTAACCAAATATCCAACTATAGTTCTCTAGATAAACAACTGCACACCTACAGTAGTTATTGAGAATAAACTGGGTGAGAATTCCTTAGGTTCCATCCGAATACAGAACTCATAAATAGTTCACCTGTTAACCTGGAATAAAACATTAGCTAAATCTCTACTGAAATAATTTTCCTATAAATATTACACTCTTTTCCTCATAGGCTCTTGTTGAGCTGTTTTGATACTGAGCTGTCGCTCTCACTCTCACCTGTTTGGCTCCATTTCCTCCCAGTCACGTGGTAGTCTGATTTCATTTGTGTCTACAGTCAGGGTGGGATGATGTTTGACTTCTGAGAGTATAAAGAATGACATTCGACACATTTTCCTGATACAGTACATCCAACTTGACACCTTGGACGACAACTCACCCTAATGGTGAGTTATTGTTACAGGATTTTTTTAAGGCAACGTCCAGTGACACAGGATATCAGATCGTAAAATATTTTTATCCCCTGACTCAATAATCATGTTATGTTTTTTAACAACTAGGGCATTTGTGTGTTGGACTCCCGGCATATGACAGTAATACTGTATATTTTTTATTTTCATTGTATCAGTAATAAAAACAAACAAACAAACATGTAATTAGAACTGAATATATTGTTGCACTCCATTTTAGAAGAGGCTGGTTTGGTAGGCATCATTTATGGATAGCTGATAGAAATTTGGCAGGCAGTATGAGAATATGTGTATGTGAGTTACTTTATTTTTGAACGGTAATAGAGAGATCTGCCAAATATTTGCGGAATAGTCACTTTGTCAGTTTCAGTGGAAGCTCAAGAGAGAAATGTAAACAGAATTTTTGCTTTCACTCTATTTGTAT
The DNA here is from genome assembly GCA_030347435.1 of Clarias fuscus. NCBI lineage: Eukaryota > Metazoa > Chordata > Actinopteri > Siluriformes > Clariidae > Clarias > Clarias fuscus. The sequence goes on along the minus strand of CM059206.1, from coordinate 15,028,359 downwards.
TCAACGCTTCACTTCATTTAAAGCAAACACATGTAAGCTTCTAATTCACAGTGTTATTATTGCCTGTTAATACCTAACATCTAATATTCAGGTAATTAGTAAGCTTTGCCTTCATGTTTTGATATCTGAGCTCCAGCACCTTCTCTGTCAATAGAATTCGGAGCTGATTTTACTGAAATGAAAACTGTAGCAAACCAGTGTAGTGATATAAATAATGATAACACATGCGGTACAGTTTTGAGCTTCTTTCATTGCAGAAATCATTCATCCCTCATCTTTAATAACTGTTCCTGGTATCCTGGTAACATGGTGTAAAAAGGTGATTCAATGGTCATTGGATGGGATTGCTGTCAATCACAGAGCACCATGTATATTCATATACATATATATATATATATATATATATATATATATAGTAGACAATAGACAGTAACTTGTGGTTAGTGTAACCCACTGTGCTGTGCGGTATTGCATATACGGTCTTTTTAATATAGGTTTATAATACAATGAGAACCCCCTCATTCCATTTCCTGTCTCCTTACGTGATATCCCTTCCTATAGCCCATATCCAGACAAATGTAAAATTTCTTGTTCTTTTGATGTATGGGATGTACGTGAAACAGAGCATCTGACCAAAAGCTCAGATTGAGCTCTCTTTACTGATAATAAGCAGAGATCTTCAGATATCCTGCGTGTGTGTGTTTGTCTGTCTCTCCCGGTTAGAACATCAACCGGTAAGTATACCGAAGTGTGGCGAGCACAACAAGCAATAATTCTCCTTCTATTAATTTATCCTAAAACTTAACAATTCGGACATTCTTCTTAATTATAACAGGTCTTTAAAGAAAATTTTTAATTGAAGAGTTTGATGCAGGCAGCACGGTGGCTTAATGGTTACCATTGTCGACTTGCACCTCCAGGGTCCTGGTTCAATTCCCGGCCTCCCGCAACCCTGTATACAGAATTAAACAGTATAGACGATGAGTTAGTGAGTGAGTGAGTGAGTGAGTGAGTTTGGTGCACAACTACAGTTTAAATGCCAGAAAACAACATGAAGATACTTTGATATACATTACATATTGGCAAAGTGGCAGTTCCCCTGATTGCTTAGCTCAGGTTACTCTCTTTGTGGAGTTTCTGTCTCTCCATCCCAGTGAGTTTCCTCTAACTGGCTAAAACCATTCAGCAGATGGACAGCCATAAGTGCGAATGAGTGTGTATGGCCAGGTGCCCCATTTAGGGTGTTTCTTTGCCTGTTCCCCTGGTGTTCATGGTGGTTTCAGGTTCACTGCAATCCTGACCAGGACAATGTGATTAGGAAAGAGGAACAAATAAATAATTAACATATTAATAGAGTACCTTAAATGCAAAACTAAACACAACAAAAAATTTATTGAACGTATTTTAATCACTTGTTCATAAATGTTTTCAAATTATATAAAGTACTAGAGGTTTTCCGTGGCTCCGCCCTTGTACATAAGGTTGTACATTAGGCTCTGCCCACAAGAAGATCCTGATGCCTTCGTGCTACCATTACCTGTGAATGGAGTGTGTGGTCAACTCGCTGCTGCTCCTCATGCTGCTCAAATGTCTCGGCTGGCCATACTCTGCCTTTCATAGGCGCTGTAGATGCTCTGATGTACCTGTTTTTGCTGTGAACCTCACTGCCTACTGTTTCCAATTGGTGAGGATGCTAGCTACTGCTACATACTGTGAAGATGCTGCATACTATGATATTCGATGAGGACACTGCGTACCGTTACATTCAGTGAAGACGTAGCATACTGTAACATTCAGTAAGGACACTGCATACAGTTTTAATCGGTGAGGACGCTGCCAACTGTTACATTTAGTGAGGACGCTGCCAACTGTTACATTTGGTGACTGCATACGGTCACCATCGTTGAGGACGCTGTTTACCATTACATTAGGTGAGGATGCTGCGGATGCTGTGTACTGTTACATTCGGTGAGGACGCTGCATTGAGGACACAGCTTACTGTTACATTTGCTGAGGACGTTGCATACTGTTACATTCCCTGAGGACGCGGCGACTGCTACCGTTGGTAAGGACGCTGCGTAGTTTTACATTCCATGAGGATGCTGCATTGAGGACACGTAGTACTGTTACAATCACTGAGGAGACACAACATACTCTTACATTCGCTGAGGATGCTGTGGTACTGTTACATTTGGTGAGGACGCTGCATTGAGGACCCAGCTTACTGTTACATTTGCTGAGGACGTGACGTACTGCTACAGTTGGTAAGGACGCTGTGTAGTGTTACATTCCATGAGGACGCTGCATTGAGGACACGATGTGCAGTTACATTCACTGAGGACACACGACATATACTGTTACATTCCCTGAGGACGCGGCGTACTGCTACAGTTGGTAAGGACGCTGCGTAGTGTTACATTCCATGAGGACGCTGCATTGACGACACAGCGTACAGTTACATTCACTGAGGACACACGACGTACTGTTACATTTGCTGAGGACGCGGCGTACTGCATTCTGTGAGGACGCTGCATTAAGGCCGCGGCATACAGTATTGTTACATCTTTAAGGACGCAGTATACTGCTACAGTCGGTGAGGACTACCTGTCACATGACCATAGTATAACATAAAAGTTGATGATGACGCTATATATATATATATATATATATATATATATATATATATATATATATATTTGTTAATATAGTGTGTTAATGAAAACTAACAAACAAACAATGTTGTGCCTTTGAGGTGTAACCTAATTATGAAAATTCACACAAAAGTCTATTGTAAATTAAACAGGACGATTTAAATTTAAATAGAAACATTTCTGAAATATTTCATGTTTAATATTCAGTCATTAAATGATTATTGTATACAGGAGGTTCATTTATGTGACTCTTAGCAGCAAGTTCGCTCAGGAATGTACAGTAATAACCTTAGCCTCTTTTTTGGGGGAATAATCCATAGTCCGAGGAGGGGATCATTTTTGTACCAAACACCGGGACTGTTTCACGCAACATGGTCTTACAGACTAATAACAAAAGTAGAATAAATAAAAGAGGTTTTTGTTCAGTGTATGAAGTGAACGACGCTGAGAGAGTCCGAGGTCGCATTAAACAGACGTCGTGATTTTTCCGGACACCCCTGTCGGAGTTTGTAGTTCAACCTGCGGAATTTAAAGGCAAAATGGCGACAGGGTGATGGATGGCAGGCGAATATCCAGTACTTAACCGAGTGTCATGGCGAGCTTGTCGTTATCTGCGAATGTTCAGCGTCGGGAAGGTAGGTCTCATACTCGGCTACGAGCGTCCGCCATTTAATCCGTGTGGTGTTTAGCCGGAGCGAGTGCCGACAGCGCGGCGTGTCCTTTGGGCTTGGAGTCCTTGGGATGAAAGCTCAAAGACACGGTTGTGGTGGAAATGCAGAAAATGGCCAAAGTCAGTGCGTGTGGTCGTAGATACGATACTGTTCAATACGAGGTAGTGTTGAGTCTGTATACTGAGCAGGAGGTTAGTACTAAGCTCTGGGGTTAGTTCATATTTTAGTGTCATGCCACTTAATCAGACTTAAACAGAAGCAGTTGAAGTTTTGTAATCAGCCATCATTTAGATATGCTCATGAAGTTTTCCCTATTCGACAAACATGGTTACAGTTTATAATGTTTTTTAATGAAACATTTTTTGCATCAGCTGTGGTCTAGTATTGCAAATTTGCTATGATATATATATTTAAAAAAGTTTATTGATACTGCAGGTATGCAGGGCTTCATGGTTTTCATTTTAAGCATATAGTGTATAATATCCATCCATGCAAGTCTGCTGGTGTCAGGTGATACCTGGAGTCCTGTCAGTCAGAAAGAAAGCCAGAAGATTCGGCCCATTGCGTCAAACCTAATAAAAGTCTCTGATATTGTCTTGCAAAACTTTAAAAAGCTGTGCAGGGTGGATGTTCTTTTATCTTTACTGCTGTACCCGGCACAGAACTTTCCTGTAGCTCAGTAATCTGAATGACTGAATGAGCATTTATTAAAAAAATACTGATCATAACACATTCTGCATACAGTAGCAAGGCTGAGAGTAATTAAGTGCGCTTGGAAATGGTTACAGTAGCTCTCCATGACTTTAAGTGATTAAAACAGCTGCTGCCTGACTAACTAAAAAAATATTATGGAGAACATATGTATATATAAGGTTATTTTGTATTACCGTAAACAGTAATTGGCTTCAAAATAGAAACATCAAGAGTCATCAAGTAACAAAAAAAAAAATCCTGGAGAAAAAAGTGTGCAAAGTGTTCTGCATGCACAATAATAGTTTGTGCATCGGATTCTCTCTTTGATACTGTATAAAACATACCCATTAGACTTTGTTTAAATGTGAACTATAATAGGCTGACAGTTTATTGGACCCAAAAACACTATTATTCCTGAACCTGTCAGTGACAGAACACAATATTTCCAAGGTGACATTATTAAGCCTTGCATATTTGTACTTATTAAGGTTGGGAATTATCTCATTCAATTCAAGTGAATAGTCATAAGAACTATAAGGAGTCATAATACGATAATAGCTCATGTACTAACTGAAACCTCTTGAACAAAAAGTACACACACACACACACTACTTGTGCCATAGAAAAAGAAAGTACACATCCTCCTACAATTACAGTTTTTTTAATTTCTCAGGGCCTGTTATCAAAAAATATGCAGTTCCATATGTATTTGTACAGTGACGCAATATACATGATTGTGAATCTGTATACAGCCACGGTTGATTTAAAATAAAGCAGTAAACACTTGATTTGAAGCGTGAGCTTTGATTCAAGGGTTTAATATCACATTAACTGTTTAGGAATTATTGCTTTTTAAAATATTTTATATCTTACCATGTTCAAAAGTAATTGGACAAGCTAAGACTTTACATATTTGGATGCAAGTCTTTTGTACTCAGTGACGGTGTGTAGGGCTGCAACAACTAATCGATAAAATCGATAATTATCGATAATGAAATTCGTTGTCAACGAATGCCGTTATCGATTAGTTGGACTGCTCACGTTATTGAGGAGCGCGACCACAAGATGCACAAATACACACAGATACACAGCCGCTCGTGCAATGGAGGTTACAGAAGCGTCTGCAGGAAAAAGCGCGCGCCTATGGCGTTATATTCCTGCCACAATTCTGAGCGCGCGGTTTGACATTTTGAGGGCAGACAAAGCTCTCTATGCGCGTGCAGTGTCTGCGCGCTCAACAGCTCGATTCTGCGCGTGGAATGTCTCCCCTGCTCGCTCAACATCTTCTTCGCGCACGCGCGACTTCTCGATTCTGTGCGCGCTCCCCTGCTTGCTCAACATGTTTTCCGTGCACGCGCGACTCTGCCTTCATGCTCAAGCAACATTTATTTTCTGTGCGTGCTCGACTCTGCCTGTACGCTTGCTCAATTTTGTCCAGTGTTACAAAACTGCCACAAAACCAGCCAATCACAGACTTCCACACACTACTTCTGATTGGCTGTTCCTTCTCTATCAGCTGGCAATATCTGCAATTATTGTTAAAATGCTGTATTTTGCATACTCAAATGCTGTTGTTTATTTATTTATTTTTAGAAAGAGACAGGTCAGCATAAGTGAATATTCAAAAAAGAAATTCCCCATGCACTCCACAACAAGCAACTATTATAACAGGTGCCATCCAATATAATAAGAGTACAACAGTTGTTTAGCTTTTTTCTTTATGTATTTATATTTTGGATATTTAGAAGAGTTTTACCGTTCAAAAACAAACTTTGTCCTTAATTTAAGGTTTAAAATGTCAAAATTAAAGATCATTAAACTCTGTATGTGGCTTTAGCATTTTTTAAAGTTTAGTTTTATACATAACTAATACCCTGATTTATGGTTTTATATAGTTATAAACAAAACATCAAATTAAAGAAGCATTTAGTTTTTTAAATCCGATTAATCGATTAATCGGAAAAAAATAATCGCCCAACTAATCGATTATCAAAATAATCGTTAGTTGCAGCCCTAACTGTGTGTAGTCTGGAACTCATGGATATCTCTGATTGCTGAGAAGTCTCCATTAAACAGCATTAATGCCAGCTTTTTAATGCAGTTGCCTTTAATTTCCGCTTGTTTGTGGTTCTGTTTTGTCTTCAGCAAGTGAAAAGCATGCTCAGTTGGGTTGAGGTCATGTGACTGGCTCAGTCATTCAATGACATTCCATTTCTTTGCCTTGGATTGTATTTGCAGTATGATTTGGGTTGTAAGACATCTGTACTGTTAAGTGCTATTACTATTACTTGCAGTTCTGAATCTGAACAGAAAGTATAGCTCTATACATTACGGAATACATCATCCTGCTTCTACCAGCAGCCACGTCATCAGTAAACATCAGTGACCCAGTTCCATCGGTAGTCATAAATGCTCACGCCATAACATTGCCTCAACTGTGTATGATTGTGATGTGATTTGCTTTGGAACAAGAACCCTTCCTATCTCTCTCCATATTCTTCTGATCATTCTGGCACACGTTAAGCTCAGTTTTCATCAGTACAAAGAATCTCGTTTTAGAACTAAGCAGGATTGTTTTTGTCTTTTTGGCAAAATCTAAATCTCTAATCTCCTTTTCCTGTTATTGAGTTTTACCAGTGGTTTGCCTCTGTAGCCTTTCACAGTAATATCTCTGTTAGAGTATTCTTGACTTGGCTAGATGTTGTCAAGGGGTTTTTCTTCACCAAGGAAAGAATTTTGAGATCATCAATTTTAGTTGTCTTTTGTAGTCTTTCAGGCTTTTTGTCGTTTCTGTGTTTTCCAGGGCATTCCTTTTTTAAAGAATTTGCCAAGTAATTGATTTGGCCACTCCTAAAGTTTCCGCAATTTTTTTTATGATAGGTCCCTTTTTCTTAGCTTAATGTCGGACTCCTTCACTTGATTGACGCTTCTTTGCAGTCCTTTTGGATTGCATGTTAATGTCTCATGAACACCCACCGAATGCAAATTCAACAACTCCAGACCATTTATCTTCTTAATTTGTTACAGTAAGTTCATCGAAGATTGTGGGGCTTTGTTTTCGCACAGCCACAGTGACTTCATTGGGGTTTATGACTGGACTTTGACTTGACTATTCCAATGCCATTGAGATGTTTGTTCACTGGTGTGTTTGGGATCATTGTGCTGTTGCATGACCTAGTTTTAGCCCAGCCTAAACTGCTGGACGGATGCCTCACGTTTGTTTCAAGAATAATCTGGTATGAAAGTGGAGTTGTACCAGATACCAGTTATAACATTCTCAGTGATTTCCAAGCACTGTGGCTGAAAAACGAGCCCAAATCGTCACTCATACAAAACTACACTTGACAGATGGCATAAGGCTTTTATGGTGACACACACTGTTTGGTTTTTGCCAGAAATAGTGTATGATGAAGAAACCAAACTCCTCCACTGTGGTCTCATCAGTCCAAGGGACATTGTTCCAGAACTTTTGTGGTTTGTTCAGAAGCAATATTGCAAATTTAACTCAAGCTGCCATAATTTTTGGAGAGTCCCCCCCCCCCCCCAACCCCCTGGTTGAAGCAGTCATAAATATAAACTTTTAATGTGCTTTCAGGGGCCTAAACGCTGCATGTTGTAGCTTGCAGGTTTTTCTTTATATCTCTGAGCATTAAACTGGCATTAAGTTTCTGGAATGCTCACTCCCACGAATATTGGCAACTGTCTTGAAAGCTTTCCATTTGTAAACAGTCATTCTCACTTTTGAGTGTTTGGCGATTGTATTTTGACATATGAGGACCACATAATTGTTATTTAATTGTGAAACCAACAACTAAAAAACTTTAGTTTAGTTTTTTTTCCAGAAAATCAAAAAACATATTTAATGCATGTTAAATAATGCAAAAAATATACATATATACTGTATTGGGTACATAGAAATGAAGGGCAAAAAGCGGGGGTTAAGTCAGACCAGGACTTCTGATTATGCAGAATATCAGAATACAATAAGGGAGAATTAAAACTCCCTTTATTTCTCTATATAATATCCTGCTACACTAATGCACTTATCCCAGTGTTTCACTAGTGCTTGGATACCATGAAGGTAGAAAGTTTTCCAGAACGCCAGATCCATGATCAGCCTGCCTGCTTCTTATCTGAAACGCCAACCTTCCAGGAACTCCTTTACTGGACCAGACACGTGTAAATGGCTTGGAGCAAGGTCAGGACTGTAGGGTGGATATGGCAATTACTCCCAACTGAATTTCTTTGATGTACTATAATGTGCTGTAATGTGTGTTTGTGAACGATTGTGTGGACACTTTCTACAGTTTCTACACTTTTTTTTTCCGCAAGCTGCTGACAAATTATCAGTGGATTTTTCAAGGATCAGGCATTCAACTCACTGAATTTTCACATGCCGAGATTGTCATTAACTTCTTTAAAACGTTTGCACCATTCAGACGTTTTACTTTGTCTAAGAGACTCGTCACCGTACTGTGCTTGGATTTCTTTGTAAATGTCATTTTTACGCCTTCATTCACAAGAAATTTCATCATGAGACCCGGTTTGATTTGAACACCCCTCGGATAATAATGCATTTAGAAACAAATGACATAAGGCTTAAAAACCCTGCAAAGGCTGGACATTCTGCCTTGAGACCTGAGAGTGTTTCCAGTTGCAAGCTGTCAGGTAAGACAAGTTAAGAATTCATTAGTGCTTGTTTACCCAGCTCTCATTCTGCATTGATGATTTTCCACATCTAACCTGATTCACCTTGTCAATTTAGAGTCATAAACTGTGCTGAACTCCAAATATAAAGGACGAGAGGAGTGCTTTAGGCCTGCGGTGACCTGATTGCACTCCGTGCAGCCCACATGGTGTGAGGCACAGTTCTGTTCCCAACAGTCAGTCGGAAGAAAAATCACTTTCCTTTCTGCTTCATTTCTCTCAACATCAGTAGTTAGTGGTAGGTGGGAGACACTAATTAGATAAGTGTTTTTTTCTTCCCACAAGCCCACAAGTCTTCACTGCTTCCAAATCTTATATTTTTTTTTTACCAGTTATTGGTTCACCTCAGGTAGATTTTTGTACATTTGATAAAAAAGGAAACATTTTAGCAAAACAATGCAAAGATTAGCAAACTTTTTTTTCTTTTTTTCTTTTTTACACTTTTGACTTTTTGTCCTTTATATGAAGCAGTTGCATATAAACAGATTGATATGGGCACAATAAGAACTGGCCACATCGATTGTTATTGCCTGCTAGCTGTAGTTTCCTTTCATTTGACTTGAGCCTCAGTCTCGCAGCACGATGCTGCCATTAACATTCGTCACCATGGTTCTGGTGGTGCTTGGTGGATAAAAAGTCTTGTTTTTATACCAACTATATCTTAGAATCAGACCTAGCTTGGTCTTATCAGTCCATTACACCTTATTGGACACATTACACATATTGAACCTATTTGGAGTAATTTAGGCAGGCTACAAGATTTAAGAGAAAAGGCTTCTGTCTAGCCAGCCTACTCCATTTCACAGACGTGTAAAGAATACGAGAGGTTATTGTCACATGCCGGGAGTGGTCGGTACATGCCAGCTCTTCCTGCAGCTCATTTAATGTTGCTGTAAGTCTCCTGGCAGCCTCAATGATATGTTTTCCTCTTGTCCTTTCATCTATTTCGGAGAGACATTATCTGTGCAATGTCGTCGTGGTGCCAACTTCTTGTTGATGACCTTCATGTTGCTTCGTTGCACATCTAAAGTTTTGGAGATGCTTTTGTACCCCTTTCTTGATTGATGCAAGTATGTGGGAGCAAGGCAAGCCTTTTGGAGGTTGAGAAAATTGATCAGAGCCATTGCACAAGCATTGGGCAAAGCAAGAACAATTTAGAATGTTCTGAAAAACAAAGAAACCACTTCCAACCACATCCAGACAGTGACAAGCATTGTGAGAGCTGTGAAGAAAACCCAAAACACAACAGACAGTGACATCTCCAGTAACCTCCACAACACAGGGGTGAAGGTATCACCATCCAAGAAATACAAATGCCATACCACAATATAAAAACTGCTCATTAGCTGGCAGAGTCAGAAGGTCAGAAGTGTGGAGAAAAAAACAAACTGATCTGCTCATGATCCAACACATGCAAGCTCATCTGCCAGGCACAGTGGAGACACAGTCGAGTGTCATGCTTTGAGAATGGGCATCTTTATTGATGACGTAACCAGCGATGGTAGCTTAGAGAAACATTGTTTGCCAATTAACAGCACTGCATTTCACCAAGTGAAGATGAGACTGAAGAGAGATCCCCCCTTAAAACAAACAACAACAACGGCAACAAAAAACTGAAAGAACCTGTGATACAAACCTAAAAACATCACAACAGAAGAATGCAAAAACTCAGTGACGTGTGCTGGCTTGATGCATTATTTGCATACAAGAAAGGGACTATGCCACCAAATATTAAGTGTTATTTACATTTTATTTCAATACTTTTGCTCAAATAAAATAAGGTGGTCTGGTACCAAAGCCATGTTCTAACTTGTTTGAGACATTCTGATGTAAATGTCAGAAAATAGAGCAGAATTTCAGCTTTTATCATCTCATTCATCTTTTGATCTCAATCCAAAATTTCTGTCATATGCAAGAAGTTTTTTTGCAAGAAATTTTAATTAAAAATTTTAATTGCTTGCTGTGCGAATAATTCAAGTAATAATAAAATAAGTAGTATAAAAAGAATCTGAAATGATTTACCTTGGTTTCATTTTAACACTACTAAAACCTGCGATATTAGATACGGCATGTTGGCATTTGTAGTTCTGCTGTACATTAGCGCTATAGCTTTAGTATAAAAGAAAAACAAAACCTACAATCAGATAAATGCGTTCATTTTTAACAACTCTGCATTTTGTTGGAGAAAGTTCCTGCTTTCATACATAAGGAGGCCAAAATCCAGCACACACCTGTGACACGGTGTCAGGTGCTGCCCAGAAGAGGACATGTTCCACTTTTGGATCGTTAAGTTTTTTGAGTTTGTGCCTCCATGCCTTTTAGGAGTTTTTTTTTTTTTTGTCGCCGTTGTCATTTTCCCAGTTCCAGTTGCTTTGCAGTTTCTGCAAAACTGCTATAAAGTCAATAAGACAGGGTAAACTGTTTAAACAACAACCGTATAATTGACTAGCGGCATGGCAGAGACATGTTCGTCATTGCATGTGGCATCGCAGCTGGCATTTGAAACCAAATTCTGATGATGATGTTTATATATTTAATAATTTATCCATCATTGCTGCACGTTGTGTTTATTTACCAGTCTACACGATCTTGTTTTCTAAGACGGTTACTGTAGGTTCACATGAATGCGTAAACCTTTCTTACCTTTTCCTTCGTGCTCAATGCTGACTGCTGATCCACTGCTGTTTTTCAGTCTCCATTCTCTTTCGTCTTGCTCTGCGCTTGTCGTGATACGTACAGACATGCCGTCATTTGTGATTAAGCTCCAGACATCGAGTTCCTGGATGGTGGGTTTAGCTTTGCCAGGTTTCTAACCAGACACTGATGTAGGCCATAAAGTGTTCAGTCCATCATTTTATTCCCCTTAAGTTTAACTTTTTTTTAAAAAGCTTAATTAGTCCATAAACTTATCCAGGCTCATTAATGCCACCAGGTCTACACCACATATTGAAAGCATGTCACTGTAATGAGTTATTTGTGGTGTTCGCCAGAGTTATTTATAAGGCCAGTCTAAGCTTGTAAGATCTCCGGACGTTTTAAACCTCTGAAATTATTCTACCACATGCTTATAAACTGGAAGTGTGTTGCTGGAACTCTATGATGATCAGTAATCTGATTTACTGTACGAAACATGTAGTTAAAGTCACAAATGATTTCTTGATATTGATTTTCTAATTATAATGAATATGATATTGTGCAATTAGTTTGATTTATTCTACAGTTTATATTTTAACTGAGAAATCTATAATTTTGAGATAAATGTGCTACACAGAGCCTCTAAAAATATCCACACTTCAAACGATTATTTCCCTTTATGCAGGATTATAAGCCTATTGCAATTAGATACAGTATATATACAGTATATACACATACATACATACTGAACATACATACGTTATTGATTCCTAAGGAAACATACAGTTGCCCTCCATAATTATTGGCACTCCTGGTTAAGATGTGTTAAAAGCCTTAAAATAAATTAAGTTTTTATTGCAGAAGCAGTATTGTCACACTGAAAATTGTAGAAAAATATAACGTGAATATGAAGTGAATTTTAAGGGGAAAATTTCCCTGACTAACAAATAATTCTTTTTCATAAAATAACCTGTTCCACAATTATTGGCATCCCTAACAATTCCTATAAAATAAATCTAATTGAAGTATTTCTGTAATTTCTGCAGTTGTTTACAAAGTTGATCAGAGTATCTAGGAACATTTAATTAGGAATTTATCACTTCCTGCTTCCCTGGGGTATAAATATGACGTGACACAGAGACCATTTCTCTTATCCACTCTTCAACATGGGAAAGACAAAGTAACACACCAAGTAAGGCAGGTGTGTGTCGACCTTCACAAGTCAGGCAATGGGTATAAGAAAATAGCCACCCGCCTGCACCTGCCCATATATACTGTGAGAGGAATCATTAAGAAGTTTTAAAAAACTGGAACAGTAGTAAACAAGCCTGGATGAGGATGCAAGTTTATTTTGCCTCCACAAATTCTCCAAAGCTCATTGTTAAAGAACTGCAACAAATGATAGCAACTTGGGGTCACAAAACAACCATCAGACAACCATCAGACGCTATCTACATGCCAACAAGCTCTTTGGGAGGCATGCAAGGAAAAAAACTTTTCTCAGTCACAATCATAAATGCAAACGTTTGGAGTTTGCTAAGCGGTACTGGGGCTTCAACTGGGACCGTGTTCTTTGGTCAGATGAGACCAAGATAGAGATTTTTGGCAACAAATGGGTATGGGGGAACACAAAAGATGAGTATGCAGAAAAGCACCTCATGCCCACTGTGAAGTATGGGGGAGGATCGGTGATGCTGTGGGGCTGTTTCTCTTCCAGAGGCCCTGGGAACCTTGTTAGGGTGCATGGCATCATGAATGCTTTGGAATACCAGGACATTTTAAAGCAAAATCTGGTGGCCTCTGCTTGAAAGCTGGAGATGGGTCGTCACTGGGTCTTTCAGCAAGATAATGACCCAAAACATGTGGCCAAATGTACACAGAAATGGTTGACCACACACAGAATCAAGCTCCTCCCATGGCCATCTCAGTCCCCAGACCTCAACCCCATTGAAAACCTGTGGAGTGAGCTGAAGAGGAGAGTGCAGAGGAGAGGAGTCAGGTCACTGGATGATTTAGATACATTGTGCAAAGAGGAATGTTCGAAGATCCCTCTTTCTGTGATCTCTAATCTTGTGAAACATTATAGGAGAAGATTAGGTGCTGTTTTATTGGCAAAAGGGGGTTGTACAAAGTATTAAACATCAGGGGTGCTAATAATTGTGGCACCCATGATTTGATGTAAAAGAATTATTTCTTAATGTGGGAATGTTATTTAGAACAAAACTGATTTTTTTAGAAGCTAAAGAACTCATTTTAACCAGGGGTGCCAATAATTATGGAGGGCACTGTGTGTGTGTGTGTGTGTGTGTGTGTGTGTATATATATATATATAAAATATTTTTTTTCCTGCTCATTCTGAAGTGACTTGTTACAGATATGAAAAATATCTCTTCATGTTGAAGAGTTTTTTATATATATATATATATATATATATATATATATATATATATATATATATATATAAAATATTTTTTTTCCTGCTCATTCTGAAGTGACTTGCTACAGATATGAAAACAAATAAAGCATTTTGTTTTTCTCAGAATTATTTGAAAGTCTAAAAACTGCTTAATTAATAAGATTCAGCCACTTAGTGTGAATTGTCTTTTTGCTGTGTTTTGAATTGTCTCGGATATGTGAAAATGAGTTTTGGACATTTTGATTTTGGCCGTTTCTTCAATTTCTTAATGTAATTTTTTTTCCTATTCTGGTCATGCCACAGATGTTCAGTTAAGGTTTTGTTCACAGGATTTTGTTCCCTGGGCATTATAAACCAGTAGTTCTCAACCCTGTTTGTGCTCTGCACATTTTCCCAGCTCCCAAAACACCTGATTTTAACTATACTGTTAATTAACAGCCTTTTCTGAACCAAAGTGGGTGCGATAGAGCCGGGAAAGCACTAAAATTGGCAGAACAAGTCGTCCTCTAGGATCGTGTTAGAGAACGACTGGCATAGACCTTTTTCGAGCCTAGGTCATGATTCTGTCATGGTGTTTGCTTGGAGGAAAATCAACAGATTGTTGGAGGTGTCAGCTACTGAAAATGTCATCTTGACCTAACTTATTGCATATCAGTGTTTACTGCCTGTGAAAAAGCGAAAACAACTTGGTTATACATGATAAAAGGAAATGATTTTACTAAAATGATCAGCAGAGATGCTTGTGTTTGTAGTGTATGTATCAGTTAAGGTTAAATATAGTATTATCTGTTGTAGGCATGGATATGTGTAGGGCTGCTATGTGTCTTGCTCATGCCCGGGACAAGATGATCCTCAAACGTCACCTCCCCTATCGCCACTATTCGTCTATTGTGTATTTTTGTATAGAAATTTGATAGTTCTTTTAGATTAACTTAAAAATGTAAAAATGTATGTTTTAAATTTATGTTGTTGCATGTATGTAGCACCTTGGTCCTGGAGGAACGTTGTTTCGTTTCACTGTGTACTAACTGTATATGGTTGGATTGACAATAAAAGCCTACTTGACTTGACTTGACTTGACCTAGACCTAGGTTTCTGATTAGCCATGATGTACAGTATACAGTACATATTCCATTTGCACATCTAAACAGAGCGCTCATGTTCTCTTAACCTTTTATGTGACACACAAATTCTATACACTATGTATTTTTAACATATTAGTCCAGGAGACTAATGGTTAGAGTGTCTTTTTGGGCTTTGCCCGAGTGTTTCCTCGAGGTCGGTGGCCTTGGGTATGAGTTCGTTCAAGAAATCAGAAATTGGGGAACTATGAGGAATAGCTTTAGGTGTTACTTTACTTAATTCTCTTTCAATTAACGACAAGAGTCGGTTATTTTCACTGCTTAGACCCAGGTTTACGCCTTAATTTATTAGATCTAGACAACAAACGCTTAAAGAGAAACCAAGGGCGTATAAATCTTTAGATGCCTACAACTATGTCTTGAATGATCATGTACAAAACTTGAAATCCAGAGATTTAACAGACATAAATACAAGTTTATAGTGTAAAACAATACTTTAGAAAAGATGCTTGGTTTCTCTGTCTGGTACAGTAGGTATGTATGTGTGTCTTGTCATTTCCACTGTACCTACTGTAATCCTGTCACATCCTGCATCCACAAAGGCAAAAAACATCACGGTGTTGACTTTAAACCAAAGGCCTTATCAAATGACAATCTTTTTCAAAAGGCTTGCAGATTTTTTTACACAGCTTTCCTTCGGGCCTCTCTCTGATAGAGGATGAATCTAGAGACGTGTATTGGTAATGAGTGCAAAGGTTCTCCTGTTTTAGCCAGTGAGCTCTGTAACCCCTTCAGTGTTGTAACTGGTGGACTCTTGGACGCTGCCAATTGCCTTTCTTGCCCAAGCACTCACTTTGACCTGATCTTCGTACTGCCTGCTTTGTGTCGCTTGTTTTAATGGATTTTACAATGCTCAATACAATCTCCAAGGCATTGAAGATGAATTAATAATAATAATAATAAAAATGATGTTGAGAGATGAAGATAATACAGAATATAAGGGTCAATACAGTTTTGAAAAAGGTTGGTGACACCGGCAACATCAACTTTAATCTTGTATTTAAATCATATAGATTAATAATCATGAGAAAACACAAGTACGGCGTGTGGTCGTCTGGGAAAACCTGCTCAAGACTAAGTTTGAACAGAAGAGTTTTTCCGCTAATAATCTACTGTACTTTGACAACAAAGAAAACATTAACATTAACAAAATGACACATTTCGTGAAATAAGCAGTTGCAAATTATATTATGAGTTACATATAAAGAGAAACACTTTGAAATCTTGTAGTTTTAAGGTCTTTTGTAAAAAAAAGTATACCACTTGACCATGTAAAGAGTTTCCCCAGGCCACTTACAAAAGTACAATGTTTGGTCACATTGTGAGATTTAACTCAGCAGATAATAAGCAAAATAGATCTGTGTGCATTAATTTTGCAACTCAATATAATTCCGATTTACTAGTATATGAAAAACAAAAATCCTTCACCCTTGATCTCAGATCACCTTTGAATAAGCAATTTCAAGTTAGAAATGTCATTATTTGAATAAAAGATATAGAATTTGATCTTCTACATTAAATCACATAAATATATATTTTTAACTAAATCTAGTCGCCCCAGGCTTAACAATTTTAAATGTTTAATGGGTATATGGGGAACTGTGGGGCCTAAACCTATAGTTTATGCATTTGCTGCTGTATGTAAAGTAAACAGCCATGTGGAATTAATGCCTGGGGGTGTCAGTGGAATTTAAATGGCAGTCCAATTACATACCGCAATGCTTCTGTGTGTGTTGGCGAATCCTAACTCAATATCCCCTGTGTCACACAAGCCAATCAAGCCAGCCGGTTCTTTACAGACAGCCTTGTCAGCCTGAATGAGTGAAACCCAAATTGCAAATTGACCTTGCCGAGTGAAGAACGATCAAATATTTGCAGAGACTTGTATTTCTAGAATATGCACAATTAAGAAACACTCACTGCCTCACCTCTGTGCTCCGTCATGTTCCAATCTTGCTGTGCTCTAAATGTAGATGCTGGGAGGTACAGGAGCCTGAATTAGCAACCCAGCAGAACTGTAATCGGGCCGCAGAGGAATTTCAGCAAAATCCAGAACACCGAGTCCTCCATAAGTCTGTTAAAGACACTAAAAAAAGAGGCATGTACTCCTTTTCAGCTACATGACACATTTACCCTTGCATTCCCTCGCATATGATTTAACTGTATTGTTGTTAGAATTCCTTCTGTTAAACGCATGTACTGTATGATGTACAGTGGAGGAAGATGCGTACTGGAGATGCACAACATATACAAATCAGAATCATACTGGCTATTCAGACATGTTGATCATGTTTAATATATATGAGGCGCGTTCAAGTTAAACCGCGACTTTTGATTGTGCAGAATAACAGAACACAATTATGAGTTATAGGTATATAAGGGCGTATGCCCTTCGTTAAACCATTTTTTTTACCATTTTCTGTTTTACTGCGACTACGAGTCTCATCACCGCACTCTGCTTGAAGTCCTGGTTTTTCACATTCATTCATGGGATATTTAATCACAAGTCCCAGTTTGACATGAACACCCCATGTAGATCCGAACAAGTTTAAAAGCCTCTGGTGATTTAATCACAAAGTATTGTGGCCCATTGATTTGTATAACAGTAATCCGCTGTGCTAGATAAAGTAGATACAAAATCTAGGAAATGGAGCACAATCAGCAAATTTATAACCACACTGATGGCGAAACTGAATTATGTTAACATTCTTATGCAGAACTATTATGTGTCAGAGTAAATAGCAATTTAGGTTGTGTATAGGGGTTTGAGTGCAAGAACAAGAGACATTAGGGCTGCGCAATATGGCGATGCAAAAACAAGCATCAAGGAGCATGACCATGCTAAACTCTCTGCAGCGTTTTAAAGATCAAGAGCTTAGACCTAAAACCGGGGTATTTTTATTGTTTGGGTTCCTGGAACTTCATATTGTTCCCATTTAAAGTGTGTTTTGTTTAACTTGTTCTCATTTCTTCACTGTTACTTCCATATTAAAAGAGAAATTGATCAAAAAGCAGTCATGAATGCAAGAAATTATTTTATAATTGTACATGACAAATCCAAGGATACCTGGCAGGTGATTTAGTTCTAGGAAATGGTGAGGAAGAAGTCAGTGCCGGAGAATTGAAGAGCATGGGTTGGTGAGGATGAAGAAGGGTTTGGGTTTTAGGAATTAGGGTCTGAGGGATGCTCGAGACGGCACACACAGAGACTTGGAGAGTCTGCTTCTGTTAGGGTCCAGGGTTTAGGTTGTGAGGATCAGTTTTTGTCTGTTCTCAGAAAGCCTTAATGTGTGTGGATGAAGAACTTGTCCATGGAATGCTTTGGAAATAATCAGGAAGCGTAATGAACTTTTGGTCATCAGTTTCCTTGTGTGTAGCATACCTTACCGAGTATAACATGGGTGCAGGAGGGGAAATGCATGGCATGATACTTTTTTCTTCTGAGAGTAGAGACCGAATTTTTAAGGGTCTGATGTAATTTACTTGTTAATGTGAACTCACACACTAAGCCTCAAAGCAGGTTTCGGTTTTGGAGAACTTTTTTTTTTTCTTTGCAGGAGCATCATAGTGGAAAGGTAAGGCATTTTTATGATGCAATGACCTGAAGTGATTATATTTAGGAGCTTTGTTCAGGGGCAGGTTTGGGCTGGCCTGGACTATGATTTGTGCAAATGCAGGTCCCTGGATTCCTCACACCCATCCCTTCCCCTCCCACACGTGATAGTATTTGTAACAAAGTTAGAGACTTGACCCCCCCCCCCCCCCCCCCCTTCCTTCCCCCCTTCAAAAGTTTCATCTTGCTGTACAGCCTGCTCTACTACATATCCTTTGTGGCCAAGAAAGCATATTTAATATGAATTTTCTTTTTCAGGCTGGCGGTCACATGTCTGGATGGTGCACCTCTTTTGGAAACTATTGGTAAGACTTGTTTTGCCAACACATTCGTATCATACACATTATATAAATGTGGTATTTTCCTTTTACTTTATTATGTTTATAATATTGTATAAAACTCTGAATTTTGTGTAGCATTTACGTTAAACAGATGGATGATGGAAATTTTGTTATATCTTGTTGTATATGTTGTATTTCATATTATCTCATAACCTGTATAATTAATTGCATACAGCATAATATTACATATAAAAAAATAGGTGGAAATAGAGGATATGTTGTACCTCTGAGCAAAAGCACACTGTGTGTCTACATTGTGTCAGGTGTGTGTGTGCGCGTGTGTGTGTGTGTGCGCGTGTGTGTGTGTGTGTGCGCGTGTGTGTGTGCGCGTGTGTGTGTGCGCGTGTGTGTGTGTGCGTGTGCGTGTGTGCGTGTCTGTGTGCGCGCAGTGCCACAGACGTTCAGCAACACTTTGAGTCGAGGTGGGATGTGTGAACTGCTGTGATACTATAACTGGGTGTGATCAGCAGTCAAATGAAATCAGAGCTGTCAGTCACACTTGCCTGGCAACCTCGTCATGGCAACATTCATCTTCCCTTCCTGGCACTAGCCACAAAAGTAAAAAAGAAAGCAGGTTCCTGGTATCGTTCGCATGCGCGAACCTGACAAAATGGCTTTGCGTAATTGGTTCATGATCTGTGACCTGCTTCGTGCTGCGAACAGATCGACTCGCTATCAGGAAACATGTGTAAGAATCGCTCTTGGTACCAAAGAGCTGTTTCTTTAAAGCTTGTACTTGTATATACGCTGTGACTACTTGACTGAACGGGGAATGTGATGTGCCTCGTCTCTCGAACAGCAGCTCTTATTCTCATCCCGCACTTGCCAAGCTCTTATGTTATCTTAACTTCCTCGAGCCCTGTCATGTTAACGGTTAATGGGGTAACGAGTTTCCTCACCTGAGGTAGCAGGCGTGAATAAGGTTCATTGCGATGTCCCTGTAGCAATCGCTTATCCACACCTGAACAGGCGAACGAGAGGCTTTCCTTAATTAACCACTTCATTAAGGGAATTACATGAAACACAAAAGCTCACACCTCCTCTCCAACGCCATGCATGTACGGAATCAGCAGAACCGACGGCTCCACCGTGGTCCCTGTTAGGTTTATCACTAGGGGGCAGAATTGGATCACTGATCTTATTTAACTCTGTCACCCTGACGTTAACAGTAATCGGCAGCTGGCGTGAATATATTTTTTAGATTAGCCTAGTATATTATATTTCATGATAATTAGTGTAGTTCTTAGAATGATCAGGCTAAATAAACAGGACATCCAGAAAATCATGAACATAACAGATCATTCGACAGTCCTATATACTGTGTATATATATATATATATATATATATTTATTTATTTTTTTTCATGTCCTAGTAGTAGGATGCAGGGTAAATAAAATATCACCCTACACAGTTAAAACCCATAATACACTATAATATAATTTCATATGACTGTGTAACTACATAACAGCAATATAGTTATGACTTGATTTGTACAGTATGTTTCTCATCATATTTAACATGTTGAGGAAGAACACAATCCCTCATGCACAGCCCTGTTAGAGGTTATTCCCATTATAATCACCAATAAATTACTCATGTGCCACATTTGACATTTGATTTGCCAAATGTTTGCACAGTGCAACAAATTCAAGATGCAACAGATTTAATGGGGAAAAGCCACGGGCATTCTGTGATATCCACATATTTTACTCATTTCGGATCAGGTAAAGAGAATGGACTGCAGTTACACGGTGATGATTATATTTCAGAATAAGGAATGTGTCAAATCTGCAAAGTGGTGGAGAATAATGATAATCTGACTCCAGTTGTGACGTGTGCAGTTTTATTTCTATTTACTATCCGGTAATAATTTCAAAAATCATCCAGATCGTCAGACAATAAGTAGTTTGGAATTAAAGTGATCCCCTAGTGCCCCTGGTTTTTTCTTAAAGATGCAGGAAAAAAAACACTATGATTACAACCCGACACTTATATTTTCATTTGAGGGCAGTGTGGTATTACATAGGCATAAAAAAAAAAATATATATATATATATATATATATATATATATAAATATAATATAGAAATTGAAAATCATCGATTTCATGAAATGTGTTTGTGTTTAACAGGTGCCGTGTGTCACTCTGAGATTTACTGACTCTCGCTGGGAAATGTAATTATGAGGCCATCTGTTGGTCAAGATCGAAAGTAAACAGAAAGCAACCATCATGGACACTTTTAAATGAATCAAAATGGAGAACTGAAATCAAACGCACACCTGAAATCTTGCTGAAGAGCCCAAATGTAGCTCATGGGAAGATTTGGGGCTTGAACTCACACTTGCCACAGCTGCTTACTTGTTGCACAGTTGAAATGATTTTAATCACAACCCTGACACTCTGTTTGGAAATTCAACATGATGTAACTCTCATCCAAAAAAAAAAAAATTTGACAATCCAGCAACACCGGAACTGGACACGCCCATGCTGATCTGATTAGAATGAAAAGGAGTAAAAGAAATAACCTTACTTTTTAAAAATAATATTTCTATTAAGATTATTAATGCTTATTATTATTAATATATAAAGTCACAAAAATGAGGAATAGTTTTAACTTTTTTGTCTTTTTGATCGTTTTTCATAGCCTCATTAGATTGTATATCCAATTGATATCTTTACATATGCTGCCTCTAGTACATGCCACAATGCTAAACCTACTGTACACACACACACCGCATTGTCCATCATATGTCAAAAGGGACGTTTTGATCTTCCTTTGATTCGGTCAGTCACATTTTGATCTTGGCTGTGATACGTCATTAACATTTTAACATTTCTCCTTATTCCCTTGCAGGATTAATGACCTCACCGCACCATCCCCACAACCCCCTGCTGCTAACCTCGTATTAATTGGGACGTCAAAAGCCTCTTCTCCTACTCTTTATTGTATACATTTACCATTAGACTCATTAGCTTCCCGTTGCTTTTCGTCACGCCTCTCCTTCCCAGCCAGGCGCGACTCTCTTGGGAGAACATTTCCATCTTTCCACTAGGCCTGTATCAGCGTTATTCCCTTCTGTAAACTCCTCTCTTCTGACGGCCCTCTCTTGCTTTTTTTTTTTTCCTGATCTGATCAAGGGCTGCTCGGGTGTTAATTGGCGGCTCGTGTGCGGCTCCGCCTCTTCATTCAGCTTTAATGGTCACCATTGACAAACAGCAGGCAAATAATAAGAAAGTGACATTTTTTAAAATACCCTGAGGGAGATGTTTGAACGAGGTGAGATGTAGGCCCTGAGTGTTTTTGTGTGTATTATTATTAGTTTAAAAAAAAAATCAGAACAGTGCATTATGGGAAAGCCCTGATTTGTTAGGATTTAATAGTTTCCATGCTGACAGAGTGCATAATATGTTTATATTGAATAAAACGTCTGTGTATCAGCACAGCCAAAATCATTCTAGTTCCTCTCCACCTTAAATTATCTTTCCTTCTGCTGTCTTATGTCTTTCACGTCTCGCTCAGCACTTCGCGCTACATTTTAATGAAAGCTAATAAGAGCGGCCTCGTCCCAATACCTACGGCTCTTGACATTTCTCTAAATGTGAGCGCGCTGGTGGCTGCTTGCCAGACCTGATCCTGTTTTTGGAGCCGAGCATCGACACTGACATGGGATTGCTTTCATCTGATCAGTCACATGTCTAAGCGAAGTGACTGTGACAAAGTTAGAGCTCCCCCCCCCCCCCTCACAGAAGTCAAGCAGAGACAGATGGTTGAGAGTGTGCCCTCAATGACACACACGCCTCTGCACTTTCAGAGTTTTTAAAGCGACATCGATGAAAATTATGTAAATGAGAAATTAATTGTGAGCTTCTTATTTCACCTAAACTCAATGTGCTAGCAATCAGTGTCAGGTTTTCTGAACAAACCCAAAAACCTGAAATTTCTGCCTTAGGCCCAAATGAAGTTCTTTAAACTGTCAGCTTTTCACTATCTCAGACATTTTTGTTTATGTTGTTTCTGACACTGATATTTATAAAAATGGACAAAGCACATCATATGTCCAAGAACACCATAACCGCATGTCTTGAAACATGAATCAGATTCTTCCACATTTTCTATGTCACTTCGCACAAGAATCATATATAGAATAGAGTTATTGCAGTGTATCATTTCATAACTTCGGCTGCTGGCAGTTAATTTCATCTTTAAAATATGACATAGTTCAAGTGGAATCTAATTTCATAGTGTTAATGACGGCTTAACTCGAATCTAATTTAAATGAGCCTTATTTATAAATGTAAGTATATAAGTATGTAAGTACATATAAGAAGCCACTGAAAATCAGACTACCAAGATGAATACATTCACATTAGATGTGGTTTAAATGGTTGGATATGGTGTTGCTAAATCTCAAAAGATGTGTTGTTATCCATGTGACCACGGTTGGATTGCCTCTACCGTGGTTTGTCCGTACAAGACAACGCATGCGGGTCAATATCTCAGCCACATCTCTCTCTCTCTCTCTCTCTCTCTCTCTCTCTCTCTAAGAAAAAGAGACGGAGGTTGAAACCTAACGAAGCCCTGGGAAATCCCCATCAGACACCCCTCTCTTAATCCCTTTAATTTTGAAAGGTATTGTTTAAGGCTTCAAAGTTGATATGGTTTAATCCCCTCTCGAACACTACTGGATGGTAAATGAGACAGCGTCAGCCGCTAATCTACTCACCACAACAGAAAATCCTTCTTCAAGACGAGGTTGCACGGGCTTCCTGTGAACTCGTCGTTTGATGTTCCCTACCTGCTATCGAACACGGCTTCTGTCTTAACCCGACTGTCACTTGCTGCCTGTCCCCTTTTATCAGGCCCTTGCTGCCTTTTTACCATGCTAAAGCTGGCATCAAGCATGACCCTTTTCTCACTAAGTAACTCTCCCTCTATTTCGGGAGGAGTTGATGAGCTTCGGGATAAGGCGAATAGGCACGGAATTTCTTTTAATTCGGCCTCGTATAGAGGGAGTGGATCATGAGGACCGGGTGTGTTCGGTTGTCGTTTTTCAGGTTTGGTGGTCCATTTTTAATCTGGATGAGCTCACATTGCTGCAGTTTTGCATCAGCGTAGCTTTCAGCAGCTGCCCAGGGAAAATACAGCCTCTCTCCATCCGTACCGTCTAGGACGTTTGAATTGTCAGACTCTGCTTCTTGATGAGCACTAGTTTGTTTGAGGGTGATTCTTCTTTTTTTCTTCTTCTCCTGGAGGAGTTGTTCCAAGCAAGCACCTCTGTGCTGTGAGTAAGTAGTGTAATAAAGGCAAGTTATTTCTGAGCTCTTATTTGGAAAAATGTTCAAAAAGGGAACTTTTCGGGTTGGTGCACCTCCAGCTTTCTCAGTGAGAGAAAAAAAAAACTGAAAGAAAAAAAAAAGAGAGACAGCATGTTGCTTAGTTGCTTAGTAACCTCCCATGATTAATTTTGCAACTTGTAGAACTGCAGCAAAACTTCACCTGAGTGTTTTTTTTTTTAAATATACACCCCAGGGACGTTACAGTAAGGATGAGCAGAAAAATTACAGACTTTCCAGTTTATTAGGTAAACCTACTCGCTGGCCATATTTAGGTGCACAGTTAAAAAAAAAAGAAAAGTGATACGCTCATATGAGGTCACCATGTTCATGAGAAGTGAGCAGGAGCATGTAGAGGAGCACAGGTGGCTCTGCCGAGTCTTATGCTGTATGAGGCATTTCGCCGGCATATTTTGGGCCCACATGTCCCCCCAAGCTGGAATACTTAATGCAATATGCAATGCAATGTTATGGCACTTAATTGCAATATAAAAGTGAACTTATAATCTTAGAAAATACAAATTTAAATATAAAAAGTTTGTTATTTTTTTGGTAAAGATTGAAAGCAGTTTCCCCAGCAATGTAATTTGTATTTAGAGAACATATTTAGTTTTCATTTTGTCTTTAGCTTACGGTTGTGTTTTTTTTTTCTTTTCTGTTTCAGCATTTGAAAATAAGTAGGCAGAAAAGAAATTCAAAGTTTAAAACACAAATTAGATCATTGCTGGTGCTTCCTATTCCCCTCTGATTAATAAATACATCCAAGAAAAGTTTATCTTCCGGGATTGCAGAATAATGTGTAATGATAATATGCAATTATCACCTCCGATTTTTTCAGCAGTAACCTCAAGATGAGGTGTAACTTAAGTGTTAGAGCAAGTGCTGATGGAGAGAGCAGGGAGCGGCGGAGAGAGAAAGCACAGTGACATATGTGTGTCGTGGAAGTGTTAAGCACTCTTTTACTTTTGCAGTTAATTTAGACAGATCACAATGGGCCCTCTTCTGATTCGTCCTTGTTTGCGCATTCATTATTGAACGCGTTCAAAGGCAAGGGAAAGAAGGAATGAAAGAAAAGTGAGTGTGAGATTGAAAGGTGGGGAGGGGGGGGGGGGGCTAATCGCGTCAGATTGATTGCTGCATAGAGTGCACATTTTATTTAATCTTGTAATCCTTGTAAATAGCTCCCAGCAAGGCAAAGTCAACCTTTTAACATTGATTAAATGGAGTAAATAGAAGTGAATGAATTTTTAAAAGACATTGCAATGCATTTCACCCATGTTTGTGGTGTATGGAACAGATTGGTGTGGAAGCTGGCAGCTAATGAGGCCTGTAAATTTAATGCCGAAATCGGCTTCTGATGGCTTTGCCGCCCTGCTGTTCGGGGCTTTCAGTGAAGTTTGCTTTAAATGTGGAGCGTCTGTTCCCCCTCCGAAAGCCCCTCACACCCGAGCAGATGGAGAGAATATGGAGCCGGGAAGGTTTACCTTGGAGGTGGTAACAGTGAAGCCACTCATTAACACTGAATTTACCACTTCGTTAGCAACGCAGCTTCCTGTTGAGAGCAGCCAGTGCTGGATGTCAAATCCTCAGAGCATACATTTATCTAAGCAAGTCTGGACTCTTTAAGGGGGTCGAGCTTTATAGTGTGTAGCTAGAGTAAGATTCATTCCCCGTTCTGCAGGTTCTGCTACAAAACCAGTAAATACAGTATAATGCTCCATTTCAAGGTGCAAGTCTGTCACTAGCAACTTCTGTTTTTCATCCATCAATCTGTATAGTGTTTTGGGGCAGTATGTGTGTGTGTGTGTGTGTGTGTGTGTGAGGTTGTACTTGTGCATGTGTGCCAATTTGTCAAGAATCAAGCAACAACAGTCTCGTGCTGGGATGTGCTTTGGCACCATCACAGAGTGCTAAAATAGAATAATATGATCTCATTGGAGATGTACTTTTTCCCAGGGAAATTGGTCAATTTTAGGAAGTGGCTGAGAACTTTAGTGGGAGAAACAGGAAGGTCGGATCCCAAAGGCGTGCTCACATAATTAAGCTTCCTCACCGGTGTTTCCAGAACTAACAGCAGGGTGTGCTGTGAATAGATATGGTGGCAGTACAGTAAGTGCGGAAACCCATAATGCAGCTTAAAAAATAATGGCCTTCTCATTTCGGTTCCGCTGAGAACGTTTTGCTGTCTGTCAAGTAGAACATGTCTATTTATACATGCGCAAGAGGTTATAGTTTTTTTTTTTCCTTCCTGTTTTACATTTGTCTGGCAATGGATGGTCGTCATGTGTTTTTACCAAACTGTCATTTAACACATTTTTTTCCCCTTTGTTTAGTTATCAAGTTATTGTACTTCACATGATAATGGATCTGTTGGATGCTAATTGTGTTTTGTAGATGCTGTCTCTGCCATGGCAGCAGTGAGAAATAGTGCCGAGAAAGAGAAAGAGGTGGAATCTGCTGAATATTACACTCAGGAGCTGTCAGGCTCTCACACTTCCTCTCCCACCACCTCTACCCGCAACAACAACAGCAGCAGTGTGGGACCACAGCAGTGCCAATCTTTGGACAGTCACCAAAGCCTTTTAAATGGAGCGCAGCCGAACCCATTTGTCTGTGGCGGTGTCCTGGCTGCCCCCTGCACAGACGATTCATTGCCTTCAGGAGCACTTGTTAATGGATCTGCTTCACACTGTACCTCAGAGGAACCCCACGTCCCCAACAAGGATGCATCCCCTTTGCCTGGGACAGACACCAACCCTGAGGTGTTGGAGCCTCCCTGCGAGCTTCAATCAAACACTTGGCAAAAACCAGAAGGGCACGTTATGAAAGCACCATCCACGCGGACCCTATCCGAGTCGGACAACAGCGGCTGTGAGACTCCCTCGGTGGGGGACAATGCAGGTAACGGGGCAATCAGCCGGGTGTGGACAAACAACGGCGTCAAAGCAGGATCCTTATGGGATGCTGATTCCGAGTCAGAGTCATCAGAAAGCTCCTCTGACAATTACGATGGCCTAAACAGAAGCCTCAGAGAGAAGTTTATGTGCTTCCTGTTGAAAGGTAGGATACTTGATGAAGTGGTGAAAGGAAAAATAAAGGTGGGGGGTCTTCAGTCAGCCAGCTCGAGGAGAAGGAAACGAAAAACATGCAGAGTGAAGAGGATCCCAATGGAAGAAAAAGTTAACGAGGGGTTCAGCCGCGCCTCCCTTATTAACCAAGACTTAGAATTTGATTCGTCCATAACTGAGGAACATTCCTTGAGGCAGGATTCGGAAAGTTTGAAAGCACACATAGACTCGCATCTGGGGAATTCCCAAGACACGAAGAGCTTAATTTCATGTGATAATGTAGGGGGTCACAATGAAACAGACACCTACGTACGTGGCCAACCTATGCCATTAAAGAGACAGCTGGAAACAGGCTTGGAGACAGAGCACTTGTTCTTCCAATGCACAAAGTGCAATGTTAATTTCAAGGAGAAAAGGCATTTGCATAGACATATGATGTATCATTTAGATTGGCATAATCAGGTAGGGCAAGTGAGCAGCCTCCGCCCCTTTATATGCAAAGAGTGTGGGCGTACGTTCTGCGAGCATGCTTCCCTGGAGAAGCACACGCTGATCCACCAGGTGCAAAGGGAGAGATTGATGGAAGAGATTAAAGATCTGAATGAATTGAAAAGCCAGGAAGGACAAGCTCAGCTGCAGTGTCCCCAGTGCGCTTTCGAAACCAATTGTCCACAAACATTCATCCATCATGCCAAGACCCATGAAAAGGAAAAACATTATTACCGCTGTGAAGTATCTAAAAACGTCGAGTTGAGCGAGTCGGATATGGAAGTACATGAACCAATAGCTCACCTCAGTGCATGCCACGGAAGAGTCATAAAACCCTTGGGCATGCTTTTTTGCAAAATTTGCACATTTAGCACAAAGTACAGAGATGTTTTACAAAAGCACCTGGACCTTGTACATGACCAGCCACTTTGTGATTATGAACTTCCGTCACACAATATGGCAGCTGACCTCACAGGGTCTGAGTCTGAACAGGACGGGCTAACAGGCCAAACTGAAGCAGACAACTTATCTCTACCTTCAATAAAGCCAAAGTTCCTCAGAGAGAACCAGAGCAAGAGTGGAGCAGGGCTGTCCTCGTGGTCCAGTAGCCTTGCTGACCTTTTTCTGAGCGATAAAGGCGCACAGAAATCTTCTAAAAGTTTGAGCTCTTCACTGATCAAATGGAGATTTGGCAGCTTAGCAAACAACCTGTCACCGTCTTTCCTGAAATGTGACAAGCCAAGTAAATTATCTCTGCCTACAGAGAGAATCGATGTGACAACGGGTCTCTCCTATGTTGAAGAGGACAATCAAGAATGTGAAAGTGCTGTCTCTAAACAGAACACAAAATATCTCTCCAGCTTTGACATGAATCTGCTGACAAAGTCTGCAATCTCCAACAAAGCTGTACATCTGAACCATGGTGACGTTAGCACTTCCAAAGATCCCTCGCCTGGAAGCAGTTTAGCGGTACAGAACCAAAAATCTCCTTCGAAAAGGAAAATGTCCATTCCGTATCACAACACTCCTAAGAAAATTCCAATGGTTTTACCAAAACATGAATCAGCCACCCAAGAAAAACTTGATATTTATTCTTTGCAGAGTGGCGACTATAATATTGTTACTTTTGATTCTCCCAATAGTCCCAGTGAGACCATAGCACACTTCCTAGATTGCAGCAATGCCACGGACCCCTTAACCCTGCAGGGACCTTTGCTTAATGATGACGTCTATAACTCTCCCGATAAGTCAGATCTTGGTAGCAACTTCGGAGATGATGATAAGATCACCACATTTATAGTGAAAGAAGAGAACATGGAGAGTACAGTGAGCGAGGACAATCCAGAGTGTACCGATCCTAATGTCGATGATTCTTACACCAGCTACTGCACGTCCCCCGTGTTTGAACCAGATCGGAAGTGCTGTCCGTATTGCCCTGCTGTGTTTGAGTCAGGGGTGGGCTTGTCCAATCACATCAGAGGGCATCTGCACAGATGTGGTTTAAGCTACGAGGCTCGTCACATGCTGTCACCTGAACAGGTGGCGTCTCAGGACTGGCAGCCTCGCATTCGCAGAAGAGCGCCCTCCATGAGCAACAGAATCAGGAGAGGTGAATTACAACTGTAAAATATTAACTAAATAAGAAGGAATCTTTCTTACTAAAAATCTATGGACTATGAATCTAAATTAGTAGAATAACATGCAAACCCAGGTTTATTTAAACATCTGTCTAGGTCAGGGGTCTCAAACTCAGTTCCTGGAGGGCCACAGCCCTACAGAGTTTTGTTCCAACCATAATTAAAAACACCTGATCCAACTAAACAGGTCATTAAGGCTTATTTGAAAACTACATGGTATGTATGTTGGAGCAGGGTTGGAACAAAACTCTGTAGGGCTGCGGCCCTCCAGGAACTGAGTTTGAGACCCCTGGTCTAGGTATTTGCTTGATGTTAAATCTGCACCATGAATTAAATCTAAATGTTGAGTAGAAGTGATGTTATGAACAGTTTTGTGGTGGACTTAAAATCCGGATTGGACTGAAAGTAATCTAGTTTTAAAACACCTGCATCAATAGATATTAATTAGAAACGCTAAACTGAATATTTTACTGGGATTAGTTAATATTTTCACCGCTGAAATAACAGCACAGAAGTGGTTCAGTGTTTAACGAGAGGTGCAGCTCAGTGTTTAAGGCATCGGAAGATTCCAGGTTCAAAAACCATGACCACTAAGTTTGTCCCTGTTGGGCCCTTGAGCAAGGCCCTTAACCCGCAACCGCTCAGATGTGTAATGAGATAAAAATGTAAGTCGCTCTGGATAAGGGTGTCTGCCAAATGGGATCCAGTGATGGTTTAAGTGAACTTTAAAACACTGGAGGTTTTATTACAAACCGTCTACTTTATCAGTTGACTGTTTTTGAACAGGGAGTCAACAGGGAATGTATTTGGCTGATGATGGAAAAAAGTACAACTTAGCGTTAACAAGGTGCAAGATACTCAAACTTTCAAAATGATATTTCTCTGTTTAAGTAAATTACTGTAGGTAGCGAGTTCTGCCATACAGAAATACAGGTAGACATGTGGACTTCAACCTGAAATAATAATATCATTGAGTAAATTAAAGCTGATCTGCTTATTTAATAGAATTAACCTAGAGTTAAACTATTTCTACAAATTCTTTCTCCGTCAGTGACGAGTATTTACGCTAGTGGAAAATAATATTTGAATAACTAACAACTAATAAGGAAATGCATACTAAGGGCATTCAGGGAATTATTATTTTATTATTATTATTATTATTATTTTAGATCTCATGCAGCACAGTGAGTTAACTCATTCATTATACATTTACTATATAAAATATGATTGATGTTCACTCAAACCGGGACATTTGTTTGTACAGAACACAGTTAATTCACAAGTCTCGGTTTGACTTGAATGGCAGTTGTATAATTCATTTACAATCAGATGATCACACTTGTGATTGATTGCATTATAAATTGCCCAGGGTAGTAACAATATCCCGGATAAGCACCTTATTAGATGCTTTTTTCAGCTATGTGAAGAAACATTTGTTTTCAATCTTACCCTGTATGGATCATCAGCAATACTCTGTTTATATGGAATAAATGTTATCTTTATTATTTTTGCCCCAACAGATAAACCTGAATCTCAGACGGAACACACCTGTCCCCTGTGTCTGGGCTGGTTTGACACTAAAACTGGTCTGTCCAATCATGTGCGGGGTCACCTGAAGCGGATTGGCAAACCGATCTCAGGTGTCAGCAAGTCTCCTCTGCGCATCCTCACCGAGCTCCTGCAGGACGAGAACGAGCACAGGAACGTTCTCCGAGCTCTTGAAGCCAAACCTCGACTCTCTAGACCCTTCGTGTCTCGCAAGCTTGCAGGAAGTGAGGGCTCGTATGTTACACCCACTGGTGTCCTGGTCAAGCCTCAGCACACCGCTAACAGGCTGGTCTCTGAGGAGAGTGAGAAGAGGAAGAGGAAGGAAGAGAAGGTGAACGAGAGCAGCAAAAGCACTTTAGTAGAGCTTCTTAAAAGTCAGAGAGTGGACCAGGAACTGGCAGTCACGTGCCACTCTAAGAAAGCCAGAGCTCGTTTCATCATTTCTCCATCCAAGAAGGTTTCTTATGAAGCGTTGCCCAACTCCATATGTAGCCAAGGTGAGGAAATTACACAATCATTATCTTATGCGGGAAAAAAAATAAATATATAAACTGAAGTATTTAGAGCTCATTTAGGTTACTAACAAACTGATATAAAAATAGCAAAATTGTACTGTCACATAGCTATGACTTATAGAAACACTGCATGTTTAGTTTTAATATGCAGTGTATGATTTGCCAAATTTTCGAAGACATTTGCCTCAAAAGAGTTGGATTTAGCAGGGTAAAGCCATTTATAAACAGTATAATAAAATTAAAACTTAAGTGAAAATTATGCATTAAATCAAAACATATTTTTCCAATTTGATCCATTACTGATATAATATTCCACAACTTTTATGCCTCCCATTATCCTTGTGTACACTGGCAGCAAAATATGTGCTGTGGAAGAAAAAAAGGAGAAAAAGGATTTTTTTTTTTCGTTTGACATTTGGTGATCTTTATAGAGATCGTTCCATAAAGTGTCCGAACACACGAGCAAGGCTTCTGGAATGTTTAAAGTAGCTCACTCAGTATCGGTGCTTTAACTAGAATTGAGACCTGGTTTTAAACACCGCTGTCTCATTGCATCTTTATACAGTAGACTAGATATTTCATTTTAAAATGGAATACAAGCACTGCTCTTCAAATCTCAAGCAGACTCCTTGAAACATTCGCTCTTAAGCAACGACACATGGACTGCATACCGGGATTTGACACACTTGTTCTTTTTTTCTTTTTCTCAGCTAAAATAAAAGGTTGTGAATACTTACAAGAATATATTATACTTACAATGAATACTTACAACACTATACTAGACTTATTTAAGCTTAACTATTCATAATCAACTATGAAATACATCACATCACTATATTAATTTATATTAGTAGTGATACTATTATCAGCAACTTTGTGGGTGTTTATTTATAAGAAGGAACCTTACACCGGGGAACAATTTATTTAGCTTTAAAAAAAAAAAAAAAAAAAAAGTATATATATATATATATATATATATATATATATTAAGCTTCTAATCAAAAATGGTGTATTTAAAAGTAAGCCTAAAGCCTAAATTATAAAAGTAAGCCTTAAAAATAAGCCTAAAACAAGATTCCTGTTTATCAGATTGAATTATGCAGAATCTAGTGTGATCAATTCACAGGGTATCAAAATAAAGCATCATGTCAAATCAAAGCACTTTTAATGTTTAATTATGGACTGTACAGTAAATGTGTGGTAAAGTAGTGCGGTGGTCATGAGGCTGTTGCAGAACACCAGTGACCTGAGTTTGAGCCTCAGTTAAGGTGAGAGCATGAGGTTTGATATTATTCAGAGCTTTGGAATTTTTCTTCAGTGTAGGTAGGCTGCATTTTGATGGCTTTAGTGGGATTACATTAGAAGTAACGTGGCGTACAAGAGTACAGGCGAGATCGACTGAGGCAGTCTTGGCACAGATAAAAAAATGATCCAGAGGTTTTTTTCTTGCGCAGGCGCAAGTATGTGGTCAGATATGAAGCATGCACAATAAAAAAAAGATACATTTCAAATACCATCTAGTACAACTCCTTTGAAGTTTATTCCTTTCTCCACTGGCTATTTGCTGTTTCACTTAGTAATGATCACATTGCGGTGCTTCTTGTTTTTTTTGTTGTTTAATATTATTGTTCATTATTTCACTCTATCACTATACCATGATGCTGTGATCAGAAACCGATTAAGATACCACAGCAGAAATGTTCAGCTTTCATACATACAGTATGTGGTGTTCCCTGTTAAAGGCTTCTGGAGGCTTTCACTGATTAAAAAATAAAAAATAAAAAAAATAAATATATATATATATATATATATATATATATATATATATATATATATATATATATATCTACAGTCTTCCCTTGTAATGTTAACTAAATTGAAGTGTACATAAATCATCTCAGCCAGTTTTAATGAGCACACAGCTTCATTGTAACACCAGGTCTTCTCTCTGTCTAAGACAGCTGTGTGTATGATCTGTCTTGTCTCTACTGATGTAGAATCAAAGACAGAGGGTGTGATGTGACAGACAGGTAATGGCTAAATTGTATGATACGCCGAAAAATCTGGGTCACAAATGAGAACAGAACATTATTTATTTTAATAAGAATGTAGATATGTTTTTTCTTTAGGGTTGTTGCAAGTGAATAGTATTTGATTGAGTCTGGTACACTTACAGAATGGGGTATGGATAAATGTGGTACAGTGGTACAGAAGCTTGTTTTAATTACTGTTTTGCATGTTTTAACCACCCAATCTATGGTGAAACATGTATGGTAGACAGCTCTCACTTCATAAAGCACCGATGTTCTCTTTGTATCCGTCAAGTCTTGAGATCCATCTCAAAGGAAGAGAGAAACAATACTTCCTACCCATTGAATTAATATCAGACAAATTAAAAGATGGAGCATTATGTAACATGGCTTTGAAATTCACATGTTAAAACTGTGGCGTTTGATGTAATGTTGGAAATGCCTTTACACACCTGCGTTTCCTGTCTTTCCAAATTTCAGTATACATTTCAGTAGCATTAGCAGAGAAAATGAGTTTAAAACCGCATTCCTCCTGCTCTAATGCACAATGTGGTATACCAAAACTCAAATCCCTAGTCAGTAGGACAAGATTCAATATTGTGCACCTCACTCACTCACTCACTCACTCACTCACCCACTCACTCACCCACTCACTCATTCATTCATTCATTCATTCATTAATTGTCTATATCGCTTTATACTGTATACAGGGTTGCCGGGGGACTGGAGCCTCCCAGGAAACTTAGAGCACGAGGCAGCGTCCATTGCAAGGCACACACACGCACACACTCGCCAATTAGCATGTATTAATCTGTATGTATTTGGACTGTTGGAGGAAACTGACGAAACCCACCAAGCACAGGAGAATATGATAACTCCATGCACCCTGGCCTATTGTGCACCTGCAGGAAAAAAACAAAGGGAAAAAAAAAACTGTATTTTCGATTAATTCTTATGACTGGCATTGACTGCCAAGTTTCCTTTCCTAGAAATAACACACACAGAGGCCACACCCTCCTAACTAGGACTGACCAAAGGACAAGGCCATGCTTATTGCATTGTGAATGACAGGCACAGAAGCCACACCCCTTCCCTCAGAGTGACAGGTTAAGAGGTCACATTTCTATATAATCGCTCTGCACACCCCAGTTTAAAACCGGCCATTTTTATGAGGGGTTTTTGGTTCGGGTTGAGCTTCCGTGCTTGTCAGGAAGTTCAGTTTGTCTGTTCCTGAATCCTAAAGCTGTGCTGTGGCACTTTTAGAAAATGTTACCTTTCAATCAAGTGAGATGCTGGTGAACAGGAAATGTGCCTCAAGATATTAGGTAGGTAATTAGGACATCTGTTGGTTTGCTGCATGTTATTGTCAGTACAACAATTTGCAGGTAATTTAAATAACCTTTGGTGTCTTGTCATGGAAAACAAGTCCAAGTAGCATATGTTTTGCATGGTTTAGTGTGAAATAAGTGGAAGCTGTTACAATTTTCCCACAACACACCCTGTATGCACCCTCAATTCATCCTTTCCATCTTTGTTTTTTTTATCTATCCATATGTCCATCTGTTTACATGGTAATATACTTGCATTGGGGTGTGTATGTGAGGCGGGCTGGAAAAGCCAGTGGGAAGTCGAAGTGGCTGAGAAGGTTTTCTGCTTAAGAAATCTAGAAATATAAAAAGGTTAAATATATAATATTTACAAAAATGACAGGGAATGTGTTTAATTAGGTTATTTTCTAACCTTGGCGGTCCATCACAGCAGGTAATAATCAAGTTCAGTTCCAATCCAGCAGTAAATGTTATCAGTCTGCCTAAAGAAACCTACTGTAAATCATTGCTAGGAAACTGTATGTTTTCCACAGAGTGATCATGTTACAGGTCATAAATGTAAGGCTAATGACATAAGCCTGATCAGTGATATCTGTAAGTTTAATTCCGGCTGTCATTACATAGTATTGTTTTTTATGTGATGCTGTTTTCATTTTTTTCTTTAATCCATCCATCCATCCATCCATCCATCCATCCATCCATCCATCCATCGCCTCAGGAAACTTAGGATGCAAGGCAGGGTGCAACCCAACCCAATGCATGGCACAAGCATGGCACAAGCAGACAGCCACACATGTTATTCCTTTAATAAAAAAAAAAAAATCTTGTATGATATAAATTAAATGCAAGAAAAATCTTTTTAGCTAATCTGATTTATCTGTTGGCATTGCCGCTTTTCCCAAGCATTTCTCCTCCTCATCAAAATGTTTCAAAGGTCTAATTCAACCTGTTGCATTTCAGCAGGAACGAATCATTCCTAAATGATTGCTCAACATTTTTCTTCTCTCATTGTCAAAAAAAAAAGAAGAAGAAAGAAAGGAAAAACAAACAGTGTGGAGTGTATATTGATAAACATTGTTCTCAACAACATAGAAGTGAGTGTAAAGATTTGACAACAGATGGAGTGAGAGGGTGAAGACACTGAGGGAATCACAGTTTATTACGCTCAAGCTGCTGGTGTGCTCGAAATGTTGCCCACACACACACACACACACACACACACACACACACACACACACACACACACACACACACACACACCCTAGAAACTAAATATAGTGTTCACATGTTAATAAAAAGATCTGTAGATGTTGGAATACGTGTTCACAAATTGTGTGCAATACATAAAAATCATTGCTTAGTTTCACTATTTCCAATATAGTCATTTTAGTGTTAATGTAAAAGAAAAAGAGCAGTTAAAATAGAGAATTGAAAAAAATAAAAGAGGCATCATACAGAATATTTCATTAAATACATCTTACCCAACGACTGTTTAGGACAGAGGTTATCTACAGTATATACCTTATTAGAGAATATTTATCTGTAACTGTAGATACATTTTTAACATTGATTTGATTTAAACATTAAAGTCAAACCGCCTGTTGATATATTTCTTTTTATGTAACAACACACCCATAGAGATAGAGTTTTGAAATTATGAATAACACATTACATCTTTTTAGGTACAGGGGTTAGACAGTGAAACACTGGCCAATTTAGCGTTGTAGGTTTCATGGCTAAATTTGACCAGCCTGCTGGCCAATCTTCATTGGTTGCACATTCAACCAGTAAGAGCAGAGTGTGAAGGTTTAATTAGCAAAGTAATAGCACAGTTTTGCTTTAAATATTGCAATGCACACAACATTATGGGTGACATATCAGAATACAGCAAGTCTTTGTGGCTGTCTGAAATGGATGTCCGGGTACTAACCCGGATTGTATCCAGAAAACCACAGCTGAACGACTCACTGCATTAAATGACTCACCGAATTAAATGTGCACCTCAACTCTCCAGTTTCCACCAAAACTGTTCGTCGGGAGCTCCACAGGGTCAATGTACATGGCCGGGCTGCTATAGCCAAACCTTTGGTCACTCATGCCAATGCCTAACGTCGGTTTCAATGGTGCTAGCAGCGAAAATCGTGGGCTATGGACAATGTGAAACATGTATTGTTCTCTGATGGATCCACCTTCACTGTCTTTCCCACATCCGGGAGAGTTACGGTGTGGAGCGTACCACCCAGACTGTTGCATACCCAGAGTGAAGCATGGGGGTGGATCAGGGATGGTTTGGGCTGCAATATCATGGCATTCCGTAGGCCCAATACTTGTGCTAGATGGGGGCGCCACTGCCAAGGACTACCGAACCATTCTGGAGGACCATGTGCACCCACATGGTGCACATGTTCAAACATTGTATCCTGAAGGTGGTGCCATGTATCAGAAAGATAATGCACCAATACACAAAGCAAGACTGGTGACAGAGTGGTTTGATGAACATGAAAGTGAAGTTGAACATCTCCCATGGCCTGCACAGTCACCAGATCAGTCACTAAATATTATTGAGCCACTTTGGGGTGTTTTGGAGGAGCGAGTCAGGAAATGTTTTTCTCCATCAGCATCACGTAGGGACCTGGCCACTATTCTGCAAGAAGAATGGCTCAAAATCTCTCTGGCCACTGTGCAGGACTTCTATCTGTCATTCCCAAGACAAACTGATGCTGTTTTGTCCACAAACGGAGGACCAACAACATACTAATGAATTATTGAATTATTGTGGTCTAAAACCAGGTGTTGGAGTTTCATTGTCCAACTGCTGTACATCTAATAATGTACAATGCACAAGTGACAAGTTAGTTTCTGTTATTAAACAGCTATAAAGAGTCTTTTTTTTCACAATTCTCTCTCTCTCTCTCTCTCTCTCTCTCTCTCTCTCTCTCTCTCGCTCTCTCTCTCTCTCTCCCTGTCTTTGATGGTCTGTCTGTTATTAAGTCAGGACAGGAAAAAGCACCATGTCATGTTGCCGAGACACCAGAAAGCTCAAAATCCTTTCTTTTTCCTCACTTTTCTTCTCTGACAGAATATTTTCTGCCCTACATTTACAAACTGCTGACATGGGCCAATGTCAACATCGACCAATGTTAAATAAATGTTCCCTCGTGCAAAGCTCCATCATATCAATGGCTACATATTTTGCCTATAACAATAGAATAACACACTTTCTAATCAAGCTAATTATTGTTTAGATTATTTCCAATGTCCATCAAACAGGTTTCTATTAATGCTTTGTTACTATAGAAACAATAATTATTTAGAACAAATACGCTCATATAAACCTGTATGACAGTTGTGGCAGATTGACTGACTGAATGATCAGAGCTGCTGTTACAGAAAATTAATCAACACATTCTGACCAAGATTGAGAATTCCCATATAAAAAAAAGTGATAACATATTAGCCATTTTTTCATATTGTAGGAATTTTGGTGAAGCCTAATGAATTAAATGTTGCTACAGTCTGTTGACATCCACCAAGCTTTATCTAATTCCTTTTAATATAAAATGTTTTTATGTTTGCCCTGCTTACAGGAAAGTTTGAGGGAAACAAGAAGATTTGCATCCACTGTAATGCAACTTTCCACAGCGGGGTCAGTCTGTCCAATCATCTGAGGGCTTATGCACGCAGGAAAAGGATCGCCATGCTGGAAGGAACATGTACGTCCTCTTTATGATCATCTTATTCATACATATACTGACCATGACCATATGACCATGAGTGTAACAAGATGGGATTAAGAGAGACCCTGAGATGTGACGTTTGGAATTGTTGAAGTTGCATCATAAATAAAAAGCCCACTATAGTTGGTCAGTTGTAATTCGCCCACTACATGCACACTTTACTTACTGTAACTGTGTGTATTTTCAGCATATGATTGTAATCAGAAACTTCCTCGTCTGAGGTCTGGGCCAAAGAGGAAGGCGTTCCACACTCTACACAACACCTCTGATGTGATCTACACACTCACATGCAGGTAACATGCGCAAGAAGCCATGTGGTCACTGTCTTGCATTTTTAGTGGGTTACAAAGGTTTTCTGACCCCTTCATATTGACCCCGTCCTATTGAAAGGTGAACTTCTAGCCTGAACACTGAGTTTGGCCAGATGCTTTTTGGAATATCCAGATCTTTATAACTGGTTCTGTACCATAGCCCTGATCCATGCCTGACACAAATTTAGAGTTCTTTGGGTTTCATGGTTTGGCTTCCGGTCTGATATGCAATGTCAATTGTCAGACCTTATATAGCATATGCATGCCTTTCTAAATTATGTAATCATGAAATCAGTTGAATTTATACTGTACCAACTGGACTTCAATCAAGTTTTAGTGACATATCAAGATGATCAAAAGTTTTGAATACTTAGATAAATAACATCTCCATTTTAGATTTTAAATGAACAAATGAATAATGGGATTATTGTGTGTAGAGTAAAGGGCAATTATAATCTTTTTAAATTACAGTTGTTACGAAGATTGACTGTAAAACATACAGGGTGATTCACTCGAAAGATGCCCTGAATATTCTGTAATAACTCTCACTAGGATGAAGCAGTCTGAACAAAACAATCAATCTGAACAATGTGCCCGTCAGTATACTCGTACCCTCAGTATATTCGAACACGCCGGAATGCCTGAATCGAACCGATAACGTAGGCGCCAGACAGGCGCCATCGTGCTGTTTAACGCCGTACCCCTTTACTCAGTCACTTGACATCCCATCAGGATATTGGGTGTACAGTAATGAGCAGGAAATTAAGATCACTTCCATGGCCACATGTAATACAATTGCTTACATATACGTTAAGGTATGTAGCTTATTTTATTGGTTCTGATTGCTTCATCATAGCGAGAGTAATTACAGAATATCTGGGACCTCTTTCATGTGAATCAACTTGTACATCATGAATCAACCTCAAGAATTTGGAGCACACAGGGCAGAGCTGGTCAATTATGGAAAAATTGTAATCACGGTTATTTTCTAAATATTGTGATATAGAAATACTTAACGTGCTTAAATAACTGATTTTGGAAATTTCATGAATTTATTTAACTTGCAGTAGATTTTCTTGAACTTTAAATATCATTCAATATAAAATAATAAAAATCTGAAATAGATTTACTGTATAATGCACAACAAGAAGAACTTCATTGTGAAAAGGAAT
The DNA here is from genome assembly GCA_030347435.1 of Clarias fuscus. Lineage (NCBI taxonomy): Eukaryota > Metazoa > Chordata > Actinopteri > Siluriformes > Clariidae > Clarias > Clarias fuscus. Next base: position 14,988,321 of record CM059206.1, on the reverse strand, counting down.
GATGCACAATAATTGTTTAATTGCTATTATCTTGTTGATAGCCAAAATTGTATTTGAAAGTTTTGACTAATTGCACAGCCCTAACACAGGGTCAGAAATATTCCTACTTTCACTTAAATTATCAATTTAGTGGTGCTAAAAGTCCTAAAGTGTTTTTTTAAATTGCCAAGTATGAGCCCTCTCAACCTCCTGTAGTGATCATGATTGACTACAGCTGTTAGCTTCTCTGTGCCAACATAAAAATGGCTTGTTTGCCAGCAAACAGGTCTTTCTCCCAGAGCTATTTCTCAATGAGTGCAGATTACAAGCTCAGAAAAAAATGATATGTACTGTAACTACAAGATATTGGGAGAAGTCACCCATTTGCCAAGGTCTGGAAGAAGACCCAAACTGTCACCTTCAGCTGAGAGGAACCAGGTTTGGATGGTCAGGAACAACCCAGAAACCACCAAGACACAAGCCTACTATGAACGGTGTCACTGTCAACAGCCAAGTGAATTTTAAACCACCATGGACTTATAGGGTGCCATCCAAGAAAGAAGTCCCTGCTGCAAAATTGACACTTTCAAGTCTGACTTAAGATTGCAAGGCTTGTAGAGGCTCAACCCTGTGTAAACGTTCGTGGACCATGCTTAGAAGTCTGGTTTGTGTCAGGAAACCAACAAATTGAATTCATGTTCATGATGAGTGTATGTAAACCTCAGAATAGCATTATGTTTAACACAATACACACTACGTCCCGAACCCACCATATCTGTTTATTACATTTACTTCCCTTTTCTCGTTTCACTGACTACCCCTTGCTCTCGTCTGTTTCTCACTCTCGCGGTCTGTGTGTCAATTTCAGGTTTTGCGATCTGGTCTTCCAGGGTCCGCAGTGTGTGCAGGAGGACTGGGTGAAGCACCTGCAGAGACACCTCATGCACACTGCTGTCAAAGGCACAGGCGCTGGGATGGTGGAGGTGCCAGCTGTGTGTGAGGAGCCATGTGCTCCAAACTGTGTCACTCAGGGGCTCTAAATCACGTTTACACACAAGCTTTATTCACATTACCACTCTTCTGCATATGTAAATAAGGAGATAGCAAGAGACATACATAAATTTATTCTATATAGAGATATCTATGGACAAATGTAGAAATCTATATAAGAAATGTTTCTTTTTATATGTGTATGTATGTGTCACACACACACACACACATACACATGCACACACATATATACACATACACGCACACACCGATCAGTCACATAACATTGATTTCCAATTATATACCAGTAAACTGGTGACAGGATCATGGGAACCCGAGGCTGACTCATGGCTTTGGAGAGCAAAGGCCAGCCCTTCCAGTCTGATCCCACATAAAAAAAACAATGCAGCACACCTTACCAAAATAAGTCAGGGCCCAGGGGGTAAGCAGCCCAATGCCACCAACCCTTGAATCTTGAATTCCCCAGATTCAAATTAGAGAGAAACAAGTCCAGTCCACTGAAGCCCCACCCTGCAACCCACAGCACCCAAAGGATCTGATTTAACGCTAATGGATTTAATATACTTGCTGATCTGTGTGTTTGTGTTTGTGTGTGCATTCTATACATACAGTACCAATCAAAAGTTTGGACACAAGTTTCGATCTATTTTCTACATTTTAGGACAATACTGGATTTTTTCACAACTATGAAATAACGCATATGTCATTAGGTAACAACACGAACAACGACAGTCAGTTGTTATTTTAAGACAGGAAGGTCAGCTGTTCTGGAATAGTTCATGCAAGAACAGTATTGTCAAGTGCATTTGAAAAAAACCCATTAAGCACCATGATGAAACTGCCTCTCATGAAGACAATCCCAGGAAAGCAAGACCATAACTTACCTCTGCTGCAAAGGAGAAGTTAAGTTAATTTGGAGTTCGCAGCCTCAGAAATCACCAGTTGACAGCATGTCAGATTAGAGCCGTTATGAGGTCTTAACAGAGCATAAGTAAGCAGACACATCTCCATATCAACTGTTCATTTGGATGCTTTCTGCATTGTTTTACAACGTTTCTAGTTCTGGTACATTTTCAACATTCTCAGGTGTTCTGCTTGTTGCAGGCCTTTCAGACCGTGGCTCACGCGAACTTTTCAACATTTTCTCGTCCAAAGCATTTGTGAAACACTTTTATTTATTTATATTTTATTTATTTCACTTTTACTTCATTTATTCATCCCCTAAAGCCTTCTCAGTCATCTGAATAGATTTCGTGGAAAAATGTTCAAGCTTAATGCAAAATTTGATGCAGTTTCATTGCGCTACTCGCTTAGTAATTTTACTGTAAATGTGACAGCCTCACAGTACATATACAGTTCTCACTCCAGGCATCTAGCGCCCCACTGACTAGTACAGTGAAATTCTTTACTCATGTGCATTCCAGTTCACTCTCCTTGGCTGCCAGGACAAACTGTTCTCCTTTTATTAACAATGGCTTTTTCCAGACAGACCTTGTATACACTGATCGGCCACAACATTCTGATATTGAGTAGGTCCCCCTTCGGCCAACAAAACAGCGATGCACTGTGTGTGTTCTGACTTTCTATGTGAACCAGCATTAACCGTTTCAGCAATTTCAACTACAATAGCTCTTCTATTGGTTCAGACTACACGGGTCAGGCTTCATGTCACACGTGCATCATTGTGCCTTGGCCGCCCATGACCCTTTCTCTGGTTCACCGGATTTCCTTCTATGGACCACTTTTGGTAGGTTCTGGCCATTGCAGATGGGGAACGTGACACAAGAGCTGCAATTTTGGAGTTCCTCAAGCCATCACAATTTGGCCTTTTTACAGTAATGTACTGTAGTTACAATATCTCATTACAATGGCACCTGGAAACTTTGACCAGGGCCAAATTGTAATGGTTAGACAACTGGATCACAGCGACCCCAAAACTGCAGCTCTCCTGAGATGTTCCCCAGATGATCGGTGTGTGTGTATATACGATTCGATACCCAATATGGTGTTTACGATTAAATACAGTCACAATACAGTAAAAAGTTCAGTGATGACATACTTGTGCTTTATTTAACATGATTAAATATGTAAAGAACAACTATATATAAACCAAGTAAAAATACTTCTCCAGAACATGCATTCTCTGAAATATATCAAACAAAACCTACAGAAAACATTACAGAGTGAGAAAGAATACATTCTAATATTCTACTTCTCCTTCATTTTATTGTGTTCTCCCCCTACAGGCATGACATTTGTCATAAATCTGGTTATTGACACGTTCCTGTATTCATATAGTCTTACACAGAGCTGAATATCTGCTTAGAGATAATGTGCTCTGATCTATTTTTAAATCACAGTCATAGTTGGTGCACACAGTGTTACATTTACTTGTATTGTGAAGACCTCTTTTGTAAGCATGATTCTTGTGTAATTAAGGATACTTTGAAAGTTTGGCCACTGAATTTTTTTTTTTTTTTTAAGAATAAATACAAAAGCAATCAAACTATAACTTAAAAAAAATAAATCATTTAACATTTAATTAGTGGTTTAAAAGCCCTTATTGATCAAACTTGAATGTGTTATTTGCATATGCTAATTTTACAATCGGTTAATGTACTTATCAAGCTTTTTTGCTGATTAAAAGCAGTGCATTCTTAATAAGGAATTATTCTCTTAGAATGAATGTGCTGTACTTTAACGGACTTTAAGTTTGGCTTCAGGGTGAGATTAACCTAAACTAACCACATAAGCATTTTTCTTAAATTTATTTTGGCAGATATAACAAGGGTGCCAATAATTCCTCGACTGTATAGGATGTTTAAATAAAATTATCCCAAGTTGGTTGATGTTATAACGGATTTCTAAAATAATTTGTTCTCATATGATTCCAGGTCCTCAAAGCTATGGTCGTCTCTAGGCAAATTTGACGACTAAGGGTCTTTGTTTTTTAAATTCTTATACCTTACTGAGTAGCTATTCAGTTTTGATCTACTGCTCTGTTGCATTACTGCCTATGTCATGTCTCCTATGTCAGAATTCCTGTGTTTTCTGACTTTGGTCACCTACATTACTGTTTTATCTGATTTGTACTACATATGTGTACCTTTTCTAACTAACACAAGGGCTATAATGGCAGTAATGCAAAACTGGACATATCGTTTTTAACTGATATAATTAATGACTGATATACAGTAGGTCGTTCAAATTGCACATGTTGCTAGAGTCATTCTTCCTCTATAGTAACTTTTCTTCCTCTTCTTGGATCATTGAGTTCTTAACAAAAGAGGGGTGCAGGCTGTCTGACGTCCACAGAAGGCTACATTAACAAGAGCAGTGCACAAAGGGGGAGGAAGAATTTTAAAGAAGGGAAACCAGCATTGAAGACAAACCAAGTCTACCAACTGCAACAATGGGGGCTTTCAAGGCCCACATGCATCGCTTGTGATGGAGACTATGTTAAATAGTACATTTATATTGAGTTTATATAGCTTGTCTACCAATATGTGCAATTTGAATGACCACCGTCAGTTAATAAAAAAGTTACGCCAACTTTAATATTACTTTCAGTACAGCCCTTGTACATACACATCACATTTTCCAGAATTAAACAGCGGTGGTCCAATATCAGTCATAATCACATGCAGTGCAGGATTAGCATTTTATGCTACTTCTTTGTTTATTAGTGATTATCAGTGATACGTGTTGGGGTTTATTCGAAAAATGCAAAAAAAAAAAAAAAAGATAGAATTTATGCAATGATGCAAATGAACCAAAAATTATAAATATATATATATAATCCACCATTCTGTTTTCACTATTTGTTTTTGACGTGATGTGTTCTAAATTTTAATTTCTGCCAAGGATGGTGCGTTACTTTATGCATGATAAAGGGCCTTTAGACACTTGCATTTACAGTAATGTTAGCATTTTAGAGAATTATATCGAAACAACTGTCATGTTAACACATTGGAAACTAGAAGGACAACCGATATATATGCTTATCAGCAAGACAATACAAAACTCCTGATATAAGCTCACGTAAATGTTTTAAAAGCACACTGTTCTGTGACACTATGCTCGCTACACTGCTGTAACAGCTGCATACACTGCTCTCTTTTTTTTTTTTTTTTTTTTGTAGGAATAATAACGGTTCGGATGCCAGATTTTAGTGAAGGCACTGTTTATGTATAACACTCACCTCAACTGTGATGCATCCAAAAGTATAACTCTTACTTTAAAATTTATTAAGAATTAATCTATTACCATTCTGTGCTTAAACTATTTATGAGCAATTTTATATGTGAATAAGTGACATACCATAATTTCCTGATTATAAGGTTTGCTATTTGCGCTCTGCAGCATATACAGTGAAGCAAGATATGTTAATTTTTATTTCTTTATTAATTTTTTTTTTTTTTTTTTGCTTTAACCTAATTAAAATAAGTCCCATTGTTGATTTTGTTTATATATAGTAGACACGCTATTCTAGCAATTATGGTAGTTTTTCCATTCCATGTTCTAACAAAGAAGCATTACTGAAATGTTCACTGCAAAATTATAGATACATTTAAAAAAAATAAATAAAAGGGTAAAAAGAAAAAAAGTCTCATATTCTGTTGGCCTCATATGACTGAAACTTGTCTTGTATGCATGAAATCACTGTTTAAGACTGACATTAACTGGGCTCTAACAGCATGAGAAATCCTGTAACTGTCATACATACCAGAAGATGCTATTATTAAGTGGGCCTTATCAGAACAAACACGTTACTTAATAAGGTTTTGGGTTTCTTTAACATCGACAGAATCCAAAATAAATGCTGTACAGGTCTCAAGGATAGTGTGCAGGACAGCTGAAAGTGAAAAAGAAATTGCTAATACAAAAATACAGATAGATTTTTTTTTTAGTATGTAAGCAGAGTTGGTTTTATACCGCACTTATTGTTCAGGATTCCTCTTGATTAAGCTTTATTTGCTTTTTCATTCATGTAGCAATAGCAAAGACTGTTTTAAATCCAACGGTACATAATGAGATTTAATGAGATTGCCTGAGCAATGGGAGTTTTTAAAATCGCTATAATTAATACATTTGTTGATGAGAAAATGTTTTGTTTCTGTATAAGCTTTGTGGTGACATGTCACTTTCTTATGCTTCCACTGAAAAAGCCACATCAGTGTTATGTAATCAGTAATCATCTCCATCTTGCTGCCCGGCTCTCTGCGTGACCCCTCGGTTTATCGCGGCCAAGGCTTAGACAGGCGATCAAAGCTGTACAAACCAATTGTCGTCACGTTCCTCCAGAGGGAATTCGGAGTACATTAATGCCCCTGCTTTGGGAAGTAATTGTATCTCTCTGTGACTTCATTAGGTGCTCATGGCCGAATCAAAAGGGGCCTCTCGAGCGAGACCGGGCATCCCCGGGGGCCGAATGAATAAAAAACGAGGGATTATAATGAGATTGAGCTAACCGTGACCAGGATAGCATTTTTTCTCCCATTATTCTATTGGCAGCATTATGAATGGGCAGGATCGAGGGGGAGGCAAGGAACATAAAGAAATGTGTATCTAGTGTAAGATCCGCACCAGCCATCTGCCACCAGCGCACGCTTATCATTAGGCAGCGAATCAAAGAGGGTCGCTCTCAGGAGATTCCTCTATTAAAAGCGTGTAGACCCGTCATGGCTCCTCCATGTGGAAGTGCAAGCATGGCCGAGACAGCATGCTTAATGCGAGCAGAGAAGGATAATGAGTTAGCATTGCAAAACGACAGATGAGCCTGATACATGTACTCCTGTTCTCGTTGGATTTCATTTGTTAAATCAAGATGTCCAGATGTGGCAAGATGTTTCATATCAATACCATAATCTTAGGTGGTAATTATAAACGCACTTTCACCTCAGAACATAAGCACACATCCTTTTTGTCTTCATAAAAGCGTTTGTCTTCATAAAACCCTGCACCAAGAGCTGTGGTCCAAATGAGCCAATCCTAGTCGTATTTAAATCAGTGAACTTTGTAATTGTGTAGTGACTGAGATTGGAGTGCATTTATAATTACCACCTAAGATTATTATGTCTTAAGTTTTGTCTCTTGGCTGCAGTGTCTCGGGTGGAAACCAAGACCAAGAAATCTAGTGATTGATTGATGGGCACTTTGTCTTGCTTTCGGCCCGTTTTCCTTTTCCAAGGTGTGTCTTTCCTCACTTGTCACGTGGCACGAGTGACCTCCGGATCATGACCACTGATTTCTGTCTTAGCTTTTGGACGGTCACTTTAAAAGCACCAGCTACCTCCATGAGGGAAAAAAGGACAGGAAAAGTAAGACAGAGGATGTGAAAAAAAAAACAAAATCAATAGGTTTCCATTATCCGGTTGGGCAGTGTCACTGGCATGTCAGTGATCCCGCTACACTCCCGGTGCGCTCGATCGCCACTGACAAGAGGAAAGCATGCTGACAGTGCGCAGGAACAAGTCAGAACACAGATTTGCACTTCAAGAGCGCGAAGGGCCATCATACGCCAAGGGGCCATGCTCAGGGGGCATGGAAAAGCATGGGATGAGGAGGCAGTGGGCATTGGATCAGGGCTTTTTTTTTGGGGGGGGCTGGGGGGTCGAATGTGGTCTGGCTTTCACACCCTAACCAAAGCCATCCCCACCCCCTCTCCTCGGCTGTCTGACTGTCTTACTTCTCTCCACTAACGCTTTTATCCCTGCATCAATTATTTACCTTTGGATCCACCAAAGGAAACCCAGGTGCACTGATTGTGGCAGAGAGAAATTCATCACCTTCACAGTCGGCCACTCGCTCTTTTTTCCTCTTTCGCCCTCTCTTTCTTTTTCCCCCCCTGACTGCCCATCTCCTGCCCCCAACCTATGCCGAAGAAACCATGATGATCCAATATGCATGTAAGACTATTATAATGCTGTGTTTGTGTGTATGCGGCTGTGTGAAATATGTATGAGCGTAGTATTTTTGGTGAGTTGCAGCCTGAAAGAAGCAAATCTGTCTACTTCACAGATAAAAAAAAAAACAACTTCTGAAATTAATTAGATCAGACAAAGGATTTGTCTCATTGCAAAATCGGTGTAATTGTAAAAATATTGTTCCACTTCAAAATCTTGTAGCATGAATAAAAACGATAATTCTGAATCTCTAGGAAGTCAAACTGATATGTTTAATCAGTATATCTGTAAAACTAAATATTTGTTCAGTGGCATTATGAAAGATTAGATAAGATTTTAAACTTTCTCACAACATGCAATGAGGTTGATAGTTGTTCGGATGGTCTCACCCTGCACCAAGAGCTGTGGTCCAAATGAGCCAATCCTAGTCGTATTTAAATCAGTGAACTTTGTAATTGTGTCTTTACACACCTACTGTTCGTTAACACACACACACAAATGGATGTGTACAGAAAAAAGTTAACAATAAATTAAAAAAAAAAAAAAGAACAGTAGTAATATTAAGTAGAAGTTTTTAATATAATATACATACAGTATATGTGACGTTATAGGGAATAAGAGCACCTCCAACGGTCAGGCGTTCAGGCACCGTGAGTCAAACTGACTGCCCGTATGGTGTGATGATGGAGTTAAATGTTGTTGTAGTGTCTATTTAAAATCAGGTCAGAAAGGGCAGACTCTTTATACTGATCCGCTCCTTCGACCACCTTCGCCATGTAAGAGAGACATCAGCTGCTCCACAAAAGTGCGCACATGCACGCACACACACACACACACACACACACACACACACACACACACACACACACACACACACACACACACACACACACACACACACACACACACACACACACACAAAAAAAAAAAAATCAATACGTTTTGACAAGGATCCAACCTGTTTCAGGTTTTACCATTTTAGTCGTCCAAAAATATGCTATTGCCCATGTCAGATGCAATTACATCTGTTTGGTCAAGTCAGGTTCGGACTGTGTTGCGTAGTGCCTGGCTTTTAGACACACACTAGGACAAAACATAACCTTCTACCTTAAAGACTGTTCATGTTATTTAGGAAGATATTATTTAAAAACAAGGGCTGGAGGGATCATTTGATTTGTGACAATGGCTTTTAATGAATTCATATAAAATGCCAATTGTTTTTCAATTAGCATGCCTCTTTCTCCTCCCCTTCCCTTTTCTCTGTGGCTTTTCTAATGCTGTAATTCAGCCCTAAATGACTGCAGGGAATTGGAGTGAATATGTTGACAAGCCTTAACAATAGCAGGTCGTGTCGGCCTGCACGCTTGGCTGAGCCGGGTCACTCCAGCAGCTGACAGCTCCTAATCACACACTGCCCTAAAGGCACAAAGGACTGGAATTACTGAATTACACACTGCTTTGCCAGCTTTAAATTGAGACATAATTAGAGCTGGAGATGGTGTAATTCTGTCTGCTGATTGGGCGGATACAAGTGTTACTAAGGTAATCATGAATAGCATGAATGTAAAAATCTATTTTATAGAGTGGATTTTTTTATTTAATGTATTTTTATCATAAAACATCAGCATTTGATTGCAGGCCTCAGCATGTTAAAGAACCCACAATTTATGCACGGATATCGTAGAGTATGCCAGTATCGTAACGGAATAATCATAGAGTATGCCAGAATCCCTGTGTCAGGCCTCAGTTCATAAATGTCAAGCGCAATAACTAAAATAATAGACCATCAAATAATAACGCACAACCATGCTTTAGGGTGATGTTGCACCATTATCTCCTACGAATCCCTGTGTGAAGGAAGAGGATCTGTAGGTAGGTGAGCTCCTCGAGCAGCTGGCCCTCATCCCTTTGGGCGCTTCCTGACCTCCTTTTCTTCCTTCTGCTAAAGCTGAGCCCTGACAGGCCACAAAGTGATTCGAATTTGAGATGAAATGCAGAATATGAGCCGAACGTGACGAGTCAGACAGCGTGCGGAACGTGAACTGGGCCCTACCATGTCAAGCGTAAAAAAAGCATCAGCCATTCACATACAGTATGAAAAAGAAAATAAGCAAAAGCATCAGCTCATGTGTGGCCATACCTCAGTGTTCCGGACCCTTTTGTGTCAGTGATCGGGGTATTAGCCTACAACATGCTTCTCATCACAATCATCATCTCCATCATATTCTTGGTGAAACTTAGAATGTTGAGTCGGATGGTGTTTTAGGCCTGATGAATGTGCTAATAACTGCTATTATAGCTTCCCTATCAGCAGCTTTTTCATGTCAGTTTAAATTTGAACAAATGAATCTCATTAAAGTTGCCTCTGCGTTTTACTAATGTCTCCTCTCATGGGTAAAATGTGTTAATGCCTCTCCTTACATATTATACGCTATAAATAAATAACAGCAGCGTCAAAGCCCCAGCAATTTGATCTCAGCTTTAATAAAATGCGGCGCCAATTTGCTCTTTCCCGCGCTTTTTGGGGGTGTTAATGAATCATTTTAAAAGTGGGAAGAACCAAATGTGGCAAGAAATAGGGTCTATTGAACTGTACCAAAATGATAAATGCTACATTTGGGTTTTGCACACATATTTTGTCCTGGAAGTCCAAAAAAGAGGGAACACTCGATCAGTTTCTTTTTTTTTTTTGTTAATTCAGTAATTTGCGATGCACTTCCAAAAATGACCGCGTGGGGGCGACGCACTTCACACAGTGACTCAAACCTTTAAACATTTGAAGTCTGACTTGTAAGACTCTTTGTTGAGGCAGCACTGTTAAGACCATTATATATTTAACTTAACTATATTATAAATTTTACTTAAAATATATATATTTTTAATCCACATGTATCTTATGTATTTTGATTAGCTTACATATTAATCAATCCAAGTAATTATAATAATATCGGTTTATTTCAGCTTTTCAACAAACAAATGCACATATAATCTATACAGATTATTATTTTACAATATTTTTTCCCTAACTATGATGATGTACTAATGTAGTTTATGAATCATGAGAGCACCAAAAACATTTACACACACACACACACACACACACACACACACACACACACACACACACACACACACACACACACACACACACACACACACACACACTCATTTATCTGTAATTTTGGTCTAATTGTGCATTGTGATGACAATTATTTTGGAAAAAATAGATAACTGCATATTGCATTAATTATTTGTTGGTTTTGAACTTGGGTTCAAGTTCGTCTTTTTAATAACTTAGAGCTGCTATGTACAATGGATTCCTGTTTAATTGTTCACAAAGTTTGTAAGTTATAATGGATAAATTAAAATGCATTCGATGTTCTGATATTAGTTGAAACGTAAGAATTTTTTAAAGAATACCTACTTTATGAATAAAAGAACATGTCTATATATATAATATATATTATTTTTTCTTGCCATTTTTTCATGTCTAGTCTGTATTATTCTCCAGTGTAAGTCTAAATTGGGTTGGATTTTGCACTCTGTATAAGAGCATGCATGGAGAAAAGGCTGTGTTGACAAAAAGATGTGACATCACATCCCTTCATGCTGAGAACTGAGGTGTTACGTCTCTCTCCCTGTTGCACTTTGTCTATACTTTCCAGAGACAAAAGGCAAACACACACACAATGTGTGTGTGTAGAGACATGCAAGTGTTCTTATTCTCCACATCATTTGAATTGTATTTGTATAGGTGTCATATTGCCCAAACTTGAAATAATACATGTATAATTTTAGGAAGCTATTGTCTCTGACTGTAAACAAACAAAAATAATCCTTGCACATATAGAAATAATAAACCAGCAGGCCCGCTCTCTCTCTCTCTCTCTCTCTCTCTCTCTCTCTCTCTCTCTCTCTCTCTCTCTCTCTCTCTCTCTCTCATACTCTCTCCCAGAGTATGTTTATTTCCTGCACAATTTACCTTCACCGTGCTGATTTTTCTTTGTTGATATATATAATTGCGACCCCAAACTGTATACCAGAGTTGAAACGCATGTCAAGTGAATATATAGAGCAAATGACAAAACCACAGAGCGAGGGGGGAATAAGTGACAGATGAAACGGCAGCCGACGTGCTGCTAAGGGGCAAAGGCAGTGGTGCAAAGTGGCACGTTGCCTTTGAGTTCGCATCTCCTGTCTGCTTGAGACGAAGAAAGAACAAGCTAACATGGCCTGTTTAGGAAACAAAACATGCAGATTAGATGGGGAATTTTGACAGCATCCCTTGCTTGGAGGATTACGATCCCATCGTACGCACACAAGCTACATAAAGAGCAATATAAACCTGTCTACATACCTAGCCTGACAGCATTTATCATTATCCTGCAGTGATAAATTTGCAATAATAGCCATGTAATCTTATTATTCACATTTGATACTGAGGTAAACTTTAAGAGCAGTGTATCTTTCATGGCAAGTGTACACTGAGCTACAATTACATTAACGTATAGCTGAGGACGAAACCGTACCCAAGCTCGGGTTTCACAGCTGAGGCTGAAACAATACAGGAATAAAGCCAATATGCCTAACCTATATGTGGCTGCATACATTTGTGGGCATTTTACACTCCGGTGCTAAGCCATGACTGTTAGACTGTCATTTGCCAATCAGTGCCAAACGTGTTAAACTGCACTAATTTGACAGGAGAAAAGGAGGTGACACGTCACATCTTGCTGGGTTGAAATAACAGTGTTCTTTGCTCTGTGTCAGGCTTAGAATAATCAAAATGCTACAAATTGTTCATGTACTGATGTTGTTTGACTGTTTCTAATTATGAACTAGTCTTCATCAGGTTTTATAGGGTAAAGCTTTTATAAAGCAATATTTACCTGATTTGTAACTTTGGTTTTAGCAGGTGTTACATGGCTGGAGTAACTGCATCAACATCAATCAAGCAGTATTAAAAAAAAGAAGAAGAAGAAGTAAATTAGAACCAAGTAGAAACACATCTGGTTGACTTGGGTATGACTGGCATTTCTGTCTGTCCTCTCCGTGTGAGTCCTCTGGATTTCTCCCATTTACCAAAAACATACAGGCTGGTGGGTTGCTTAAGACAAATTGCCCCTAGGAGTGACTGAGAGTGTGTGAATGTGCGCATGCATGGTGCCCTGACCTGGTGGCCTAGCGTCTCATCCAGTGTGTATTCCCACCCCACACCAAGGATAGACTGTAGATCCACTGTGAACCTGGCCAGAACCTGGTGAGTGAGAAATTAAACAGATAAAAAAAAAAAAGGTCATTCAGCTGACATATTTAATTTAAATATACAATAATAAATATACAAAATACAATGCTTTATAATAATAATAATAATAATAATAATAATAATAATAATAATAATAATAATAATATATTATTATTATTATTATTATTATTATTATTATTATTATTATTATTATTATTATTATTATTATTAATGAGTGCTGGCGGTGATGGAAAACAGTGCATTTTAACACGACCATGCACTGGTCTCAGTGTCTGAAGCAAAGTCTCTAAGCTGACACTGCTCGTATTTTGTTCATGTCCACTTCAATACTTTCCTACCTTCCCTTGTATGCACCTGGTACATAAATCTCCGTGGTTTCTGGGTTCCTTAAACGGGCTTATCTTCTCGTTGGAAGATATTAACACTTACATCTTCTTGAGATCGGGTAGTTGCACCTGTTTCTCATTTCCACTGCCTTATTTAGGCTTCATGTGTGAAACAGACAAATAGTGTTGTGATCACAAAAATCCTGACAATTTGCAGTGCAGTTTTAGAGATATGTTACACTATATTAATTATTGTCTTCAATTCAATTCAATTTCATTCATATAGAGCTTTTAGCAACGGTCATTATCACAAAGCTTTATAGAATAAAAAAAAAAAAAAAGGAATGAGTATGAAATGTGTGAGGTGATATGTATAAATGAGAATCGTCAGATTGTCCCTTATGAGCAAGCCGAGGGTGACGGTCGCAAGGAAAGACTCCCTGAGATGGCAATAGGAAGAAATCTTATGAGGAACCAGACTTAACAGGGAAGAGTGGTGATAACGCATAGCAGAGATTGATCTGCAGTCATTCTGTGTTAAATGTCTTCATCTCCCAAATACGTTTGTGCTCTGTACTGTACACAGGCTGTGACTGTACTGAACAGTCAAGGACACTCCCCAAAAGTCTTTTTTTTAAAATAATTAGCTGGGAAATGCGTTGTAATTTATGCTCATCCGCATCAACTCATTCATCCATTTTTTGTCATTTCTTTCGCCTTGTACATTTAATGGCATGCTTTCATGGAGGATTGCAGGAAGCACGAGAATATGAAAGTCAAATTAATATAATACAATTATTGGTGAGAAATATATAAGTGTATAATGTATATATGCACTGGATTCACCCAACTTCCTTAAAAATACAAGAAATTCAAGCACTGATGACAATTAACACTGAACTTCTCCTGAGTCTCTTGTTGTCTTCACCTGCAGATCGATGCCCCGCCTAATCAATAAACACCTCAATTAACACTACCTACACATCCTTTATGTAATATGCAAATGAACACACTTGTTTATCCACACTGTATCAGAACCCTGTTTCTGACAGTGCCTTAACTTGCTCAGTTATTTTTAGGCAGCAGTTGATCTGCATTAGCATAAAGAAATGATTTCTAAATATACACTTCTGTAAGTTCTGCAATACACAGTTACATGCTGATACAAATTTGCATGCTATAATGGCAATGTCTAAAAGAGCACAATAAACTTTTCCACATTATATGTGATTACCCAAGGTGAATGAATTAGTCAATGAATGAACGAATGAATGAACGATCACTCACTTATCATCTATACCACTTTATCCTGTATTCAGGGTTGCAGGGAGCCTGGTGCCTATCACAGGAGGCTTAGGGCACGAGGCGGGGTACACCCTGGACAGTGTGCCAATCGCAGGTTCTGATTGAATGATATAATGAAATCATTAAATCGAATTTATGTGTTAATTTGAATTCCAGTTTGGTCTAGAAACTTGCAAGTAAAGAGTTTAATCAACTTGATTTCCATACAACCAACATATTTGTATTTTATCAAAACATTCTATCCATTATTTCCAGTTTACACTTTTCTAGTCGTATACCATAATCTTGACAACACAGAAACGGTTGGAGCAGAATGGAGGAGGTTGTCTGTCTGATTGGAGGCCTGGCAGGATGATATTGAGAGTGACTGACTTCTAATTTAAAGGTTGCTGCTCACTTGTTTTAATCACCAGATCAACAGCTCCAATCTACAGGCACACAAATTGAACAAATGATTAGCATGCTGTGAAAAGTGCAATCCGTTTTCTTATTTAGCATTTAGATAACCGTCTGCGCCGAGGAGCCGCCTTCAAAGTCGAGCCCAGTTTAGGCCAGAGGGGGATTAATTCTCTTCTCCTGCATGCTTGATCGAATCTCTCATTACCAAACTTTGTCTGTAGCTATTGATGTTAGATTTCATTGAAGATTAGAGCATTTAGCAAATCTTGCTTTTTCCGTGTGCATCGGAGGTTTTTCAAAGCGGCTGGCGTAGGCGCCTGCTGGTCAGTGCCCTCACTTTTTATCCTGTGTCTGCTTCATTTAAACTTAATCAACTCCGTCAATGAAGTGGAAGAGAGAAACGACGCCGTTCTATAATTCTATTGTTTTGTTGGCTCGCTCTTCCCTGCTCTCTCTCTCTCTCTCTCCCTCTCTCTCTCTCTCAGTTTCTCTTTCTCTCTCAACATGTTGGCACCGAACCTGAAATTACACCAAGCTGAAATATTTCAATCAATATGATAATGACTATTGGTTTCCTCTTGTTGTTCCGGCAAGCGATGCACTCCTAACATGTGTATGTGAAACTAATACCACACACACACACACACACACACACGCACACGCACACGCACACGCACACACACACACACGCCTGAAAATGTTCATGCACTAGGGAATTATGGAGCACCATATGGAAAAAGGGATTAGGAAGAAATTCATTTATTATTTAATCTATTAAAACCCGGGAAGGCTGTGATTTTTGCTCACTCCTTGATTGACTGACTGACTAAAGTCCAATTTATGCATTTGTGTGGAAATTGCTTGGGGCAAATAAACATGAGGTAGTGTACATGTAAGTGTGGTAAGAAGAACTACGAAAAGAAAAGATGTACAGGTCATCTGATGTTTTGTCTGAAATCTTTTTGTTTGGTTTTTCTATAGCCGATTACTGACGTAAGCATCTTGTTGAATGTCACATTAGTGGACTGAGGATAATAAATAAAATAAAATGCTTTATCCTTTATTTCCTCTCCCTTACCACACTCTCCAATTTGTCATTCCTTTTTCTTTATTATTATTCCTGCATATTTGTTTCTGTTCTTTTTCTTTCTTTTTCTTTTATTCATTCATTGGTTCTCTTTATTGTTTTTCCCCCCTATTACCTTTTATGGGAAAATTCTTTCTTTCTTTCTTTCTTTCTTTCTCTTTCTTTCTTTCTTTCTTTCCTTTTTTATTTCAAGCTTTTCATTCCATAATAGCTTACAGTGTTTTTGAATTTCCTTTTTTAAAGGTACAGTAAATATACAAATAGCACGCTACTACACAGAACCTTTCTTTCTTTCTTTCTTTCTTTCTTTCTTTCTTTCTTTCTTTAATACAACTATAAATGTATACTATGTTCATTTTCGTTTTTTCCCTCTTATTATTACTTCATTATTCCTGTCTTTAAGCCAGCGTTTTCTTTCTTTTATTCTACCCTTATTTATATATTAGTTTAAAAAAAATTTCTTTCTTTCCTTTCACTCCCTGTCCATTTGACCCATCCATGCATCTGCAATAGGTGACAAGCAGACAGTACAAGTTGTACAGTATTAGTCCTGTTAAGTGTGCTCTAGAGCTCAGAACTGATCAGTCAGTGAGGTAAAGGCAGTAAATCCAGGTTCTTATTCCTCCTGCATTACTTCATCCTGTTTGCCTCCATCTTTGTACACCTATAACGCTGCAGTGCATCATTTTTATATGGCTACCCGAGGAGCCATTTCACACGAATTTGCTGGGAAAAAATGTCTGTCTCCATCTGTTGGCATGCTAATAAATGTGCCACGCTCTGGCTGATCCAGCAGTGATCATATCTTTAATCATCAACTGGCAAGTGATCTACATCTTGCTATAAAAGTCTTCCCTCCTTGTGTCATGTGTCTCCTTGAAGTTTGTGTGAGTTGTAAATGCAGGAAATTATGCTCAAGCTGAACACAAAGAAACAGAGGCAGAGGGAGAGAGAGAGAGAGAGCGAGAGAGCGAGAGAGACTGAGACAGACAGACTGAGACTGAGACAGACTGCCGGTCCTAAAATTTTGGTGTGTAAGAAAGGATGATATAATAATGAATTAAAATATGATAAAGGAAGGATGATTTATTTAAAATTGAGGATTTGACTAGATATTGTTTCAAAGCTCTTGATAGCAAATTGAAGTTATCTCTGTTCAACATAATGGCAGAACAATAAAACCCATGACCTTTAATTAAAATACTGTACTGTATATATACCAGTTGAACTAAACAAAGCATATAGACTAAATCTCAAATATAAATCTATTTGTGGCATTTTACCTGCGGGTTTTCCAAACAAAGTCCACATGAATGTAGAACTAGTTCATCTAAAATTTACACGGAGAACACAATAAAACCTGAGTGTGTTAAAATCGAATCACTCTGTCACAGAAATCAAATCGTTTTAGATGAGACATTGTTTAGACATGGAACTTTGGAGGAAATCACATGCCTTATTTAGTATTATAGTTCATTGTTATTATATTTTGTATTCTGGGTGTCATCTCATGGGTAGGTAATGTCAGTAGCTAGCCAGCCAAATAGGTTGATGCTATGCTAACAAAATAAGATAAATAAATATGTCTGTAAATGTTTTGGATGTTTTATCAAACAATTTATATTTGTTGTACATATTCATGGATTTATTATTTTTATTATACTGTATATTTCTATTATATTATATTTATTATTTCTATAATACTTTAGTGTACAAATATAACTATAGTCTACAGCACAACATATTTTTCTGACTTACAGTAAAGGTGTAAATCTTAAAATGAAATACTAAGATGTGAAAATTTAAGCGGCACTATTATGACAATTTTCTTTTGTCATTTTAAAATATTTGTGCATGTGCATACAGACATGAGTCATGAGATTAAGAAAAAAAAAACATTCATTGTTTTTTGTCTATTAAAACAAGCCAATAGGTTTTTCCCCCAATGTGACCTCATACAAGTAGCAGGACCTCATTTACACAAACACGGAAATGGCACGTTTGAAAGAGGAGTGAAACAGAAACAGTGAAACAGTTTGAGGTATAAAAAAAATGAAAAAGTAATGAAAAGTAATTCAGTAATTCAGCTGGAGAAATAACAGACACTCTGTTGGAACTGTCGTTTTGTTACTGTTTGTTACAGTTTTATCAAATAGTTTCATATTTATTAATTGATGTAATTTACAGAGAAATTTTAACTTTTATCACAATGCTATTTAAGATTATTTTGCTTGCAATTAGCAGAAACTAACTAATTGGCTGCATTTGCTCCAAAGTGCATTTTTATTAGTATGCACTGTCTGGCCTAAAACGTTGCTATTTCAGAAGGATCAAATTATTGAGCTGCATCAAGCAAAGAAAACAATTAAGGAAATTTGAAGGAAAGGACAGTGCTGAACCTTGAAATGTGGTCTGGAAAAAAAAAATCACAAATGGAGATCACTTAAACACTTGGTAAGAATTCAACAGTAAAAACCATAGCTATGTTTAACAGTGAAACTAAGAACATTTCCATACAGAGATAATGTGATGAAAACTCTCAGGATTGGGACAGAACAGCTGTGCAGCCCTGAGAAAACCATTTGACTACTAATTAGGAAAAAATGCTTCAGTCCAATCTTTATGCTCATTAGGTTCCAGGCTAACGAGCATTAAGATTGGACTTTGGAGCAATGCAAAATGTTATGTAGTCTGATGAGTCCATATAGACCCTATTCCAGAGCAACAGGTGCATAGGGAATTGCATGAAGCGATGCACCATCATGCCTAGTAGCCACTGTACAATGATCTGGGGTTGCTTCAGTTGGACAGGTCAAAGCTCCACAACATTACGTGGCAATAAAATGAAGTCTACTATTGACCTGAATGTACTGAATGGCCAGGATATCATATCAATGGAGCTTTTCTACCCTGATGACACAGGCATATTCCAGGGTTCAAATCGTGAAAGACTGGTTTTTGCTCAAGATCATTTTCACACATGAACTGGCCACCACATTGTGTGCTGTAATCAAAGCTAAAGGTGATTGAATGAAATCTTACAATATGAGACTTTTGTTTAGTGCGACATAGCTGTCTGCAGCATATCTGCAGTTATACTTTTCTCAAGCTTCATCCAAAATAGTGGTATCATAAAGAATTGGGTCTTTCAACTCCTTCTTCTTTTCAAGTCAGAAACCAATTCTCCTTTAATATTTTTGTGAGAGCAAGATCACTTTCATGATTTGTTTCACGAAAGTGGTAGTTGCATTTCACTGTATTGTATTAAACCCATATAGAGACATAAGCACCAACTGATAAACGTTCATTTCTTTCTATTGACTTTCGGTTTTGATTACTGGCACTTTCCCCCCTTTAACCTACATACAGAGTACACATATGTTTTATACACACATTTATTTTTCAGTTATTCCCTAGCAGTTGTAGTTCACTGTTCCTGTTTTGGCTCCTCCTGAATAAGACTGTGTGTGGCGCAATGCATTTTAATTCAGATTAAGAGCTCAAAGGAGAGATCACAGCTGAAAGATGGCAGGTTCTAATGGTGAGAATGCAGCCAACTCTCTTTCTACACACTATGTAAAGCCTGGACTATGAAACAGCCGTGAGCCTCTCCAGCGCACACACACTTTCCACTTTTGATGCAGAGAGTATGTTAGACAATATAATTTGCAGTTGCAACGCAAGAAAACAGTGGGCACAGATAAACCGAGATTTATAACTGTTTACAAATCAATTGAAAAAGCCATTTTAATCTGGTAAATCGTTAATGCCGCTTTAGACGTGTCTAATGGTGTTTTCCTCACCTTCACTGTGCGAGTCCCAGGATGCTGGCATTCATGTGGAGGCTTTCTATTCAAAACCTGTCTCGGCAAAGCATCTCATTATTTCTGCCTGAATGTATTGGCACACAAAGAGAAGTGTGATTATTGGTGATAAATATATAAGCATTACGCTTATCTTATTCGGTGAGCGCCCTATGAGCTCTCGCTCACTGCGCCACAGGTAATGGACAATATGTGAACATGCAGAAGGTGAAGATTCTTCATTTTCTCAGTGTGTTTTTTTTTTTCTTCTACAAATTGAAGAACTAGTCCAAGAGGATATGGAACCATAAACATAATAGTGTGACATGACAGCAGCAAAGGCGTTGTTTTCTTCTTCTTTTTCTTCAAATAAAGTTCCATAAACTTAAGAAATGTTAGTTTGTAAGTTATTTTACCATTTTATAAACACCATGACTATATGTTAATTTGGAAAAAAACAACTTCAAGGCAACTCAAGCTTTTCTGCAGCTGGGTCAGTACTTGTAGGTTAGGAGTCACATTTATTCCCATACACAGATGTGTCAGTACCAGCCAGTGCCCTACAAAAACCTGCAACACTGTTCTCAGTGGTCTCTGAGGTGTTTAAAACTACAAGCACAGACTCAACATCCAGCAGTTATTCAGTTAATGATAAATTCATCTAATTGAATGTTTATTAGCTAACTAAGAATATATGCTATATATCATAGCCGACTCATTAATAATATAAAGTTAGAATCCACCTTTTAGAGTAATACTGAAAGGGTGTTTTTAAACGACTTCTTTAAGCAAAATAATATTTTCAGGATTTGGCTAATGTATATATTTCTACTGTATAATGAGATAAAAATGCAAGTTGCTATGGCCAAATGTAAATGGTATTATATCCCTAAATTTAAAAAAAAAAAATTAAAAATAAATAAATAAAAATTCATGCTGGTTTGTATTGGTCCGGAATATAAAAGTTAGCACTGGTCTGGTTCTAGTTTAGCTGGCAAAGCATCAGATCCATGCTTGCTGATGCAAGTGTGTGCTACTTACTTCAAGCAACAATCAAGTTGCTTTTTCTTTGTTTTTGTTTTTTTTACATTCTGTCTTTACTTATTATTTAATTCATGTGGATGATGTGTAGAATGCAATACAATGTTACTGTTCGTCATGGCAACGTTTGGTTTATTAGGAGCTCCATAATAGGCATAGGCGTAGGCGAACATTAAATAATATGACAGTTTATTGCATAATTATTACTATAGTCTCTATTTACAAGTTGGATTATTTGATTATAGGAAGGACAATGACAAAACATAATTTGTGTGTGTGCATGTGTGTGTAAAAGCGAGAGAGAGAGAGAGAAAGGCAGGCATGAACTATATGCAAGCATTAGAAAAAAAGAAATTGGATAGTACTGGATTTGTTCTCTCTTTTTGTTGGGTTCTGAGGTCTGCTCTTTTCATCTCTTCCAGTCAGACTGCAAAGACTGCAAACAGCTGTCATGTTTGACTGACAGGCCTACATACACCAGACATGGCCAGACTCTCTGGTGTGAAAGCCATGTTCTCTCTTTCAGCTTAGATAGAGCTCACCAGTGTGTCAAATGCATGGTTTCAATCTCTCCATTCAAAATGATACCAAACTGACATGGTAAAAGAGGCAGAAACTCCTCATGTCTTTTGCTTTAGCTTTAATCATGTAGGATGTCTACTATTTCCTACAGCTTTCTCCAAGCTGTGACCAGTCAACGCTACATGACTGATACAAATAAAAGTGGTACACTAATTTTAGGATCAGCAGGTGAAAGTAACACAGTGGTAGTTGTTTACAGTGATCATCAAACTACACTACAAAGAGCAAAAATACACTGCACTCCCATCAAAAACAATTATGACTGCATTTATCCATGCTATTTTGCTCGGCTTCAATTTCAATTGAGATGATACTTGGTGATGTAAGGCCCTGCAAACACCTTGAAGGACAGAAAGTCAAGCCATGCCAAGTAATATTTTATTGCAATGCCTTTCATATACATGTATACAGTGTGATGAAATCACTGTATCTGTGTACTGCAGAACGGATTAAGAGCAATGCCAGACATTTTAGTTTCCTTATAATGAAAAATGCAGAAGAAAGCGACTCTTTCTTTGAAGGATATCCGTCTCATTAAACAACATTTTAACTGGAAAGGGAATGTTTTCAGGCGTTGTGTTTAGGACACCCTTTGGTGTTATCATACATCATACTTCACTGTGCACATGACAGCTGATTATTCTCTATCACTTGCTAGGCAGGCTTATCTATGCATTGATTCTGAGCACTTTTCCTGGTTCTAGACTGGGCAACTAGACAAACGTCTGATGAATAATAATAATTTGCTAGCGAATTTGCTAGTAAAAAGGAAAGTGATGAAGTGATGCACCCATCATGCATAGTGCCCTCTGTATAAGCCTATGGAGGCAGTGTTATGATCTGGGGTAGCTTCATGACCAGCATGTCACATCAGTGGAGTTTTTCTTTCCTGATGACACAGGCATATTTCAAGACCTACAGTATGCTGTGTAATTATACCAAGAGATGGTCAAACTAAATCTAGACTCTTAAACAATGTCCTACAGTGGCTAATGGATGACTTTTTTTTTTCCATGCAATGGCAAATTGTTAAGTTCGTACTAAACAAGTATCAGTTAATTTGCATTAAGCATTTGGGGCATCACTCAAATGTGCAAAGTACTTTATGTAGAGAGACCATCATTGACACAACACATGCATCAGTGGCAGGTACTGTAGTGGTCCCAACAACCTACGTGTGTTCCACAATATTAGCAAGAATACACACCATGCATTTCAGGTCTGCACATAGATTTTGAAGTCTATCCAAGTTCCCATTTAAGGCTATCAATAAAATGTTTTCACTGGGAAATAGTTTTTTTTTTTTTTTTTGCAGTTACCATTTGGTGAAACAGCTGTACTGTCGATTGCATAGCAACAGCCAATTCTACTCAGCTTGCTGCCATGTTTAGAGTGGCTGCCACAGCTAGTTCAAAGCATGTCAGAAGCACCTGGGAGCTAGGATGGCTCTTCAGACAATGCACAGGCCAGAGTTGAATCTGGCATTCCAAGTCCTTTTACCCAGGACGAAAAAGCCAAAAGGTGTAAACATATGAAAACCATAATATGTAAAGGCTAATAAGAGGTAGTAATGCTATTGAATGGGAGCCAATTTGATGCTAGTAGATGCTACAAAGGTCGGGAGGATTCAATGAAAAATGCTGGCAAAATATAAAAAAACACACTCAATAAGATCAAAGAGGATGAGACAAAAAGACCCCCATTATTGGAGGGAAAGAATTGTCTTAAGCTGCAAAGCAAAGCTTCTTATTGCAAACATGTTGTCTGAGGTGTATGAAAGGGACAAAAAAGGAAAGATGGCTTTGTTAGAAGGTCTTGACATGTGTGCCCTTGTACAAGTTATCGAGGTGATTCTTACCACCACTTTGGTCAGGAGGTGTGAAACTGAACAATAGTTTAACCTTCCTTGTGTGTCAACTCTCAAATTTGTCCCAAATAA